>JAMKCF010000015.1:6725086-7347586 GCA_023634235.1 Pisaster brevispinus
TTTCGATCGTAACTATTTTCAGTCAATGAATTATGCAAAGTCAAAATAACTGCATCGATAACTATACTATTATGTTTAGACAGTTATTTTATTCGTATAGGAATATGGTTGCGGATGACGTAAACTTTTTCATTAATAAATTAATAATAACTTAACTGGGACGTAGGTCAGATATGAGGCAAGTTGGAAATTATCTTTGGATATTTTCAGTAACTAAAGACAGCACCAGCATTCAAAGTATTTCCATGGAACAAGTAAATTACTTATGAAAACTAAATGTGTGAGGTTAATTAATTGAGGAAAAAAAAATCCCAAGTAAAGTGTATGGTATTTTGAAATATTTGGAAGGTACATTCTTTCAAGAGAAGTGAAGCAGTATTCAGGCAGCGTTGAACACACATGTTTTACACTCCAAAACCTTCCTAATTGAACCCATATCCGGGTCCCTAGGGGCCTGACCCACTTCTGGTTTAGTATGACCTGGAATCTGTGTCAAAACAACCCGGAAAGTGGCAAATATGACGAAGAATCCGAGTTACAACCCCTGTAGACTGGTCCTTGCGGATAAAGACAGGTACTGGTCTTAAGGCCCAATGATTTCATTGGATACATCACGTAGCGTTGTTTTGTTCTGGCTGGTATCTGGCGTTATTCACGAACCTCGAAGTGTGACGTCAGATGTTCGGGCTACAATCCCTACTTCCCAGGTCAGCCTGACCCGGAAATGGTTCAGGTCCCCTGGGACCCTGACTCCGGGTTCCATTGAACTGGGCATTGTCAGAGTGTATTTTATTCTCTCTACCCGACCAATAATAAACCAACATATCAACCTTAATCTACAATTAGATTATATACATAATCAGTCCTTCTTAGAATATTGATATCTGACCGCATTCTGTCCGTAAATTCGTCAAATTAAAAGAAAGGGTGTTTCCCGCTGACGGTTTAAGGTTTAAATTCGTTTCAAACGGAGTCCCAGCTCCGATTGTCTTTCAAGCTGAATTTTAGCGGTATGCAAATATCCCATCTTAGCAATTATTATAAGCTTGATACCAGGTACGGGCTCCACGTGTTGCTAAGGTAACCTGTATCTGCTAATAGCGGACGCTTTTAACTGCTAAGCAATCTGTTGTGTTTAAAATAGTCTGGCTCTGCACGTAGTGTTTTCGCTTTGGAAGTAGCTTTATCAGCCAAATATCAATCCAATAGGCCTCAAGGCTCAAATGAATGACACGTAACAAACAGCCTTGTTAAAGATTAAAACGGGGGAAAAAACAGCTTTTTATTTCAATGTTTGTTTACACTAACCATGCCCTTGGTTTTGTTGAGCGTGAGCAATTTAATTTATACGAGGGGAAAACAGCACGCCAAAACACCAACACAAAAGCAACAAATGTTTGGCCACGCAACCGTTTCGCGCGCAAAGTTTTCCTTGGCCGCTATTTATAATTACATTTTGAAACATCAGCTCTGTTGCTTCTAAACAATACGGAAAACCTTCCCGACGCACCTAATCTTATATAAATCGTGTAAAAAGAATAATAAAAAGAAAATAGGGAAAAACACGTAGTTTCGGTGCAGTTATTGTGTTAACCTCGAGTGGTTGATTGTGTACACCAGCTTTGTTAATTTATTAAACCACAAATTATTCAGCTTGTTGTAATGTTAATGTTTATATCTTAATTTTTCCAGAAACTTTTGCCACAGCTTTATTCGATTTCTTTTGCTGTGCATTGTTTTTATTTATTTAACTTTATACTATTCTGTTTTGATCTGCAGTGTTTGTTCGTTGTTTTGTTTTTTTATTATTATTTGTCATTGTTAAGTCAGCAGCCCCTTTCAGCTACAGCTATTGTCTTTAAATACAAATAAATACAAATATATAAAAAAATACTAGTACAAAAAAACAATAACTTCGGTGACGTACCGTGCATTTTGGTACCATTCAGATTTCGGTACCAAAGAGTTGACAGCATAATTTATACCCAAACAACGGGGAAAAATAATAATAATAAGGTAGGAAAACTATGGAAAGCCATTAATGCAAAACAAAAACAGATAGACACAGTTTGTAAAAACAATAAAATACACTCGAAAATAGTGTTGAATTTGTTGGAAACAAAGCAACCAATCATGGGAGGTATTTTATTTAATTGAGAGTTTGCAGAAAGTGTTGAATTTGTTCATAACATCTGTTAACACGTTTTAATGTTTTGCTAACATTCGGTCGTCCATGTCAACCATTGTGGTTTTTTTTTTTTTTTATCAACAAAAGAAAGGTCTATATAGTTGGATACTGCATTGCTTAACATCAGCGCGCCTTGCCGGATTTCACCCAGAAATCCTATGCGCGCCGATCATGCGTCACCTCGTGCGTATGGTATATTGCGAAACTTCTTTAGTAAATCATCCACATATGGGTTCATTGTATGAAACAGATGGCATTTTTGGCATGTTCTAGTCTAATCAGTTTTCCTTTGCTTTCAAGCCCGGTTCAGTCAGTATATCTAAAAATTCAGTTTTGACTGATTTGTCGTCTCTTTCTCTTGCACTGGATAAGTATATAAAATGGAAATTAATTCACTTGCAATATGACATTAATCAAAAGTGAGAGGTTTGCCGAAAATAATGTACTTTACCGTGATTGCTTTTTCCCGATAGGCAAATTTGTCAGTTGGTAATTGCTTAGTACTTAGAGAGATCGAGATGGCATTGAAACTCACGGTATCTTGTCAATTCACATTCTTAGCTGTAAAAAAACTTTTAGGTTCCTCCCTGTCATAACTCTAAGCGCCCGCATACTTTATTTACTTGTATTGCAATATTTATTTCAAGATATGGGGGTAGAAAAGTGCTGCTTAGGTGTTAAATCTTATCGGCAATAATTGATACAAATTTTAAGGTTTATAGACTTTTCTATTGCATTGTTCCAGCTCGAGTTTTTGCCCGTCAAGGATGAAAACTATGAAAAGCCATAAATGAAAAGTAAAAACCCACAGTTTGTAATAATGTTACACAAATATTCAAAATAAGTGTTGATTTATGTTGTTTTATTTATGTTATTTTTGAAATAAAGCAACCAATCATTTTAATGTATTTTTTGTTAGTTGAAAATTTGCAGAAATGTTGATACTTTTGATACAACATCTGTAATAATAAACAAAAATAAATGTGGAACTTTATACGTAAATGAAGTTCGAATAGGTCTATTGTCCGTTGTAACGCTCCAGTAAGTCAAGTATCGAATGGGCTGACGCAAGAGTGCTCGTGGGCTCTTCAAATAATGTAACAAGATTGTCTTTATTGAAGTTGTACCCCAGAAAAGATTTCTTGTTTTTAAAACAGGGAATGATAGAGCAACATTGAACGGATTCCACAAAAATTGGCTGAGAGGGACATCGAACATTTATATTAAGTATTAACGTAAATATTCACGATTTGTGCCCCAAATCGCAAAAATATTCACGCAAATATTTACGGGAAAATTCGCGACACGGCCGAAATCGTGAATATTTACGTAAAATGTTTGCAATTTGGGGCACAAATCGTGATTATTACCTACGTAAATATATAGTGTTTGATGTTCCTTTAAAGCCACCATACTATACAAACTGCATCAGAAAGGTTGTGTGTGAATATTGTCACCTTGACATTTGGATGACTTCAACTTTCTTTTAAAAGAAAAAACAATTTGACAAACCAAACAATAATAACATAACTTCTGGTGAGACTGTTTGAATGATTTCGGTCGACGGAATCAATCAAGTATTCATTACGTGGAACTTACAGTCATATGAACAGTCGACTAATTTAGACACTGGTGATCCGAACAATGCAGTTTTTACCGATACTTAACTAGGTTATGGAGTGCTGTCATGTAGAAAATCGTCTATAGTCGTCAGTGTCCAGCGTTAGCCTTATTAGTACATACTGGAGCATTGTTCTTTCTTGCTGAGCGCACAGGAGGGGGGGGCAGCAGTTCGGCTTGAATAAAGGTTAGCTAGTTAGTAATTATAACACGCCATCCTGTTATGCGGGAAATTACATTAATTGACAACGCAATATGTATAACGCTTCCATCGATGCGTGAAGACAGTGCTGAGTGGAGAGTGGCCTGATCCATAAATTATCCATTGCTCTTATAACATAATTCCCCCTCTAAATATTTCAACAACAGACAATGTTTTCTTTATTTTCTTGTGCATTTTTCTATAACCTGTTTACTGGTTTTTATTTTTTTAACGCTAATACGAAGTTTGTACCTGAGAACAAAAGAGGTCCACACAGTGCTTATTTTATTATTAGTATGTGTTTTATTATTATTATTTTATTATTTCTTCTGTTTTGTATCTTCTTCTTGTAATTATTTTTTTTTCTACTTATGTACTTTATTATTTACTTTATTTATTTGGGGTTTTGAGGTATTTTTCTCGGTTTGAATCTGTATCTCGCACTAACACCTCTGGTTGGCAAAAAGAGCTACCTCGTTCCCATGGGTGACCGATCTCGCCGCGCCATTAATTACTGTTTTCCGTCAAACACGCACTGCTCGCCCATAACAAGGTATCGATACGGCGTGCTGTCCATGGCAAAGAGGCTGCAAAATGAAGGGAAGTCGCTCCTATTTGTGTGGAGCTGAATGTGCCTCGACGCCATCACGTTTGTGCGTCTGCCTTAGTTCACAAAGCTATATAGAGCGTTTGCCCGCCTGTACGCTTGCGTGAATGTAATCAGCATATTTCATTGAAAAGCCTCAACAATATATCTATACAAAATGGTGCACAATTTCTTTGATTTGATGTATTTATTGTAACTCAGCATACTCATTCTGTTATCATGATTTCGAACTGTCTTTTCGATGAACAGAAATAGTTGATTCGGGAAGTTCTGACAATTCCTACATGCATCACCAGACGAAGTATTTCCATAACATACCAATATCAAAATGCTGCCCTAGATGTCAACATCCCTTTGTTTGTCAAGGTCAAATTCATTGTTGTCCAATACCCTTTCTAGCTGCCTTCCATCCAAATAATTATGCTGCTGTTAATGAGGGGCTCCAAATAGGTCACATTCAGTTTTGCAACCACTCATTTTCACATTTACGTTTTTGCACAGAGAATTTTCAGTTCATCCCTGAAATCTGGTGATATTCAATCAAAACGGTATTAGATTCGAGCTTTGACTGGTGCACACATTTCTCTTTGGAATGTAAAGACCCGATGTATTGTTGCTGTCCGATGACTTTATTTTTCATTTTTCAAGAGTATCAAATAAAATAATATTTTACAGCAATTCAACGTGAGGTTAGAGACTGTTACCCCCCCCCCCCCCCATTTTCATATCCATCTATTGAAAAAATAAATAAATCGCAAAACTCAGTTTGACCTTCAATCCCAACTTCAATTTTCTAACACAGTATAGAGCAATCTTTCTTTGGAGACAAACAAAACATATATAACTTAGAATGCCAAGCCATTTGAGGAACCTTTGTATACAAAAATCACTTCAATAAAGCATTATAATTTCCTTTGAAATGTTCCTTAATTCCTGTTAATCCTTTATGGAGAACAGATTTCCAGCTTCTACCCTCCATTTGCGACAGAACCCTCTCTGTCTTTCGTGACAACCTCTTCTTTTCAGGTCTCTATTTCAGCTATAATCAACATCTTGACCTTGGGGGGGGGGGGGGAAGGGAGCACAAGTCTCTGTCGTGAATGGATTTGTTTGTTGATACTAGGCGAATTTTCATCCACTTCGTCCATTTTCAAACAAAGCCTTACTTGGTTCCGTGCTTCAACGTTAGGTAAAACGCTGAAACGAGCACGGTTTAAAAGCACCGAATGTACGATGTAGAGCTCTCAAGCCTTTAAAACATTTTTTCCCCTTCTTCTATGTAGTTTAGCTTATAAAGTATTAATGTAGAATGTCTTATGTGAGCAGTGTCACAGGAACTTGCCTGCCAGGAAACGCCATGCATATTGCACAAGTTTAATATTTATGGAAACAAGTAAATGGTCGGTCTGGATGCTCTCATTTGTTTTTAAAAAGTCTTGCAAGTCACTCAATGTATGTCAATAAAGTTGTTTTAACCGTGTCGTCAGTCAAGGCTTATTTATTTAACTACACATCCAACAGCACAATTGCGACAGCAACAGGATGAATAGGAAACGAGAAGAAGTGTTCAGTTTTAGATGTGGGAGGAAAAACCCCATCGGGGAAAACCCACGCAATTAGGTATGAGGACTGAAAACCCATCCACGTACAAGGCTCTGGTCGAGGTGGTGAGGTGGGATTCGAACAGGGTTCCAAAGAGGTGAAAGGCAGGAAAAGGAGACCGCTAGGCTAACCTGACCCTCTGTTGGTTGCAGCTCAGAAATACATACTAAATACTAGTCACCGTACGGAGCCCCTAAAGGGACAGGTGAAAAAAAAAATTTGAAAAGGTAAACAAAAAGTTCAATATTATTTCGTTCCCTCGAAATTAGTATTTCGGTCCCTCGAAATCATTTTGTTCCCTCGAAATCATTTCGTTCCCTCGGAGTCATTTCGTTCCCTCGAAATTATTTCGTTACCACGAATTATTATTTCGTTCCCACGAAATCATTTAACTGCTACGGAGTCCATGAAATGCCGTTGCGCGACGTCCAACCTGCCCTGCTTGATTATTGTTAATTGATAATGATATTCAAACGTAATAATTGTTCAACTTTATACAAACATTTCATTTCTGTTATTTAAAGCGTCTTACCTCGAACACGATCAACCCAAATGACATCTGATCGGGGAACACACGTGCAGCCACATAGTCTTGTTTTGCAGTCGTTGTGTGGACATTCCTTTGGTCTGTACACTTAAGGAAAATCCTATTCCTCAACACTGCAAATAACGTTGTGTGGACGTGTGTAAGTCCACATAGTGCTTCAGATCCCTACATTATGTGGACCTCTTTTGTTCTCAAGTCCACACTGCGTATGTAGCGCTTGCCCACACAGTTCAGTAGTTCAGTAGGAACTCATAAATGCTATTTCGTGGGAACGAAATAACACTTCAATATTGTTTTCTCTCACATGTCTCTTTACTGGCTCCTTACTGGCTCATTATAAGGGCTCATCTGAATATAATACTGAGATAAATGAAACGACATTTCATGGACTCCTTAGCAGTTAAAGGATTTCGAGGGAACGAAATAATAATTTGTGGTAACAAAATGATTTCGAGGGAACGAAATGATTTTGAGGTGACGAAATGATTTCGAGGGAACGAAATGATTTCGAGGAAACGAAATAAATTAATTCGTTCCCTCGAATTAATCTATTTCGTTCCCTCGAAATAATAATTCGAGGGAACGAAATAATATTTCGAGGGAACGAAATAATATTGAACTTTTTTTTTTACCTTTTCAATTTTTTTTCCACCTGTCCCTGAAAGGCGACATGGATGCAGGAATTAGAGACCCATACTTTAAATGGACTCAACAAACCATCCATGCGTAGACCTTCTCTCTGCCAGTGTAATATCCATTATCTTTCAAATGCCGCGGCCAACTTGTCCCAGCTCCTTTAATTACAATACTCACATGCCACACCCAAGCCACAACAACTCTGAGTAATAATGTGCCAATCTTGTTCCTTGCTCTTGAGGTTTTATACTACTATACCCTTCAACCTTAAAGGTTATAGATTATTATTAACACTATTATTATTTGGTTTACTTAAGTATTTATTTATTTGTTGCCAACGTATAATGCCTATTTATAGACGAAATTATAAAGAGAACGGCAAAACCAAAAAAAAAAAAAAAAAAAAAAAAAAAAAAACCCGTTACGGTGTTTTCACAAGAACGTCAAGTCCATCCACATTTAGCGAGGTGAGACAGTGGGTACTAACCGTGTCTCTTGCCGCAGCGTTCACAAACGGAGAAGTTACTTTTTTTTTAAATATTGTTTTATAAAAAGTATTCTGAGGGGAACATTGTGGGTGCTGTACTTGGAGGGGGGGGGGGTATTCGCATTATTTTAATAAGGTTTGCGATAAACTATTTCCCACGTCAGAAGTTTTCCCCTAAATCATTTCTTGGCTTTGAGTTTTCCCCTCCACCCTCCAGAATTTAAATAAATAAAAATTTAAAATGAAATTTAAACAAAATTACCAAACTTGAAGTCCTCCGTCGCTGTTTATTCCAACCTTTCTTCAGCTGTTCCCACCATGTTTGCTCTACATAACTTCGTTCTAGATTTGCCTTTCTATTTACCACACTTTTCATTTGTTTGTAATTTTATTTATGTCTTCTTTAATTTTTCGTTGGTGTTAAATTGCTTTTCTTCCTTGTATTATGTCTTCGTAGTATTGACTGCCCCACACTGCTCTGTAAGTAATTCTTTATTAGATTTTTTTTTCTCAAGGTCGACGTATTCAATAATTAGACGGCGCCGCTGCAGGCACCAAAGACGGATTGTCAGAATTCTGTTTGGTGACAGTAAAACAATCAAGGATGAGTGTTATTATATTATGATAAATGACTAAAATAAAAGATCGATGTCGAACTTTGTTATTAAATTGCTTTGTAAGTAAGGCTGGGGTACTGACATTCGAGGGGCGGAAACATATTTTCACTGATTAGTATATTTCGGGCACAAAATTGTACAGACATACAGACCTTCCCTGATCTAACCCACTGGATAAAGTGGAGCCTTCTGTTGTTTGAAGCAGGCTTCCAGGGCCAAATTTCATAAAGCCTTTAAGCACAAAAACGTGCTAAGCACAGGAAAATCTCGCTTAGCAGAAACAGGTTACCAGTCAATGAAGTTTACATTGTTGCCACTGGTACCCCGCTCACTTTTTGCTAAGTAAAGAAGTTTGCTAAGCAGATTTGTCTGCTTGACAGCTTTATGAAATTGGGCCCCGATGTCTAGCTGACAGGCTGCGCTATGTTCGGAGGTTCCCAACACCCCTCCCCGCCAATCAATGGCTTACTATAGGGAACCATAGATAGCGGAACCTTCCTACATTTAATAATTTCTGGGGTTACTCCAACACTTAAAGGGACACGTTGCCTTGGAATGGGTGATTTGGGCTATAAAAAGCGTTTGTTATGAAAGGGTCGGAAAGACGTTTTAAGTAGAATATAAGGATCACGCAAATATGCCTCAAAAACTGTGTGAAGTTTTCCGTAAAGTTTGTAAATAAACACGGTCCGCCGTTTTTGAGAACCACTTTTTGGACGAAATTGGTATTCGAAATTTCCGGAGTAAAATGTTACATTGTATACGCTATGATGTTCATTTCAATGTTTAACAAATTATTTTGTCACGCAGATAATGCGTTTGTTTTTACACTCTAGCCAGATTATCTTACAAAAAATAGTAGATTACTATTTTTAAAGGCGCTGGACAGGGGCTTGTTTGAGAAATGGGCAAAAGGAAACTTAGCCAGAAGTGCCCCCTATGAAATAAATGGTGCACCCCCCCCCCCCCGTGCCCCCTAAAAAGATTGTTTTAATAAAATAAATCAATCAATCAATCAATCAATATCATGTAAAAAAAATATTATACCCAATCATTTATGATTGGGCATAATCTCACAAAGTAAAAACTCCGAGTCAGAATTGACCTGGATTCAGGGTACCAGGGTACCTGACCCAATTTCCGGATCAGGCTGACCCGAAAAGTGGTTAAAGTTTGGAAATTTAACTCGGATTCTACGTCAGTTTGGCCGTTTTCTTGGTCCTTTTTGACACTGATCCAGCAGTGAGTCAGTTCCCACGGGAGCAGGACCCAGAAGTTTTCTCGAGTGCAAAAGAGGACTGGTGACTCCTTTCTTAAGCTCTGGTGATAAAATTAACCCGTGGGGATCGATAACAGTCACTGGGGAGAATTGAAGCACAATTAATTAGTTCAAATCGATACAGCAGTTCCGGTTCTTCACACTAACCTGTTATCGCTACACTAATTATTATCAAACGACAAGAATCGATACTAGACACTCGCAAACTGAAATCATCGATACTAGACACCCAAGGCAATAATAGACACGGGTATATTATACAGTCAATAAAAATTCATTCTAAGCGCTTGGATACGCACCATCGCGATATTTGATGCATCCGAATAATTTTGTTTTCGATAAAGTGACAGTTAACCGGTATCGTAAAACCCGCGCTGTTAAAACAGTTTTCTCAATATTCTTGAGAGGGCGCTGTCTTTCGGCAATGACGTCACGGTGTTATTTTACATATCCCATGAACGGTGACGAGTTGAACACGATTTCGTAATGGTAAAAAACGACGTTTCGATAAATTTGGTTTGATCTTCAGAAGAGATGTTTCGATTGTAGACGTTGCAATCACTGGTGTACTTCTGGCAAACCAAAGACAGATGCAAATAAACAAAATGGCACTTCCATTTTCAATATGACCTTGATTTGTTTTATTTCAAACCTAATAATCATATAAAGTTGACTTCATTGTAACTTCTCCTTCCGTAAAATAGCGATATTATTCCCTGATATAGATGAACAACAATTTAGGGCATCGAATAATAACCTTTGCTTAAGTGTAACAATAAGATTGCCCAAATACTCGGTCCATAACAATTATTTGAATAACCAACCCTCTCAGATGTTTAATTTGGTATCTCGTCGTGTTTTTTTTTTACAGAGAGCCCGACGCCACTATGTTGAACTAAGCTGATGGAATCTATCCCGTGATTCAATACAACGCAGGGGTACATCGACGATGAACCCTATTTTACGGTAGTTTATTGTTGGTAGGAAGACATGATAGAAACGCTGTCAATCGGTCAAGTCGGTCAAGTTTGATCGTTATTGACACGGTGATAGCTTCATCGGAGCGCAGTTAACGAGAAGCATTCAAGAGTTCGGAGAGACGTGGTGCTGCAGAGCTCCGTGAACAGTTAAATGCATTTCTTAAGTCCATCATAAATAACGCACAGGTTCAGTTGAAGTTCTCCCAGCCCGAGTCCCGGAATCAATCAATTGTGTGACACGGACTGGGCTGTGCCTCGCCGTCACAGACTGAGCCACCAACTGACACATTGAGGTTGGATTTTGTCACGCTAAACCAGAGCGTCAAATTTGGATTAAAACGCAACAACATCTGACTGTTCTGCTGAAGCCGGCAGCTTACTTGACACGAAACGTAGATACCACTGTCCCGAACTTGGTAATCTCAAAAACTACGATCAGTGAGGAGGTTGAATACAGAAGATGCTATAAAAAGATTGTCTCTCCGTTACAGCTCCGACATAGAGTGAACACCATTTTAAACACTGCCTTGTCTTGCCGGTAAAAATGAGTCTATCTGAACCGGAACCAGAGCCGGAACTGTCCCCGGAGCCGGAACCATGGCCGAACACGTCAGTATTAAGTGTGTTTGCAGAACCGGAGAATGGGTCGTCGGAACCTCTACCTGTAGCTGAGCCGTCTTTTGGGCCTTGCGTCCAGGGAGTGTTGGTGTCCCTAGCTGTGCTTATTATCATTGTGGGCTCGGTGGGAAACATGCTGGTCGTCATCGTCATCGGACGAATGCGTACAGGTGAGACTGGTTGTGGCCCTTTTCAATTTTCAATCCCAAACCTCTTCGTGAACACCCCCCCCCCCCCCATCCTTGCACGTAGATCCATGTATCTACAATGCATTATGCTAGAAATCCGTTCCATCCTTTACAGCGGTCAGTTTCCCCTTGCATTAGCAAAGTGTGTTCAATCCTCCATGAAGCCCCAAGGTCAACTTCAATTTTGTGATCGACTTATTTTCCATTAGATAGATTGCTTTTGAAAATGTGGAAAAATTACAAACCTACGTTAAAATGGTGTAAAATGCCGCTGTGTTTAATACCCTGCAGGTGAAAATTGTCACAATTTGTCAAATTCCCAAAACGTTCGATTGGGTCGCATTTCAAATATACGGTTTGTACATGTACAGAGAATCATTTTAGTTTGTCCCTGAATTTAATCAAAACGGCATTGAACTTGAGCGTATGACTGGCACAGAAGTTCCTTTCCGGAATTTACAGACACATTTGTTTATTGTTTCAAATTTTGCTCTAAAGGAGTATCGTGTAAAATGATAGTTTTAGAGACTTACAGAAGTAGAGACTTCTAACCTTTTTCCCCTTTTAATAAGTACTCTACCTATCTCTCCTGGCGATGACTAGGCCTAGAGCTATGAGGCGCCAAGTGTAAATTTATTATTTAACGCAATTATTTACAAATAAATCATTATATAATATATAATTCATTATTTGACCATTATCTAAATTTTATTTACAAATAATCCAGTTTGCACCACACAATTATATGTATATAATTGTATGAACGCGTTCATTTTATGTATATAATCTTACACACCATTTCATTATTTACAAATAATGTTGACGGGTAGTTTTTTATATGTAAATAAATAATTTCGCTATTGCAATTATATATATATAATTGTTGGACGACTTTCATTATGTACATATAATTTTGTGGATCATTATACTTTTATATAAATAATGATGACTGACAAATTTATATGTAAATAATTAGTTTTGCACCATGCACTTATATATATATAATTGCTGGTCAGCTTTCATTATATACATATAATTTTTGTGGATCACTTTACTTACTGTGACTGACAAATTTTATTTGTAAATAATGGTTTTTGCACGACACAATTATATATATATAATGGAAACTGTTTTTACAACTACGTGAACGAGGCTATGATATACTAAATAATGACTGCGCGTCGCTTTCATTATATATAAATAATCGTGTTGTATGTAAATTGAGTGTTTAGCCACGCCCAGTAGTCTGAATATTCCAGTCATAACATCCGGCGGCGCGCGGGCGGGGGCTCGTCGCTAGGTCGAAGTCAGTCTGGTCCTTTTTGTGATCTGCACATTTTGGAGAAAAACATGTGTATGTAGCTTAACCGAACGTAGTTGCGATGATCGTAACCCTCTATCCTCCCGACGGTCGGGAGGATAGAGGGTTACGATCATCGCAACTAAACCGAACGCAGGTGATGGACACTAGGCCGGCCAGCCGCGAATAAACTAGTCTGACATTTTGAAGAAAATCACACCATATAAAATGGGAGTGATTAGGCCCTAATTAGTTGTCCTAATTAGCTGCAACGGAATATTTAGACGTATTATGACATGGTTTTTATGATTACATACCAAAACTTAAATTTTTGTAATTAATGTGAGGTACATTTTGTTTTAAAGCGACTTTCTTCGTTATTTTCATAGTAAAGTTACCATTCAAAATGACGAAACATATACCATTTCAAATGAGGATAATTAGGCACTAATTAGTGGGCCTAATCAGATGTAACGGAATATTTAGATGCATTATCATATGGTCTTTATGATTAAACACTAAAACCTGGCCGCCCTCGTGAATATGCGGCTGGAATTTCTGGCCGTAAATTGGGAATTCGCGGCTGGCATTCGCGGCTGGTATTCGCGGCTAGCTTCAGCTTGGTCAGTACTCACACTCTTAAAAAGACCGCGGTCTAGTGTCCATCACCTGCGTTCGGTTAAGCTACATACACATGTTTTTCTCCAAAATGTGCAGATCACAAAAAGGACTTCGACCTAGCGACGAGCCCCCGCCCGCGTGCCGCCGGATGTTTTGACTGGAATATTCAGACTACTGGGCGTGGCTAAACACTCAATTTACATACAACACGATTATTTATATATAATGAAAGCGACACGCAGTCATTATTTAGTATATCATAGCCTCGTTCACGTAGTTGTAAAAACAGTTTCCATTATATATACATAATTGTGTCGTGCAAAAACCATTATTTACAAATAAAATTTGTCAGTCACAGTAAGTAAAGTGATCCACAAAAATTATATGTATATAATGAAAGCTGCCAAGCATTTATATACATATAAGTGCATGGTGCAAAACTAATTATTTACATATAAATTTGTCAGTCATCATTATTTATATATAAGTATAATGATCCACAAAATTATATGTATATAATGAAAGTCGTCCAACAATTATATATATATAATTGCAATTGCGAAATTATTTATTTACATATAAAAAACTACCCGTCAACATTATTTGTAAATAATGAAATGGTGTGTAAGATTATATACATAAAATGAACATATAATTGTGTGGTGCAAACTGGATTATTTGTAAATAAAATTTAAATAATGGTCAAATAATGAATTATATATTATATAATGATTTATTTGTAAATAATTGCGTTAAATAATAAATTTACACTTGGCGCCTCATATAGAGCAAGCTAGTAGAAACGTTCAGACCAATTTAGAACCCACTCCGCGGCAGTGAAGTTAATAACGAGAAGTCCCCTCGATCCGATCCACTAAGCGAAAGCAGTAGTCCCGGCCGATTTCCTACCTTCCGCCTAGGTAGTAGCTAATAAGCTGGACAGTTCTTTTCAGAACTAAGTTGTCTCCCGAAGTAGTCTCCTGAATTCCAAAATCTACTCCGCGGCAGTAAAATAAAAAGCAAAACTTAGTTTATCTACATAGCTATAGTAGATATACACATGGTGTTACCGCAAACCGAATATAGGCCTAAATACTCTACCCATGGAAAATGAGTGGAATTATCAAACTGAATTTGCCCTTGAGGCCCCCTCTTTAACACTTGTTTGCTGAAACTCGAAAGTGAAACAGGTATTCCCCGTTCGTGTCTCCTGCTTCGGATGTAAAGAAAAAGGCAGAATAACTCATTTTACTGCTACTCTGTACAAACCAAACTCCATATTTGATGGTATTAGGTACACTGATGTTGCACGTTATTTTAATTCAAAGACGGTACAAACGCCAATGTCTGTAGTAACGTTACTTTATCTTACGTAATCCAAGAGATTGTCTGTAAGTGTACCAACGTATCAGCAGTTTGCTTCAAAGAGACCCAGCGAGTCTGAATCATTAATTGCACGTTATATTGATTCAAAGAGAGTAAGAATACCAGAAACGGGTACCTTCTTAATTTCAGTCAAATAGAGTTTGCACACAGGGACACGTATGGTAACAGCGAAACTACGAACATACAATAAATTTTGACAAGCCATCCATTTTGGAATGTTTCTCCGTAAGAATATCCGTAAAATAAAATAAAATAAATTAAGCAAAAACAAATTAACAAAGCTACCATTTTTGTTTTACTTTTTACTTAAATTTTAGATTTGTGTGTATTTTATATTTATTTTGTTTTAAAATGAACACGGTGTGGAAGGGCACATCAAATTTAATTACAATGTTTTGTATGAAATGTATTTTTGTATTTTGTATTTTGTTTTTATTTATTTTTTTATTTTATTTTTTTTTCATACTTTTGCCCTTCCCTGGACGGCCTCTGCTCGTACATTGTGCTGTCCAAAGATTAAAAACAATAGTAATAATAATAATGAAACTGTCACTAGAAAACACTCAATCCAAGACGTAATCTGCAATCGGAACTAGTTTTCTTTGTGTCGAAGAACCCTGACCTCAAAAATGAACAAAAGATTCAATCAAATTCAATGTTGAGCATTTTACGTCCTAGTTTGATTTCCATTCAAGAAAGCTTTCCAGCAGTTAAGTCTGCCCTCGGAATAATTAATGTTTTGCGCAAAATTTACAAATGAGAAATGCTTGTATTTTATGGTTGATGACAGTTTCCTTAAAAATTTCACTGTTCGTAGAAATGCCTAGTCCTGCTTACAGCTTGTGTTTCATGCTAATTTGTTTTGTCTCTTTGAAGTGTATTTCGTTTTTAAAACGCCGATGCTATTATGTTTTAATTACAAAGTGACAATTCATTTCAACTAGGTACACTGGGACTAGCGGCGCTTTCAATTCAAGTGACCGTTTGTACAACCATTAATTTGCATCAAGATAGCATTTTGGACTGGATCCGCACTACACAAAGGCGTAATGAAAAATAAAAATGACAGTAAAAACCCAACAATAAAGACAAGTCTCCACATCACAATACTTACTTAAATAATATTTCTATAGAAAACCTAAAAGAATAAATATTTGTATAAAACGAGCAGGGTAGTACGAAACGACTCTGGTATGAAACGACTTGATTACGAAATACAGACCTGGGTATGATGAAACAACTTGGGTGCGAAACAAATCGGGTACGAAAAAACCCTGGGTAAAAAACTAGCTGGATACGAAACAACTTGGGCACGAATCAACCTGGATGCGAGAGGACGTGCGTACGAAACAAACTGGGTAAACAAGGACGTGGGTACGACACCATCTGGTTACGAAACAACCTGGGTACGAAATGACTTAGGTACAAAACAACCTGGGCACGATTTAAATTGGATACAAAATGACATGGGTACAAAAAACCTGGGTACGAAATGACTTATGCACGGAACAATCTGGGTACGAAACAACCGGGTATGACACAACTTGGGTAAGAAACAGCCTGGATACGAAACAAAACAACTTGTGTTGAAAACGAAACTACTATAAACCAAACTGCCTGGTTATGAAACCTGGGTATGAAATGACATTGGTACGAAACGACTTGGGTACAAACAAATGGGTACGAAACTATGGGTACGAAACTATTTGAGTACGAAAGAACCTTGGTGCAAAACAACCTGGGTACAAAATAACCTATGTAAGAAACGAAACGACTTAGCAACAAAAACCTAGGTATATAGTACGAAACAACCTGGGAACAAAACAACATGGGTACGAAAGGACTTTGGGACGAAACCATTTGGGTACGAATTAACTCGGGTACTAAACAACATGGTGCTTTACTGATTTTTGGTCCAAAACGACTTTGGTACAATAAAACCTTGGTAGGCCTACTAAACAATTTGTTGTACACAAAACAAGCATGGCACAAAACAACCTTCGGCTTAATTTTTATTGTTTTATTTTTTAGTATGTTGACCTTCCAGCAATTGCCACTTTAAATAAAATGCTAATGCATATCATTCATAGCGAACAATTACCGAGACATTCAGATTCAGATACACAATTATGTCCATACTTCTATGAAAAAAATAACAAGTACATGTAAATATGGAGTAAAGCAAAAATAATAATAAGTAGCAACAAGCAGAATAAATGAAATATTTAGAATTTGGGGCTATTTTGATAAGCAGCTGTTTGTAGAAAACAGCCAAACAAACGAACAAACATACACCCCAACAACGGGACAGACAAACATGGGACATGACAAAAAGCTACACTGACATAAGACACATGATATAGATCAGATATAATACACCGAATAGATACTGACAAAATGGTGTAGAACTGTTCAATACGGTTAACAAAATTACATAAAGTACAAGTGACAAATTAAGCGAAGCTTATCAAAGTCCCACAACCTATACTAGCTTTCTGATAAGGAGAAAGAAGCATTTTATTTGAAGGGGGGGGGGAGTACTGCCACTCATTGAATACTTGGTGTTCTGTTGGTTTTTATTTTATTTTGCATTTCGACTTAAGAGCCCTCTAGCCGTCAACCCCTCTCCTCCCTGTCGGAGGCAATGTTGTTTTCCCTCATGCCTTTCAAAATTTAATTGCTCCAAACAGCACACAAAAATTACCTAACATTAAACCAACAGCAACAACAACAACAACAACAACAACAACAACAACAACAACAGCAGCAACAACAACAACAACAGCAGCAGCAACAACAACAACAATATCAGCCGCAGCAGCGACAACAACAATATCAGCAGCAGCAGCAACAACAACAACAACGTCAACAACAACAACAACAGCAGCACAGCAGCAACAACAACAATTTTAGAAACATTTAAGCGAATCAGACGAATATCTTTCTGGCGGAGGTTCTTTCTGGCGGAGGTTCCAGTTACCGTTGATAGACATATAGATTTTTGTGTATGGCTCTTAACTATGTATTATAAGTTATTGAAGAGGGATTGTCCTTGTAGATGTATTTTGGTACTTAATTTCCTAAGTGATATAACCTTTTCAGTCCCTAATAGACCATTACGGGAAACGTAACGAGCTACCATTACATGTAATTTTCCTCTCTTAAAAAAACTGATGACAGGAGAGCATGATGAGCATGGAGAACAGCAGAGTTATCATTATGGACAAAATGAGAAATAAAAAGGGAGCATGCAATCGCGAGAAGTCAATCTGGGGAGGGACACACACACAAACATTGCACAAGAAAAGGAACAAATAATAATATGCGGGTTAGGGACACAAAATGAAACTAAATTACTGCTGCTCGGAAGTATGTTATCCATGTTATGTTATGTAAGACCTGAAAAACTTGGAGTTGAGGAAGAATAATCAAGTTCCCACACCTGAATCTGTGTGCACTTTCATAATTTTGTTTATTTATATTATTTATTGTATAGAAAATTGTTGTGTTTATTTTTACTTGTTGTGAAAACTTCAGTCAATGGACACAAATTAATGGAAAACCAATAATTATAATCAGGAACCACTTGAACTTATTTCAGTAATTAATAGTCAGGTTTGTTTCAACAAATTAACGGTACTAGCATACACAGCGATCCAAGTTTGATATTCAGATTTTACAATCCTGGGTTTTTCAGATAACATAGTTAAGGTTCTTTGCTGAAAGTGAAGTGCATTGCTCATACATACGGAACTGTATACTCGGTAATTATAAAATAAAATACATTAAGTTCGTGCTTTGCATACCTTAATTACCTTTTGGGATGTTGGCCGCTACTTGATTTTGAAATATTAATTAAATCTTGTTGATTGCGATTAAAGGGATAGTAAAGGGGGGGTTCAAGCAGTTCGTCGCTTTACTTGTTTGTATTACTATTAATCTTGTTTTTATTTAATTTATTTTAATTTTGTACTTTTGTTTAGTTGTCATTAAAACAAGAAACATACAATTCAAGATGAGAGGATCTTTAAAAAATGAACTAGATCCCCGTTGTCCTTTGACATTTAGCCCCAGGTAACAAAATTGGATTTAATGGAAATCGGCAGGTCAATATAAACCTTCATACAGCTGTAAACTTAGAGTTGCCTCGTGTTGGGGAAGAACATTACAGGCTGCTGTTGCTCCTTACCACGGTGAACCCATTAAAACCCTCAGGGGAAGCACGAGTGCAGTAGGCTGTCTCAGCCATATCACCAATTAGTTCATAATCTCAATATTTATTAATTTACCCTCATCCTATCAGATAATCCCATTCTATTGCATTTCGCTTAAGTGCAAATGGTCAACTTATAACGCAACACTACTCTCAAATTGTGTTCATCCAACATACCACATATTGCAGAAAGTGGTATATGTTGGATGAACACAAGTTGAGAGTAGTGTTGTGTACCATGAGGTTTTTCAGGTAAGACTATTGTTATTTTCAAAAAAAATACAGTCATTTAGTCTGCCAATCGAATTATGTTTATAGACCTGAATATTGGCATACTCCACACGGACAATTGTATGAACGTTGTTAAATAGTTAAATGCCTTTGTCAAAGTCAATTTCACTAATTGTTGTATTGACAATAAATAAAATTAAAAAATAATGCCGTGGAATTCTGATTGAACTGTCCCCGGAGAGTTTAAGTCCATCAGACCAAAGCAAGTTATGATAAAATATTCACAATTTCAGCATTTATGGCCAAAACAAACCAGCAGATACCAACCACATGGATGTATGAATGGGGAGGGGGTAGTCTAACGATGGAGGCTTTGCAAGAGAGTAATTTAGGGAATAAAACAAAATACTAAGCAAACAGTTTGATTGTTGGTCTGTTTTTCTTTTATCGTTGTCTTCAGTGATTTCATTCATTTTGTTTAAAACATAGAGTCATCCTTTCTCAAAGGTATTATACAAGGGGGTACAGTTTTCTCTAACATGACTTCATTTCAGAGGGAAATATTTTACAGAAAAAGTGATTATAGTATATGAACTTCATAACCAGTGAGCTTTCAGCCTAAAATTAAACAATGTTTTGTTTTAGTTTTTTTGTTATCCCTTTCAACCCTATATTATTATAATACCTAAATCAAAGAGTCACCTTAGAAAATACTGTTTTATAAGTTTTGTTATAGAGACAATGAAGTCGTTCGATTGAATTGTTGGGACTTGTGTTTCTTTTTTGATGTCTTTATCCTCAGGTCGAACGGTAACTGAGATATTTCTAACATCGTTGGCCGTAGCTGATCTGCTGGTCTGCATGGTCTGTTCACCGCTCCTCGTGGTGGGTATCCTCGTCCATTCCGGACACACCGGAGCATCTTACCAAGTGGAGCAATTCCTCTTCTACTTCTCCTCGGTTGCATCCATCTTCAACCTGACGGTCATTGCCCTGGATCGACACGACGCCATCTTACATCCCATGTCTCGTCGATTTACCCTGCAGCGTTCTAAACCCCTCCTCCTTTGCATCTGGTTGCTCTCGGCAACCATAGCTGTCATCATCCACTTCATTCCGCAGAACTTTGAAGTAATCGTCTTGGCAATTTGCTTCGTGTTTCCGTTCGTAGCCATGATCGTCAGCTACACCCGCATCCTTAACGTTGCCAAGGCAGCTGCACGCAAAGCGGCTGGTGCCGATTTGAAGAAGACTTCGACGACTGCGTCATCAACAGGGCCCCCTAAGGAAGGCAAGGTGGACAAGACTGTCAAGATGGTTGTCATTGTCGTTGTGGTCTTTGCAGTGTCCTGGATACCAAGTCTCATCAGCAGACTGCTCAAGTACATCGTGGTGATGACGCCCGAAACGTCCAGCTTCATGGAGGTGACGGCATGTCTGATCGCCTACGGTGGAAGCGCCCTCAACTTCTTGGTGTACGCATTCATGAGTAGGCGATTTAAAGTTGGATTGTCACAGGTGAGTATCAATAACAAAATAACAATAGCGTATTCCCCGGCTATGGCGGTACTGCCATGGCGAAAAGTGGAAAACGGCCCAACACAAACATCCTCAAAAACACAAAAATTAACTTGTAAGACTAAAACTATGATGAGAATGTAAAAGTCCTCAAGTTTGTTTTGAAATTGTTCGGTGACTGTAAACACAGTGTGCTGCAGTTGGTTTCAAAGACGAGGTGCAGCTGATGCAGAGGCCATGTCACCGAAGGATGGTCTAGTTATGCATAGGTCACCTTTGCTGAGGTCAAACAAACTCTTAGACATTAACAGGTCTTTCTTTGGCCTTAGTGGGGGCGCTGTTGAGCTTGTGACATTGTGCAAGGATCAGTAATAAAGACGTTCACCTGGGCACAATCAACAATGGCACCTCATTGCAGTATAGTTTTTTTTATAATGAGAAATCGCTTTACATAACAAGGCCGGACGGCCACCAAAGGTGAGGGCTTCACTTGGCTGGTTTGGGCTGTCGACCTACAGTCACCAGAGGCACGTTTCCACCTACTCTGGGGCTGAAACAGGGTTACCCCCTTCGCACAGTCCATAATAATGTATAGGCATGGGTATCATCCACTAGGAGCTTGGCTTGTAGAGCAGAGTACACTACCTTCCCAACTTTTTACAAAGCAATTATGGTCTTGCTCACGGGCACAGATGAGTAAATGGTTTAAAGAAAAGAAGAATTGGACAAATTAAAGCATGGTACACTTTGATCTATAATTGAAACCAAAGAAAAATACCTTGCACATAAATCCTGAAGAAATCTGTTTTCTTATCACATTCAATGTGACACAGGGTCCGTCTCCAATCGAGGCGTAAGACTTAATCTGTTTCACAATGTCCCGTAAGAACTAGAATTATCTTTAATGCGCGATGACACCCCACTGTAGCTGACAGCACAAAACCACCTATCAGTTAATTACTGATAATTAAAAAAAATAATTTTCTGTAAAATCTATCCTCATATCAACGCAAACAAACGGGGAAAAATTAATTCTTTTGTGTGAATTGTTGACCTCAATGCGGTTGTTTACAAATTCCAGGGGTTCATTATACTCACTGTAAAAACAGCTTCTTCTTTTTAATGATCGATAGGCCAATTTACAGACCCTCATAAGAAAATAACTTCAAGAAGATGAAATTTGTATTTATTGTTTTGCAAAGAGTCCGTTTTCCTTGTGACTGTAGGCTACAGATGCCCTTCAGATGAATGGTATAACTTGATATAATTATGAACACGAGCTGGTGTAAAATTGGTCACCGGTGACCGAAACACTAAATAATCTAATGAATTGCTGCATTTTTGTCCCCCAAACTGAGCTAGAACTGTAGCCTTGTATATGAACTTTATAACGGGAAGTGAAACCAGTTATTATTCATAAATAACCCGGAAAGTGGCCCAAAAGACCAAGTTTAAAAGGTTTTAAGCTCGCATGGTTACAACATAATTGATCAATTATAAACTGGATCTGTCTCTCCGTTCGTCTACCAGACTGTTATTTACTTTCATTGTTTGGGGTTTTTTTTCTAGCTGTTTGGATGCAGTCGATGTTTACGGAGGATCGACCCCCGCGAAAATGACATCGGGAAAACCTGCAACACGGCCGGTACCGTCAACGTCTCGAAATAATCAACCGGATAACCGATACAAGGGCAGGGTCGTCACATCTCGAGTTCACCAAAAGAATCGATTAAGTATTGATTGGAATCAGTCGGAGTAAACTGAAACAACAACATTTATCTAAACAGAGCGTATTAATAGCAGTGGTACAAACACGTTCAGTGTCCCCTTTTTGCAGCGATAACGTCAGCTTGACGTCAATTTGGATGACATCAAGGGGAAATCCACTCTCTACATTCACCCTAAACAACAGCTCCCACTGAAGTTGCAAACGGCAGCAGAAAAATTGCACCGCTGGAAACAGGAACGATCCAATAATGTAAGTAAGTGGCTTCATTTAAAGAGGTACCGTCTCTCCATTGCGTTGCTTAGTGTACCTGCCAACTTCATGGAATGTATTTGTTTACCCTCTAGAAAGTGTTTTGGAATATTTTAAAAGTTAAAATCCACAATGCAGTGAACAAAACACTTTGTACTGTGAATGATTTGCACTGGTTGCAAAGCACAGGTACAAACTATTCAAATATTCGGGATTAATGACTTAACCATTGACCCCGGCAAGTTAATAAATGTTAACCTCTCCTTATAAATTCCTTTATAAATAATATTTTAGTTTTGCCAATTTAAACTAAACTTTCAAAATGTGGCAACTTTAAATAATAGCTCATAGCCTAACACACAAGGATCATCTTTAAAATATACCGCAACGCATCTTTGGCGAGTACAGATATACAATCGACCAAGCTGCCGAGGTGGACGCCATGTTCTTGTTTACACGTAAATAAGCCACATTGTCTATAGACCTTTCCATTGTTGATAAACAAACAGCGCTGGTTGGCATGGACCGCGGAATGTTAGTAAAACATTCAACCGTGTTAACAGGTGTTTTAACCAAATTCAACATTTTCGGCAAGCTTCTAATTAAATAAAATACCTCCCATGATCGGTTGCTTTGTTTCCAATAAATTCAACACTATTTTTGAATATTTGTGTAACGTTGTTACAAACTGTAGCTATCTGTTTTTGTTTTGCATTTGATGGCTTTCCATAGTTTTTCAACCTGGGTTGGCAACAACTTGGGCTGTGACGTTGCAAAAGAAAGGTCTATAGTCGTGTACTGCATTGCTTCAAAATCAACGCGCCATGATAGTGATCGGAATTCACCTAGAAGTCGTTGCGTGTCGATCATGCGCATTATTGGGACATGCATGGTTTTATAATGTTATGTAAGATAGCTGCATCAAATAAAGTTCGTGTTCTCCTTTTCATCAAGTTCGTTTTTGTGAAACTAACAAATATTTCAATCACTTGTTTAAAATCTTGCCTCTGATAAGATTGATTTTGAGTGTATTTTGAGTGTATAATTGAAGGATTTTGAAGAAGTTTTGAAAAAGATAATGCAATCGTGACAACGTAAGAAAAGCGAGAATTGTAATTGATGCACTGGCAAATATGTTTCACACTAATTATTTAATATAAGCCTAATCAGCGTAAAATTTGCACAACTTACGTATTATTCCGATAAACATCGTTTAAATTATTGTAAGATTTCAAATTGAATTGTAACTAGTAAAAGAGCCAGTTGGCAATTTTGTATGACACTCACTTGCCCTCACCTGACTTGGGAGACTTTGGAACGCCAGACGTACCAGAATAATGTCCATGTGCACATTACTGAGATCAACGTATTTTGCCTGGTAAGTGTGATGCCACGTAGCGTCCCAAAGTATCCCAATTAGGTATATTTATCACAAATAAAATGAACAAAGTGGACTTTTTGTATGTGATTTAATTACAACTGTACCGTAAACACACTGACGATTTTACTTTCATTTTTACTAGGTCACGTGCATGTAATAAACTAATATTTTGACTTCCGGAATATGGCGTCAAGCGGTTTGATTTGTTTCAAATAATAACAATAATAATGTGCGCGCAGTTCTAGCTCTTTATCACATCCGAGGGCGTCTCAAATAGCGTTTATCATTTTTCTGCAAGGTATATGCGCAGCTATGTTTGAAAAGACTTATTTACTACATAGCACAATGTAACGGTACACAATGTGCTGTGGCGCATTCTGCAGCCAACACCATACCAGAAATCACCGGGGCAAACCCCTGTTCTTAATGACACTGGGCTATGTTACGTGCATTACACAACACAAGGAACCTACGGCTTTACGATCTCAATGCGACTGACGAAGCAATAATTGTGAAGTGATAAGTGCCAAGACCGGGACTCGAACCCACCCTCGGCTGTGAGAAACACCAGAGCGCTTTTGGACCGCTCAGCCATAATATCGCAAGGCATCTACAAAAAACAATTGTTCAGTGACTTTGATGAAATGGCACCGCCAACAAGCAATACCCCTTCACTGCTTCTCATAGCAAACCGATCCAATGTATCTAGTTTGCATTTTATTCGAATTTCACTTCCTTTCATTTTCGGAAAGATATACCTTCGTCATTGGCGCACTCACAAAACATCATTGAAATCAGCAGTCAAATCACCCTCCCACATTGCAAAAAATGGGGTGTTAAAATTGACACCATGAGTGTTGTTACATACGAATTGTAGAAACTCAAGAGAGAATCAAAATTAGCACCATATGGTGTCAAAATAACACTAAGGTTGATTGTGTTTGCAGAAATTAGTGTTATTTTATGTTGTAGATTTTTATTCTCTTTCGGAATTTATATGTGACAACACCCATACTGTCAATTTTAACACACCATCCAGTTTTTGCAGTGCATTTTATAACGTTTTGCTTTGTATTTCTTGTTTTCCTTTTGCAATCTTATGAATCGTTTCAAACAACAGACATTCTTGAAGATGTCATATCGAAGAAACTTTGTCTATAATTATATAAATCTTATTTGATTAGATGATGTAAGCATCCTGATCCGTGCCTGGCACTAAATGTCTTGTTATAATAAATTGGCGTGAGGCAACAACACTCTGCCCCCGCATTACTAGCGCAAACATTATTGTCTACATCTAACTTAATAACAAGTGAAGCGTTTGTTTTGTTAGGTGTTTCTAACAAATGGACGGTGGGAAAAGACCACAGACCGTTTATTGTGTTCAAACAAAATTGTTATTGGTAATAAATAATATAACCAGTCAGGCTATATGCTCTCAGACTATAAGAAGACACACGTTGACACAGGATTGATGATTGAAGATACTCTTTAATGCACGACTGATGGTGGAGGCTCTCACTCTCCTCAACTTGAAATTACAAGGGTTTATAAAGGAAACAGCAAGATGCTTTCTTACACAAATTGTAACCATATAAGGGATTGTTTCCTACTTCATTAAAGGGACATTTGAATAATTATACATACAGGAATATGTTTGGCTGGATTAAGAAGGGGGCCGTATTAAACAAGTGAGAGTGTGGGCGATTGCCCCATATTTGGACTTGTCTGTGCACTGACCACTACTTCTGTCAATGCTTAGGAATGTGCAAGGTGGCAGAGTTGGCCCTTCCGGACTGGCCTCACACTCACTCCATTGTAATGACTCAGAACAAAGAACTGATTATAAGGTGTATATGATATAGAAACACTGCCATCAGAATATTCATATTTTACATTAGTTTATAAAATGGCACCGGTGATAATAATTATGTTATGTAGCCCAAGCACTAGGTTGGATATTTAAAAAAAAAAAAAAAAGGGAAGGAGTCGCTTGCTTTGTTAAAGGCGAGTTAAATTTTGCCAATTTCATCAGGAGAGACTTTGTTACCACGGCGATAAAATAACTTTTCACATTTTTAATTAAGAGAAATGTGAAACTGTTTACAATGATGTCATACTCTCAAATAGCCCCATCACTGGGACAAGGAGGCAGATCATTAGACGACAGCATAGAGCTTTATGTGTAGAAAAAAATGACTGAGCGGGATTTGAACTTGCGACCTCCGGGTTATCGTGCCAGCGCTCTAACAACTGTGCCGTCTGGCCCTAATTTTGTCGGTATCTTGGCTCGGGTGCCAGTCAGAAGCCATACGACCGTTAACTGTTCTTAAAAACAGTGATCACAACCAAGCTAACGATACAACATGTGAAGAGGCATTGAGAGGGACTGCCTTGTACAGTATCAGAAAATGTTACTAACGAGGCCGAATGTTGATTTTTGAATATCCATGACGAAGCTATTCAATTACCCGGGTACTTCCGATGGGATTGTGTGAAAGTGGGAAGTTGCTTTGTCCACGTTTAACCCTCCTACTATCTGGCCATTATGCTAATGATGACCAGATAGTAGGAGGGTTAAACGTGGACAAAGCAACTTGTCATTATCATCCAACTTGATACTATCATCCAAGTGATAAACCAAAAGGGAGACTGACTAGATAATACTAAATTATTTTTGGGTTGAACAAAGACAAATCAACTATAGCTGGATTTAAACCTGCGACCTCCGTATTAAAGTGCCGGCGCTCTACCAACTGAGCCATTCAGCCCTTTATGTTGACGGTCTCCCTACGATAGCTGGTATTGGTGCGTAAAAGCGTGCCTGACTTCAGCGTACCAGCAGAGTTGCCCATTAAGCGGGGGGGGGGGGGGTGCTTATCTATTTTGCAATTTTGGGGGGATTCTGAAACCCCTCCATGCTGAAAAAGAGTGACAACCGTCACAACTTGTTCATCAACATTTAAAAACAATTTTAAAAAAGGTGATTGGTTGTGCGCTGGTGTGTGAGTGCTGAAGTGGTACCCGTAGATGCATTCATGATCAGATTAGGGTTGTGCGTAATTCACCAGTGCGCACACACCTTGACCAAGAACGCCATTGACGAACTGGCATCCATGGTTCCCTCGTCCGTTGTATTTTTAACAAGTCCGCTAAATAGCTTGATTGATGGTGACCCAAGATAAAGGACAGAGTGGCGTAAAAATTGATTATAATGCAGAGGAATTGAGTGGGCTGGAGAGCAGATGTCAGGTGGACAAATAAAAGCAGCTCATTCATGTAGCAGTCAGTTGCGAGAACTTGATCCTGATTGATGGGAATAAACATCAACAAGTTATGGAAGCTAACAAGCGCCAAACCGCTAAACTTACGAGTGGGCGTTCTGTCACACTAACGTACCCATAAAATTGCTTGTGTATGGGAAAACCAGGATTAAACTTTAACAACCCATCAAACTTGTGTTCACAAACTTAACACAAATACAGCTATTTTCATTACATTCATCATGCTTCCAGCGGATTATTTATTATAATTATGTATTTATTTATTTGTTTTAAAGATGGTTGTCGATCAACGTTCACCCATGATTAATAATTAATTAATATACCAATTTAACATGATTAATAAAGAGTTTACTGTTTCTGGAAAGTCTTTGACACAGACTAAAGCAATAATTGGATACTCTTAGATCAATCAGACAGCAGCCGTCTGAAAAATCCCATCACACTCGTATGCCACTAGGGCGCTATATGATCCATGGAGGGCGCTCTAGTGGCTACTGATGCAGAGCTGTCTATCGAGAGAGTTGCGGCATTTAGAGGGACCAGTTTTCTTCAGTCACGTGGTTGCTGGACGCCAGTTTGGCCCAAATGAAGCACAACCAAATGGGCAGAGTAGTCTTGCGTCCTGTATTCGCCTATGGATGTTTTTTGTGTTTTGTTTTACACAAATTGCTTCTTTTTGCAAGTTTTCGCAACTCTCTCAATATGCGGCTCTGTAAAGATGTTGAGCTGTGTATTGAGATAGTTGCGACAACTTGTGATGAGAAGCCATTTTCCATACAAAAACAACCTACATGTGCGCACAGGGCATACAGGCTAGATTTGCCAGCACAGTGTGCTGCATTTGGAGCGAAAATGGCGTCCAGCTACCACATGATCAAAGTAAACTGGCCCCACCTCGTCGAAACTCTCAATATATGCGTACACAACTGTCTGAGTGTTCAAATAACACTACATTTAAAAATGTATGACAGTAATAGGCTTCTTTCTTCAGAGGAAACTGCAAGTCACGCTCGAGTTTCGTAAAATTTTGAAATCGCGGGTAACGTTGGAACCGGTGCAACAATTTTTTATTTTTTTTTCTAAACCAGGGGGTGGGGGGGGGGGGGGTTAAGATTGAAGATGTCTGAGCTCGCCGTTTGTGAAAAGTCAAACCTTTTGCTTACTTTTTAAACTTTACTTATAACAAAGATTCATCTCGGGGAAAAAACCTCTAATTGACGGGCTTTCAATGTTGTTATTCATTAAGACGCATTCATTTAATACATTCAGCACTAAAATAGATGGCTATTGACACGGAAATTATATACTATTTTTTCGGTTTATTTTAGAGCGCCCTCTAGAGTCAGCATTGTGATATTGACAATAACTTCATATATGTATATATATTATTTATATATCTCAGCGGCAGCCATCGAAGACTATCGCCATATGTGGGGTGTATAAGTTTACCATGAACCCCACATTCAAATCGAGAGCTGGGTTCCAAGACTATAGTTGTATTTAACTACAGCAGACAAAGTCAAGTTGCACGACCAAGATGGCTGCCGTTCAGACAAATCTTCATAATGATGAATAATTCAAAAGTATAAGACAGATTCTAATACATCTGTCCGAATTATCTACACGACTTAAAGATATAAGAAATATAACATTAATAATAATAATATATAATCATTTTCTAGCACTATCTGACTTGCACATCGTGGAGTAAATCTAAACTGAGAGAGATCGAAAGAGACAGTAAACGGTGCACTCTAGCTAAATGTACACATACAATAGCCACACGAGACACTGTGAGTGTGAAGCGTAGTGAAAAAAGGGTATGTCCCCTGCCTCTTACCAACCGAGCCCTTCCGTGCCGCGGGGTGATCCGTGACAGATATCACGGTTACCATTATACTCAGATTGACACGCCACCATGATGAAACAATAACATAAAATAAAAACATCACCTCTAATTATATGTGCTCAGACAACTACAAATTTGAGATTCGATTACAGATAACGTTATTCAATTATCGAGTCTTACTCGCCTTCAACAAAGCTGAATTATGGGTGCTCCACAGAAATGACCTGTGAGTCAGCAAACAAAATCGGTAAGCCGAAACCGTTCCTCCCTTGATGTCAAATTTGAGTAGTCAACCACCCAAGTTCTATTTGATTGTTTGCAATCGTTACTCGCTCAAGCAAAACAATTACCGGTACAGCAGATTTACTGCTAAAAATAAAATGATGACTACAGTTCAGACAAATACTTTATTTATTTCAAATCAAATTGCTCGCGTAAACACAAAGTAAACACACCATTTCACTGTCTTGCCAAAACACATTATATTTTTGTTCTGTCACACGACTTTGTAGGCGAAACTGATTGCATTTCACTGCCTACCATTATTACGCTTTGGAGCATTTGAAAATCGACTGAATCAACAGCAGAAACCAAATAAGTGAGCGACAAAGTTCTTGCTGCAAGCATTCTATGTCAAAATTGACCGAGCGCATTCCAGAAAAATGTACATGCACCGCTGGTTAGATTTTACATAAAACTACTCAAATATGACTTGCAGTTCAAGTTATAATTGACAATGGGGTAATCAAGGTTTAGGTCTCTCCGTCGAAGACTGCAAGCACTATGGTTTGCCTTTTTAGAAATCAGCCGGGGTTGAGGGGAAATATTGCACACAAAATGACCTCGTTTTTCAATTGCAGATACGGATGTCCATAAACACCACAAGTGAGGTCAATTATCATGGATACAGAGACGATGCAAAATGAAGAACTAAGCATTAACGTTGCCTACATTCACACCTTTAACAACCATACAATTTAATTTTGTTTTTGTTTTTTTCTAAAATAAGAAATATCAGTCTTGGATTTGAATGCAATCAATTTAGATTGCACAGAAATGCTCTGAGAAGGCCAGAGATGGATTGTAACCCAATAAATTTAATCGCCCAAAATCGAAGAAGGTAGCCTTTATTTTAATGTATATGTATCGATCTGGGTTTCTCCGTGACGAAAAGGTCAAACACATATCCGTCAGGTTTTAGAAAAGGGAGGGGGAGAAGAAAAAATGGCTCGTCTTAGAAGTGAAGCTGTTGGTCATTTGACTTTGAATAAGCCAATCGAAATTCATTGTTGAGATATAAATTGGCCTCGATTGTGCATGTCTGCAAAATGTTGGCGCACTGTTACGCAAACTTTCTCAAGAAAGCCGACACAATTTCACCCACTTACATGAAGGTTATGGTTACGGGTTTTCGTGTCCGCAAAGAGTTTAAAAGAAAATAAACACACACTACAAGTTGTCTGAGCACTTGAAAGTTTGATTGTCGATTTTGTGTAAGCCTACGGGTGGAGTTGCGGTGGTGTAGCCGTGGTGTACCGATGGTGTATCAGTGGTTTACCACGGCTGTACCAGTAGTGCTAACCTTGTTCACAAGTGGTGTACCAATGATGTACCAGTAGTGTATCAAAAGTTTACCAAGGCTGTACCAAGGGTGTAGCGATGGTGTGCCAAATGTGTACCAAATGGTTTCCCAAGGCTGTACCAGTGGTGTAGCGATGGTGTATCAATGGTGTATCAAAGGTTTACCAAGATTGTCACCAGTAGTGTCGCTTTGGTTTACCAGTGATGTGCCAGTGGTAAACTAGCCGTGGATAAATGGAATACCCTAGTGTTACCCTGGCAAACCCCTCATGCACTCATAAAAAGAAGTACAAATATCATGCCAGGCTCGGTTGGCAGATGAGGTGTTAAGCATTCTCCTGTCCGGACACACAAGCAGGGCTTTCAGAGAATAATATGTCTTCAAAAGCAAAGACCCAGAACAAATGTTGGGTTTGCATACTAACGTTACACACTGCAATTTCAATTAGATGTCCACATTCTATAAAGAAATACAAAATACCCATCAGTCCTTTCATTTGCAACTAGCAATAACATTCATTCTGAACTGGTACCCGTGTTCACTCGTCTCAGGTACAATAACCTACAATTGTTCAACCGACTCAATTAGTACTTTTTTGCATGGTATGAAAGTCGGAGATTATTCAGTTTTTGGAGCTACTGTGAAGAAGGCTCCACGGTTCCTGTTTCTCTTAATCAAAATGTGTGAACTATACTTAAACCGACAAACGTGAGACGCTGCAAATTTCCAACGCGCGAGCCACGTGGCATCGTGTGATTTCAACGAGATCACTGGGCTAGATGCATGATCACTTGGCTCAATGCGTGATTACTTCGGCTCAATGCGTGGTACATGATTCACGAGACCTTCCTTCAGATAGGAGGCTTTGACTGACCAAATTCCTCGTGAAAATTTTACAAGGAATCAGCACAATACTGGTTTGGTAAAATTGTTAAGTTCGTCGGGTGTTCCTCAGTACACGAGTAATGCAGTACTCCAATGTGTGGTGAAATGAAGTGAGTAGTGAAATTGCTTGCAATAATGTCATTGCACGAGGCACAAGGCACAAACGTCTACATTCTCTCGACATTAAAACCACAAACATTAATCAAAGAGCCGGCCCGACTTTTGTTTCATGTAACATTACGAACAATGGCTTTCAATACGTGTAGGCAATGGCGTCAACATGGCGTGAACCTGATGGTAACCAATCGAAAAGCTGATCAGTTTGCGGTTACCATCTCAATTGGTATCCTGAAAACTTTCATAGTCACTGCGTACAAATGTTCCCAACGTCATGTTGGTGTTTTAAACTTTTGAGACTTCCAAATCAATCTCCCGACTTACTCTATCTACATAAAAAAAAGGGTGATAAAACACTCGCATATTTCACCCCATAACAAGCCCCTAATAAAGTTCAAATCGAACGGCACCATTTAGCACGCATGTTCACGACATCTCCAGTGCTTATCACAGCGCAAAAGCAAGTGCAAGTGTCCAATCCGGACTGAAATCCATTCTAGTGCTGATTTGTGGTTTCATTTTCACATAAAGATATGTCAGGAGAGCTTTAAAAAAAAATGAGGTTCTTACAGTTGCATTTATTTTAATTAACATTAAAATACGAAGGATCTGACATATCACTAATCTCACTGATAATGTGTCTTATATTTTGTGTTAAACACATCGATGTTCCCAACATTATACAACATTTGAGAGTAAAGCCAAAGAATGCACACGTGGTGAACCTTCTTCACCTGGTAGTCTCGTAACCAGAAGTCGGCGTCTTCACATTGGAGACTATATAGTGTGTGCGAGCACCACAACGGCTTGAGAGGAAGGTTTTACCATATTGGGAAATCATTCACTCAGTAATTCAACACCAAGCCACTTCCAGAAGTGGACTTTTACAACCACTCCAAGAAAAGAAGAACAAAAGGTCTCTCGCACATAGACAACAAATCAGGCAGAGTTGTCTTTGCAAGTTAACCAGTACAATAGGAATTACTTTGACGAAAAAAATAATAGTAATAATATGTAAAACAAAAATAAGAAAAGCGATAAAATGAACCATCTTTTTAAACACTGATATAGCAATAAACAGGAGCAACCATGTACACATAATACACCCCCAGAAAACTACAGGATTAATCCAGATCATAATTTTTAAACTCCTATAATTCATTAATATGAGATAATCATCACCAAAAATTGTTTAAGTGTTTGATAAAGTGGCACAATAACATCAAAAAGTAGATGAATTTCTAATATTTATTAAAGTAGTGCTGCAGTCAATTCTTTCTCAATTTCACCTCTGCAAACACCAATTGTTATTAAACTCCCTTAACCCTTGACCTTACTATTCACATTGATATTAAATATACCAAATTATTAATCATAATTGTACATCAAAGCTTTCTTCAGTAAACAGCCAGCCAAAACCATCATCTACTTATGACCTTTCAACTTTGACCCTTCACACATCACCTTTTCTTAAACTTTTCCGTTCATAAAAACACTTCCTTATCTTCCCCCACATAACAGGCACTGGAACAAGAAGTTTCTTCAAATAAAATCAACAAAAACAAAAGTACATTTACTCCACACATGCAGCAACAACTTCATATAGGAAAAAAATTAAACAATTTTAGGTCAATCATTACAATAAATCCCGAAATCTTTCACAAATCTTTACTATTTCTTGCATAAAAATGGCTCAACAAATATACAAATAAGGGCTGTTTTCAAACTGCTTTATATTTCAACCTGTTGTATAGGTACCTGGGTTTCTATCTGAACTCAATCAGAATGACTAAAATGGCTGTCTGCTATCAACAGTTCTTTAAAACCTGTCTCACTACCTTCAACATCTTGTAGTTATACATCTGATAAGTATAAGTGTTTATACAGAATGTATTTTCAACCACAGGATGGTATTAAGCTATTAGATTGCATATGAAGCATTGGTGTCCGAGGATAGCGGTATCATTAAGTTCAACTTTCTATCTCCACATCAGTGTCAAAGCTAGCAGGTTGGATGGCGGGAAAATTTTGAAAAAGATGTATCATTACATCAATACATCAATTTAAGACAACGTGATTTTACGAACAGGAACAAACAGTGGAATTAAACAACAAATTCAGGAGATGCAAATGCAAGAAGGCAAAAAATGGAGAAAGAAAAATTTGTGATGGGGATAAATCTGAAAACGAGTTAATGACAATCTTGTCTCTTGCTTGGATACGGTGGAAAGAAGTACAGATAGCAACTTCCAGCAATGAAGGAAAATGGCTGGATGAATGTTGCACCTGTACATCACTCAATCGCTTTACAATCACACATCAGCTTCGGTACACAACAAAAGTGTCCTTTAAAAGGTTTGGGACACTTCAGGGAAGCAAATAATATGAGGAATGAGTAAAGAACACGAATCATGAAATATCCTTGACAAGAATACAAAGAGACAAACTGAAAGACAGAATAAAAAAGAATCGCCAAATTATATATGAAGCGTAGAAGCCTCATAGATGGCTGTAACTAGCAACAACTACAAACATGATCACTTTCTTTTCCCCAAAACAAAGACTTCTCCACAGCCTACTCAAGCAAAAGTGTAATCTTGGTGCTACGAAGAATGAAAAAATGTGGAAATGTAGAGCCAAGTGTCCCTGAACGTCGTGTACGGGCATTGTCTGTCAAAGAAGAACAAGACACCAGGCGTTCTTGCAAATTGACAGTACCTTTCCAAGCTCAATTCCTCAAACCTAATCAGTGTGGGCTTCTGCTACACTATGTGTACATCCATGCCACTAGTCCACTCCAACAACCCCAAATGTCAGGTTCCGTTTCTCCTCGCCTCTGAAAAACTTAAAGAAAATACAAACAAGCCGGAGACCTCTCTGGCGTCAACCCTGGATTGACTCTAAAACAGCCAATTCCCCAAAAAGGAGACATTTCAGAAACCGACACTAGTTTGAGATTTCATCCCAAAGTCATGACAGTTCAAACAGGGTTTTGCATTTAAGAGAGTTTACATCTCTACAAACTGTCAACCCCTTTAAATACCAGCCCTGCAAAGATAACACAGACCACATCAGCTCATTTTAAAGGGATGTGCTTGTTAAAGGGCTGGGTGGACCGGGGACAAATGAGGTGGTGGTAAAAGAGGAGCTGTTGTCAGGTCCTTGGCTATTTGGTTGGGGCGCTTGGAGCTCCGGAGCGATGAAAGTGAATGTTCTGCCATTTACTCTCCCTGCGTTGCCATACCCGTGTCTCTTCTGATTGGTTGGTGACAGGTAAGCCATTCCTGGAAATGGAAGCATGACCCACTTTTAATTAGTTTACATAATTATTATGATAGAATACGAGACAATATGAAATCCCAGCCGAGAGCTGCCAACATTTGCATCTTGCCATCAGGGAAATTTTGTACAACACTCAGGGAGATATTTAGAATTACATTCAACAAAATAGGGAAAAGGTTTCCGTTATCAGGGAGATTTTCAAATTTGTTCATCAGAACACAGGAAGATCGGTTTGTTTTCAGAGAACTTTCTGCAGAGGAGGAGTTGGCAGCTCTGCAATATGACACCTCGGGACGCTAGGTGGCAGTAGAGATACCATTCCATTTAGTTCATACTTCCGAGAAAAAACATGGTTACCCGGTATCAGTGCCACATATTGAGAAAGTTACGACATAGAGGGATCGGTTTTCTTCAGTCACGTGGTTGCTGGACGTCATTTTTGGTCCAAATGCAGCACAACCCAATGGGCAGACTAGTACGTCAACCTGTATTTGTCCATGCATTTTTTTACAGTCTGCTGCCACCAAGAGTCCTCAAAGGTCTCCATTCCGGAACATTTTGCTTTTGAGCAACGAGGTTACAAAGTTGTAACAAAGAAGGAGGCCAGCACCATAAAGTTAGCCTCACAGATATGATATCTAAAACAGCTGAACTATCCAATTGTAAAGGACATAAATCTCTGGAGTGCTTGATATTCCAGATAGCTTGTGTAGGTCAAAATACTATTTGAGGCTAATAATTAGTTAAACTGACCACCCAATAAATACAATTAGCACTCTAACCAGTCAGTGTAACACAACTACTGGAAAAAGTAGTCAATATTTTGGACAGTCAACCAACGCAAATGGGGTTCTTATAACTATTTGGGTCATTATAACTATTGGGGCCATTGTTTGACCATGGCCCTAAACACAAATATACAAATATAGTAATACCACAATGACAACTGGTAGGTATAAAGACAGCAGTAACAAATGTATAGGTCAATCTATGATACTTTGACCTCTGGAGAGATCAAACATAATGTAGATAAAAGAAAGATACTTGCACTTTTAATTGTCAATAGGGCAATGATCAATAATTACATAAGGCAAATAATGTTATAATGACCATTCGAAAGACTAATCAGAAATATAAGACAGTTTGCGCAGCTTCCCAAACAGTCAATATACTGAATAAGGCCATTAAAATTATGAATAAAAGAGAACAAAATAATAAATGACCCTCTGGTCAATATACTGGTTTGTGCCGATATAATGCAAAATTGACCAGCTGGCAGGAAAAAGGGAAAATAACATTGCACACAAGATAATATAACAGCATTATTGGCCACATGACAAAAGGTAAGAAACAAAACAAATTATATTTGCCTTGTCAGTCAATATGGGTCAGGCTAATGTTATATTGCCTGCAGGACAGAAACATTAACGTTCAATATATTTGGTCAAATAGATCATGTCAATGCAATTACTGCCCGAGGCGGACAAAGGGTAGACAGTTATAGTTGTACTCACCAGTCAATAAACTCAGTAAGGCCAATATTATATTGCACTCAAACAGAACATTTTTAAAAAGGAGGATTGGGCTTACCAAGCAAGACATTGAGTGAGACCGAGGTTGTATTGCCTCAAAACCAAATAAAATGTGAAGAAAAAAAAAGAAGAAAAAAAAAAGATTGCACTCACCAGTCAATATACTGAGTGGGGCAAATGTTATATTGCCCCCCAAAAAACAAAAACAAAAAGGTTAAAAGTTGAGGATTGCGCTCACCGGTCAATATACTGGGTGAGGCGGACATACGCTATGCAGGCAGCATCATCACCAATCAGATGTACATGGGGATGTAGGATGGTAGTGTTGCGTGCCCTGTTGTTCTTAGACAGTACTGCAAAGGCAAAAGCCAGACGGCGTTTTTCAGACTCTTTCATGCTTTGACCACTGAAACCACTAGGACCACTGGCGTAGGGTTGGGCTGAGGCTGTAGCAATTGCATGCCAGAATAATCCAGACAATGGATTTAGTACACCATCCACAAGTGCCATGCCCTTTCTCATCAAAGTTTTGCTTTTTTTCTTGTCATTTATTTTTTTTTTTTCTGATCATAATCGATCTGTTATCGATAGGAATTTAGTTATGATTATGTTACGATTAGTAATGTGGAGGTTAAAGATTATACAGTGATTGTTCTTTGACGAGTTGACTAACTACCATTCAGAGGATGAAGTAATTAGGTTTGATGTTTTGGGTAAGGACTGAATTCAAACCCAAAATCTGTTACCAACAGACCATGAGTTCAGCACAATGGACCATTTAGCCATGGTGCTCCCTAATCTCTTAGATTTCATAACATGATTTTCTGGCTGTCGCCTTTTGATATGGTTTTTGCTTTGCCAAACTAAGCCACTCAAAACCATGAGTCTAAAAACGTGATTAATTTCTTAATTGTTGTTGGTTTGTTTTTTTCAAACAAGGCTGAAAGCCACTTTAGAATGAGAGCTTTAATCATTCAACGAAAGGAACTGTAAAGTAACCACTCTCGATTCCCTCAAGATGGCCTTGATCTTTAATGGGCATTTCTACGTGTTAGTAACACCAAACTACACTCTAAGAGTTTGTGTTAGACTGTGAGAAAAGAACAACTCTCGTCAACGTATCATTTTGGGTTCATGCTTCTTTTCTGTCTAGGAAAGTTCTCTACTGGCTGTGGAATTTGTGATTTGGAAGTTACTGCTAAAGCATCGGCAATCAAAGGGTAAGGATTTGAAACACAACAAGGGGAGAATTTTGAAATATAAAGAAAGGAATCGATAAAAGAACGATTACAAACTCTAAACAATTGAATTTTGGAAGTTGTAAAAGGCACAGCACGAAATATACTCATTGATTTTGTTACAACAGCTGACTTCTTGAGATTTCCCAGTTAATAATTCAGGCAAATATAACTATCGTCTAACTCTTTTTTTTCTCTTTTTTTAAGTTCAGCAAAGATCTATAAATTTCAAATGCTGTGTACATTTCTTCTGAAGCAGCGTTGTAACAAAATTCTTCTACAATGCATGCAAATTATCAAATCAGAAAAATTGTATAAAAGGTTACTATAGGTTAAATTAAAAACTATTCTACACAATATTCCCAGTGACAAGAAAGTGTACTGATCTCAAGTAGAAATAAAAACAACCAATTGCCAATCTGGAAATAAAACTAGTGGAAACAATGGCAAATCAAACACAAATTTCCTTCAAAATATTGAACAGAGGAACATAACAGTGTAAGTTTCTCATCAAATTTCAGTATAATCTTTACACCCAAATTGTTGGATACAGTTGAAAAGGTGCTACAATCACAGTTTTGTCAAAGTCTTATCTTTAACTTGGTGGGTGGTCTGAATTTATATTTTTGTGTAGTTTCCTTTCTTGTCACTGCTAGGAGATATTGAGCAGGATTTGTTACACTAGCACTCAGTAAAGTTTCATAAAAAATTTCCAGTAAAGTGCCTCTTTACATTTGTTTTTATTTTTATTTTTAAGAGGAGCGGATGTTTTTTTTTTTAATGTGCATTTCAAAAACAAGAATAATTGTTCAAGTCTTGGACAATCATCATTTAAATCTCATCTCCATATAAAATCCATGCACAATAAGAAGCGTTGGTTTTCTTAGAAAAGTAAAGGAAACTACGCATGGATACAAACTTTGAAACAAACATCAACAGAACATTCTTCTGAAATAAAATCAAGAAGTTCTGAGACAAATTCACCCTAAATTTTTACTTGAGTAAAGTAAGCAACAAATTGCATAAAAAGATAAAAAATTAAAACAGTTGTTAAAAATGTTAATAATCGATAGTTATCAATTATCTGTGGAAATTGTTCTAACACATAACATTCAGGGAGACATTTAGGTTGAACATTTCATGCAATTCTGATGAAAATACGAAATAAGAACAGTTCATTTTTGGGTGCGATGTACTCAAAACCATTGTCTGGAAAATCATAAAGCATGCATGCTGCGAGTCTCTGAATCAACCAGTGAAGCTTGGGATCAACTTTGATATCGACAACATCCACTAAAACATGACAAAATATCCAATTGTTAATCAACTACTTTAGTTGATATCTGCAGAGACCTCATTCTTGTGAGTTGAAATCAACTGTTTTGGTTGGTGATATTTTGATTGATGTTTATGTTGTTGTTGATCCACTTAAGCCATCCACTAGCTTCCCTGGCAGTCCGTGTTTTTACTTACCATTGATTCTGGTATTGTTTATGCTTGGGTAAAAAAGTGCAGTACATTAACAGAAAGAGACAATGCTTGCAATGAACTGAGCAGTGACACTTTTTGTTGTTGTTCCTGGTGGCATGTGTCATGTCGGGTGTTGATTTTTTTATGATAGGATGGAGTCACTGTGGTATGGAAAGTGTTAGGTCATTACAGATGGATGTGGGTGGGGTGGGAAAGGGCTGGGTTGTAACTTGAAGAGGTCAGGTGTGGATGAAGAGTGATATGAAAAGGGTTGGGTTGTTATAGACGTGGCATAAATTATTTTGATTGCAGGTGGGTAGGGGGTGGGTTGGGGTAGAGGGCAGGTTGAGGTTGGGTGTGGCTTCTAATAGGCGGGTGTGGCATTGAAAGTTTGGGATTTATAATGAGACTGACTGGGTGTTGAATTTGATAGGATTTTAATGGTTGGATAATGTGGATTTGATGTTGTTCTGACGGGATGGAGGAACAGGAAGGTAGATACGGATGGGAAATGCATGGGTGTGGCTGAAAAAGCTGACAATCCTCCCCCGAATCCCCTTAGCTCTAGCTGTTCTTTTGTACTGCACTTTGTTTCCATGGTAGCATATCGATCAATACATAACTTACCCAATTGTTTACAGGGAAGGGTGACATATATATTCATTCCACATCAATGCTGCATGCATTTAACTGCCAGTGGCCCTAGTAAATGGCTCATAATAATAATAATAATAAGATTGGTGAATACGACCCAAGCACGGTGAGTGCCTGTACTCAAGTCAGGACTCCAAAAAGTGACAAAGTTTCTATACATGTTAAAACGAGAATTGAAGTTAAAATAAAAGAAGAAATTAATGACAAACATGTGTCTGTACATGAGGCAGAATATGATCAAGTTTCATCATGATATAAAGTGTTATCTATTAACACCAAGTAGAGATGGATAAGTCAAAATATAGAATAAAATAAAAATTGGCACAGTTAATGTTTAGTCCTTTAGGATAATCAGAATTCCCCACAGACGAATCTTCCAAATACAGTGAACTTGGGTTAAGAAAAATAAAAGATAAATAAAACAATCCAAAATATATTCTTGGGCATGTTGTCACATCTAGTTTTGAAGAAATCAAGCAAAAGAAGAACGTAAAGTTGCCTTTTAGAGATGAAAACAACAAAATCAAATCATTAATGGCAACAAAACAAACACTGAGGAAACTAAACATCTCAATTTATTTGAATATATTTCAAGGATTATTCAGTTCTGAGGAGGCAACGAGCAAAAAAATAAATAAATGTAAATAATATTGGGAATTCTAAAACAGAATGAGTGGACCTGACAATTAAAGTATGAATTGTAATGATCAATTGAAAAGAAACAAGAAAGAAAAAAAAACCTCAAAAAACGAGAGGAGCATTCAAAGTATGACAGATTGAAAAATAACTGAGAAAAAAGGGAAGGGTAAAAATGAAAAAGGTAGGATCTCATTTTTAAAAAATGCTGTAATTGATTCATTTTAAGCGGGCTAAATAAAACTTTTAAGAAGGAATATAAGCCATCAGGTATTCCCAAGATGTCTTCAAGACAAAATGAAGTAAATTATTAACTGTTGGGGCCATATCTAGTTGTTCAACTTGACACATACAACTATAAAAAACAAATAATTTTCCTTTTCATTGTGGAAAAAAACAATTCTGGAAAAACGTTCTGCCTGACTTTTACTTTTGTTTATGTTAAAACCTCCCGAATCTAGAAAATAAATACATAAAAAACATAATACACAAAAAATCACACTAGCAGCTTTTTTAATAAGCATTTGGATCCGAATATATCTGAGACAATGTAAATAATGCAGTACAGTGTATTTTGCAGCCACAAAATGTTGCACACATTTGCAATTAATGACTGATGAAGAAAACAAAACCTTCAGTTGAAATCAGAAAAGTGATGACTTGGCCACTTTCCAACACAAGAGGGCACTATAACATCTGACTGCACCACCAACACCAACAGCTTTTTTTCACAATAAGTCACATACTGACATCAACTACACAAAACTGGACTATCACTTCACAATGTGGCACTGAGCATTGCACAAACATGAATAATTCATAAGGGAATTATGAATTTTTAACATACCATTGTCAAAGTAGAATCTATGGAAATCCATTCCCTCAACTAAATTCCCAAATGCCTCTGGTTCAAAGCAGGTCATGTGGGGATCACACATCTTCCTAGAAAGAGGAAGAAAAATAATAGCAATAAAGACAAACTAGCTTCTGTTACACTTCAGAAACAATTAACCAGGAAAATGTTTGACAAATCACAGCAAGTAGATGAGTTTATTGTACCAAAGCTCTTCAGTGGCTCTGTACAGTGGCAAACAGATTGTTAAGAGTGTAACTACAGATTAATCTCTAATCCTATCCAGGAAGTTGTCTGATTTTGTAGCATTTGTGACTCTAGGCCTGCACAATAATTGTATATCACTGAGTCAGGTGTACCAACCTTAACTAAGTCCAAACATTTTGGGTGTTGGATTAACTAGTCAAATACCAGTAGTCTTAAAAACTATAAATTTGCTATTTGGGTGATTTGACTGGAGACTGGTGCTGTGGTTTGGGTTATGTGGGTTGAGAAACTAAAAGCACTTGTTAACTAGTAACAAAATGAGTACCCCCTAGTTAACTATTAGCTAACTTGTTGATAGTATGACTAGAGATATTGTGCTGTGTTTTGGGGAATGCAGGTTGAGAGACTGAAAGCACTCGTTAACTAGTTAAATAACACTAGTTAACAAGTTGACTCCCTCGGTTAACTATTAGTTATCTTGTTGATGATTTGACTAGAGTAAATTCCTCTGCATCACAGGTAAGCATCAAGATAAACTTTCTAATTAACTGGTTGAATATCCCCAAGTGAACTGTTAGTTATCTTGTTGAAGGTTTGACAAGAACAATTCTCCCCTCATCACAGGTAGATGTATCCGTGTTGAAAGATTTTCTAGTTAACTAGTTGATGGCTAGAGCTGCTGGGTTATGGGCTTGCTAGTTAACCAGTTTGTAAACAGTCACATAATAAATAGCAATCCAAACTCTCTTCTAGATATTCTTACGTGTATCCTTCAAAGTCTCCATTGTTGATGACTTCAATCAGAGCTTCTGTCATTTTGATCACCTCGATCTTACGAGCTGAGGATAAAACACAAACAAACCAAGGTCTTAATTCAATTCTCATTTATAAAAAGTTGCTGGCATTTTTGCAGTTTTTTAAAAGCCAATCCATTCAGTCCTGCCTATTCAACAACAGCACTCATTCTCATCCGCCCTGTTAAAATGGTGACAACTTGTTTACATTCTGTCTTACATAGTTCACCCAAATGTCAGTTTCAGCCTTTTGTACAGTGGTTGCAGCTTGGACAGTAAGTCATTTGCGAGACTTAAATAATGTCTTGCTTAGTAACAAGTGAACACTTAAAACTTAAATTCATGAAAGTCTAATGAGACAGTTGCTATGTTGCATGACTAAATGCAAACTTTCGCATAGTTATGGAAGAGACGACGAACACCTATACACGAATTTGAATGAATTTGTATTGCTCAATGGTACCAGGGTTTGCTCATCTGGAGGTTGCTCTACAAAAGCTTGCCCGAACCATTTGGCAACTGTCATTATAATCTAAGAATTCAAACTTAGACTTGAGACTAAGCAAGCCATTGTACCAGACATTATTAAAACTAAACTCGCAAATGGCTTATGCATTAAAGGGGAGGAGCTTAAAGGATTGGTCTACTTCTCATCTAATAAGAAGGACGGGGTGGGAGAAGTGTAAAGCGCAAGGTCTGGTAACAAAATTAGTTACGAGGCAAGGCAGGGCTTACCCTTTCCTTTGTCAGTGACTAGCCCGCGTGACCAGTTAGCATACATGTTTTACTAGTTCAGTTTTACTGGATCATGTCTACAGACCAATCTTTGGTCAAAATGAATATGCAGTGATGTACAATGAGTATTCATGTAGCTTTGGGAGACAATGAACTAGCCAGCCAGGATTGAACTAGCCAGCCGGACCACTTCAACATAAAAGTGTTTAAAACCGCCGACTGGAGGAGGGACCGTTTCCATACCTTTAGTATCGTCATCTTCAACCACACTACTCTCTTGTGATTCTTTGATATCGTTGTCTTTCTTAACCACAGTCTTCCCACCTGCTTTAAGAAAAGACCAACAACCTCGTCAGATCGTAAGAAATTAACCAAACACAATAAGAGAGTATCAATTTGGTTTCTCTAATATTAACATGGCGAAAAAAACAAACTTTCTTTTGAGAGGATGGATCAATTTGTTTCAGAAATATTAATCACAAGGTTAAGCTTTTGATTAAAATGTTTGTAGTTTAAATATCAGCTACATGCATATTGGACCCTCATTAATTATTCCGTAGGACTGATCATGTCAATTCACTTCTATTGCTTGTACTGGAGAACAGGATTTCTAAACTTAAAGTTAGTTCGTATAAATTAATTCAAATGAATTAGGGACAAAGTTGAAGAAAAAAAATAGTTTGAATAGTTACAAAGATTTATAACTTCAAATGTTATTTTACCTGTTGCTTTTAAAAATTTTAAATCATGAAAGTTAAATTATTATTAAAAACCTCACAAACCCAAATCCCATCAAACCATAATTCTATGCAAATTATTTGAGGACGTAGAAGTTAGATCAGGAAAAGTTGAAAGATAAAAAGTCAGGCACACGCTGTAAAAATGGAAATGTATGTCCAGCTAAAATGAACATCAGTGCTAGCGTTTTAGATTGAATACAGAATTATGAGATGAGGGTTGATACTGCGTTATTGGTGCACTCTCGTTGTTAATCACTACAGATAGCGTCTGTTTCAGGTTAATAATGCATATTCAATCACTTATTCAATCAAGCATTCCACCATTTTTTTACCCTTCTAAATAGACTGTGCAAGTCTCGCATGCATTGGAACACTAGGACTTGCTACAGTGCGTAAGGTACTTTCCTTCACGCATTTAAGCAATGTACGTGGGCCCAAAAAAATCCCAATAATGTTGAAAAGCGTGCAAGATGTGCACGGTCTATTAAGGAATATGAGTAAATTTATAACAAAATTATAAAAACACTTTTGGGATCAGTCAGATTTCAGTTCATAATCCCTTAAATTAAACATCCAGTTGAAAAACGCATAACTATTTCCAAAATAATTGACCATAGAACTAATTTGAAATAAATGGATCTTTCATCCATGAGTTGATTTCAAATAAACAGACAATATGGTCAAGACTTTAACCAATAATAAATGGTCAAGACTTTAACCAATTTTGTCAAAGGTTTGGATTCATTTTCAAGTAAGCTGTCTTTCTGAAAACAGTGAAATTAGACAAGCTGAGTGAATATGCACTATACCTGAATCGTTTAAGAGTGGCTTTGTGTCATGAGTGCTTTTCGATATGACTTACATAGGCAGAAGGAAAAAGTGGATGGACAAGATCTTGGGTGTCTTACATTAGCGATTGCTCACTGTGAAAATTGGAACATCCCTAGCGGTCAAATTAAACACATTTCCTGGTCTTGGCATAATTCCAATAACATTTGAGTTTCTACGGGAAATCTATACGTCTTGATTGCCCGCCAAGTATTTCCTTCAATCGGAAATAACAACTTGTCCACATTTCTTATGCTTCCTCTAATCATTACCCTCCATTAGTTTAATTAACTAATGTTTTAAATTATGGTTAAAAAATATTCCATAAGATAACTTCCCCCAACTAAAAACTGTCTCTGGGAATGAAACAATCATGCATTTTAATGGATAGGGGGAAATATTGTTAAAGCGGATTATATCTTAAACAGATAAGTTCCTTTGTCTACAAATACTCAAATCATCAAACTGAATGTCTGAACCAGCTCTGACATCACCATGGAGGGGTTAAACAAGTTTTTACAATAGTCTATCAGCTGGGAATTCACCATGCAGAGAACATGCTTTGGACGGTTAAAAAAGAATACCATAAATAACAAAAACTAACCGAAAAAAAATTTAAAATAATAAAAAAATTCACTGAAGAAAACGGAATTAAAAAGATACAGCTTACCTACTTAACTAAATGTTCATGAACTTGATTGAAAAGTTTGTATTCTAAATGTTGAGGGACTTTCTGAGAAAAGTCACAAGTTGAGAGGCTTTAAAATTTATATTAAGATTCAAATGTGGATGGATGGTAGCTGCCTTCTGAGACATTAATTCCCGGACCAACTTCCCGAGTGTCAGCAGGAACAACCTTAAGCAATGTGGCTTTAAAGGTAGGGTCGTAGATTGGTGAATAATTTATGAGCATAAACAATTTCTTGGTGAGAAGCACTGTGCTATTGATAGTATAAACTATTTTGAGAAAGGGTTCCCTACGAAGTGATATGGTTTAGATAATGTTTCATCCAAAAAATATTTGAATCTGAGAAGCGACTCATGCATGAATAATTTCTCAGATTTCCGAGGTGCGGTTAGTACCCGCTGTAACCTCGCTAAACGTGGATGAATTTTTTTAAACGTGGCTTTTTGCTGTTTTCTCAGCAACAAGACACTGTATTCAGCTGAAACTTTCACATGCGACTTTAATTGTATCATTCTTTATAAATTTGCCTATAAATAAGCATCACATTGACAACACCCAATCTATGATCCTACCTTTAACTTTCAATAACACTTCAGACTTACAGGAGTTGAAATGGCGAGTGTCAAATAAAAAAGTGGGGAAATGTGATCCTTCTTTGAACACCTTTATCTAACTACACTTCATATTGAGCAGAATGATGCACATGTATTTCTTTAATCAGTGTGACCGTCTGATCTTTAAGATGCTACTTTTAACTATTTTAGATTCAGCAAACAGTTTGATACGTTTATAGAATAAATCTACAAAAATAGCCTAAAACTTATCTTGTCATAATGGCTGCAAATGAATTGAAAGAAATACGCTTTTAAATGTACAGTTTTATGATTGCAAGAAATTGCCTTCTAGCTGTTGTGTTAAATTTGCATATTGAGTCAGTTATAACTATTTTTGAGCTACTAAAAAATTACCCCAAGTTGAACACTTCTCAGGGTTGCAACTGCTAAAGAAAAAGCTGTAAGTCAAGTGTGATTCAGTTTGATTAATTTATGATTATTTGTTGGTAGCACAATGACAAATCATCCCTGTAATCAAGATCTGGTTCACAAGACAAACAGTAAAAAAAACACACAAAAAAAACACCCCTAACAAACCAATTTATTAGTCACAATGTAGCAGTTTAACAGGTCCAATAAACTATCATCAAATCACAACAGTATGTGTCTGATGGTGAAAACTTCTTCAGCTTTAAGCAAAAAACTTCAAATAGAATGTTACATTTCATCATGACCCCCTTCATCTTCCAATAAAAGGAAGGTACACTATTAGTTTTAGGATGAGTAAGTTTGTTCCCATCAGTTAGTTTTCAACAAAAAGACCATCCACCCAGCTTGTGACAATTTCATCATACTTGACAGTCATTTTTTAGTGAAAAACAGTTAAAAAGGCATAGAATTTGTCAGGGATTTTTAGCATGTTGATATCCAACTTATTTTGATTGTAGCAATCAAAATAAGCAAGAGTGATTTGTACGGCCTTCAAATGCTACTTCCTGAACTTTGATAGTGTTTCAGATGGAAATGTTTCTCTGAAGGATTGTTGCTCTGGTAATCACTCAACTTTCAGATCGAAACTTGTTAATTTGTTGTTTGACAATCATAAATCAAATACTTTATGATGGTAGAGGAATTAAGGCTTGCAGAGAAAAGTCTGATCCCTTTTTAATCAATGAGAATTCATGTTCATTATGGTAAAGTGAGTACAGGGAACACAACCTGATGGTAACAGAACAAAGTCTGCAATCCTTATGTCAACCTTTTTTATACTGGTAATAAATTTTTTGACAAAAGCCAACCGTTACCAAGTCATAGCATTACAGAAAACAAATATTAATGACTCGCTTTAACAATCCAATCTATTATTAAAAATATTACTTGGTTAGTGGTCAGATAAAACCATGCAATTTGACTTGCTAAACCCCAAAGCAAATATGGTTTGGTTAAAACATCAACAATTTTCAAAAAGGTCAATTGCATATGCAGTAGAGTTCAAAATTCATGTAGTAAAACTACCTCATTACAAAAGCTTATGAACAGAAAGATCAGTTTGAGATTTAGACCCAAAACAGAAAGTCACAAAGATTTGAAGACTTTTATTGAAATTTCCGTTAGAGTTCAGTGGGACTAAAAGAGTGGTGTTAAAATCCCCCAAACGGGGGAGTTTAGCCAGGATGACATCATATCTTCATACAATGGCAAGTACGACAATATCCCTTTATCTGTATGTCAAGATTACAGCATCACTTCATTCACATCTAACTCAATTTCTCAAGCTCTATTCCATCGAGTCTTTCTTTTAGTTTATCTTTCATATTATCCCTGATCTACAACTCTTTTAAAATATATTTTGAATATTTCAGAAAGCTTTTCACCTTTAGGCTTTGGGGTGGGGTTCTTAATCTGCTATCTATATGTGTTTTGTTTGCCCTATAATAATACTTATAATGATAACTAGTTTCTATCTAGCGCTTCATCTACAGGCATCTCAAAGCAAATATTGTTATCAATTTTTAGATAGGTTTTTGAAGTTTGCAAGCTATGAGACCCATCTATGTAGCACCCAAGGACCATACAGCACCGCAGGTGCAAGATGGGCAACTCAGGCTGTAGTATGCACTAACCAAACAATTGCTCACCGAAATGGCGCCCACGCCATACTTCGAGTTCTAACAACAGATGGAGCTCCATTTAGCCAATATTGCACCTTGCGAAACTATGTGATATTTTGTAGAACCTTAGAAGGGTTTACAAGGTGCTGCAGCACATTCAGCAGCCACTGTCAAAAACACCTGGGCAAACACCTTCTCTTGGCTTAAAGTGTAACTGGGTTCTTTTTATATGTATTACACAGATTACAGGATCTAGAGCTTTGCATCACGACACGGCATGACTAGCCATCACCAGCCTTTTTAGTAGCTCATGTCCTGTCGCTTCATTGGTTTATTTATAATGGCTCCTTGAATTGTCTTTCGTTTCTTTTGACTTATTTTACTGCATACTGTTGTGAGGATTTTTTAACTTTTTTGTTTTCCTGCTAGTAAGTTTTATTTTACTGAAACTTTACTGATACAATTTAACTGTTAAAATGTCTCAATGAAATTTTTGCAATATCAATTAAGTGTTAGTATATTTTGAGTTAGTAGAATACTAGTTAATTGAACTGGAACCTCTATCTACACATGATAGGTGTGGGAACTACTGCAATGTAGAGTGAAAGTTAGTAAAAGCCCAACCACCACGAGATGGTAAATCAACTATTAATTTTGGTTTCACACTAACAAAGTATTCCCTGTATCTGATGGAAAACGAAAACAGAATAGACCTTCATCATTGTATGGCCATCTTTGTTGGGTTCCCTGCTCACTTAATGATAATGATAGTTCTTCTCGGTCCATTTAAAGGGGGCCAGACTACTTTGTTCCATCAAGCCTCAAGTTTAACTCCACTGGGGTGAATGGCAGAACAGTAAAATGGCCACACCATGATTGGTCTATTCGTGTTCAGAACCAAATAGATTTCAATCCCTAGCTCTTTTGGGACACCCCCCATCCCCAACTGAAAAAAAGGTAAACATAAGTAAATATATAAAAAATGAATAAACTAATCTATAGCATGACAGTCTATTGTATTACTATCTGTTCTCAGAATGAATCCCACATAAATTTGAAGTATAAATAATTGGACCCCTTTTTTATCTACATATTTGACACATTTGATTAACTTTCAAAAAACAAATGCCTGCCTTTAAGAAATGTAAACAATCCAAATCAGCAACAACAAACCATCTATTTAAAAATCCTACTAAGCTTTTCAACAGGGTGTTTAGTATAAATGCTGTGAATTTTGTCCAGCCTAGTTCAAGTTCTTTTTTTCTTAAAAATAATTAAATTTAAAAAAATATATATTCTACAAATAAATTGTGTGTTTTATTTTGTCACTTTTAACATTTCTTTCTAGTTTTATTTATGGGCACAGCTTTTTAAAAAAGAAACATTATTCTGACTAAATACTGCCTATCTAAGCCAACGATTTATATTTTCACCAAACGGTTTCTACAAACAAAGCAATAATCATTTAAATAAAAACACAAGTGAGCGTGTAAGTAAAATTATCCCCCAACAAAACTGGTGCACCTAGAAATGAAAATTTGAACTTTTGAAACCAGAGAAAATAAATTTAACCAGATACAATGATTTTTTTTTAACTAGTGCTGCCAACGACAAAAAAATACAGAAAATTGTAAATAACTTTAAAAAACTCACTACAAATTTAAATCACCAGTGTTCACAAAAAGTGGTTAAGATTTTGGTCTTTTCAAAAGACTCAAACCTCATATCTATGTCAGAGAATTGAAAATTATGATTTAGTTACCATGGAAACTGTCTCTATTGGATAAGAGTAGTGTTAATGAGGCTCACATGACCAAGGGGGTTGGGAAGGAGTAAGTGAAATCGACTACTGGTTATTGCAGCCCTCTGGGAAGGTTCTTCAGAGATCACAAGGAATGTTTGTGTAATACTTAGCTTGGTGTCTGTTTTCAATCAACCTTGAATCCAGGCTGATGGGCCTTATACACCCCCCCCCCCCATAAACTTTGAGTTTTCCCGATAGCGATTTTGGTTTATATTTTTTACAAGAACTTTTAAGGATGATTTCTTTTCAAACTTCAAAAAGTTGCATATGTATGTCTCTGCTTAATACCAAAACCATTTAGGACTCAAGTAATTCACAGATTCTTCATTTGTATCCCAATTGGGTATACTCATACCCTGATTTGAACACTCTCCTCCCTATCAATGGTTTCCAATAGGGTTTAATTGAGTACAGTGACGGCTTCTGCCTCAGTCACTGTCAAACAAATTATCCCCATTGGGGCATACTTATATCCTGATTGGAACACTCTTCACCCATTAAGGGTATCAATGGTTACCAACAGGGGTGTAATTGAGTATAATATTGATGATTTCTGCCTCAGTCAATGTCAAACTATCCTAATCAGGGTATACTTATACCCTGATTGGAACACACTTCACCGAATGAGGGTATCAATGATCCCCATTCGGGGAAACTGCTGCAGGTGCCAGTAAAATAAGATTTGCCTCTGCTGAACACGTAGTAAAGAACAAACTGAAAAGAATTTGAACAGTTACTAACCAATGCCCGAAACTGCATGTTATGCACTCACAGACTACTCAGTGTTTTTAATAAAAGCATGCTTAAAAGAAACAACAGTAGCCCGGGAACATCTCCTGCCAGGGACAGCACTACCCATGACAGCACTACCCATGACAACAAAGCTAAAGTTCACATCAAACAATTCTCTTGCAGCTTCCTCGGAACGTCCCGCTTTCTTCCCGGGAAAAATACATAACTGATACGTCGCCATTGCTTACCCTTTTCCTGACTTTCCCCTGTGTCAAAGGATAGCAATGAATGATGGGAGATAAAACAAGTGGAGAATGAGGTCAGAGGTCATTGAATATCATAGCATTGACTGCACCATTTCATGGCGGCCATCTTTGTTCTTGAAGCATTGTTTATGCAGCGTCTCATTGTTCTGGTCCATTGCTAGAAAGTTTCCCGAAACTAGAAACTTAGAGTTTTGACTTTCCCTGTTAAAATTTTATTTTTTACTAGCCATTAAAAAGTTTAAAAGAAAGTGCAACCTTAAATTTTATCACGTGGGTTATAAGATTTGTGTAAATCCAACTGTTTTTCTTCCGAAATTTATATTGGCTCACTTTGGATGAAGAAAATCAAAAACCAATCTGAGCCGGTCTGGTGTAAATTAATTATACCACTGACTATCCAAACAAAATCACCAGCTAATTTTTGCATATTGTCGCCATAATCAATAATATCTATCATGATGTTTTTGCAAAACCTTTCTCTACTGGCCTGGATACCAAACTGTGAGAAAACAAAACGGTACAAAAAAAAAATGTAAAAATTGCCACACTTTTATACCACAAGAAAAAGATAACCTCCCGAGTATGGACGCAACTGTTTTTGGATTAGTTTTCCACGTTTTCACCCCAAACTGTTAATCTTGTTTTTGCAGACTTTGTGGTGACTTGTTTTCGAAGCCAACAAAAGGAACATCTACTTTTTGACTTCTGTCATAGTTTTTGACAGCATTTAAGAAAATATTTTTTTAGAAGCATGGATAGCTTTTTACCATTTTGCAAATGATACTCTGGAGGTCTACCATTGTCAGCTTTTTACAACGTACTTATTTGTTAAAAAAAAAAAAAAAAAGCAAAGAAAATAAAACAATTTCAATTCAAATTGCTGATTCTACATAGAGAGGGTTTGTGCACTACAGATAAATAAATAAAAAATTTCTACAAACTTCGGTAAAACTCTACCCATGCCTCTGTGAGGAAAAAAGTGTGCAGTACAGTTGCACATATGTTTATCTTGAGTAACTTCTGCAATCCAAAGGCAAAAACTATTGTCTGAGAATCTTTACAATGTTCTTTGTTGGCCAATCATTTTCCATTTTCCCCCCAGCATGCAGACAGGACAGTTTTCTAGGACATTCTAATACCAGAGGGGCAAAACACAGGGGAAAATCTGGAAGTTAAATTTCTTTACAAACACTGCATGCTCAACTTGTACTAAATGAGATAAACTGTGACTGGGAAGAGGGACAGACTGCTGTTTGATGTATCAAAATAAATCCATTTTTTTTCTTAATGTTCACTATTGGATTGGCATGGTCACTTAAAAAAATTCTACATGAAACGGCAGTTGTGTATTCTCAACCTCGGTCCCAAAAGGCTAATATCATTAGCAAGTACCGTTTGGGAGAAGGTTAAATGTAGTAAAGAGTTAAAACTGGTCTCCCACATCAATCATTATGAATCAACCAATCACATCAATAAGCAAAGATAGCCCCGCCTACGTGACATTACTTGTGAATTTTAATGAAGTGATGGTTTGCTTCAAGATTTTTTGGGAAGTTCCATTAAATTGTAAGGGGCGCATGACCCACATAAAACTACCCGATAAAAATTGTGAAACCCAAAGCTTGCCATGGTACCAAACATCACAAGAATTCACAATTGAATAGCTTAAACAAATTATGAAGCTGTTATCTTTCTTTACATACTTGCTGTTGTTTTCTTTTTTTATAGCTGATTTTCCCATTTATGCAAATCAAGTTCCCATAGTCACTAAAAATTGTGATATAATGTAACTGAAGCATGTGCGGAAAACTTGATTTAATTTGGCAAGATTTGTCAAATTGTGGAAAGTGATTTCTTAGGATCTCTTTACTTATTGTCAAAGACTTTCAAATTGTTTAACTATCCAGAACAATGTGTAGGTGTGAAAAGGTGATGAGAAAAAATGAATAAATAAATGTTTAAAAAGATCATTTTTAGAAAGAGCATGAATTTTTTTTAAGGCCTAATGACCTTCTGAAATTAGATTTTGTTAGTTTTGGTACCAACCTGAAGTTTATTATGTCAATTTTGTGAGTTATTTGAGTTTGTTTTTATTCATACTGGAGATCAGTTTATTGTTATGTAGAGGGAGTTTGGGAGAATCATAAACGCGTTTTAAACAAATATACCACTATGGTTATTTCTCAGTCACCAAAAAGGAATCAGTTTTTTTTATGTGGGAGACGAGGTTTAATATTAGAAGGTTGTTACAAGATGATAACTACTCAGGCAAGTTTGTTATCTAAAAAATATATGAATGACAACTAATGTTAAGTTCCAATATCACTACAGTCACCGTTAATCGATCTCATACCTTAAAATCCATATATACTGATCAGTTGTTATACTTTAAAACAATGAATCATACGAATCACAATTAACATTCTCAACACTGAGGCATGCTCAACAGAATTTTAGTACAAACAGAGAGGAGAAGTAACAAAAATCATCAAGAAAGAAGAAGGAAGCAAAAAGCAAGAGGTTTTTTTTTTATAGAAAGCGCAAGAAGAGAGTTGCGAAAAGGTGAGTGTGCGTGAAAAGGGTGAGTCTGCTGGCCATGTTAAGTGTCCATCCGGTTTGAGTCACTATTTTTCAAGTTTTCTTGTAAGACATGCAACCTTGCGCTCCTGTGTGTGACCAACGGATACACCTAACCCATAATGAAGGTGCAGAGTTAAGTTAACCCTGAATTCCCTGACCATTTGGGCAAAATGTTTAAAGTCCTTTAGAAATCTCAGGAGAAAAAAAAAGTGATATGCCAGTCGCTAACGTCAAGGGTTGGTTTGGCTATAGGGTCGGTTTGGCTATAGGGTCCTGAAACCAGTTGAAATCTGATGAAACGTGCTCGTGGAATTTGGTGGATTTCTGGACTCTTTGCATGGCCTCATGGATGGTTTAGCTGTGACATACAATATTAAAACCAACACCAAGATTTTTTGTTGGATACTGGTCGAGTTTAAGAGGCAAGTGCGGCATTGGTGATGAAGGGAAAAAAAATGTGTGAAGATTCAACTCTCATAAAACAGTGACTTTTTCAAATTGAAACCCTCATTTGGTGAAATTTAAATTCACTTTTAACAATTTGCATCACATCATAATTGTGGATTTAGTTTTTCTCTATGGAAACAGGATACCAGCCACCACCAGTGTGCTGCTCAGTGGAACTTGGTGGGATACCAGCCAACACCAGAGTCCCTGGTACTTTTAGCTCACATAAAAATTAACTAGGAACCTTAGCTGGCTCTCAATCTAAATGCCTTGAAAGGGTCATAGTTCAACCTCACTGTACCTCGCTGTACAACTACTTCAGCAGTACGTTAGTAATGTATTAGCATTAATGTGTTATTACAAGTGTATCAGTTTATTATGTTATCAACTGAATCATACACATTGAGACATCAACTAAGATCTCGCAGCTAGGTATTACGCATATTGAAAGTGCTTTCCAAACCATTTACCGAACTCCCTCCAGTGATAAAATAATATCTACAACAGTGCAGCAGAGTGTTAACCACGCCTTCATTTGATTGTATTTGAACCCTTGTGTTAACCAAACCAACCAACCCGTATCTAATCCCTAGCAGGCCTGGAATTAAACAGAGGCCAGGGAGGCCATGACCTCTTAGTCTAGGCCTTGACGCCCCTTCAAAAGTTTCTTGTAAAGACTTTAAGATCTTCCAGTGGAAGTGCTCTTTGCAAAATGAAAATGGCCTTTGCCCTCTCAAAGATGAAATTCCAGGCCTGCCTGAACAACAAAAACGTGGCTAAGTAGAGGTGCAGTGCATTGTGTTTTAAATCAACAAGTCTCTCACACGGCTAGTCAAATAATTAGCTTTTTAGAAGTGCACCTAGTTAATACAAAGTAGTTGGAATTTGAGGAAATATTTGTGTTTAGTTGAGAAGGTACGATGCAAAGTCTGGGAAGTAAGTCAAATTTATCATGGAGCAGCCATCTTTGTTTTCATCTATTGAAATAAGTTTAACCCGACTGAGGCTGGGAAGGTCAAACAGTCTGGTGGCATTTCATGTGTAATGAAAATCATTATTTATTACTGTGGATGCTCACAGGGAACCAGACCAAGATGGTTGCAACAGTGTATTGCCTAGATTTAAAAATGAATTTCTAAAAATAACAATAAACTAAAAAACACAAATAAAACAAATAGTAAACTTTTCCACCAAACAGTGACAATGTTCATGTCAAACAGGGAGATTTCCCTGCAAGTGTTACAAAACATCTGGCAAGTTCTACATAATTATAGTTATCACTTGAGTCTACTGAAATTGGTGCTCCAATACTGGATTTTAGGAAAGTAAATTCAACAAAGCAAAAGGCCCCCCCCCCCCCACTTCATCAAAATTTTAAAAAGAGGTAATTCTGATAAAACATAAACAGCAACTTTATGTTTTTACATCTTAATAGTTCACATAATGCTTATGTAAAACTGCAGCCAGATCCAAGGACAGTTTGCCGGAAAATGAGTCCACAATCCTTTTCTTGTTTTCTTTTTTCTTTTGTTCTTGTATTTTTAACGCCTTCCGGTCATATTTCATGTCCCTTCAGGGATGGTTAAACATTTGTAATAAACTCAACTTGAAAATATCCAATCAACATTTGAAACCTCACAAGCAATATTTTTAAAAAGATAATTATATATCTCTGAAGAGCATTTGTTTCTGATAACTGAATATGCCAAATCCAAAAGAGTTGCTGGTAAGTAATTTTAGTCAGCATTTAACAATTTGATGTTATAACTAACTGTATGATTGCCCTCTATCATCAAATTTGACACTCTAAAACAAACAAACAAACAAAAGTAGAGTTTGCTGCTTATATTTGTTTTAAGGAAAAGCTGTTAAAAGATGCTTACCAACCAAAATGGCACTTGGTATAAATGGCTTCTTGATTTTAAACGGTCTTTCTTAGAGGTTTCCCAAAAGGCTGTTATTGTTATTGTTCATTATTTATTACTTTTTGTTTGGGGGGGGGGGGGCGTGGAAATTTGAGACAGAATTGATGAATTTACACAACAATAAACCACTAATATACATTTTCTTTTTGGAAACAGTTATCGTAAATTGAGACACAAATTTCACAGATGAATTATCATGAAATGTTAATGTGAACGTTATTTTGAACGACTTTACACTGAAAGCTTCAACTTAAAGGAAAAAAAAATCCCCCTTCAAATCACCTGATCTCAATGTCATAGAGCTGCTTAAGCACAAAACATTCAAAACAAAACTTGTTTTTCTCATGCCAGAAAAGGGTGATTTGCTCATGCCAGGAAAAGGTGACCAGCCAAAATTCCATACCACATGTACCATTTGTTACCAATTTCCTGCTTATTTTCGCTAACAGTAGAAACTTGATGAGCAATAACTTTTGCCTTAGCAGCTTTATGAAATAGAGTGCTGGTTTTTATGCTGTTGAGAACACGAAGTCAATTTTGTTTAAAAAGCCAAAAATTGTTTTTATTTAAGTTATTATGCCAGTGTTACCCCTGACAAGACATGCAAGAATGTGGGATCTGACTAGGTACCATGCCAGGAACACACCTAAACATTCTGAAGATTACGCCATTGTTGTAGTTTGGAGTTTTACATTAGTTTTGATGTGAAGCTCACCGTTTTATGTGAACCTCACTTCTTAACAAAAAAAAGCAAGATAATTTGAACAGGTTCCGTCTGAATTTAAAGGGAAAATTTCAATAGTTTGTCTCCAGCGCAATACAATATGTTGTTTTGTGCATTTTGCCAAATAATCTGATGGACTGGAAAGAACACACTACCCACATCCTATGTTGGAAAACACTGTAGAAAAATTGCACAAATTGCACGTACACAGTTTGGTTAATACAGTGTAGACTAAAAACAAAAACCATTGCATTTTATACAATGAATATGTGTGTAGAGGCAATGTGAGATTTGGTGATCTTGCACTGGTATATCAAGAAATCTCATAATCCTTTCTTTCAGAAATCTTCTTGTCTAGTTCATGCTCCAAATAGGTAGGTCTATCTTTAATTGCTTGAGACATTTTTGAGTTCATTCGACAAAAATTTATTGTTGTGTGTTGTGTGTGCAAGATCACAATCCAAAAATAAATAAATAAATAAACAGGCTGCAGTATGAAGTGTCAACAGTTAAAGGGCATAGTGTTGTTTCAGGCACACAAACCATAAAACATAAGGGTCGGTCTAGAATCAACCTCTCAAAGGTCATTCAGGTAAACGATCTCTCTGAGTTAACCTTACTGAGATAATCAAGTGATGACCTATTCGGGGTCAGAACCCTCTCCGTCGTCTCGGGGTCATAGTTGCCGTGACATTTTAAGATTGTTTAACTGAATAACCCTCTGGATTATTTAGCTGAAGGAACTCTTTTTTAAGGGTTCAAAATATCGTTTCAAGACAATTTCAGGAATGACCTTAAAATCATTTCAGATATGACCTTAAGAGACAATCAAGATGACCTTTGGGGCTCATTCTAGTGAATTTTTGTTTTTGTTATTTAGAATTAATGTGTACAATATACAACACACATGAACAAATTATGACTTTTAAGCTCACAACATCTATGACTTTTAAGACCCTTTTATAAATAGCCAACAAACATTGTGCAAGACAAATCAATGACAGCTACAGAGAGGATCTAACCTGATTTGGTTTGCGGAGAGCCTTGGGAGCAGACAAGGAACAAAGAAGAAGGGAGAGCGAAAAAGATGCAGAGAAAGGGAAAGAAACGATGATGAAGAACATAATCAAGGAAAGTCCGTGACAGTAGAAGAGAGAATAAAGTGAAACAGACATGAAGTTAAACAAACATGAAGTGTCGGTACGAAAGCAAGACAATAAACACATGATTCAGGAAATAAAAATGCAACAGTTCAAATAGAGAAAGAGTAGAGGATAGTGGGTAGGGGATACCGAGGAGGGAATGAGAGTACCAAAAACAGGATGAAAGAATAATAAGAATAAAGAAGAATGAAATAATTGAGAATAGAGAGGGTCAAGGAAAAGAGAGAAGAAAAAACGACATAAAACATCAATGACAACACTATCTAGACATTAGGAAACAACTACATGTATTGATTGCTGCAAAGGGCAACAGTACACACTAATGACCCATGATCAGGTTACTAGAGCCCTATTTTGCTGCAGTCAGCATTTAGAAAATCATAAGATTTATATCTTTACAATTCTAAAAGGGACCCCTCCCCTACTGAGGTCACATCTGAGGTTTGTTTTTTTCAGATGGAAGACTAAATAAATAAAGAATCACAAAATAATGGTTAACTGTGTGTTTTGTTCGTTTCTCCATTTCATTTCATTTTTTCTCATGCTGCAGCATCTCCAAACAAACAAGGAAAATAAATATTTAAAAAAATATTTAAAAAAAACACACAAAACGCCCACTAGTTGAAACCCTTGTGCCTGGATAAGCAGAAAGAGGTGTAACGTTTGGTTTACATAATAAGTTAACTAGGAAACACTCTGAGTCCCTGTTGACTACATCCTTTGTAGGTTTACACAATGGTTACTCAGATAACTCTGCAGGATGACTATAATATAAACATTCACCCAATGGTTTCTAGAGAGCACACTGAAAAGGCTCTAAAATAAGTTTAATTTACAGAATGTCCTGCTTGCGCTTGTGCTTGTTCACTTCAACAGTAAACCTGTAAGCAGAGAGTATTGATGGTAAGCGCAGAATGTTATGGTAGTAAGCAGCTCCATGGAACTAGGCTGGCTGGTTTGATCGCTGTTATGCAGGTAGCCTACAGTGATGAACAAGTTGGTTTACACAATGCCTACTGTTTACAGAGATAAAACTGCACATCATCTATTACAAAGGGAGTCTACTTTCCAATTGAGGACAACTAAAATACACACAATAAGAGAGTATCCCCAATTGGGTAGATTTCCTTTTTTGGGACCCTTCTACCCTACATATGATACCACTGAAACTCAAAAGCCAATCATTAAAAAAAGAAATGTTTTGTTGCACTATCCAAATTTGGGAACTCTTTTACCCCCGATCGGGATCTATCGCACACCATAGGGGCAAACGAAAAGTCAAATTATACTATCCTGACCAGGGTATAAGCACAATTGGGGAACCCTTCGTAGACTTTTCCCCATGCCATACACTTTAAGGGACAATGCTTTGGTTCAAACCAAAGGCAGAAACATAGACTCTAAATAAATGTCAAATGGGATACAAAAACCTATTACGTTTTCATTAATCACCACGTTATCAAGTTTCAAAAAGCATAAACTCTGGCAGCGTGTTGCACCCACTCAGCATCATGAATGACTCCCCCTCACATTCATTCACTCATAGGAATTGCCTTACATCATTGAGCATTTTTATCACCAAAAACAAAAAAAGCATAAAATGCACACCAAGCGAATACTAACAACGAGAGAAAAAATGCTGATTATTGAAAAAGATGAAAATGCAAAAGTTATAAGATGAAAAAGTCCATTGGCCTGTTTAAATGTACGCCACTTTGTCATGCAAAAATGCCTGGCTTCTCAACACATACCAAAAATCACCAGTACAGTCCTTGAACTAAAGTGCAACTTCAATAAATGTTTGCAAGGTTTTCTGCCATGTATGATAACAAAAGTTAAACGCTAAATTTAAACCGATGAATAAATTTTGTTTGGGTTGACATTCCTTTTTCTTACAATTTCATAATTTCAAATTGGCAAAGTTGCAGGTCACTTTAAAAGTTTATCCTAACAAGTTGCTATGACAGCGAAGCTGCGATAGCTCACACCAAGGTCACCGTGACAACGTTACTGAGACAAAATACTCCCGTGACATCTTTGTGACAAAGTTGCGCAGCAAGTTAGCATGTGGATAAACAAGACCGTAAAATGTTGATCGGTTAAAGAGAAAAAAAGACAGAGGAAAAACCTCCCGCCATTTTTCGTGCAAGATGCGGATTAACTGTGAGTTATAGAGCATACATTAGTCCAAGCTCTAACCTTGGGGTTGAGTCTTGTGGCTCATACCGGATGGAGACACAAAAGTGTCAAGTCAAAGCAGGATCAAGAAATGCGGAAATAGATGAGAGCGACAGGAACAAAGGAACAAAGGAATGGAAACAACGAAAAATAAAATAAAGGAAAGCAAAAAATCCCAGAGTAGGAATTCAACCAGAGAAATAAATTTAGTTCTTACTGGACCATTCTCTCATTGGGTACGATGGGTGACGAGGGTGGGTGGTATTTTTGAAAAGAAAGAAGGAAATAAAAAAAATATATACATCATTTATTCAAATATATATTTGGATGAAAGCTGTTTTCTTCTCCATCGGTGCCTTTGATCTGCCTTAATCAAAAGTGAGGGGGGAAAAAACGGATCAGAAAACTGGAAATATTTACGTTGCCGTCCAAAATGGAAATGGTCACAAGAAAGCAAAAATGACTAAAAATCAAAATAATCTTCAATTATTTTGGCAAGTTATCTGCTTTCAAAAAGGTTAAGTCACGGTTTGATAAGTCACTCCATTTAATTTCTAAGTCAGTCGATGATAAATATGACCTACTTTCTGTCTTTCATTTATTAAAGACTTTTTTGTTGCCCCCATTTAAAGCATTAACAGTCCCATATCAAACAGGGATCAAAATATCTGCAACTTCAAAACTAGTGACATCATTCCTTTGTTTTGATGGATAGATTTCACACCCGTCGTCTTCTCAATACCAGTGAATAGCTTAAAATGACTATTATCTACAAGTACTTTTTCGTCATCTTAGTCTACTACCATACTTACGCTGGTTACAAATCAGGGCTCAAATTTGACCCTGGACTGCAGGCCCAAGGCCAGTAGTTTTAGCATTGGGCCAGTGAACTCAAGACTGGACAAGTCCGGCGGTCTTGTGTTTTTCATTTGAATTTTAACAATAGCTACTTGTACAACACCTTTAACATGTTAAAATTTTGACTTTGAGTCTGATAATTACCTTTCAAAACATTTGAATAGTGAAGTTAGTATACCTGATACTCATGAAGACAAATGAGATCAATCTTTTCTTACACTTCTTAGTGCTTGTTTATATAAAAGCAGTTAAATGCATGTTAGACTGAGTCAGGAAGTTTTTAGATTTTTTACTTTTACTATTTTTTTTTTCCCAGTTGTTATTCGTGTCTTGTGACAACAATTCTGGTCCAGTAAACAATTTGAGAAACAAGCCCTGAGGTCTTGTGGATCTCCCTTCAAAATTTGAGTCCGGCTAGAAGGCTCTAGAGTTTCCTCTCATGAGAAAAATGTCTTAAGCGAAGCAACAATTCAACAACTTCTAACCTCTTGCTGTTTGAGTTCATTAGTGTCATTCAATCGATAACAAGGGTCAGTTTGTAATTTGATCAGTTGTTTGGCCAAAACCTCCCTTACAGAAAAAAAGCATCAATTATAAAATGTCACTTGAAACCGCATTATTTTCCACTTTTCAAATCCAACCCTTTCACTTTAAAAAACAAACAGTAAGTTAAGCCAAAACTCTTTCTAGGACAAGTTTGAGCCACTTTTTCCCCTCGCTCAGCTTCAAATGAAACCCTTAGAAAGTTTGCTGAACAAGCAAATCCTTCAAATAAATAAATTTGAGTGAAGAATCCCGCAAGTTAAAGCAAATCATTTGTAGGCCTAGCCTTGAACACTTTCTGTTAAAAATTAAATGAAATGTATAAATTGTTTAACTACTACAGCGACCACAAGATTCAAGGTCAAGTTAAGTTTATGATTAACGGCTTTGACATTGAATCTGAAGATCTGCAGGGGGGGAGGGGTTGCAAACTACAATCATGATGATTTCAAAGCTCAATTCAGGCAAGCACAAACAGTAACTGTTTCATAAATTCACTGTAGTAGCAAGGTTTATCCTTCCCTTTTTGGGAGGACTTATTGAAGTTTCCTTCATCACTTTAGACCCCTTAAAGCAGTCTATTTAGTTTGTTAATTTGAATGGGTGGCCCTTGGGTGGCAGTCAGTCAACACCAACTTATGCTAATTGGTTGCAGTGATGGCTTGTGGCTCAGTCACTGTCAAACAAACTATCCCAATTGGAATATACTTATACCCGATTGGAACACTCCTCCAAATGAGGATATCAATGGTTCCCAATCAAGGTTTATTTGAGTGCAGTGATGCTTCTGCCTCAGTCACTGTCAAACAAACTATCCCAATTGGAATATACTTATACCCGATTGGAACACTCCTCCAAATGAGGATATCAATGGTTCCCAATCAAGGTTTATTTGAGTGCAGTGATGCTTCTGCCTCAGTCACTGTCAAACAAACTATCCCAACTAAGGTATACTTATACCCTGATGGAACCCACTTTTTTCCAAAGGAGGATATCAATGGTTACCAATCAGGGTATACTTGGGTGCAGCTATGGCTTCTGCAATCAGCCTCGATTGTAAGACCGTATTGTGCTATCACAATGGCAGGGTTCACAGACACCCACACCTGCCGCAGCCGGCACTCACGACATAGATGGCTTGTGCACACAGCCACTACCACCAGACTACAATGGATAAAACATTCTCTAATTGTGCAGTACTTGGACTGACCTTTGACCTACATGTACCTGGGTTCCATGGTGCAAGGAAATGAGATGCAAATTTGTCGTTAATTTTCAGTGATGGGCCCGTACTTACGAGAAATAGCATTTTTCACTGTCATGGAAGACATTTCTAAGTTTGTCGAAGGAAGAACACACTTTTTCATTAATTAAAAATAGTGAAGAGAGTATTTACAGTAAAGTTAAAAACTACAAACAGATTTAGGTACATAAATTAGTCTGTCTATTTAACTATGACTAGCCTGCTTCAAGAACCAAAAACAAATTGTTACGTCACCTTAATCTTTATAAATACATAATTTTCATGCATTTGAAGTGTTGACGTCAAACACCTTCAAAGATTTAAAAATAGCTGTTTTGCAGATATTCCCAACCTCAAAAATAAAACCTTTTAAGGTGACAAACAAATCTACCTTTGAGTAAACAGAGACAACCTTGTTTGACAGTCTGTTCTGGAGTTTTGTCCTCGCTTTTTTTTTCTTTCTTTTTATCATTTTGTTTAAACTCATCGCAACCTTTGAAATTATGTATGCAGAGAAATAACACAATGTCGCTATTTGAGATGTTTCATCCAGAAAAAAAGAAACTTGTTAAATACTTACTAGAGAAGTTCCTAGTCGCTAGCATTGTTGTCAAGATGGCCCCCTGAAACAAAATAAAAAAGAACTCATTATCAACTCAAAAATTCTACAAGTGTCCAACTTCGTTTCCCTTGCACCTTAAAGGTAGAGTCATGGAGTGGTAAATACTCACAAATTTAATGAACATAAAAACTTTCTTGGTGAAAAGCACTGCAGCTGTTGACAGTATTTTATTTTGAGAAAGAATTCTCTTTGGTGTAATATGGCTTCAAGAATTCTTGGGGTTGGTGTCAGCTTGTGAATGCTGCGGCCGGAGATTCGGCTGGTACAAGCTGTCACTTTTCTAAACATGGTATGGATGAATTTGACGTTCTTGGTAAAATACTGTGACAGTTTTTTTTGTTTTCTCAGCAAGTACACACTATAGTCAGCTGAAACTTTCACATGTGATTTTTATTGTACATTTCTTCATATTTTTGGCTATAAATCAGCAATCTGCAGACAAAAACCAATCTATGACCCTACCTTTAAAGCAATGTAAGTTTAGAAAACAAAGTTCCAAACATTGTTCAAATAAACGTGGGACTTGACGACATTATGACCAAGTGGTAGCTGACTCATCAAAGTTTGGGTTTAAATGACGGTCAGACACTTCTGTCCTGAACCATTATTGCCTCGTCTTTCGGATGCAGGGACGGAAACCTGGTGGTCCCACGTGTTGTGTAATGCACATAAAAGAACCAAGTTACACTTATCGCTAAGAGAAGGGGTTGCCCAGGTGTTTCTGGCACTGGCTGCTAAATGTGCCGCAGCACTTTGTGAACACTTGCAAGGTGTTACATAAATGAGTCTCATAATTCAAAAACTTCAAAAACCTCTCTGGAAATAAATAATGATAAGCACTTTGAGATGCCCAGATAACTAGCTGTATGAAAACTAATTTGTATTACTATTATTGTCCCTAAGTTCATACATTTCTAATCTATCTAAGAAGTAAAAAGAGTATTTTTATCTAAAATCTCCACAGCTGTTATTTTTCTAATTCTTGACGTAGGCATTGGTGAAAGTTGTCAAATTTGTTGTGAACCTGTGCATAAAACCCAGGCTGAACTGCATATGTAAGTCACTAGCCTGGTGTACAAACATTGAAAAACACTAGTCAAGATTGCTGCTGGCTAGTCAATCTTGCTTCTCAGGTAGCCCAGCGGGCAGGTAAAATTCAGCAACCTTTTTATTATAATTTTTTACATGAAATGTATTGGGTACTACTGTACAAGTGTTAGTATTGGGGTTGTGCAGGGCTTGATTTAGTCACTAGCCCGGTGTAAAAACACTAGTCAAGAGAACTGCAGGGTAATCAATCATGCTTCTAAGGTAGCCCAGTGGGCTAGTCAAAAATCAGCAACCTGGTTATTTATTTTCTACAAGAAATGTGTTGGGTACTAAGTATTGAGGTTGTGCGGGGCTTGATTTAGTCGATAGCCGGATGTACAAACACTAGTCAAGAGAACTGCGGGCTAGTTAATCTTGCTTCGGAGGTAGCCAAGTAGCTTTGACAAAAAAATTAAACCATGAAACCATGATCCTGTGTATAATTTTTAAGGTGTGTTAGAAGCAAACAAACTTGTCATTCATTTTTAAGAATGTTGTAGTTATTTTTATTTAAAGACTGACTGAAACACACTGGCAATGATTGCAATGATAAAAATGAGCCAAGCCCCTTTCACGCAAGACGAATTTCCCAAGAGAGTCCCGTAAAATTTAGTTGTCCTTTTCATAATTGCCAGCCCCATAAAACCCTGGGAAAAAGCCCATTTCCCACGAAGCTACCCCTGCTTAGGAGTAGGGTTAAGGGAGATATAACCCTGGGGTTAGCATGCCGAGGGCTCATTCTTCCCAGGACAATTTGCATTGCATTGAGTTTGAAACCAACGATGGCTTTCGTTTGGTGTTAAAACACCCCAGGAATTTCCTGGGGGCTTATTTCCTGGGAATAGGCTCTGTAATGTGAACGTGGTTTAACATGCTTGTCAAAATTTACGCGAGTTAGTCAAACAAACAGCTCCCTTGCGGTTTAGTCGGGGGAAATGTGTTCAAGGCCAAAGATGATGTGTAAGAGACAGAATGCTGCAGAAGAAAGTGCTTTGAAAGTCCCTATATGCTTATTCTGAAACACTGATAGAGCCATGCCCCATCTACACCATCTACACCATCTACACCACGTACACAGACAATACACATTATTTCATTAAAAAATATATGTGATGTGTATTGTTGGAAATAACAAACCAGCAAACCCCCGACCTCAGGTATTGTCTCATTGAAAAGGCGTATCTGACTCCAGGATGCATTTTTCATAAATCAATCAATTTCTTTTTAATGGAAAGATGATCAGTGGAATAACAGTAGAATGATTCTATTGATCTTATTGATTTTCAGATGATGGAGCATCTGTGTGTCTGACGGTGATAAAGGAACGCGATAGTGACGGTGGTTTGTCACTTTATAATGACAACCGTTTGATATATTTAACTGATGGAATTTTTACTGGAATATTTTTGCGAGTCTATAAGATCCAGAGGTGAAACAAGAAGGGGCAGCCTCCAGCCCCCCCCATGAAAATGTCTGTTAAGAAACTGATAAGATGCAAACTAGTCTGACACCTCAACATCCAAACTTTCTGTTAAGGTTTGCGGAGACACCATGATTAACACCATGTTGTGATTAGTTTGCTCCAATCATCTTCAGGAGAAAGCTTTGTGTATGGTGGTGTCGTAGGGAAATCTGTCCCCTGGAAATCTGTCCCCAATATGAGAAATTAACATGGGCTGAAGAAGGATGATTCAAAAGAGGGCTCTATCTAAAGAAGTTTGTACACAGTTCGTTGTATGGGGACAGAATCTTTGGGCATGTCGGGGGGACGGAATCTCCTGCCACAGTGGCTCAACCATTTGAGACCATTTAACTGCACGGCTTGTGTATGACGGCATAAGTGTGCACAGAACTGTCTACATTTACCGTGTAGATCTGCCTTCACCACATGATATCATATCGCAGGCTGGTATAGTTCATCTATCATTCAAAACTACAGTGGATGATATTGAATGGCCAGACAGTAGGAGGGATAAAAAACAAACGTCTTCTCACCTTAAGCTTACGTCTGGCATTAAACTTCTTCAGGCAATCTACCGTCTCCTGTCTGTGCATCCCTGATGCAACATGTTCGGAATTCTGCACAGACAAAAAACAAGGGTAATAAATCCAGAAAATCTCTCATAACAACCCCGCCTTTATACAATAAATGACCTATCCTTTCTATACCGGCACCCACACTTGAACGGAAAGAGAAACTAATTTGAGGTACTTCATACAAACATCAAAAACTACTTTTGTCAGGTGCTTTTAATGTCATTCTTGCAAAAGATGAACCCACTCAACAACTCAACATCGTCAATATTTGTAGAAGTGACATGCTGATTACATGTATAAGGCATTATAATATGACCTATGACACCATCTTTACAAAAGAGCAACAGAGCCTGGACTACCTGCAAGCGCAATTTGTTGACAGCTCAAAGGAAAAACACATTTATCTATACTTAAATTTTATGGAAATTGTCCTGTAAGACCATGTTTCAAGTAGTCAACCTCAAATGAACTAGTATAATCCAGATTGAGCCAGTATAATCCAGGTTGAGCCAGTACCATCGAAATTGAGCTACATGTAATACAATCCAGATTAAGCCAGTACCATCCAGATTGAGCGAATACCATCCAGATTTGGCCGGTACAATCCAGATTGAGTCAGTACAATCCACATTAAGCTGATACAATCCAGAATGATACAAGTGCAATCCAAATTGAGCTAATAGAATCCAGAATGAGCCAGTGCAAACCAGATTGAGCCAGTACAATCCAAACTGAACAAGTACAATCCACATTGAGCTAATACAATCCAGAATGAGCAAGTACAAACCAAATTGAGCTAATACAATCCAGATTGAGCCAGTGCAATCCATATTAAGCTAATACACAATCTAGCTTGAGTCAGTACGATCCAGATTGAGCCAGTACCATATGGATTGAAACAGTACAACTGGAACATGGAACATTTTTGTTTTCTTATAATTTTTCTCTTTACTAATTTACCATTACTGCGTTTATGTTTTAGTTTCTGTATAGTTATAAACTTACACTAATCCAGGCATGTTTGAGAGCTTCACCAGCTGTTATCCGCTTAGCAGGGTTGACTGTTAGCATGCTATCAATAAGCTGCTTAGCTTCAGTAGTGACTGTGTCCCATTCTGGGGATGGATACTGTGAAGGAAATCATCAGATGGAAGTTGGTTTTAATACACATTGCCTAAGTGTTCCCCCTTCCCAAAGCCCTGCTGGGGGGATTCAAAGGCATAATATTCTGAGCGGATTTGAACCCACAACACCGCGCATCTAATAAAAGTTTCAACTTGTTTAAAACGTTGGTCAAGAAACCCTATGTATGGCTCCCGGACTTACATCATAGGATCCTGCCTTGATTTGTGAGTACAGCCTGTGTTGGTCTTCATCCCAGAATGGAGGGTACCCAACTAGTAGGATGTAGAGAATCACTCCTGCAAAGATGACGCAGAAAAAGAGCAAGAAAGAGAAGAAAGGGGAAGAAAACATTTAAAGTTAAGACATTTGTCAGAATTCGGTCTGTTTGGCAAAAACAATCATCACATCTGGGGCCAATTCCAAAGAGATGCTTACACACAGAAAGTAGCTCCAAGCACCAACTTATGATTACCGGAATAAGGTTACCAGCCAAAGTACCATGGCACATGCACAATCTTTGAAAGGGATCCTGCTAAGGTTTGTTTAGCAGATAGTTGTTAAGCAAAATCGTCTGCTTAAGCAGCTCTATGAAATTGGTCCCTGTTCAGTGCTTTTCTCCAATTGCAGGGTCGGGACCTATCGCTGACAAAAAGGCCGAATCTACAATCCTAATTTTAGGAGGTATGTTGAAATGATGACTTTTCCTCCTTTTGGTAACCTCTGGAGTTAGATTTCAAGGAGTTTTTAAGAACAGCATTCTTAGTGCTACAGAAGTAGATCTAAAAGCATGATTCCTTTACATATGAAGAAAAAAAAACAGCTGATTTTGCAAACAGAAACACAAACACAAGGTCTGAATTAAGACAAAGATTTCTCATCCCTGTTGCTGTAGGGACACAACTAAATGTCATCCAACCACTACGTACATTTCGATGAATTCGTCAAATCTAAATATCAGTTTTTGGTTAGTTAAAAAAAAAGGACTTGATCTGGAAGTTGCAGGTTCAAATGCCGTCCTAGTCAATTTTCCTTTGTTCAACCCCAAAAGAATTTAAACTTTACCCAGTCAGTTTCCCTTGTAGTTTATTGATAAAGCAAAAACCTCATACTGTGACCAACCCAGAAACAATATGATGTCGTCGTCATATTTATCAGACAAACCAAATCCTGTTTCTAAACCGGACGAAAACACTTCAACAGGAACTCTTCAGGGATAATATGACCATACACCATGTAGTTTACAATCAAGTTTAGGCGAAATGTGGTTGTTGATCATTGATACTTTAGAAGGTCTACTTCCCTTAGAAAAATTGTTCGAGTGCACTTAGAGTACATTTGAGAACAAATTCCTGCTTGGTCAATCTTTGAAAAAGAACATTCTTTAAACAAACAAAAAATTAAAAAGAATAATTTATAAAAACAAATTGACACATAAAAGATACCAGTATGAAATGTTTGACATTGAATTGACAGAAATATCAAAATTACTGCTGTGTACTGGGACAATAAACCAAAGGTCGACCGGACAAGTAGCATTTTTGGTCCTGGAAAAAATGGAGCTGATCCATCTTATTATAATACAGGTCATGCACCAGTTCACACAACCAACTATTTGTAAGTGGCCATCTGTATGTCATTTATCCATAGGGATTTGTGCCCATGGTGGGCCAGCCCAGTTATGAGTGTCATAGAGAGTGCTCCCTCTTGGATTATAAGGTTCGCTTTTTCAAATCCCCAAAACAATGTAGATGTTGGTTACATATTATTTTAGTTAAGATTCCCTCCTAAGCTATGGACTTCATGCACTGACGTCATCAAGCCGCCATCTTAGAGGTAAAACTATGATAAAACAATGGGAAACACGCAGCGGCGCACAGGATCAGCTAATGAGCTACCTTCTTTTGACTTCTAGCCAAGGGCGCCCTACTCAAATGGCGTCATGTGCATAAGGTATGGGTGGTTCTTCAAACTTGCAACCATGTCCAACGCTCAACTGCCTTTTGTACCCTTTTTTGGTGGTCACAGAAGGCATTGTAGGCATGTTTTGGACTAGTTGGTCAAAAATGCCCCGTCGTCTTTGTTAAGAGTGTTCTCCCCTGCGTCTGATCCAAATGGCCTCCCTAAGCCATCTGGTGGTTTTGTCAGGTTCTATATCAATCACCGTGGCATTGTCCCATTTTATGATGTCCCATTTTATAATATGCAAGTAACATCTACATTTTTATTTTTGGATTTGAAAAACCGAACTTCATAATCAATGCTTTAACAACAATCCAGATGAACATATTTAATGATTTGAGTGGTCCCTTTATAACTCTATGGTTTTGTCCTACACTCATTAAATGATAACATTAATTTCTTGGAAATGAACTCCTCAAAAACGAATATCCATTTACCAAGTGAAAGTTTCATCAGGAATTTGTTTTACAGAAGCCCTGTCCCTGTGTGACCTAAATCACATGCGACAATTTTTCCTTTTGTTAATGATTAACTTGTGACACACACACAAGAGAGTATTATCTTTGTTCTATTCAAAACAAGGAAACAGAACTAAGGTTAAAATAAATGAGATCCTGTTTATATTGTATACACAAGAATGTCAAGAATTCTAGCATGTACTTTCAAAATCGGAAACTGGGGAGTGAGTTCTTGTTGGATTCTAGCGAGATTGCATGTGGAACTCCACAAAAATTCTCCGATAGCAACAAAATTCAGGTAATTGGGAGGTTACAATAAAAAAAATTCATGATCGTAGATATGATTTGTAATTGGTCTCTCTCTAATAAATTGCTTCAGAGTAGACTTATCCAGCGTTGTATTTTTCTACTAAGCGATTCTATGAAATGGGGGTCCCTTGTTATATTTGAGTGCATTGTATCTAATATCTACTCATTGTGTCTGCTTGATGGAAATCTCTACGGAGGAATACTAAGGTGTATGACCCTCTACCATTAGGAAAAAAAATCTCATCAGTCCACGGGCCAGAGAGATCTAGCCACAATATCCTTTTATCCGAAAACCAATTAGGTTTTTTTTATATCCGTGGAAGAGGGACAAGAGTTTCCTCTGTTCGGAGGACTTGTCCTACTACTTAAGCCTACTCACCGCATGCCCATATATCTACTGCTCGTCCGTATGGGTCTTTCTTTAAAACCTCTGGGGACAAGTATCCAGGCGTTCCTGCAAAACCTGTCAGAAGATAAAAAGAAAAGAAAAAACCTCAAGACGTCACTGGCCGTACATGTACCCGAATAGATCATGTCTTTATAGTGGCATAGAATATGTTTCGAGCTGTCTGAGTTGGACAAACTCTGTAGTTTTGATGTCCCCGCAGCGTGATATTATGCTACGGGCTATCCGACAAGATATGTTTGAAATCATCCTGAATCCTAGCAAGCTGCTTATGTTGTACAACACATAAATTGCTTCCCTACACCTAGGTGAATCAATGAGTGTTGAGATGACATTTGACAAATTGTCTAGTCTAGCAAACTTTGAAGGACTGGAGAGTCATTAAAACCTAGGTTCCAATCCTGTCCTATTCCCTGATAATCCACTAGTCCTAATTAATGGGCTTGAACTTTTAAACCACAAAAATGAGGTCCTCAGAGACCTGAGTTGCTTTTAGAGTCATCTCTTTCCACTAATTATTAAAAGCACACTCCCAAGAAAGTGTCCAGGAGGATTTCAGCCTGTCAAACCAACACAGCCATTAAAAAAAAACACATGACGACCTCCAGCCAACGTGTGCTATAATCAATCGTGACAATTAGTGCGTTTGAGTTTCAGGGCCGTAATTCCACAGGTGGCTCCTCAGACATCAACAACATTGCTTATTATTTGCCAATTAGTACCCATGTACATGTACATGTACGTCAAGGGATAATAAGGTCATATTTAATTGTCAAATTTTCTGAACTTGGGTATTTTACTTAACATTTTAAAAAACATGGAGACAGATATAACTGGCTGGAAAGGAAACACATACATCTGGAGAAACATGCAGGTATAAATCAACAAACAGACTACAATCAAAACAAACAGAGGGAAAAGTAGGAACAATAAGGAACAAAAACAAATAGCAATAATCCAAAACTAATGAAGGTTACCTAAGGTTTCCGGAATACATACTTGTACAGCATGAGCAAAAAAAAATAACACGGGTTCCTTATCGATAGTCTGATATAAACAAGAACAAAGAAAAGAACATGAACTGTGACTGTCCCGAATCCTTCAAACTCAGCTAGAGGATTTGAAATGATTTTGAAGGGTAATGAGGCACATTTGGCACTCATTTTGGGGCGGCAGTAGAGATGCTAAATAAGTTTACTTGATTGTTAAGCATTCAGGAAGTTCTACTTAACTCATACTGGTTGACTTTGGAGGATTGAGGCAGTAGGGATCCTACATCAAATCAAATTGGTTGACTTGGGAGATTAAGGCAGTAGGGATCCTACATAAACTCATATCGGTTCATTTTGAAGGATTGAGGCAGTAGAGATCCTACATCAACTCATATCAGTTGATTCTGAAGGTTTAAGGCAGTTGTCTGAGATTAACATCAAGGGAGTGAGGGTTAAAGTGACAAACAAACACTCAAACACAATGACAGAAGGACAAACAGACAGTCAGGCTGATTGGCACTTACCAAACCATGCTGGTTGGTCTCCCACTAACTCTATAGCGAGGCCAAAGTCGGCGAGTTTCACTGCAGCACCCTTTAGTTTGCTCGCTAACAGTAGGTTTTCAGGCTGCAAAGAACAAAACGTCGAATCAGTAAGTAAACAATACCAGTTTTATTTTGACAAACATCAGGGCTCCATCAAGATATTGACAAGTCAAGGAAACAAACTTTCCAAGGTGCAAAGCATGATAAATCTTCAACTTAAACCACTAGTCTATGTTTTTTGGGGTTTTTTTCAGGAGTGTTTAAGCTTGATTTCAGAAAGGTATGCAAAGATCTAAATCGGTTCCATTTTTTTTTCTTTTTTTTTAAATTCATTGGGAACACAACTGCCGTTGGATCAAAAAGAAAAAAACAAAAGTGCCATGCCCAGCAAGACTTTGCACTGTGTTTTTAATTGTCGAATGGCACAGCTAAGAAACAATGAGGAGATAAGTCAGAAAGTTGCATACCTGCAATTTGGTCAACTACTCTTTTTTTCTTTCTGTTTTTGCCCATCAACCCTTAAAGGTAGGGTCATACATGTACATGTAGATCAGTTTTTCTCCACGTTTAGCAAGGTAACAGCGGGTACCAACTGTACCTCAGGTCGTCACATCTCATGAACGGACACCAACCCTCAAAAATCTGAGAAACGATTCATGCATGAATGTTTCTCAGGTTCAATTATCTTTGGTTGACAATTAGCAAAACCATATTACGTCGAAGGGAATCCTTTCTTACAATAGTTTCTACTATCAACAGCTGCGTTGCTCTCTCACCAAGTAAGTTTTTATTGCCATAATTTTTTTGAGTATTTACCAATCTATGACTCTACCTTCCAGCCCGGTTCATACTGTATGCGAAAGTGAATTTGAAGCGAATGCAAAGCGATTTACGTGATGCAAGCAATCTGGTACATGCCGTTTTCCAATTGTGACACAGGGAAATTCGCTTCGCAATTCGCGTGAAGTACGAATCATGGCAGTCTCAAGAAGTCAACTGCTTCAGATAATTTCAATGGCAAAAGCACCCTTCTTACTCTGGACGTAATTTACAAAAAGTCAGACCCGTAACCCTACTCCCAACTTCACGACCAAACTACATTCTTTAAATAACAGCTTTATGCCTCATAAATATTCCAGCTTCTCATCGCAAATATTGTCCAAAAGGCAAACAAATCCACTCCACAAGCACACTCCCTAACCACTTAGCCAGGCAATGCAAACGTGTCAATATGAAGGGTCTAATGTGACATTCTGGCATTCCCTTAAAACAAAATAAGATGCAAAACCTTAAAATTAAAAGGCATTGATGTAAACTGCTCTCACAATGAGTCTTCCAATCTCGTTTTGCTAGGAGCGGTTTATTTCTATTTTTATTTTATTTATTTTGTTTTTTCTCTTGGCACTTAGAAGTGCTTTATTAGATAGCGTAGATGGTCAAGATATGCAGTGCTAAAATAAGCTTTTACAGCGTCGCATTTGGAAACAACAAATGTACAACCATTCCATTTGTTTTTTCAAAAACATATGTCCACACATTACAAGAACAACACTATCGAGTGAAAAATACAATAAGGATTGTTCGCTTCCACAACAAACTGCATTGCATAAGGACATGGAGGATGATTCAGTCATACAGTAGAATAGATATTTCCCCCGGGACGTACAATTCTCTGAAACAAAAACTGAAGACTACTCCTGCATAATGGGTCATACCGCCAAGGTGTGGCTTTGTGCTTGGACCCAGTACACAGTGTCGGATATTAAGACTATAAAGGTTGATATTCATTATGCAAATCAGTCATCACAACATATATTATTAGCACAAATCGTTCAGCAGGATTTTTAATGATTGTTTTTAACGATTTATTAATATATGCCATAAATTTTAAAGATGCTATAATTTGTTTTCTTTGGTGTTGACAGCACAGAAAATTGTGTTGCATTTATACATGTAAATTGCAGACGAGGAGCCTTGAATAACGTAAATAAATAATGTAGTTCATGTTAAGTTATCATAGTAAAAGATGCAGTTGATGTTTTTGGAGTACATGCGAACTGCAACCATTACGAATGGTAATGTTGATATCAATCAATGGATGAAATGCGCAGTCATTATTTACAGATGAAATTCTGCATGAAATGAACATGCTGGGATTATAATGCCGACAATAATGGTTCCTCGGTGGATATCGTTAACGGCCCCAGCACCTATGGTTTCATGTCCAATTTACCCAGCTCTGAAGATACCTTTCATTTCATTTTGGGCCTTCACATTTTTCCCTCACTTGACATTCAGCGTCAGTACAGGAACCCTCCCTCACAATGCATCAGTTTGAAACTAATATGGAGGCCCAGTAAGGTTGCCACGGTAACCATTAGGCTGTCATGGCAACATGGTGTAGCTTGCTAGTGTATAGAGTAAAGAGGCGACAGGAAAGTCCTCCATTAGTATGCTGGGAGTTATTATCTGGATAGATTTTCCTAAATCTCGTTTGACTCGGAGAGCCGGACGGTGAGCAGGGTGGCTGAGACGGATGGGGCTTTGTGCGACGGCGTGAATAGAATAGAATTTTCATATCAGCTGACATTTTAAATCGTTGCGGTGATAGTGGGGGCCAGGGACGAGCGAGGGTATATGAGGTCAGCTTAAGAGTTCTCGGAAGGCTGGGGATTGAATAATGGCTAAGAAGACACCTGCAGGTCCGTCACGAGGAGGGTTTGTGTGATTACTGGAAAGACACCTCCAGCGACGTCTAATTCTGCCATTCTGACTTTTGACCTTTTCAGGATCAGGAATTACTCAGGTTCAAATTAAAATTATCTGCTTTCAATCTATAAGCAGTGAGTCTGGATTGATTGACATGGGGGGGGGGTGTTCCCAGAGCCTTCAGAAACAATACGATGAAATATCATTGTCTATACAACACTGTGGCTGTTATAAGCTGGGATGAGATTCATTGGACACAAAAAGGTCTGAAACTAAGATGCAAATTTAAGCTGCGTTTAAATGACGACAATATTTAAATAATGACACTAACAGTCAACTTGTTGGTTACCCCAAGAGTTGTAGATTTTAAGGAGCTTTCTGGAACAGTATCTTCAGTACTAGAGAAACAGATCAAAGAGCAGGATTTCTATATATCTGAAGAAAATAACAGCTATTTTTTTCACCATGCAGACATAGAAAAAAATTGAATTCAGATAAAAGTCGGAATTTCCTATTTCTAGTATAACCCATTGTGATTGCCATCAAGAGAGAAAAACCTGCAGGTATCATATAGATATGATGACTAAACATACAAAACATGACTGTACCAAGGTTGGGCTATTTGGGCAGGTTTTTTCCCTTCTTGTTCTGTATTTGAGTTGAGAGCAACCACTGGCCTTGAATTTCAAGCAAATTGAGATGGGAATAGTCCAAGTTAGTCCTTGGCGAGGTGTGCCCTTCAAAATGATTTCGCTCGACAAACCAAAATTTGTGAATCCTTCAAAATTACATGTTTATATATTGCCACGTTCCTACGAACCTTTACAAAATAACAGATTGATCCATCTACAAAATCAAGTTTGAATTTCTTGATTGATCAAGAAAGGTTTCAAAAGAACAAAGACTCTTTCAAAACCAAAACAACATAATCATCACTTTAAATGTTTGTATTTCCTTTATAACAATTCCTCACTTGATGATGGCCTTTAAAAGGCAAAGCTGCTAAGAAAAAGAGAAAAGAGGGTGTGTTGTCGCATGTTTGAATGGGCAGAGGTAATGCCACGGGTAACAATTAATAATAGCAAACTTAATTGTAGTGAGGTTGTTTAGTCGTTAACCAAAACATCAAGGTGGAATCAAAGGTGGTTATCATTAGCTTACTCATTAACTTGATGCCTCACCATCTTTGAAACTTGAAAGATTATTAAAAGATATTTCAAATATCTTTGTATCATTATTAAGTCACATTGCCAGCACTTCACTCATCACCATTCTGCATTAGCTTGTTTTCATGGATGGACACTATATAAATTGTCATTATTATTTATTATTTATTTATTAGCTTGCCACAGGGACATCGCCAATGCAAGTTAACTTCCCAAAGGGAGCATAATCAAACTACCCGCACACTTCTGCACCATTTGAACATTATGGCATGTAGTCACTCTGTACTTATAATCTGTATGTCAAAGTCTATACGTCAAGGTCAAATAAGGAAGAACTGTAAGAACAATAAAACTAGAACTATACAAAAAAAATAAGACAAACTGTACATGTATATTCTTTATCCCCGATGCAATTCCTCAGATACATGTGCGAAGTTTGTCTTAATAAAGGGAAGAAAATGGCCCTCCTAAGAACCCTTCTACACTTGGTAACATTTCCCACTGAATTGACCAACCATTTGAAACCCTTAAACTTCACGTTGTGTATGGTGCCCCAATTGTGCACAGAACTAGCTATGTAAATGTACATAGTAAATTCTGCGAAGATGCACTCACCACATGATATCAATTTGCAGGCTGGCACAGTAACCAATCATTCACAACCACAGTGGATGATATGGAATGGTCAGACAGTAGGAGGTATGTCTGTGCACTGTGTAGCTATGCATTCAGTACATGATATCATATTGAAGGTTGGCTTAGTTTTTCAATCATTCAAAACCACAATGGAATAATTACCTTTAAGTCTCGATGCACTACACTGTTTCTATGACAATGGTCCACACTTTCTAGGATCTGTTGTATGCAATGGCTGGCATCTGCTTCGCTGTAGTACTCTCTAGCAACTATGTCCTCAAACAGTTCACCACCAGTAACTCTGTAAAACAGATGGGGAAAAAACAGAAATCAGAACAAGATAATCATGTAAAAGCATTCCATTAGTTGTATGTCAAGCCTAGAATTTCATCTTTCAGAGGGCAAGGTTAGTTTCATTTTGTAAAGGGCACTTCCCTTGGCAAACCTTAAAGTCTATGGGAAACTTTTGAAGGGGCACCAAGGCCAAAGGACCTAAATTTATAGAGCTGACAAAGCAGCAAATAGTGATTAAAAATTTTCTGCTTGACAAAAATGAGCAGGATACCAGTCACAATTGATACAAGTTGGATGGTGTTTATCCCGATAAGCATAATTTTGTTGTGCTTAGCTACTTTACGTAGCTATACAAAACTGGGCCTTGAACAACTGAGGCCACTGCCTGTGTGGACTTTGAGTAACTCCAGGCCTACACACACTGTATGGCTAAACCACAAATGCTCAGCATGAGGTCAGGCAACACTGTCTTATCTGTGTTTGAATGTAACTGACATATTTAGATGCAATGTTATCCAAAATGTTTGGAGTAAAGAGTTAAGAGAAGTGATTAAATTATTTGGTACAAAAGGTTTTTAAGAACTCTAAAAGGTAACCAAACCGTCAACATCATTAGTTGATAAAAAATGGGGGAATTTCAGGGAGGCTAGGTGGCAGCAGGCTAGTTTTTCTCAGAAATATACACATGCTCAGAGCTAGGCAAGCTGCCAGCCACCTAGTGTCCTGAGGTCTCCCAATCGAGGAAATACAATTCATACTGATACTTACAAGTCAAATACTAGGTAATGAAAACTTTCTTCGGGAATGCTGTCGTGCAGACGAACTGAAAATCAACAAGAACAAACATTCGATCAGATCCAACAGATCATTTGATACCATTACAGATGCCCCTCCGTCAAGCTCTGACAGAGCCACAGGCCTCTAGCAGTAATAGAGAAGGCTCACAGGAGGGATTAGAAGAACCTTAACATCCTGGCAGGGTAATAGAACGGGATCTTCCAACGATCTGGAGAATCACGCCCTCCCTCCCTTCGAAGTAGTGTTACATTTGTTATGTTATAAATAATCTACCTATAACAAGCATGTCTACCTGGAGGTTAGGACACAAAAGGGATAAAGTCTCTACCCTGCCCCCTTCCATGCAAGCAACAGCACCTCTTCTAGGAGAGTTTGTGGCGTCGGAGGGAAAAATCCTTACAAATTACAGGCCTGCTCGGCTCTGAGGCACCACCACCTCATGACTGAGGCTCAATTGATGAAAAGAAAATGACGATGAAACCACTCGGCCTTGTTCTCCACAGGAATCAGGTCAAAAGTTGGAAAGAGAGAGGCCTAGCAATATTATAACAACCATGTCACGATCAATCAACTTCCAATTACCTCTAATTGATTCTAATTACTTTAAATTGCTCTTTGATTAAATGGAAGGTAAACATTAGTTTTCGGAGCAAATCATGGGAAGAAAAGGGGGCAATCTGAGTGGTAAAGCTACCCTGTCCTTTTCATTATCAAAAACTATTTTAAAAAGAACGTGACAGGAAAACGAAATAGATCTTTTACATTTAAAGGAAGGGTCATAGATTGGTTTTTGTCAACGTAATGCCGATTTATAGGCAAAATTATAAAGTGAAATGTAAATGTGAAAGTTTCAGCTGAATATACAGTGTCTACTTGCTGAAAAACAAAACTGTCACTGTATTTTAACAAGAATGTTGAATCCATTCACGCTTAACGAGGTCACAACGTGTACCAACTGCATCTCTCTCGCTGCAGCATTCAGGAATGAACCAACCCTCAGAAAACAGAGAAATGATTCATGAATTAATTGTTTCTCAGATTCAAATGTTTTTAGGTGAACAATTATTCAAACCATATTACTTCGAAGGGAATCCTTACTCAAATTATTTTAAATTTTCAACAGCTGCAAAGTTTCTCACCAAGTTTCTCACCACTTGACATCATCAATGTGAACCTGTCAAGCCTGGGTCATTGTTCTTGTCAGGGAAAACAACTTTTCAAGAGAAAAGGGGCACTTCTGTTTGAAAACTCTTGTTTATTGTCAACAGTGCATTGGCAAGGGTAACCATTACTTTCATCTAGGCCCAACAGATTTTCTGAATGCTAATGATACTCATCAATAATGTGATCATCCTTTGTAAAATCAAAAAAATCTCAGATAAAATCATCACTTAATAAATGCCTTGCATGATAGACTAAAATAATGCAAAATTTATTTGCCATTGAGACCATGGAAATGAATAGACCTTATGCACATGATGTCATTTGAATAGAACACCCTCGTCCACCGGTCAAAAAGACAGTTGCTCATTGGCCCGATCCTGTGCCCTGCGCGTACATAGCTGTGTTTCCCATTGTTTCATGATCGTTTTATTTCTAAGATGGCGGCATGATGACGTCAATGCATAAGGTCCATATGTTCTTGGTTGAAGCTTTCTCTATAGTTGATGTGATTGCTTTTGTTGAGGACAAGAGCATACGAGTCAAAATGTTGAGATTAAAAATACTCTTCTTTTTCTTTGCACTGCTTTCCAAGGTAATATGAGGTGATTAGTTACCTTCACAAACTACCATGCAGGCAAGTCAGAAAGATTGCTTCTGTATTTTTTTATGAAGAACATTTTGCAATAAATCAGAGAGCTACTGGTGTAATAAAAAGGTTTACAGATTCTATACATTATGTTTATGTACATCCTCATGATAAAACTAATATACATGTAAAGGGGCAGTACGAGCTTGCATCTAATAATTCACAGGATAAAGGGAACTCAGGCTTTTCAACCAAATTAACAACAGGATAAACTGTAGGTTTTTTCAGGGTTTTTTGTCATATTTTGGGGTAAGCAGCAGGAGTAAGTCCAATTTTCCTAGAGTCACAAGCAAGACAAGAGCATTTACGAAAATTACTCCATTGTGACTCATATTTCGCTGATAAAATCAGGGCCCAAATTCACAAAGTAACTTAATGGCCGATTTTGTGCTTACTGTGTGAGTAGCGCTGCCAACCGTAAGCACACGAAAAGGTATGCTAACCTTCCGGTGCTTACTGTATTAAAATGAATGACGTCTCAATGCAAATCCATGGTGAAAGCACGAGCTGACCACCTAATTAACTTGTGAAATACGGTTACGCTTAAGCAAAATTTTCTGCTATAGTAGGCGCAACATTTGCTCACCAATAAGCAGTGTGAAATTGGCCCCAGGTACTTGTATTACAAATATGATGTTCTGAATACTTATGTTTATTTTTTTTTATGATTAGAATTTTCACAAGTTTATTTTTTTTTTTATGATTAGAATTTTCACATTATCAAGTCACAAAATTATTCCCAAGTCCATAAGTCTGAGGATATTAGGTCAACATTTATGGTGTAACGCCAACAAATGTAATGCGACTCGGATTACATTATGTAAATATTGAATTTGCCAACAGAAGCAGCTTTGTCTGAAAGAAACATGTGCTTACAAAACACAGATATCAGTTGATGGAGTCACACCTGATGTAGTCCGGGCTTATTTATTATATGACAATATTCAAGGTCGGAGAAACACTCCGTTGACACTTGCTGTAAAGCTGCATTGACCGCGGATGACAGTATCATGGTGTGAGCGAATTGCTAGAACACAATGGGGGCAGGGCTTCACATCGCCTCATGGGTGCATTCATCGTATGTCGGCTGTCATTGAAGCCCAAACTGAGTGTGATAGCAGCTAATAAAACAAGGTCTGTTTCCATCGCAACATACATTGTATCAAAGGAGATGTCTTGTGATGGGAGGGGTTGAATGTTGTGATACCTGGGCCCAATTTCATAGAGCTGCTTAAGCACAACATAATTAAGCTCACCAGAATAAGGTTACCAGCCAAAATATCACATCAAATTGCTTGTTTACAAAAAATAACGGGATCCCAACATCAAACGAGGATGACCAAAGGAAACCCTGGAAATTCTGTTTTAAGTGAAATTCTTCTTTTCTCATAGAAATTTTTCTCTTCTACATGTAAGTGAAATTCTTCTCTTCTCAGTAAAACTCTTTTGTTCTCAGTGAAATTCTTTTAGCCTACATGTAAGGGAAATTCTTCCGTTTTTAGTAAATTTTCTTCCATTCGTCATGTTCGTAGTGAAATTGTTCTGTTCCAAGTGAAATTCTTCTGTTCTGAATAAAATTCTTTTGTTCTTAATTAAATAGTTTTCATTCTAAGTGATATTCTACCGTTCTAAGTGATATTCTACCGTTCTAAGTGAAACTACCATTCTCAGTGAAATTAATACATTTTAAGTGAAATTCTTCTGTTCTGAGTAACCTTCTTCTGTTCAGTGTAAAGTTGTTCTGTTTTAAAGAGAGAATTTTCTGTTGTTGGCAATTTTGTGCGAGTTTTGTCAAGTGCACACAGATCTAGCACTTCAACAAAGGTTGACTTTTATGGCATCAGACTTTGAGCATAAACATCAATTAATGTTATATCGATCGTTTAAATTAAGCTGCTAGATAATTCAGCATCCATTAACTCTGTCATCAATCATTGTTCATTCACCCCTGAGAACTTGGCTTTTAAGTGGACAAATTAAACTAGATCAACTCTTTCTATGTTCTAAGAAACTATTTTAGTCCTACTTTGGGGGTTTTTTTCTTGGTAGTTTTGAGATAGATGAAGTGATGTTGTTCTTTTCACACTTTCTTCAATCATCATTTTTTATGACAATTGTTCATGACAATTTTGGGGGTCACAACCGAAAGTGTTTATTCCTGTAATGTTTCAATACATGCATCACTACATGAAAGGTAATCTATAAACCAAAGGCCTCCGTGTACCACCCCGTTCCTCTCCATCCCACATTAATCATCCGTCTTATAATGATTTCATGTCTTGATAAGATTACAAGCTCCTTACAAATGCACCCTATCCTCTTAAGAAATGCACCAGACATTTTTGTCAATGTAATAACTGAGTCTTCAATCAAAACAACACAAGCCTTCCCCGCCAAAGTGCAAACCCCCCGAGAAAACCAGCGGCCTGTGAATTAAAAGATGACTCTTTCTGCAGTATTTAATAAGATGCTATCCAATTTCTGAAAACACTTCCTAGGAGCTTGTTAAGGATGACCCCGGGATGGCTTACTCAGGGACTCTCCTAGAGATGCTCTGAATAAGGAATTCATTTCCCTATTGAGGAACTGCCAGTCATAGCGTCTTATTATGCATAATTTTTGGAATCTGGGGAATCCTTTGAATTAATCATGCCAAAAAAAAGAAATAAAAAGGAACGAACAATTCTTGTTCATTTCCAACTTGTCTACATCGAACTTTCTACACACAACATTAATATAAATAAGCTACATGTGCATTGTAATGAGAACATTAATCAAACACTGACGTTTTGCGGCTTCAAATTTCAACCATATGCTACATGTAGTATGATATGTGTCAAGCAATAATAAAAAGCAAACACCATGTGCTGTGTACCCGGTAACTTTGACATTTGTGGCACATTGAAGCAATGGCGGATCTCAGAAGGGAACAGTACATGTATTTGTCATGGTGCAGAGACAAGTAGTTAAATTCAGTTGAATCAATCAGGGTTTAGGTGTGAGGATTCTGTTATGGTACGTGTCCCAGATAGCTGTCAAACTGACATGCAGTCCTTTGTGTGTGGCGGTTAATTTTCCTTCTATTGAAGTTCCCTTCTGTGGAATGGAAACAGACATTTATCATGGTGCCGCCATCTTGGTTTTTTTTTCTAGCACTCCAATCAAAGTAAACCAAACCAATGCTGGAAGGACCCTTTAGTCTGGCACCTTTCCAGTAAAATGAGAATCGGTATTCAGTAGTGCTATAATTCACGGGGGGAGACAGAGCTGACAACTTTTGCATCTTGCGATCAGGGAGATTTTGTACAACAATCAGGGAAATATTTAGAATTACAACCAGCATATAGGGGAACAGTTTCCATAAACAGGGAGATTTTCAGATTTGTTTATCAGAACATGGAAAGATTGGTTTATTGTCAGCCTTCCAGAAAGACTCTGCTTGGGTCCAAATGTCAGGCCACTACCTTTTTTTTTTTTTTTCAGCTTCATAATCAGCGATCTTTCAGAACGAAACTCATCAATTAATTATTTATTATTTGAGGAAAAGCCTACATGATAGCACCTTTAAATGTTTGGGAAGCCACAGTGTACTCAAACACAGCACTCCTCAAAAGCTATTCCAGCAATGAACAAAATATCAAAACTGAAATTTGTAATTTTGTAGAACAGTGGGATACACATATCACGTTCCCAGCTGGAGATCCACAATAAAAAGGATCTTCCCAGCAGTATCGCAATACAGTTCGACTGCCCTACCACACATCACTTGTTTCAACTCGGCAAAATCATTTGCATAATGTCTGTTTACCAATCAATATTAATTATGCTTACGTTAAAATATTTCAAATGTTTTGTGAGGCGGCGTGACTTCTGTGTAATGCTCCCTCGAAGTGGAGCTCCTAAGAAAAAAATACTCAACTTGGTATTGATTCGAACAAAGAGGGCACAATTTTTTTTGCTAAATGGCAGCGTGTTGTATTGATCCCTTGGGGGCTGTGATAGCATGTGGAGAGAATTGAACATCTGTCCCTGATCACTGCTGTACATGTGTGCACAAGTTGAAGACATGTATGCTCCTTCAAGAAGGTACATGATGTGCATCCGTGTGCGTGTTCACATCTTAAGTCTATTTACTCATCACTTATTCCTCTGATTGTAAAGTGCGTCCAATCTTTACCTACGACCAGCTGAACATTTTGAAATCAAAGCTGTGGGAGGCTGCTGCCTTACGTGAATGTTGGGCTGATTTCTTCTTCTTTTTTTAAGGACTGGTAACTATCATGGGAGAGATGTTTTTAGTTCCAACGTGAAATCTCACTGACCATGCTGATTATCAAGATAATTTGGGGTTGAACAAAGAAACATTTACTAGAGCAGGATTTGAACAAACGACCTCCGGATTAACGTGCAGGCGCTCTAACAACTGAGATGGCTACATGTACATGTACCCCCTTCATTGGTGGTCTCCCTATTTTGTCAATATCTTTGTTCAAGGGTGCCGAGGTTTCAATTGTATAGAGACCACGTAACCTGTGAGATCACATACAAAAGAGCCACATAGCATGGACTTCCTGCAAAGCCCTGTCTGTATTTTAATACCTTTTTGATACCAAGAAAGGAGGCACATCTCAAAACTCCAGCTGATTGCCAACTCTTGAATTAATGTGGAAATTACGATACAAACAGTAAAATTTCATATATGAACAGGGCCCAAAGAAGTACATAGAGCTGCTTTTAAGCAGAAAATAAAATAGGATATCAGTCATAGATGGTACATGTGACATGGAATTTTAGCTGGTAACCTTATTCCGATAATTTTACTGTGCTGAGCTACTTTTGTGTGCTTAAGCAGCTCTTTGAAATTGGGCCCTGTGCAGTATCTCGCCTTCCGCATACGGATAAACCAAAAAATATCCTTAAAAAAACAAAAATTAGGATTACATCTTTTAATGATATTACACCTCCAAACAAAATGTGCAAACTCAGTCTCGGCTGACCCACTTTCTTGTCTGGGGATAATCCAGGGAGCAAGCAAGCACCCTGCCTGACTTCATTGAAGATTAACCACAGTCATGACAGTCACTGCGCAAACAAAAGTATTAAGCACACACTTCAAAGTGCTTGTATAATCGTCACTTACCATCCAAGTGCCTCGGTGACTTTAAGACATGGGTTTGCTCAGAACAGTTCAACTATTCTACAAACATGTCCTTACATATTTTGACCACCAGAACATGGTAAAAATGTTAAGCTTCCAGTGGTGGTATTCTGCTCCGGGTGTTTTTATTTTGAATTTAAATCACTACAAGTTTTGCTTTGAACTTTCTGCCCTTTCCTCTGAAACGTGCAGCCCAATAAATATCAAAAAATAAAGTGGGCGTTTTCTGAAAAATTCAATATTATATTCCACTTTTTCTTTTGTAGTTCTACATGTACGTCAGGAGACTGACTACGACTTATCTAAAGCTGTTGAGACAAAAAATATATTGCTTAACGATTTGATTTGTTACCTAAAAAGAAAGTGCTGAACAAGTCAAAAATGAATACTTGATATTCTGGGGGGAATGAGTTTCAGCTCAGCCAGATGCCTTTGTGCTAAGCAAGTTTTAAAACCTATCGGCAGTTTTATAAATTAGGGTTGAGGCAAAGTATAGAGCTGCTTAGCATGAATTTATGCTTAGTCCACTGATACATGTTTGCGTAACAACCTCAGGTTACCAGTTGAATACTATTTTTAGTGTGTATTGCTTAAGACTCGATCCCTGTTGATTTTAGCTCAGCAGTAGTTCCTTCTCAGCAGCTTTTGAAACTGGGGTCATTACAATACAAAATGCAGTTCTAAGTATGCTTACCTATATTTGGATGTTTCAGTTTGCGACATATCCGAGCCTCTCTCTCTAATTTCTGCAAATCTGCAAAGTTGGAAGGAAAAAAAAGAGAACAGAAACTTGTCAATAAATAGAGCGACAACTAGAAGTTTTCATACTTTATTGGGCTTCATGATCTTTTCACAAGACCAAGCAGGATTACCTTCCTTTGTATGGTAAAACGATAAACACAAACTGCTTTCTAAAAAGTGAAATGAAGTTCAATTCAAAAACAACTATTGCAAAAGTTATAACTCCGTAAAAATTCTACCAATAACTCATATTCGACACCCGCCGAAAAAGGCCATTTCAACTCCTCAATCATCGGTCCAATTTCATCCTGAAGAGCAATAGACTGATCTATTAAGCTCCGCCCCCTTAATGCACTCATCAATCAGAACACAGGCCGAAACTCAGACAAAAGGCCGACATATTCAAATACCATTCTAAAAAAATTAAAAGGTTTCTGCCATTTAGTCTGTCTTTTGCATGCAGTGTAGAGCAAGCTCCATGTGTCGAAAATTACCTGCTACCAATATGGGCGCCGATGATAGACAATGGCCTGGGTGGGCGGGGCTTACTAGAGTATACAGACACTCTGTACACCCTGTTGCAACAACTGGACATGCTGCTGTCCAGTGAACCTTCCAAACCCCCCCCCCCCCCGAGCCATCATCCATTCCCGAGGGATTACCCACAACATAGAGTGATCCTCTTTAATAGGTCCACGCTCAAAGGGACAGGACAGCACTCTTGTCTCTCACTGCCATGCGCAACGCTGCAAAGGCATATAAAACAAACGTCGCCCACTGCATAGGGTTTCCCCGGCTGAGTGTTCCAGAGCTTTGTGTAAAGTAGAACTCTCAGGATCTTCTACGATTTGAACAGACAGTGGCTGCTGGCGGTGGAATATGCCTGGATTTTAGCTTTTAAAACAACCTGTTTTATGAACCAGCACAACTGTCAAGAAACACAGGCTTCCTGTGTAGCTCACGTTTCACGTGAATGATCACCATGACTTGAAATTAGTTACTGATGAGAATAAAATTTTAGCGTGATCAGACCGAGATCTATTTAAGGATTTCCAATACTCATGTTAAATGTATTGTGAGGGACTTAAGCACAGACGTCATTTTTCTTTTTCTCCAAACACATCTATTCTTTTTCATGATTTCCTGTGTATCCATTTAGCCAATAAACTAGAGTTCTTTTCCCACCGACCTACACAAACCAACAATTATTTTTAGATGCAGTTAAATATTAAATACACAGTGACTCTTTATTTATGCCCAAACCAATTAGTTTGGCAAATCAATTTATTTGAAAGTTAATTACCTTGACTCGAGAAATAACAAAAATTACAATTAAGAATTCATGACATGACGGGAAGTGAGGAATGTATTCTTGTTACCTGGTTACTGGAAGAATATTCACGATGTTAAAAATAATATGAATCCAATTAACAATGCCACTGTCCTCATAGGGGAATAACATCTTTTAAAGTAGAGAATTGGATCAAAATAATTATTAGTTTCAATCGGAAGGGTTGCCGATTATAAAGCTAATTACCAAATTATCCTTCAGAGAAACATTTCCATTGTGGAGGGAATAGCATTTCAAGATTGCTGCAATTGAAAAAAAAACAGTATAAAATGCACAAAATCCGTGGCGAAACAGTGCCTATCTAACATGTCTAATTCCACTTTTCAATCTGACAATGTTTGCTCTTTGGTTTCCTACTGCCGTTATGCTAGCTGCCGGTACTGAGAGTCTTTCCTTTTGTCCGCTTTCTTTCTTTTAGTGTGCCTCCTCCCGTCCCTCTTCCCTCTTCCCCCTTCACCCACCCCCATCCACTCCCCTTCAACTGTGGTAGGGTGGCTCTGTAGAGGTACTGGTCACCTGTTCCATCTTGCCACTTACTGGCTATTTGTTGTAACTTTAAAAAAATTGTATATACTGTACATTATTTTATACACATGCACTATATTTGTGTATACCTTATATTTCTTTGTGAGGTGTTGTGCAAATGAAAAGGGTTTTGTTTTTTTTTGGTTTTTTTTTCATCTGTTGTTTTCACTCACGATTACCAAATTGTCCACTTGGTTGCATGTTGTGTTTATTGACAACTTCAGGATAGTGAAGAATTTCTTCCCCCAAACAGTGACGTAGTCTCCCTTTAAAGCTATCCCCTGGATGATCACCCTTTCCTTGATGAAAGGGTGAAGAAATCCATTTGTCCAATGCCAAGCACCCTGTTTACTCCTAACCTATAAGTTCGACGAAGAAAAAAACAAAGTACAAAGCCAAAATATGAAACGGGGAGAAGCGGATGAGGAGAATGAGGCAAAAAGATTGGGACGGAAATGACAACTGACACCTTGCCTTTGTGGTCTATCCCCTATGGTGAGATGTATAAATATACGCTTCTATGATCTAGATACTTGGCATGTGGGAACAGATTTCTTAGGAAGTTGCAGCGTATGACGTCATTATTTTGTATCAGCATCTTAACATCATGGACCGTTCTTTGAGCAAATTGAATGAATGTATTTTAAGGTATATTGTGTTAACCCTCCTACTGTCTGACCAGCTAATACCATCTACTGTCGTTTTAAGTAATAGACGCACCATGCCAGCCTGCAATAGGATGTATACACCATTTGGTGAATGCATCGACACAGTACGCATTCAACCCTCCTACTGTCTCATCATTCAATATCATTTACTGTGGTTTTGAATGACAACTATACTTTGCCAGCCTGCAGTATTAAATTATGTGGTGAATGCATCAACACAGGACACAGTCAATCTACCTACTGTCTGACCAATCAATATCATCCATTGTGGTTTTGATTGATACAGAAGATTAACTATGCCAGACTGCAATAAGTTATCACACAGTGAATACATCAAAGCAGTACACAATTAGTTCTGTGCACAGTTATTCAACCATACACAACCCTTCAAATTTATTGGTTTCAAATGAATGGTCCTCGCTGGAATAATGTTACAAAGAGTTCATTCAAGTCCTTTAGTTTTCAGAAAATTATCATGGAGAGATAAGTCGATACACTCTTATCACCTACAGTTTCAACATCATAGTTTTGGGGATGACTAAATTCATTCCAACCCTCTGGATTTCAAGACATGCAGTATAACAAATCATCAAGAGAAAGGTTCATCCCATTGGATGTCATGAGTTTTTCTTTTCCTCTCTTGTCTCTGCTTCTTTCTCCCCTTTGCTGCAATCTTGGTCAAGTTCCCTGTGTGCTAATACACATACATGTACAGTGGACTCTCGTTAATACGAGGTCCGCCGGACTGGCCCGTTTTCCTCGTATTATCCGAACCTCGTCTTAAACGCAGCACACTATTTACACGTACATGTACATGTATACACACGTCATCATAGTGCATGCACTACACACGTGTCTAGGCTAGAACGGAGCGGTTTGCTTCCTAGTACAGTTCTTACGATCATCCTGTTCACAAAAATATCAATGATAAATGCATTTTTGTTGACTTTGATCTTAGAAATTTAATATTTTGTATAACTCAAGATAAAAATCATAGCAAAGTCATGTCAAACTTGCCGTTCATGTGACCGTAATGTGACAGATTTGATACTGCATAGCGCCTATGCTGAACGTTGTTTTCGCTGGTAGCCTTCAGCGTGTAAGCGAAGTAGCATATCAAGCATAAGTTACCAGCGAAATGTTTCTGGTTTTCGGATCGGACAGAACCGTGTAGCCGGTCCGATAAATAGTTTGGCATCAAGAATGTTATTTTCGAACCTTGACTGAACGGTAAGCTTTTACATAACAATTATTTTCAGATCTCGCTACAAAAGTATGAAAAACAATACATTTTGTCATCATGGGGCCGCAAAAATACCTTGTTTTATCCGTGTTCTCGTTACGACCGTGCTCGTACCTTCCGTTTTTTAAGACATTGAAACACGCATGGGACAGGTCGGGATCGGTGAAATACCTCGTATTAACCGGCGTCTCTTATCTTCCGAGCTCGTATTAACGAGAGTCGACTATACACTGAAAAGAGACCTTCCAGCCTCCATTGGGATATTGGTTTTAATCAATTTTCAGGTCAGTCAGTCCATTTTTCCAGGTCAGCTTGCCCATTTTACCAGGTCAGCCTGTCCATTTCTCTAGGTCAGCCTGTGTATTTCTCCAGGTCAGCCTGTCCATTTCTCCAGGTCAGCCTGTCCATTTCTCCAAGTCAGCCTGTCCATTTTAACAGAACCAGCCTGTCCATTATATCAGGTCAGCCTGTCCATTTCTCCAGGTCAGCCTGTCCATTTCTTCAGGTCAGCCTCTCAATTTTTCTAGGTCAGCCAGTCCATTTTGCTAAGTCATGTAAGTTAGCCTGTCCATTTCACCAGGTCAGCCTGTCCATATCTCCAGGTCAGCCTGTCCATATCTCCAGGTCAGCCTGTCCATATCTCCAGGTCAGCCTGTCCAGAAAAGGACCTTGCTCAGGGTCAAATTTGATCCAGTACTTTATCTGATCCAGGACTTTTTACAGTGCAGGAGCAAGGTCGAGTTTAGTTTAAGTGGTAAGCAAACTGTAAGATGTCAATTGATAATTACAATTTAAAAAAATATTGTTTAACTTTGCTTGAATAAATTTATGCATACATGTACATTACAACTGGTTAATTACCTCGCCTATTTACTTATTCATTCATTTACTCACATATTTATTCAACTTCTCATTTATTTACATTTCTTACTCAGAATATCCTGCTCACCGTGTTCAACACAAAGTGGGTTCACTAAATATTTAATGCTTCCCAATTATGCATCTGAGCTGACTGAATAGTAAATGTTGTAAAACCTCTGCTGTGTGACACTTTCCCGTCTTATAACACCTGCTGGAAAGAACAATATCTACTGATTTGATAATGACAGGTTCTCATGGCCAGCACTAACAATGAATAACTGTTACCTTGATTGGTTTTTGTGCATAAATAGATTGTGCAGCTTACAGGGTATGACATACGTTGTACCTGTGTTTACTATATGAGTGTCGGCGTCAACAGAAAGGAAATCATGTCCCGTCATATTTTAGGCATTATTTTTTACAACCTGTAGAAGAATGGAAGAATATACCCCAGGTTGAACTTCCTGTCTTCATTTCGGTCCCGTTGTATGCAATGGAGGAGTCCAACCTGACATAACCAGACATTTTCATTTGGGGGAGGGGAGGAGAGTGGGCAAGCAGGGGAAAAGACATCATTTGGTGGGGGTGGGGCTATTTAATATTGAATCATTCATTTGTGTATTTATTTGATAATACTTTGAAAGAGGGGGGGCGAGAGGCGGGTAAGCCGGAAGGCAAGGGTTCGAAGTAGGGGGGGGGCCTCAGTGGCATAACAGTACATTGTCAAGTAAAATGTTTAGGTCACTGGATCTTAATGTTTACTCAAGCTCTTGTGTTTCTGACCAGCAGAGTGACTCTGCTGATCAGATTCCCGGTCTTGACACTTGTGTCTTTGAGCAAGAACACTGAACCGTTATTGCCTTGTCCTTCTGACGGGACGTAAAGCCGTAGGCTCCATGTGTTGTGTAATGCACATAAAAGAACCCAGTTACACATCGTTAAAAGAAAGGGTTTGCCCTGGTGTTTCTTGCAGTGGCTGCTGAATGAGCAACAGCACCTTAATTATAATACCCTTATTATGGTGCTATAAATATGGGTCTCATATTTCATAAACTTCAAAACCTGTCACAAAAAGTGTTTCTCTTTGTTCCAGTGCCTTGAGCACCTTACTGGCGGATACATATGTGCTATATAAGACTCCAATATTATTATTATTACATCTTTCTAAATGTTTGTGCTTGAAAAGCTAACCTCGGTTTCTCTGCAAGTAAATTTGCTGAAACCTGCCGACCGTGATGGCACCTAACCCCCAGTGTCTTTCCTCTAAGCCATCATGTTCAGTAATGGGTAATGAGAAGAGAAGTCTGTCAGGACAGTTGATGAGTAGATATTACTGGGTCCTCCTCCCTTATGGATGTTATTCATCTAGAAGTATTCAGTAACTTGGTGACTCATTCTGGGCTGGAAATGAACGGCAGGCCCCGAGTCCAAGTCATTTTACCATTGGGCCAATAACCGCAAAAAATGAACAAGTTCAATGCAAACAGTCCAGTGTTTTGTTTTTGTTTTTGTTTTGTGTTTTTGCTTTTTCAGCGGAAAAATGTATGAGAAAATAGAATTGAAAAATAGTATTAGCTGTTGCAAACTGCTTACCAACCAAAATAGAAAATAGAATTAGCTGTTGCAAACTGCCTTCCAACCAAAAAGACCTATGGAACAAATCATGTATAAATGCACAAAAATAGTTAATGGCCTGACGTTTCGACCCTAGCAGAGTCTTTCGAAGGACTCAATTTTTTGCAAGCGTGTGTTTGTGAGTGATTTCCAATCTAGTGTGGAAATCTGTCTCACAATTATCATTTGGGACTATTTGTCCACAGTAGGATGCAGTGCTTCCCCATGTTATTTGCTGTTCCAACCTTCGTATACAGTTTGTAGGTCTTCACTAAATGATAAACAGACCAACTTATCTAGTTACAGTTAAAAGGCACACTTAACATGCACGTTACATAAAAGCACACAATGTACTGTACAAGTTGCGTGATCGGGCATGTCCTTTGCAAATTGTTGTTGTATTCTAGCGTTGTCATTGTACCCTGGACATACTCTTTGATATCATGATGAGATTATCCGTATGCTGCTACCATTTTTCTGTCCTGCTCCCTACCTAAAACACTGGCGATGATAGTACAAATTTACAATCCATAAAAAGACACCCGACTATTTTTTCCTTCTAACTTCAGTTTGGGTGAAGTGTTTTACCAGGAAGAAAAAAACAAGATGTCAGTTTTGATAACTTGTGCATCTTGTCAAGTGAAACTGTAGGCCTATCCAATAAATGCTAAATATCAAAACTACATGAGTATGTTGAAGTACATGTAACTAAATTGTTCATAAGCATGCCCAGAGTCTAGACCAATCCAGTTTGGGTCATTTGCATACATGTACATATGTCATGTCCATGTACCAAGCCCTGATACTTCGTTGTTTTCCACATTGTATCTAAACCTGTTTGTATTTCTGGTGATGCACAGAGTCTGTAAACCTCCTGGATTGTAACATCTGGGAAGTTCTGGGTCTAGAATATCATGAATATGGGGGAACCCAGGCCCAACAGCTTGTTTTCAGGTAATTTCATGTTCGTCAAATCTCATCTTTTGGAAAAGGGCAACACAGTTATTACTTAGTAAAGGGCACCGCCGTGAGGGAAATGTAATTTCTACAAGATGTCAAGGGGCACCAAGGCAATGACTAGGGCATAGAGGCAATTGCCTCTGTGAAGAAACGGGCCTGTGTACCAGATTTTTCCTATCATCACTGGGACATATAACACTCGCACATGCTTCACGCGCAAGTTTATCCTGCGTTGCGTTGACGCTTTGTTTAGTTGCACCGCCATCATTGGCATAAGATGCTTGTGATGCGTAAAAGCTAAATGCTGGGCGCAATGTATGGCACTTTGCCAAACCCGGTAGCGAGGACACCCGATTGCGCCTTAGATTCATCTGAAAGGAAAAGATTTGTAGGCTATGCATACACAACAACGTTTGAACAATCTGACGGCGCTTGATCTACGTTATGTACATGAACACGAACCGCCTTTTTCATCGGGTTCCGATCAGCATGTCCTGAATGCAAAAATAGAGCAATTTGATCCGCTCAAATGAAATGAACGTTCATGTATTACGTGTCTTCATTTTGTTTGTCTCTATAGAAACCGGAGGTGAAGAGTCCACAACCCTCTTAGGTTGGTCCGCTGAATATGATGAGCTAGATTAAAGTAAATGTCAACCAGATAAACGCCACAATGCACAGTTCGAGTTATGGTCATGAATATTCATGATGGAATCAACATTAAAGGAAAAGTACTTCTTAGTATTTTGTTTTGCTTTCTTGGAAGAGTAAATAAGTTTGTATCCTCTTGTTTTCAGTTACACAATGACTCAACTATCCAAGTGAAAATGTCATCAAATTAGTTGGTCATCTTTTAGTGGAAACGAAAGAGAAAAAACTTTTGTTTTGTCAGGGATTGTTAAGCATCTTTGTATTGGGCTTGTTTCGATTGTGGTGATCGGAAAAAGTAGCAATGATTAGAAATGCTATTTCCTTGACTTTGGGAGTAGTTCAGACCGAGGTATTTCTCTAGAGGATTGGTACTGTACATATACTGAAAGGACTTTACAATCAGTGAGCTTTCAGATTGAAGCATTTAATTTTATCCTGTCGTTTTCCATTAAGGTACACCATGCCACATATAATCGAGCACCAAATATAGGCAGTATAGGGTTGTATTGAATGCTGACCCACACCTCCCGAAGAAATATATTGACACAAATTTGATAGGGTGGTTGCTCAATCGGTAACAACATAAAAATGGGGTTATAAAATGTACATGTACAGGTTTGCATTACAATTCAGAACCTTGCTTGATTTTTTTATTGCATTTACTTCGTTTTCAATTAGTGTAGTTCAACATGTTTAGTATCTCTTCCAGAGAGAAGATGTCATCTTGGAAAGACAAAGGGCCGAGGAACTACAGTGTAAGTCTCAAGAATTCAAACAGCGCTCCGAAAAAATGACGAGACACTAAACAAAATTTGAAGAGGAAAACATTTTGGAAAGAGCATAATTTGTGGCTTATTTAAGTTTCCGCATTCTCTCTTGCAGAATGCCTTCTTTATAACATACTGTTCCAAATGTCACAACTTATCTCATCCCCAGGGTGTTTTTTTTCTTTTCTTGGGGCTGGAAGAGGGGAAAAAATCTGTCCCTTTTTATCAATTAGACTATCGCTGTTGGATTCACCGAACAGCCATAGTCTCAAGACATTATAATGGTCTGTACAAGAATATATTGACAAGTTTGATAATCTAATTATATGGTTTTACATACATCTCAACTCTACTCCCAAACTGCGTATAAATAATGCATGGCACACACTATCCATCTGCTTCATGTGCAATCTTTTGTCATGCAGAAAGACGACGAGACCTCACCATTGGCTAACAGAGGGAAAGATCATAGGATTCGCAGACTTAAAGAGGGAATATCAGAATGGAAATATGACAGTCTTAAAGGTGTTATACGGGAATGGTAGAGCTGACAAAATAGTTACAGACAGTGTTCATGGTTTGTGTGATCAAACATACACATGAACAAATAACAATAACAAAACCTGAGAAAATTTGGGCTTCATCCGTTGGGCTTCATCCATTGTGCGTCAGGAGAAAATAGTAAAATAACATTCACAATTTTCAGCATGTGAACACATTGTCCTAATATTGGGAAATCAGATGATGCGTTTCGGTTTCTTTCTTCTTTAATATGACTTCATTTCAGAGGGAAATATTTTATCAGGAAAAAAATGGTACTTGAATGAAATTCATAATCAGTAAGCTTTTGACTAAAAATTTAACAATGATGTTTTGTATTCGCTCATGTACAAATCCTGTACCTTTAAATACTGAGCTATATAGGACAGGCTTCAAGCATCACCCAATGGCAAGCTGCTCAACAGAAAATAACGCTTCCCAAGTTTTGCTACTGCTAAGCAAAATTCAGAAGAGAACAGACCACCCACTGTATATTACTTAGTATTTTGGTTGGTAACCTGGTTTTATTTCTATACACAGGCAATTGTGTTATGGTTTTCTGCAATTAGCAGCTTAACCCTATCGGTCCCAAATCCTCCAGAATCCTACTCAGTTGTCTGACTTTGTAGGTTACAATTGCAGGACAAAATAATAATTGTTTATCATTGCAACAGGCATACCACTCTGATCTAAGTCTAAACATTTGGGTGTTTAGTTACCAGACATGCCAGATTGCCAGAGAGTGGAGTATTTCGAAGGATAGGATATGGGAACGTCGCTGACGTAAAGACACAAGGGGCTGATATACAGCTCCAGGGAACATCCAAAAACGTACGTTCTTCGAAGACAAAATTCAACATTCAAATGTGAACAAAAACAAGGGATCAAAATCAGGCATGGCTTTGGAGGACTAAAAGTAAATGAAAATAACAGAAATAAAAACTACTCCTTTAATGTTTGTTGTGAATACAGAACAAGCCTCTTAGAGTCATATTCCAACATTGAATTTGCACACAGCAATCCCCAAGATCGAATACATGCATCTTAATTTGGACAAACTTGCATCACCAAACCTTTGTATGGAGATTTTTTTTATGTTGGGCCTTAAGGATATAAATTGTGTAGCATCAGGGAGAATTGCTTGTACATGTAAGAATGACACTAACACACGCCAGTGGGTTGACTTCAGAAGTGGGGGAGGGTGTGTCCATTTCTTTGCTACAATCAACAGAACTGTACAACTCTACAATTAATTAGAATAATTACAATTATCCCCTCTGTACATGTACATAAATTAAAGGTTTGGTCATAGATTGGTTTTTATCAACATTGTGCTTATATTATATAGTCACAATTAAAAAAAGAAAGACACAATAAAAGCCATCTGTGAAAGTTTCAGCTGAATACGGTGTCTACTTGCTGAGAAAACAGTCGCAGTATTTTCGCAAGAACGTTTACTGAGGTGATAGCACTAGCAGGTATCAGCCACATCTCTGGCCACAGCATTCGCGAACGAACACTACCTGCCTACATACATACATACATATAAGGCATTTATAAAGCGCCACTACATCAAGAACACAGCGCATTATATCGGGTATAAATAATGTTTGATACACTTCTTGAATTTGCATAAAGAGTCGGATTCTCCGATTGAGATGGTGAGTGTATTCCAGAGCATAATGAGAAAAGGTGCGACTTGATGCAGACTTGAGAAACTCACACCGCGTTTACACTAGATCCAGAAAGGTGGATTGAGATCCGGCATTTTTTTAACGACCGCAGATCAAGATCCTGTGTCGCGTTTACACCAGCGCTTGATCCGGCTCCGATCCCACTTTTGAACCGGATGTATATTGGTCATGACGTCACCGCTCCTCGCAAAGAGCTCAAAGGTCACGATTACAGCGCGCCACTTCTAGAAATAATCATTATCAATGCGAAGGTAGAATGCAGAACATACAGTACAGCAAATGATAGGATAACAAGGACCATGCAGGTAGAAATATTTTGTAGATGGGAATTAACAAAATACAGCAGCAAGGCAAGCTCCAAACGTAACGATGTATGTTTGTAAAAACAACAAAACGTTTCACACACGCTCAGTCCACACACACACAGCACACACAAAAATAAACAGCAACGGATGTCCCACCAAAGCACAAGCAAAAAGCGCGCCATTCGTAGCGAAACCGGAAATGACCACATCGAATTGCGGTGTCTGATCCACCTTTGCGCTTACACTTGTATTTGGAATCCACTTTGCCGGATCTGATCCACCAATTGCCGGATTCAACCCTCCTCGAAAGGTGGATTAAAATTGCCGGATCTTGAACCGGGTCTGATCCGGCTTTTTTGCATTTACACTAGCCGTTAATCCACATTGCCGGATCAGACCCGGGTCTGATCCACCTTTCTGGATCTAGTGTAAACGGGGTCTAACCCTCAGAAATCTCAGAAATGATTCATACATGAATCGTTTGTCAGATTCAAATGTTTTGGGGAGAACAATTATTCAAACCATACTTCAAAGGGAATCCTTTCTCAGAATAGTCTGTACTATGGATAGTTACTAGAAAATGATAGTGTATCATTACTATCAACTTAATCGAGTGTCCCAATACCCTACCAACTGAACAAGTCTGTAATATATTCTTTAAAGATTGACAATTAGTACTTAAGCTTCTCAAATCCAAACTTCTAAAAGTTCAGCAAATGGAAGAGAAATCGTTAACCTACATGTACCCTTGAGTGATTTAGTATGATCCTGCCTCACTCCCAACAAAATCCAACACCATTTGGTAACTCAACATCCAAACTGTTGGATTCTGATTATGGTGGTATGCCTGATCCCAGTTTACTAGTGCAGTCCTCATCAGTCCAACAGAATCAAACACAACATTGTACATGGGTAAAACCAAATACGAACCAAACAAAAAAAGTGGAATTTGGAAGGGATTGGAAAAGTGTTCAACGGACTTGTAAAACTTTTTCCAGGCATCTTGTGTAAATATTGAGCTACTACTAGACCTTGGGGGTCCTGTGGAGGTTTTCCTGAAATTCAAGCCCTGCTGAGCACGATGTATTGTGCAATTTTTACGGCATGCACCTGAAAAGCACACCTCAGAATTGAACCTGAATTTACATCAAAACTGAGCGGAAAAAAAATAAAAGATTTGTATTTTATAAGCCTTGAAAACTAGGGCAGCTTTTCTTCTCTATAGACGATGTCGTGAACTCCCACTTACAGAGCTACGCTTTCATTTTGAATGTGTATGATTTAGTCTGAACAACACCATTTAAAATCTAGGTCACCAAAGACTCCTTGGATTTTAAAAAGGAGGTAAAATAAATCTCAATACGTTTATACTGTTGAAGAAAACTCATATGCAACTGGGAGCCGTGATGGCTTCTGACTGATTTGATTACACATTTATGGAGCATGTCTCATCCATGTTTCAAAAAACAAAAACACGCTTCAGTAAGTTTCTAGCTCCTGCAGGATGATGCATGACATGTAAAGGTCAATATTTAAAAACATGTTCAGAAAGTTTTTTTGCATAATGCCCCCCCCCCGAAGTTCCCTTTGTCACTACATGTGTTCACTAACCCTAACCATGCTAAATGCAACAATATGCACCAAATGGTAATAGTTGTTGTGATCTGTTGCATTTGGCAGTCAACTCAGATGTAATTTTTTGACTGAATTTGTTGCATTCAGCAGTGAAGTGACTTCATATAGGTTTTGGTGCTTCTATTGTATCTGAACAACTTATAATGGGTATTTCAAAATATTTGTTATGGGAAAAGTATTGAGAAGTTTAGTTTAGTTTAGGTAAGAATCATAATTTAAATCATATTCAAAAGACTGTATAATAACAGTTAAACATTACACTTATGTGCATACTGTTGCATTTAGCAGGGCAAACACCCTTGCTCAGTCCTTTCCCAAACAGCATGCCTGCACAATGCAACAATATCCCTTGTTGCATTTTGTTGCATTTGGCATGGTTCTCATTTCAACTGTGTTGCATTCTGTTGTATTTGGCAGGCTATGAAGAGAGACCCTAATGGGGGTTAGGGCTAAAGAGAAAGTCAACCTGGACGATATCATGATAATATTGTCACAATACGCTATTAAGCACAGTATCATCAATATCCATGTTTGTTTCGAAAAAATATTGAAAAATCGTGACAAAGGCGTTCCTCTTGATAGACCACATTGTGTGATATTTGCTCAAAGCTGCTTTAAGTAACCATACAGTCATAAGCACTACAGTCTTTGAAATGTTCCGCAAAGGGTTCCACAAAGGGTTTCTAAATAGCGTTAGTTATTTTACGAACGCCAGTCAACACAGCATAATCACCATTTTTGTTTGGGTTTGGCCACCACAAAACCGGAGAACAGAGTTGAAAGTTCAAACTCTGAAAGTTCTAACTTTGAATGGATTGTGCCATTACACGGTGGCAAGAAGGAAACTGAAGACTCTGTTAACATCTTCCCATTATAGCCATGGTGGTTTCTCTTCAGCAGGACGAAGCAGGACGAACATGCTTGGCACAGGCTGATTGGCTGATTTCTGATTGGCCGAAACGCACTCTATTGGTGTGAATATTAATGACGTAATGTTTCTCACAGCAGTGCCATCCAATAGTGTCCATGACCTCCATGCCAGGGATGTGCTATCCACCGCCATCGTTCCTAGCATGCTACACTTTATCAAAAGGGGATGAAGGAACGGCGTGCTGCCGTGGGTGTGAAAGCTGAAGGGAAATTCCCTTGGTGAGCAATCACCGTGTAGTCAGGAAGCGTCGGGGTGTACTGAAAAGTACATGCATTTACAATGCACATGTATTTGTCTCAGCAAGTAGACACTGTATTTAACTGAAACTTTCACATGTGACTTTTATCGAATCTTTCTTTATAATTTTGCCAATAAATCAGCATTAAGTTGACAAAAAAACAAACATTGACCCTAACTTTAAAGTCCACTTGGAGCAGGGAATGACAACCAATGTATCAGTGGTCTCCAACCTTGGTAACACTTCTGCCCTACATGTACATGTATCATGGTTATTGATTTAGTTTCGGGTTCATGTTTCAAAAAACTTTTATAAGTTTGCTTTGCTCTGATGTGATTAAATTCTTTAAAATGGGAGCAAAAACAAGAGTTCAAAGGAGCTTGTGCCCTTGATAGTTTTGAAATGCTATATTTAGCTACCGGTAAATGTAACTTCACTTTAAAGTACAAAGCTTAACCTAAATGTAGATTGTAGGTTCGCAATGACATGGTGAATTATTCAAACATGGATTCAGCTGGAATCAGTGTGGAACTCGAGTCGGGGTGAGAAGTCACACATGTGCCACAACAAAGACTCAAAGTTCTCGTTAACAATTCAACAGTATTCATGAGTTTGGGGTAAGTTTACATTTGGTCGCCTTCTTGGCAGATGCCCCGAGTATGTGAGATGTGAGACGGCAGCAAAAAGGAAAAAATTTGCAACTTTAGATTCTAGAGGTTTATAGTTACATTCTCTTCCATATCATCACCGTTTCAACGAATTGATGAACGTGACAGAAATCACCAAATTGTAAATAAATTTGTGTACAAAATCTTGACATACTCATTGCTGTTCACATTTTCAGGATTTTCTTCTTTTTTTTTCCGTTTTCACAAAGTGGGGAATGTGTTTAGAAGTTAACAACACATCAAAATAGTCTTAAGATTGAAAACATATTGACCGTTCGATATGTCTGAAGAAGTCAGTTTTATTTTGGTAGAAAATTTAAATGAAAAACAATCAAGCAGTCTCCGAAACAGCAATTTGAAAAACAAACAAGGAATTTTGGAAGTGATGCAGGTTCGCTACTTCGTGAAAATGGTGACGATATGTCTTTCAGCAGGGGTGAACCTAAGGTCAATTGTCTTATAAAATGGGAGGGTGCCACCTTTCTGTTTTTTAAGTGAAGACTGTGATTCTCAAGACCCCCAGAAGACCACTCCAGGTGAAGTTTTTAAAAATATGAGAGAAAAGGTATTCACACAATGTAGAAAAGGACAATTATTGATCTTGAGTTTGGAATGCAATATGTATCATTGAAGCAGGTAAGGAGATCCAAAGAGAGGCAGAGCGTGGGAAGAAGCTGAGTATCTCAAGCGTAATTTTTCCTTGGGGGGGGGGAGGCAGCCACTGCAGATGAGAACCAACAGTAAAACGTGCCACGGCAGCAAAGGTAAATGGTTAAACTGTACCATGAAGGTGGAGCAACCAACATAACAAAATTGTCTTACATGTACATAGCACAGGCATCTACATGTACCACTAAGGTTCTCAAGGCGCTTGTTAAGAAATGTTTTCAAAATTTAAGTCCAACTTTAAGTCCAACTCAAAGGACGAAGCAATAATGGTTAAGTGTTTTGCGTAAGCAGTAAGGACACAAATGTAGAGACCGGGACTCGAACCCACACTCTGCTGAACAGAGACACCAGAGCGTGAGTCCAGTGCGCTTGACCACTCGACCACTCACCCACGATACGCCACATAACAAACCAATTGCAGGTATGCAAATTTGTTTTCGCATAGCATGGCAACTCTAAGCCATTGAGTCAAGTTTAAGAAACTGAGCATTTTTGTACAATTTTGACTATCATTGGCAATTACACGTAGTTATGGTTCTGAGGAGATCCAATAGCAAGGACAGCCATTTCTCTGACTTGACAAGTGAAGCCTTACCGTCATAATCCATAATCGTTATAATTCACTGGTACCTGTCATCATCAACCAACGCAGCCATCAACAAGCAATTTAACATCCACACATCCTCACTGCATAAATTACCCTTGATTGATTACCAGTTAAGGTCCCTTGCCAGTAACCTGCAACCTCCTATATCCCACCCATAGTGCACAGTGAGTACCCCATCACTGTACAAATCAAGTGGAAAGAATGGTGGACAGGATGACCCCTGTACTCGTCCACCCATAAATAATGAGATTCCAGGGAATGCCTCACAAACCCAGGTCAGTCATACTGAAACTCTGTCCTTCCAGCACACTGTCAATAGCTCAAAAATTTACATTCCTACAGCCAAATTTACAAAAAAATACAGCTTATATCTTGAAGAATTTAAGTTCTTATAGCAGAGTCTACAAAATGGTAAAACATATCATTTAAGACCTTTCGCTACTGTTTCTCCAAAGCCTAATACTAAGTACTCGATAGATTTCTTGTAAAAATAAACAGCTAGGATGCGGATTTTATACCAGCCTGCTGGGCTATACCTTACAAGCAAGATTGACTAGATTGCTACACTCTTGACTAGTGTTTGTACACCGGGCTAGTGACTAAATCAAACCCTGCACAACCCAAATACTTACATTAGCACCCAATACATTTCTTGTGAAAATTAAATAGCTAGGTTGCTGATTTTTGACAAGATCACTGGGCTATCAAAGAAGCAAGATTGCTAGCCGACAGCACTCTTGACTCCTGTCGGTACACCAGGCTAGTGGCTAAATCAAGCCCTGTTTAAAAAAATTAATAATTTGCCAAACCTTATTTGTCTTATAAGTTTTGTTTTGTATGATTTGAATCTTTGCCAGTTTGCATAAATCAGGAAAAAAATTTGGAAACAAAGTATAAGGTTTGGCTCATTTTTCATTGCCAGTACAGTACCTTTCATAATTAGCCATTGTATTTTTTCTGCTAAATGATATCCACAATTTCTAATCCTGAATTCCCCAAAAGAGAAATAAAAGAACATGTGTACCTGTCCCAGTCCAAGATAATCAATCTCAATGTTTTAATTAACAACAGCAAAAAAAAAAGGCCAACAGTGGAATGGACTAAACAGCGCACAACCTAACGACAACCTCTTAACGACTTCACAAACTGCATCCATATATTTGTCCCCCATGGAGATTAAATTGAAAATGCTGATCAGCCAAAGTAGAGAACCCCACATCACGTCAACAAGATAAATCAAGTCAAGCCCTCTGAAAACAGATTAACACAAATATTATGCGGAATTATTAATAACTTCAATTCAGTTTTGCATCTATGTGGCTCCCCGTGCACATCATGACTGGCGGCAATTTCATCCCGTCATCGCCCCGTTCCCCTGCTGGACGTACCCTTACCCAGTAAATAAAACATGTCAGTCTAAAATAGGTCATTTCATATGGAGGAGATCAGCGCTAGCGATGTGCGTAAGTCTCTTGTAGTATCTCTGACTGGTCTGGAACACGCATAATGTAGGGCAGGGAGTGATTTATCCTCATGCATGTGTGACGCTCACATAGCGGGATTTTTTTTTTTTTTTTTTTTTTTTTTTTGCTTTGCAAATTGTACCAGGGTAGAATTGTTTTACTACACAAACAGAATCAGAATTGAAAGCTCTCTTGGATGATAGATAATACCAGTGATAAAACATTTTGGGGAAACAATTTTGATTGATATTAAACAACTTTAAAGGGAGTATTCAGTACATGTGTAAATGTGTAACTGTAATTGCACAGTAGCATATTATTTAAGTAATGTATTAAATACATGGCATTGTGGGTTACAACATTGTAGCAATTTTATGTTACTTTCTTATACAATGTATCTAAGATTCTAGCTACTGTCTTACACTTCCATGGGGAAGACAGTTATTGTGAGTGCATGTACATAGTTTGTAAGTATATACATATATGTAACCTAATGTACTGATACAAATATCTACAAGACCTGGGCTCGATTTCACAAGGACTAAGATTCATCTTAAGATGAGTTGTCAATATTGCCATAGTGACTTGTATTGTGACATCACACTTTGCTTAGCAATTAAGATTGATCTGCACTCAAGATCAATCTTAACTCTTTGTGCAATTGTGCCCAGACAATTTACATTTTCACTCTCAGCCTCAGTATGGAGCTGCTTGGAATGGTAATAATACGAAAAGAATACAAAATGGCTGCACAAACAGCCTACACATTATTTTCTCTACAGATCTAGACCAGCTAGTACAATAACCATTTTTATCTAAGTGTGACCCCCTTTTTTCATTTCACCTATTGATGGATGCAATTTTATACCTTGTACAAACCATAAATAATTAGGAGGACAGTGTTTATCTGGTGTTTCTCTCATGTACATGTATGCCAGAGCATGTCTCACACCACACTATTTAAACAACCTACAGGAACCCAGAGGCAAATGGGGAATGCTTCGCATTAATGTTAAACAGTTACCCGATCGCTGTAAACTGTAACATAAAGCTGGCCATAAATACAAGTGTGCATTAATGGTGTCACCAAGAGTATCGTTCCACTCTAAAGCAGACTGTCCCACACCACTGTCCCACACATGAGAAGTGCAAAAAGGATTTCTACATCCACCCATAATTAATCAGAGTTAAAAGATATGACAGAAAAAGAACCATACTCTGTGACAGATTTACCTTTCTGCCATGACCCCACAATTGTACTCCAACAGAACGCAAATCCGTTGAAAATTATCACTACTTCATTTAAAACAATAAAAAGGGAAATAAATAAACTAAAACAATACAACTGAAACAAAACTTCCATGGTATTGGGGTGTTTCTATCTTTTATTCCATTAACAAAAAATGTAATACAATTTTTAAAATAGATAATTGGCTCAAAGTTTTTTACAGCATTAAAAAAATTGTACATTCGGGCATTCAGGTTGACTCAGTGCTTTTTTCCCCGTCTTTCACATTTGGGGACTTGGTTCGAATCCCGGACTGGAGCTTTGTATGTGGATTGGGTTTTACAGTCCCTTTCCAATTGCATGGTTTGTCCCTATTTGGGTTTTCTTCCAATATCTAAAACTTACATTTCTTCACCGTCTTCTCCACAACTACAAGACCTACAGGTCACAGTCAGAGCTGCCAACATTTGCATCTTGCAATCAGGGAGATTTTGTACAACAATCAGGGAGAATTGCTTTCAACGTAATAGGGAAAAATTGTCCATAATCAGGGAGATTTTCAAACTTGCTCATCAGAACATGGAAAGATTGGTTTATTTTCAGGGAGCTTTCTGCAGAACCCTGGAGAGTTGGCAGCTCTGCACGGTGCTTGTCACTTTTGAGGATCCCTTGGTTTCGTTATTAAAGGACCCTAATAATACATGTATTAAGAGGCAATGATCACTGTGCAGCCATTTTGTTTGTCTTACATTTAAAATCAATGTAACAAAACTGAGGCTGGAAAGGTGTTAATTAGTCTGGTCCCATTTGGGTATGTGATAATCAATGTACATCATTGCTAGAGTACATAGGGAACATGGTGTATAGTTCCCTTTAATTCAGCGCTACTCGGCAGCATTTGACGCCTACAGAGACTTATAATAGTACCATCATTTCAAGAATTTAGTGTAAAGCATATCGTTGGCAATAGAATGTGAAAGGTCAACCTATCTTGGACACTACTAGGAATTCTTCAACTGCTACTATTATAACATGCCTGCATGGCTGGCGCAGACTGCAGTCTACTGCAACAAATACAGTTTCAAAAGGTATCATAAAATGCTACAAAAAAAACACAAGGACCCAATCCATCATGCACGTGGATGAGCTTAGGCAGCAAATTTTGCTTAATAATTTTGAGCTATAACGCAAAAACAAAAAGAGGAAACCAGACAAAGAGGGCATGTACGTGTGATAAGAGATATTGGCCGGTAACCTTATTCTGGTAAGCAACAAATTAATGTGTAAGCAACACATTTTTAACGGTGTAATAAGATATATTGGCTGGTAGTGGTAACCTTAAAATCAAAACACTAGTCATCATCATCATCAGGCAAAAAAACATCTATTGTTGGATGAAGCCCTCCTCCAGCAATTTCCATTCTCTCCTGTCACTTGCCATGCTACTCAAAAACCAAAACATCCAAAGTGAGGTTTTACGCTTTGCTTGATGTGGATCATAAGAAAAAACTATAGTTTCAACTTGCAGATTGAACGATGTATAAAACTTTTTTGGGATAAGTGTTGGTTCTGAGAAGAACCAGTGTGGTATTGACGTTTAGGACACTCAGTATTTTACTCTGCTCGTCTTCAGGAAAAAAAGAACGAGCCAGAGAAGTCACTTCTTCTACAGTATGCATTTTGCCAACAACTCAATATGTTTTGAAAATCTGTTTTTATTCAACTATGGATTAAAAAATAATTTGAAGATAAAAATTACATTAGAGATTCATAATTCCTCACCTGTAGTAAATTTGGTTTCATCTTTTAAAAAAAAAAAAAAAAGAGCACATAATATTCCGAATTATTTTACTGCCAACCAAATAATTACCCATGCTATCACTGACTCTATGAATTAAAAGGAAAAGACCTCATATTGTGTAAATGAAAACAAATGCTGGACACCCTAAACTAAACAATGTGCATCTGTTTGTACCTGCCACGGGTAGATTAAAAACAAAAACACAACTCCATTGGGTGAAATAAACTCTGGATTTTCAAAAGGGATTGTAAAAAGAAACTGTTTGTCCACGGTAATGTCATCAGCAGTTTCCCCTATTACCCACACAGTAGCAAATGGAATTAACGTCAAAAAATCTCTCCATTATTTACATAGTAATTTGCATAATGATCTGGACAGTGCACAACCGATCTCCGATCAATCAGCCCCCTACTCAGCCTCATTTGCATTTAATGAAGAGGCATCACTCTATTATTTTGTTTTCCAAGCCATTAGCCAAGGTTAATTGTCGCGAGGCATGTCCGTTTTATGGCATCCGTCCACCAATGCGTCAGTACAGCAAATTATTGGGGGGTTTTTCTCGAAAAATGAAAGTACATGTTCAAACAGAAGTACATGTAGAGTGGTGGTGCTTAGTAACGGTACATTGTAGTTTATGTTTATTACATGAATCTTTAATAAGAATTTAAGACCTTGTCATGTGCCCGGCGGAAGAGCATAATGAAAATAAATCTGGCAAAATGGTTGTACTGTGCGATTACTGTCCGAGTTGTGTTTAAATAAAAATAAAATACTGGATCAGACATAAGAAGTAACCATGAGCAAAATCTCTTTTGGGAGCAGTGCTGGCTATGAAAAAAGCAGGTGTGGTCTTGAAGTTTCGAACAGTACACTCTGCTCGTCTTCAGGAGAAATGTTAGAAAGTGTACATGTTTTTCTGTCATTCGTACATGTACATGACGCAAGTCATTACAGGAAACTAAAATTCTGCACCGAGCAACGAACAAAACATACTCCATGTACAGAATTAACAGATGCACCATTATATATATATACATTTTTTTATAAAGCAATTTTCAGGCCTGATACTTTGTTCTTGTATGAGCAACATGAGCAAGGCATTTGCTCCACAGTACAAGGCACAGCGATAAGAGACAGAACAATTTGTAATGGAATATTTCAAGGGGCACCAAGGCAATGACTATACACAACAGGGGCATTCAGGCAATTGCCCAAACTTTGTAAAATATCAGGCCTGCATGTATTGCTTACAATCTTCTGTTGGGATGAAATTTGATATTTTGCAGGCCCAGCTTGTTTTCTTTTCTTTTTTCTTCTTCTTTTTTACATGTACATTGTAGAACAAAACATACGCTTTGTTGATGTACAAAGTATTGTTCACTGTTTTTTTGTATTTTTATGATACTTGTATGTATCTAGAGTGGTGGACTGCTGCTTTTTATTTATTATCAAAACAGAACTACATTAAATAAATAAACACAGCCAGATTCTATTTTATACAAAGACAGATATCATTTGTACTGTGTCAACCAACTACATTGTAGAGGCTAAATTTGCTAGCCCCAGTACAACAATGGAGGTAGACTGTATATCCTACACGACATACTTTGTACGTTTCCTTCCTGTATGGTTCCACCAGGCCTGAAGTGACTCTGTACAATGACAGGGTCAACATAATTTGACTTCATTTTTTGTATAGATTGCAAATCGGAAATCAGGTTGGAGTATGGTGGTATGAAAATATTGCTTAAAAAGTTTATTTTAAGCAATAATAAGCAGGATACCGGTCACAGATGCTACATGTGAAATGGTATTTTAGCTGGTAACCTATTTCTGGTAATCATAATCTTGTTGTACTTAGCTAGTTTTTTGTGCTTAAGCAGCTCTATGAAATTCAGCTCAGAACCACTGCCTGTGGATTTGGTTTTCAGTTTAAACCTGACAAGAATAATTTATGGGACAAAAATCCTGAGATTAGGAAAAATCATGTCGGACCACAGACTTTACAAGTTTATCAAGTTTCTACAGAAAAGCAGTTGAATAGTCACAACACAGTACACATGACACTTAGTATTTTCGTCTGGTTATGTTTTTCTGGTTAGCATGTTTATTTTGTGCTTAGCAAATTCTGTTCTTAAACACCTCAATGAAATTTGGATTCATTTCTTCGACCAAGATGGACAAATCTTAAGTTTAAGGGCAGCTTTTGAGACTCCTACATTGTCGTATTAGAAACGCTGCTCACAGTTCACTTCGGAATCACATGAAGTACGTGTATGGGCCAAGCTTTTACGGAGTAATTTTAGTGGCACTGACGAGCGGTTGGGCCCGAGAGAACATGTTTGTCTGAATGATCTGTCATAACATGAAGTAATAAATGTGACAGGCCTATCAGGACATTGGCATTAATCATAAGATATCAGACGGTATGATAATACGGAACTTTAAAGGGAAATTCACATCTCAAAACAAGTTTTAGTCGATAAATATTTGTCTTAATAAAATGCGGCCAAATTTGTATCTAGGGTGAGATTGTATGAAAATAAAATCCTGAAAATTTGATAAAAGACCCGTGCTGGTGTGGAGGTGTAGCCAACAGAATTGCAAAATGGTTCATTACAGAGGTTTACAGACTCTCTATTATTGTACTTTCAAAAAGATGTCTGAAGGTTTGGTCATATCAAAGGCCCAGTCTTTCATCTCTGTGATGGCAATTTCGTCTCTTTCAAGAAAATCTGAGGGTGCAGGAAGATCAGTGAAAATCCTGACAAATCACAGGCCTGTTGTACATAACTATTTTCAGCCTCATCTTATCAAAACCTTCTTTGTTTTCTTTTGAAATCATTCATTTATATGTTGATTGTTATGTTTAACGTATGCACACCAGCCATCACATTATTACTATTATTATTATTAATTTTGTTTCGGAATTCTGAAACAGAGTGTCAACTTGTTTGGTCACTCCTTTTCTGTACATTTGTATTTTTATAAATTGTGTTTTGCCTTAGCTCTTTAAATTGTATCTCTGTGAAGCGCCTTAGCATCTTTTTCGGCAGACTTTGGCACTGTGTACATTATTATTGTTCTTATTAATAAATTGCTGTTAACTGAAAGCAAGGTTTTCTAAAAAATACTCAAAAAAATATATCAAATTGTACGCAATCTGCTCAAATGCTATTTACAGGCTGTCTAAAATACACTCTGCAACTAACAGTATGGGCCACTCAATATTCCATTCATATCCGGCAGACATGCTGGCCATTCTAGCCATCAAACCTTGACTCAAACAACAATACCATCTCATTTCCTTGCCGTCCGTCTTTAACATCCTTGAATCCAGATACATATTGGTTTTCTAATCTTCCACTTCATAAAGCAAAAAGGAAGTGTCACTTTGACTGGAAGGTTCCAGTCAAAACGTTAATTATTCTTTAGGAGAATGGGGGAATCTTGTGTATACAGCGAGTGACTGAGGCATGATGTTAGAGGACCTCACCCCTTAATTACATGTGCATACTACATGTACATAATGTATGTCATTTCTTAATAATGCGGCGAGGTTTATTCAAATAAAAAGGACAGGCGTTTCTCTCACAGTATCAGAAATTGTTACTCACACGGATGTCAGTTTTATTGTTGAATATTCATGACGACACTATTCAATTACCCAGGTACTTCCTGGGATTACATGTACATGAAAGTGGACAGTTGGTTTGTCCACTTTTAACCCTCCTACTATCTGACCACTTATTGCCATCCAAGTAGTACACCACAAGGGAAACTGACTGGGTAAATTTTAATTAATTTTGGGTTGAACAAAGAAAATTGGCGAGTGGGATTTGAACCTGCTACCTCTGGATTAACGTGCCGGTACTCTTAACTTACATGTACATGTACCAACTGAGCCATCTAGCCCTAATGATGTTGGCGGTCTCCCTATTTTGTCAATATCTTTATCCAAGGGTGCCAGTCAGAAGCTGCTGTGTGTATGACAATGTAATCAGTCAGGGTAGCTTTCTCAATTTGTTTTCTTTGCATTTGATTTGAAAAGTATGTAAGTAACTGTATAAAAAATGAGCACAAAAGGGTGTATGATCCCTCTAAAGGGGCTGTGTCATCAGGCCTGGGGCAGTGTCGTCAGGCCTGTGGCTGTACATGGAATTATGAACTCTCCCCCAGTTACTGCCCGCGCACGCCCTCCCTCCGTATGGAGAGTGCATAGAAGTATAGAAATAAATGTGCATCTGAACTGAACTGAACAAAATTTATAAATCCATGTGCAGCCACAGGCCTGCTTTGATCATGACAACACAGCCCCTTTAAGTTGTAGGTTGTATTGTGTTTTGTGGCCTTGAACTCTTGGAGATCATGGTACTGCACTGACAGGACAAATTCTTATAAATGACAATAATGTACACTAGCTAGCTACCTACCTACTATGGTGGATCATCTAGAGTTATGTATGGGTAGTGTGTACACTTGATACATATGCTGTTCATTCTTTACATGATACTTCATGCATTATACCGAGTTCAACACTAGCAATTGCAGCATGTACATGTACATGCACACAGTTTTTTTAAGGGAGAAAGAATCACACAAGGTAGAACAGGATACCAGCTGAAATGCTTAAGTACGTATTGCGTGTGACTGGTCCCCAGTGCAAAAGAAAATATGAATTGTTTTCTGCTCCACCAAGGCCGTATGTAAAGTTCTGCATTCATTTAACTAGTGTAGACTACATGTATACCACTGCCTGCATGTAGGGTCAAGTGCATATTATGATACTTGTACAAGCTGTACATGTTATAATATTTCATGTGAAATGATCGAGCCTATTTCTTTGAAATGCATTGTTACTCATGCAATATGTACATTCTCGCATTTTACAGAGAGATTTTTTGACACAAACTTTTATTTTATTAAAGCCGATGCAGTTACCGACATGAATGCATGTTAACCGATTAAACTTGCCCGCTTATGTACACACATAAATTGACGTGAAGTGTGGAATAATTAATGGGCAGGCATGGTTGTGTGTGACAGCCCAACAGAGCCATGGGTGTGATCATTGTGTTGTAAATGAGTCACAGCCGCTCACCGAAGACTGCTCACTTGAGTTCCTGATATCATGGGAGTTTAATATCATTAATTTTTTACAAAGTCTGCAGATTGAGCCTCTACTCCGTTAATAAGATGTCAAATGTACATTTAAATAATAATTAAGCTGCATTACATGTTTGTGGATTGTTGTACTATGTATGAATAACCGTAGCAGAGCTGCCAATGTTTGCATCTTGCAATCAGGAAGATTTTGTCCAACAATCAGGGAGATATTTAAAATTACATTCAACATGTTAGGGAAAAAGCTTCCACAATTAGGGAGATATTCAAAATGTGTTCATCGGAATATGGAGAGATTGGCGTATTTTCAGGGAACTTTCTGCAGAATCGGGGAGAGTTGGCAGCTCTGATGTAGGCTGGTAAATTTATCAAGAACATTTTATTTCAACTTCTCCATCATAAGGAAAGAAATTGAAGTTTATTTCATACATCAAATGAAGTATTAGTTTCATCTGTAAGCACTTTTTACTAAAATATGGGGAAATTGTTTTGCTAATTAGTAATCAAGCACATGGTATAAAAACCACAAGGGAAACTGACTAGGTGAATTGTTTTATAATTTTGGGTTGAACCAATAATTTTTTATTAAAATATGAGGACATTTCTTTGCTAATTAGTGTAAGTATTCAAGTCATAAACCACAGGGGAAAATGACTGTGTAAATTTGTTAATAATTTTGGGTTGAGCAAAGAAAAATTTACTAAAGAGGGACTTGAACCAGCAACCTTCAGATTAACATGCCGGCATTCTACTAACTGAGTTAATCTCTAGCCCTAAAAATGGCAGTCTCCCTTAATTAGTAACCAAGGGAAATGAGGCAGTTACTTTCATAATCCGTAACTGGTGTTTTCTCAAATGTGGAACATACAATAAATACATTATTTTGAATTTAATTTCATACGAACACAATGAGGCAATATATTACTCCAGCCATCAAGATCTCCTCTCACATAAAAACAAAAATTCTTAGTGTGATCACACCGAGGCTGGGAGGACAAAATAGACAGGTTCCCCTAAATAAATACCCAAATCACCTTTTGTTATCAATGTGAACACAGGAGACCAGACGACGACGACAATCAGGGCATGATAAATGAAGAGAACAAAGTCTCCTATTCATTATATTGGATTCCACTCACAGCACACTTGATAGATGAATGCTAACCCCTTAAAAAATGTGGTCGGGATCCCGATATATCCCGCCGGGATTCCCGACATATCCCACCGGGATATGTTGGGATAAGTCGGGATGGAGGTATCCCGATGGGATACATCGGGATAGGTTATGTCGGGATCCCAACCAAAGGTGGGACGAGTCGGGATCCCGATGGAATGGTGGTCAGAATCCCGACTGAAGGCGGGATGAGTTGGGATAAGGTGGGATCCCGATCAGCTCATCCCGGCATTGTTGGGATCCCACCTGTTTGGGGTGGGATCCCACCTGTTTGGGGTGGGATAGAATGAGATATAAAAATGAAACTTAGACTGTAGGTGCTTGACACTTGAAACAAATGATATACAAAATTGACATATTTAAAACATGCTATAATCATGTTTTACATGTCAATCTTGTATTTTTTTAAATAACTTATAGCGCCATTATATTACTTGAAAAATATGATGGAAGTGCACCCTATTATTACCCCCAACAAAATGAGCCAAAACTCAGTATTCACTGGCCAAGTCTGATCCTATATAGCTGTCATTGTAATTCAGTGCAAATTGGTCTTTAGGCCGTTCCAATTTTATTAGTTGGTTTACGGATCGCGGCGACCAATTTTCTTGAAAAATTGAAGAAGAAAAAAAAAAGGGAAATCCATCATTTTTTTTTTTTCGTCCGGCGACGATGAATATTCAACTTTTGGTCAGATTATTAAAAGATTGTATCTTATTTAAGCTGATTTTTTTATCGAGAAAATGGGTTGCGAAAACCCCCCCAAAAGCCAAAGCATCGTGGTTACGTTTCGATCACACATACACATTGCGATGCGTCGGCGGCCCGACGCACAGTTGCGTAGAGTTATCTCCCTCTATGCCTCATGTTTTGATGTCAAATACATACAGCGCAGCGGGCTGTGTGCTCAATAGTGAGAACGGCCATGTGTGCAAGACCAGGGGTTGGGTGTTAGACGAGAAGTGTAATATGCGATGTGAATGAAGTAGTCTGACATCCATGTCCCTTTATACCAGATGGTAAACATGTACATGTGTGTAATCAGCGTTCTGTCAAAGTATTGGAGAAGTGGTGGATCGAAATTACGATGACAAGAATACTTTTTTTGTGACTGCAAAAGAGGGAGGAAAGCTGGATAGCTCACCTGGAGGTACACAAGAGACGTTGCCACTTAATATGGGGGTATGTTGTGTCAGATACATTTCTCAAAAAAATAGAAATTGTAGGCTAAAAATCTTACAGATGTCCAGCGAACAATTGTGCGTCGATACTCGTGGAGCGCATTCTTGGGATTTGCATAATCTCCATATTGCCCACAATTCGTTATTAAACTGCTCCTTATTCACAGCGCAAATTGTGCAAATCCCAAGAATGCGCTCCACGAGAAACGCACAACAAAAAAGTCACTGGACATCGCCATCGGTTCAGATATTTAGCTAAAAAAGTAAAATTGTTGTATTATTATTACAAAGAAATGTATCTGAAACGACGTACCACACCATATTTATAAAATCAAAGAATAGGCTGGAACAGCGGGAAAGGTTGGCCACAAACAAAGCCAGAAAAGTTTGGACTTCTCTTGGAGTTGGTTGTTTCTTTTGAAGAATGTGCCTAAAAGGAGATTGAAGTTAAAATAGTGCAGTGTGTGTGTCTGGACTTCAGCAACTGTATATACGTAACGAACAGTCAACATCAGTTATTGTTTTATATTGGGTTGGCAGTTTTTTTACACTGCACTGAGGATATTGTTTGAACGATTTAATTGTGTATGGCAAAAGATGATAATAAATTCTTAATAATTGTATAAAAAAAAAATTTTTTCGGTTATTTCAGCTTTCTCACAGGTGGAACTGAACCATCTCAATGAGTTGCCAGATATCCCAGTGGGATACGTTGGGATCCCGGTGGGATACGTTGGGATTCCGACAAAATATCCCCGGTGGGATAGGTCTGGAATCCCAGTGGGATACAGACTGGGATCCCAACCTATCCCATCGGGATCCTGGTGGGATAGGTCGGGATCCCGACAAAATATCCCGATGGGATAGGTCGGGATCCCGACAAAATATCCCGATGGGATAGGTCGGGATCCCGGGCAGTATCCCACCGGGATCCCGACCTATCCCATCGGGATCCCGATCAGTATCCCGATGGGATAGGTCGGGATCCCGACAAAATATCCCGATGGGATAGGTCGGGATCCCGGGCAGTATCCCACCGGGATCCCGACCTATCCCATCGGGATCCCGATCAGTATCCCGATGGGATAGGTCGGGATCCCGACAAAATATCCCGATGGGATAGGTCGGGATCCCGGGCAGTATCCCACCGGGATTCCCGACCTATCCCACCGGGATATTGGTTGGGATCCCGACCACATTTTTTAAGGGGAATACATCTAGATGCCAGTGATATCCCAAGGCAGAATTGAATTACGCTGTGGGGTGTACAACCGTTATACACCCCCCCCCCCCACTTCATCTCCAGAACCCCTTGATAAAACAGCCACACTGCTGCTTTAAACGAACATGTGGATAGGGGAGCCACTCCACGCAGTATTCAGTTGCCATGGCAACAAGAAGCTTCTATCAAGAGCAGGGGAGGAATAATACAAACGTCAGGCCTGCTTTGACAAGCTCTGATCCATCTCACAGAAGGTGATATGAAAGATTCCTCGATGCAAGCACCACACAAAAGACACCTTGACATCCAGGGTCCACTTTGTATTGTATGTAATAAAGGGAGGGGCTCTTTGTGGAGGAAAAAAAACAATTGTCTTTAGAAATCTTAGATTTGTTTGAGAATTGGTAAAGTGGGAGGGGCTTAAAATGATTGATGGGTCTAAGTCACCGTGCATAATTAGGACTCTTATGTGTATGTAAATGAGCATTTTCTCATCAAGGTGGATACTGTTCCTTGTTCATGTTCATGCATACGATGCAAAGACATGCACAGGGATGCTGTGCGCATTGAACACCAAGTGTCAATCACTTTACAGCGTCGGGCACGATAACAATCGTTATGTTGTGCACTTAGGACAAAAAGCTTTGAGTGGTCAAATTACACATTTTCAATTAGATATTTGCAAGACACCATTTGTTCTGAATAGTTTTCAAAATATAAATTTTGAAAAACTATTCAGAACAATTGGTAGATAATTTCTGAAATGAAGTGCACAAATGTCTTAAGGCTGTAAAAATATTCTAGGCTGTAAATTTTCTTAAAAGGTTTCACAGACAAAATTTGGATTTATGGCGAAACACATGCAAGTCTCAAATAACATGCATCCCTTCACTAATACGTGGGCAACGCAAAAAAAAAGCCTATCACTTTGTGTTTTTAAAAGTGCTTTTTTGGGGGGGGGTACAAAAAGCATTAAAAATCCAACAATATCTATTTGATGTTAGGAATACCTCATCTGCCATCAATCGCCCCCGATCAAAAAGTTTTGGAATAAAAGAAGCGTTGCCAGAAGCCTACCTTTTGATCTTCAAGAATAGAACTGATGTTCGACCTCATCTTTCATTATCTTCTCGTCTCAATATGGCGGTTCAATTTCTATTAAACTTCCTTACCACGAGATGCTTTTCTTACGACGCCGTGGTATTGGATTATGATGACTGAGGTTTAGGATAAAGTTACCGCTTTTCATAATTTTTTTACAAGAGGAATGCGTAATAGCGTAGGCTTGGCGAGTGGGCAGAGGATCTGTTCAGATTTGACCAAGCAGGACTTTAAGTCTTGAAGGGTGACTGCTTACGCACACAGAGACAGGAGACCCTAGATATATTTCTTCTTTTTTTTATCATCCCACTCACTTATTCGATGTTACCAGGGGGTGCCATTTAGCAAATTGTAATCAGGTGTGCATCAAAGATCAATTTGCCATGACTAAAGACCACTCAAGTTGATGTAATTTTATAATTGCATACATTTGTTTACATTGCAAATGTAGTTTCCACCAAACAAAATTATATATCAAATCAGATTTAAACATGTAATGGTGTCTATAAATTTGTGCAAAACTGACTGTTTTATTCCAAGAACAAACAAATTAGCCCCATTTTCATATTCATTTTTATACATTATAAACTGTTTTTAATGTTTCGGTTTAACATTTTTCTTTCAGCGTATTTTGTCACTTTAGAGCCTAAATTGCTAAGTATGTGTAAATTAATCTCATTGGAATTTCGACAAGGGATTAACATGGGTTTTTCCAAATGCCATAAGGTGCCTGTTATGATAAGCTACACACATCTCAATCTTAGTGTTATGTTACTACAGATGACTGCCTCCTGCATTTGCTGGGTTTGAACTGTGACATTTTAGTCTCTCTTAAAAATACACCTAGAACTATCAGAGGGCCATCCATGGGTCGTGATCTGTAAATAGTGATGGAATTGTATGGCCAGACAAAATAAATAATTGTTTATCACATTAACCCATTAAATATGTGAAAGACGTCATAAATTGGATAGAAGGGGGTGAAGTGATTGCTAAAGCTGTGGGTTATAGACTGTGTAAGTTTTGTGCATACTCAAACTTCCGGGACCAAATTGAGATTTGCGTGTGCGTAACTCGGTTTCTGCAAATACTTTAGTTTTGTTATTGCTATAAAAAATATACGATATTGTTGAGAAAGTAAAATTTAGCCACTTAACATACTTGTTTGTTTATTTATTTATTTCAATACTTTGGACTTTATACAAAATTAGAAGCAGAGGCTGTCCAGGGAAGGGCAAAAGTATTTTTTAAACACTCATCAAAAGAGATGCGCCCTTCCAGAAAGTATGAAAGTGTATGAAAGTAAAATAGACAACAAATCAACAAAGAAAACCTGAGAATAAGACTAGACCTCCATTTCAGTTAATCATACGCATTTAAGAATTTTTCCTAACTGACGTTCATGTTATCATGAAACCAACATGGCGGCGCAAATTTGAGCGTGATTTGGCAAATAAGATTTTTTTAAAGCATCCTCCTCCCAAGTTTTAATTTTGTTTCAATATAAATTTTATAATATGTATTATTTAAAAATTTACAATATATTTATAAAAAATTGCTGTGGGTATTAACTTTTATTCTCAAGAATTTTTTATTTATATTATAGCATTTTAAAGAAGATTATATTTCATTTAAAAATGTAGTCTTTGTTTGAGTTGTTTTTCTCAAGACTCGTACAGTCTATTGCATTTGAACCTAAAGTCTGACATTCTAAACCAGGTGGTTAGTACAATGAATGTTAAAACAGAAAAATCTTGCCATGTACATTATCATTGGAGGATTTTGTACCCCCAACCATCCCTCCCAACCCCCACCCAACCCCCAACCCCAACCAATTTCGTTTAAAAAAAACCTGGAGAGACCCTTGAATTTATTGTAACGCGACCTGTGTTTAATTTCATTGAGTGACATGTCCAACCACGTAATTGCAGCTAGGCTCTTTCCAAAATCAATTTATTGACGACCGACCAAACTCTTCGCTCCTTCCTCAAATGGAATTTTGATCTTTTGTCATTCAGGAATAAAATGACAACTTATTTAGCAACAATTTGAAATGATTCAAGTTACAATAAACACAACCAAAACAATGTGTGGATGAAGTAATTGTTTTCAACAAGACACTTTAACCATCATTGCTTCGTCCTTTGGATAAGACGTCAAACTGTGGGTTCGTGTGTTGTGTAATGCACGTAAAAGAACCCAGTTACACTTATCGCTAACAGAAGGGATTTGCCCCGGTAGTGGCTGCTGAATGCACTGCAACACCTTGTAAACCCTTAGAACGTGCTACATAAATTTGGTCTCATAATTCAAAAATGTTAAAACCTGTCTTAGAATGTTTCTGTAGAAGTGTTCATCTGCCTTGAGTACTACCTTACTGGTAACGTGCGCTATATAAGACTTACTATTTATTATTTAATGGTAGACTTTCACAATTTTATACAGTAGGCTGTATAATTTGTGGTTTGTTATTGTTTTCTTACCTGTACTACACTCTTAAAAATACGTGGTTGGAAGTTTAGTGGTCAAAATAATTTGACACCGTTCGTGGTAATTTTTTTGAAAAAGTGACCACGAAGGTGTTAAAAATGTTTTACACGCCGACCACACTCTTGTGAAATTTTGACCACGTAAAGTGGTTAAAGAAAATGAGCAATATGATTGGTGCGGCATACCAGCTTGGCGTGTGATAGGCCGGCTGCTCATCACACGATGCGAGCGCATCATTAGGCGAGGAGACGCCATTGTTTTAATACTTCTTGACACGTTGACCTCACAATGAAACAATTGCTGCGGGATTGGGGCTTTGATGATCTGATAAAGACGTTCCAAGGTAAGTTTATTTTCACAAGGAAATAAGTGAAACCATCTACATTTGTTGATTTGGCCATCGGCTTATACGAGCTGTCAAAAAGTCCTTATCTGTTTGTTTAAAAATAATCGATCGTAGATCATGATTGTTTAACGTATGGTGTAATATAGGCCTAGAAATAGAGTATGACTTGAGGATTATGATTAGGATTGTGTAATTTGAGTTGGGATTTATTGCATCAAGTCGTCTTCCGGAAGACTATAGACCTATAACAAAGTCCCCATAGTTGATTAATTTGATCATAAACGGGCCATACAATATAGAAAATTAAACTTGGCCAGAACTGGCTGAAACAATGACGACACGCATCGACTGTCTTTCCACTGCATCCCAATCTGAATTTTAACGCCGTTAAATATCCATCATCATCGACTCGCCTTATGAACAAAACTTAATGTTCTTTTAATTTCACGAGAAAGCAAGCCCTCTGAGCACCCTTTGCGTTTCAATCAACATTTAATTCCATTAAACTTGGAGCTATTTTTACACTACAAACGTATGGTTTTGGGTGCCAGTTGTCTAGGCCATAGACGTTGGTACATGGCCATCCTCCAAGGTCAAACTTAACATCCCGTGTGTCTCTACTCTCAGAACATACGTCGGTAGAGGTGTAGAAGGTCACCATGTTTATTGTCTTTTTCACTGGTTTTACTGGTATCTGTACAGTTGCTACTTTTGCTTCTGTTCATCCCAACCCCACCCCCGCCCCCGTTGCCCTAGTTCTTATCAGTGTTTCGATCGTCACGTCCATTATGTACATTGTACATGTACATGTATGTGTATGAGCAGCATGACGTCTCACACACAGCTCTCACGACCTCGTGTGTGATGTAAAACCCGCCCGCTGCACTAACCACTGGTAACTCGTGCTAGGGTTAACCATGCGCAGCACACAGCGAACCAGCGAGCCACGCTTCGGTGTTATTATCCTTACGCGCATGCGCGATCCCTCCTGAAGCGCTGTACTCGTACTTACTCATACCCCAGATCGTCGTCCCCACAGTACAATGTATACCAATAAGATCGCGCACGCAATTTCTAAGGTCTGAGACACGGCATTTCTGCACATGGGAAGGAAATAGTTTTAGTGTAGGGACACGATAATCCCAAAATCAATGCCATTTAAAACGGGGAAGATTGGTAGGACTTTTGTCCACTTTTTTCATCATTGACATTTATAAAATAACTTATTATTATGTTGTATCCCCGTCCTTAAATATTCCCTGAATGTTTTTCAGCCTATGAACAAATTAAAAAAAAAAAAAAAAAAACGTTTTTGTTCAATTTTGTGTGTTGTTAAAAAGTTTGTCTGGCTTTTTTCCCTCATTAACCCCACAAATCAACAAGCAATCCCCCACACAATAGGCTTCCAATAATACAAATTTTAAAGAAAGTGAGGGTTATAATAGGAATTAAGAAAAACAAATTATAGGCCCTGTGCTTTTTTTATTATCGACCATAGCTTGTTGGAAGGCTTAAGGTTATTTGTGATAATAATTTTTGAATTATTTCTGAAGTTTGTTGAACTTTTTTAGGCTTTTGAAAAAAAAATCAATTTAAACTTATATTTTTAAGTTAGTTTGAAGGGTTTTTTTTTCTTTTTTCTTTATTTTTCAAATTTAATTGTTGCCTTTTTTAATTCAGAGAATGACATTGTTGATGAAGCCTTTAAATGTATTATTTTATTTAAATATATATTTTTTCGAATTCTGAGAAAGCAAGTAATAATGAAGGCTTTAAACTTTTTCTTTTGTTTACAAATTATTGTATTTTTATTCTAATTTAGAGAATAATATTGAGGATGGAGCCTTCAAACTTTTTGTATTATATTTTATTTAATTATTGTATTTTTATTCTAATTCAAAGAATTAACTTACCTTTTGTATTTTATATTCTATTTAATTCAGAGAATGACATTGATGATGAAGCCTTTAAACTGCTAGACCAGGAGAAGGAAATCACCCCTCATCTCATCCCATCAATTAGAACACGCATAAAGTTTAAAGGATTTGGGTACTTTTTGCAGGACACAAAACAGTGTCCACAATTTACATTAAACTTACACGATTTGAAGATAATGATGGTAGAAAGCTTCCCTTAAAGCACTACTTGCTGAGGTGCTGTAGTTTTTGAGAAATGAGTTAAAACAAGTCACACAAATAATTTTCGTCTCACAGTGAGACGAACATTATTCTAGCATGTACAAACGTATTATTTTAACCAGTTATGGTAAAATACCATAACTGGAAATATGTTTTACATGCTGAAACTGAGACAAAAAATATTTTCGTGACATTGTCAAATTGTATTTTAAGGGAAGCTTAAATTTCTAACATCATTATCTTCAAACTGAGTGAGTTTAATGTAAATCTGTGGACATTGTGTTTTGTGTTACAAAAAGTACCCAGACCCTTGACACTATTGGTAATTACTCAAAATAATTGTTACCATAAAAACTTACTTGGTTTGGAGAGCAATGGCTTTATGAGTAAACTGGGAACTATAGCTCATTTACAAGCAGTCTAGCACATAGATTGTCCTTTGTAAGAGGTGTTTCCATGTATTTTACATTTTATTTATATCATGTGTTTTTTCTTAATTTAAAAAAATAGTTGTTCCTTTTGCGTTGTTACCCTTCCTTAAAGTTCAAGCCTGCACCCGATAACTTTGAAATGCAAAACTAATTCTTTTGCTCTAGCCTTGATATATTTTTTGCCCTGGTATTTATGTCTTTGTTTTTCTGCTAATGTCAGGACCATTTCAAATTAGAAGTTAACGAATGTTTCAAAGGAAACAAAAGCTTACAATTATAAGGGTTCATTATACAATTTAAAAACAAGTTAATGTTATTCTCGAATGCTTCAATCAGTCTACCCCTATCTACATTATTCCCTGCTCTGTACCGACCACTGGCAGCAATCTTTTCATTCTGCCTTTATATGTAATGTATATAGGCAGCTATACGAATCAGAAAGCACATAACATAGAATTTGAATTTGAATGTAAGCATTTGGAAAATGTTTGCTCATAAATAAAATTGAATGGTTGACCAGGTCTTGCTGCTGGCTTGTGCGAAATTGAATGAATCTTGCGGTCTGATGAAATTGAATGATCGTATTTGACCAGTGAATGCTAAACTGGTGAATTACTCCCTTTGACTGTTGAATGCTGATTCAAAACGAAATTGAATGAGCCAGCAGTTAAAATGAATGGATTTTTGTTGACATTGGCCGGGGAAAACATGCACAAAGTAATGCAAAGGGTGTTATTCTTTTGCAAATTCGATGAACAATTTGTGCCCAAATGTTCACAGGTTTGTTATTGTATGCATATGTTGGGATACACCAAGTGAGAATACTGGTCTTTGACAATTACCAAACGTGTCCAGTGCCTTTAAAATAATGCTTCCCTTTGTGTATTTAAATTTTTAAATATATGTTTGTATGCAACTTTCTTATGATTATGATAAGAAAATAAATTTGTTTTAGAGAATCAAACGAAGTGTACATATTTTTTATTCAAGGAGTCTACACAGCCAGATTTTTAAAACTTTTTTTGGCCACGGGATTTTGAATTTGATCCATGCTGACAACCACGATACGTGGTCAATGGCTTTACCCCAATGATGTCAATCCCATAATATTTAACCACGGAATTGGGTTACTTTTCAACCACGAATTTGGTCAATTTCTGACAACAAAACGTGGTTGTTTTTGTTGACCACGTGTCCGTGGTCATTTTTGACACCATTGGGGTCGGTGCATAGTTGACGCCGGGAACGTGGTTAAAAATAACCACATCGTGGTTACTTTTTAACCACGTATTTTTAAGAGTGTAGCTTGGCTAAACTGGCGGCATCCTAAAAAGGTTTTTTTTAATAACCATCTGTCCTATTCATTTTCATATGTCAACAAACCATACCCCAAACCACACCATAAAGTGTGACCACAAGTTGTAGGGAGATCTGATCTGTGGTTTTTCTAAAGTAGTGGGCACCCTGGAACTGAAGTAGAATGTCTACGATCCCTTGGGGCAAAGTGTGTGTTTGGGGGTTTTGTCAACCATTTAAAAAATGACATTTCCGTTGTAGTCCAAAGTTACTCCCTGGCCAGAGTTTCAAATAATATACATGTACAGTAAAACCATACAGCTTAAACTGTCAATCACATGCATGAAACAGCAGCAGAGTCTGAGAAACACAGTAGCAAACTGGATACGGTCATTCATCTAGAGCCTGCCCTTCTTATTCCAGTGAGAAAGTAAGAGAAGCAAGAATCGCACAACGCACTTTGCACATTCGCTCATGAATGTGTGCTAATGTTTTATGTTAATGAGATATTGACAAACAGGGAGACCGCCAATATTAGGGTTAGATAGCTGATTGGTAGAGTGCCAGCACATTAATATGGAGGTCACAGGCTCAAATCCCACATTTTTTGTTTGTTCAAACCAAAATTTAAATAAACTTCTCTCAGAGATGGAAAAGAGGAAATGTTCACACTTGCATTTAAAAACATTTAAAAAGGACAAACTAAATTCAAAATTCCCTGTACTGCACAATTGTACCTTCACCTTCACAAAAACTATGACATCATGTCGTTTAAAATAGGCCTAGGAGACAACGACTCCATTAAAACGCTGGAAGTTGAGAGAAACAGATAATGATAAGGCAGACATCAAGGAGTCTGAGCTACAGTCTTCTCTCAATACTATGGTTGTTTGTTTCAGTCTATAATCTCTTGGGAGAATATAAAAAATTAAAGGAGTTGCTCCAATGGTCCCATTAAAGACAGGGTCATCGTTTGTTTTTTGTCCACATAATGCTGACTTTAAGGCAAAATTATAAAGAAAGATACAATAAAATCACACACGTGAAAACAGCAAAAAGGTTTTTATTTCACAAGAACGTCGAATCTGTCATCATTTAGCAAGGTGACAGCAGGTACCAACCGCATGTCTGGTCGCAGCTTTCGCGAACAGACACTAACCATGCTAACCCTCAGAAATCTGAGAAACAATTCATGCACAAATCATTTCTCAGATTCAAATGTTTTTATTGGTTTCTAATCGATGGAATTATTTGAGACACAATGCTTACTAACATTACCATTCTTATAACAAGTGATTTTTGGGGAAGGAAATTACAATTTTTGTCAAATTTATTACCAAAGTATGACCCTACCTTTTAACACAGATCCAAGTTCATGAATCCTTGACCATTTTATGAATCTATGCTATAAACATCTACAATATAGGCCTACAGCTTTAATTTGAATTTGATGGTGTGCAGTAATGCATAGCTGAACTGATGAGGTTAAGTGTAATGATCGGACAGCAAACTGAATATATACATTCTTTTGATCAGTTGTCTTTGTCGGACTTCCTGCAGTGCCGCAGTATGGTTTAATTCTTATTTTAAACTAAGAACTCCTTTCAGCCAGAGATTGTAAGGTTGTAGTATAATGATCCAAATCAGGATGAATGCATCCAAAATGAAAGACGTTAGAGTGATTTCCTATGATGTCTCGGTCTGGTTCCCCGAGTCAACAGAACAGTGGTGATGAGCATTTTAATTTTCATTTCAAATTTAAGGAACCAGGCTGTTTGTCATCTCTACAATTATGAGACTGGTAACATTTAAAACAAGAAAAAAAATTGAGATGGATGAAGCAGCCTGGAATATCATATTTGAAAGGACAATGCCATTTTGTATTTTGCAAAGGGCACTTCCATCAGAAAATCTTCAAGTCTATTGGAAACATTTGAAAGGGCACCAAGGCCAAGACCAAAGCAACAGAGGCCATGGCCTCCATGACAGAACCCTGATAAAGGTCAACATGTAACACATGTACCACAAGGCATCAATAGTCTCTTATTACATGTAAGAAGTACTTAGCATTCTGTCTAATGTGTATTGATCCAATGATCAATGCACCAGTTACATGTAAAACACTTAAGTACCAGCAAAAATTCTGACCAAGAGTGGTCTACTTCATTCATTCTTAAAGGTTGAAAGGAAGGTTCATACATGTAAGTACTTTGGTAATGACGCCGAAAACATTTTGTGATTTCTAGCAGAAAGCTTAATTGTTATAAAGATGGTAAGGCCCATGTTGATTAGAATTAAATAAAAACATTTCAATCTGAGAAACTCAGAAATACAAGGTTGGTGCCCGTTCACGAATGTTGCAGCCAGAGACGCAGTTGGTACCTCCTGTCACCTCGCTAAACGGAGATCTATTCAACGTTTGTGTAAAAATACTATGACAGTTTTTTGCTGTTTTCTCAGCTAGCAGACACTTTAATCAGCTGAAACTTTCACAGGTGACTTTTATTGTCTTTCTTTATAGTTTTGCCAATAATCTGCGTTGCGTTGACAAAAATGACATCCCTTCAAGCACCTTTAAAGCTACATGCACAGAAACTGTACTACCCGCATACATGTACATGTAGATCATTCATATGGCTTGTAATTAAGGCCAAATATTATACACACACAAAACACTGCTGAAAGAGGACCATCAACTATGACCTACATTTGTATTTGTAGCCAGTAAACATACTGGCGGACAAGTGTAAACTACCCGCTTACTGGTACAGCTGGCTATTCAGTGAAAAACTTAAAAATGCTGCTACAGGAGCACTTTATTTTACTGTACATGGTAAAGGAATTTCACAGTGTCCGAACTAAGCAACTCAAAGGAGCTGTACGAATTGGACCGGCATTCCATCATGCGCTGTCCGCACTGACAGGTTCATTTCACTTCACAGGCTGGTGATACTGTTCAATTAAAGTTTGTCAAATCAAGCGTCACAATCGTCTAAAAACCACTGCATAATGCGTTTGCATTGTACGCACCATTGCATCATTTCAAATTGAAGTCACAAATAACTCACATTTCCATTGAGTTGGTTTTTTTGGAGGGGGGGGTTTGAGGGGGTTTATGTTAAATAATTTTTTGAAGATTATTACGAAGGACTATGAATGAAGCACTGACTATACTGTGAAATGGTTTAAAAAGTCAAAACTAATAATATGGATGGTACGATTATTGCATGTGTAGAATTTTTGCACGTGTACATGAATAATGTTACACGAGTTAGTAAATTTCATTTACCCAGGTTGAGAAAGGGCAAACTTTATAGCACACAGTCTTTTTAATGTCATAAAAGGTCTCCATTAACAATGTTAACTGCGTCGGCCATGTTGAGAAAGGGCAGAGCGAGTACAGCTTTCAGTTCACTCCAAGTGAATTAGTTTCACATTCTAGAAGGTCCATTTTTTTGTTAACTCTTTCCTCCTGGAATTATGTCACATAGGCACAATCTGTTAGGCTTAATACATTGCATTTTGATCGTTGAGGTTCACATTCAACGTGAGAATGTTTTAACTTCAATAATGTCAGTTATAGGGGAGGCACAGCCCTGAAGTGTAATTTTATGGAGGCCACAGAGGCCATGGCCTCTGATGCCCCGGTCTTGGCTTTGGTGCCCTTTCAAAAGTTTCCCACAGAACTAAAGATTTTGCGAAATGAAAATAGCCTTGCACTTTCACTGATGAAATTCCAGGCCTGGGGGGGAAATCCTAAGTTTTTTGGCTAATCTTTTAGGTTATTTATTTATTTATTTGTTTATTTATATTTATTTATTTATTCATTTATTTATTTAATGTTGTTTTCTTTCAATAAAAATTAAATTACCAAAATTAAATATGCGTAAATACGCAAATTATGTGTTACAAACACAAAAATTCATTACACGAAACATTTCAATTCAAGCATTAAATGCACAGAAATTGTGCACTAAAATTGCTTCATTTGGGCATGTTAGGGGGGGTTTGATGTCAAGTCATTAGTATTGAAATGATGTTCTCAAGGTCAACAATGTTCAGTTTTTCACTTCCCTTCCTGATGCCAAATTATTTTACTTTTAATTTGTTATTTTTAAATTGTACTGATTGCCGATTTGTAATGTTTTTATAATGCAAGTACATATTTTGCTGGCACTGAACATGTGGAGTGACTATTTTTATTTATTTTTTTTTTTTTTGCCGGGGGAAGGACTTGAAAAAAATATTATGGCAAATGTTAGTCTTAATCTGCAACAACATTATCGTTATGACTTCGTATTCATGAGATGGTAATCAGACCATTTTTAGGAACTTCAGATTTTATTTCTCTTAAAAAAAATCCTTGCGAGCCACAGAAAAAGAAAAGGTAATGTTATTCATATAAATGTACCAGCCAATTAATAAAAGTAGAATATTTTTGGTTTTTGGGGATGAAAAAAAAATGGCGCCAGCTGGTATTCGAACGCGGAGCATGTTGGTTGTAATGTAAGCGGCAGCAATTCCGCTGCTGCTGCGCTACAAGTACAATACATGTACGCAGCAGTGGTCAAAATTGTCTGCAACTTTAAGTTATAACCTACAATATAATGTCAGTCAATCATGTTTGCACCGCCTTAGCATTAACTAAAACTAATAGCTGGTGTCGGCAAATATGTGAATCCGTAATTGGTTTGGGGTTTTTTTTCATTTATGCAAATTATTTAACATAACAACAAAATATTTAGTTGACCCTGTTTCCACATTCAATTATAACAGATTAAGAATAAACAGTCAACATTTGGTTGTTTCTAACCTAACGCATATATATATACATACAACAAAAACATCAATAACCACACACAAAAAATCAAACTCCTTACCTCTTTGTGATAATTTCTTAGTGTTGATTATTTTTGCGGCAAATTCTTGATTTGTCTTCTTGCGTATGCACCGTTTAACAACACTGAACGCGCCCCTATCAAAATAAAATTTCACCGACAAAATTGTGAGCAATATTTTGTACGTTTGACGGCTCAGAACGCCACAAAATTCACCCCATAATAAGTTGAAATATATAAGACACAATATATTATCTTGAAACGTGGAAAATACTTACTTTCCAAGCTCATCTTTGAGGTCATATTCATCCGAAAATCGTGTACACACTTCGTGCTGATGTGTCGCCATGTTGAAAATGAATGCAGTTTACACGTACGTGGAATTGCATGTATATAGCAAGGCGTACAAAATGTATGTGTGTGTATGTGTTTTTCCGGACTGTGTGATTGACGTTTTGCATATAAATGGGCGTGGTCCGACACCCCAGCAAAAAACACGGAAATGGGAAGGAAAACACGATTTCACGATTGGAAAAAAGGGCAAGCTATAGTTTTCATCATGTCAATAATACAATTGGATAAATATAATCAGTCTGTTAGTGTTATCAATGACTGTAACAGATATCCTTTGTTGATAACCGTAATTGTCTCTCTGTGCGTATACAATGCGCCTTTCAATTTCATTTTTGATGAATGAAAAATTATCATAATGAAAAGTATAAGAGATGACCCGTGATGCGTGAAAGTGATGTAGATGTAGACCTACTTTATACGTTTGAGATTGTCTATTTTGATAGTTGGACCGTGTTATTGCATTCTAATTTGATCGCATAAAATTTTTAGAACACGATTTGTCTTCTTCTTCTTTTCATAATTGCTGTTTTTAATTATGGTTTAAAATAATAAAATAATTTTATCCTTGTGCATATATTTTTTTTTTCGCCAGGCATTTTACATTGCTGAAATTTCAGACTGCAAAAAACTTGGACAACTTTTTAAAATATCGGATGTATAGAAACTTTAGTACCACCATTTTTGTTTTCTCTGGGGAAATGTTTTTGATGCGTGAGAGAAATCTCCCCCCCCCCCCATCCACTCTTGAAGACTGCCCCTCCCACAGCAAACAAATAATTATATGGCGTGATTATATTTTTCTTCCATCGGAACGTGGAGTTTTTTAGCACGATCCTTAGTTTTGTATTCCTCTTTTTCTTTCCGCTCTTGTTTGTTTTTTAGTTTAGCTTAGAATGTGACACTCTAATCTCTCGAAGTAGTTTAGTTAGTCTCTACGTTTACCATAAACGTCACGAGGATCGGAGCAGCTGCCGCCAAATACCGGGTCAGAAGAGGGCGCCAGACTTAAACAAGCAATTCTTCTCCAAGGCCGATGGTAGCCAATCGTATTAGACAAAAATGGAACATAAATTGAATACGAAAGTGAACTTAACACACATTGATGGTAAACGGAGAACAAAAAGAATGCACACACAGTAAACACTGCCAGCTCGGCAGCAAAATACAATAACAAAAATTGTTTTGGAAATAATTTTGACTTTAACTGCAACATAAAAGGGGACGGGAGAGCACAGAGAAACGGCGAATTTTGGTGACTTAATTTATACAACATACGAAAAGAATCAAAATCTTTAAGCCAAAGAAAAGTTTGACTTTGTCTTAATCCTCCACGGAAGTGTTCGATCCCCCCCCCCCAGGGAATCATCGTAACGTGTACTGCAGCAGCTGCAAGAGCAGACGTTTGTTTGTTTGTTTGTTTTTGTTGTTTGTTTAAAAAAAAATTTACACAATTCAATAGAGAAAATAAACTTTTATTAGTCAAACTGCTTGTCCACATTCCTGAATCTCTTTGTGAAGTATTCCAATGTTCAGGTCAATAATAATATATAAAAAAAATTAATTTGCGACATTAATTATTGAAAATGTTTGCCTGTGGTACTTGTATAATGTTTCAATAGAAAACCATGGAAAACATCATAAAAATGGCAAGTTGTCTGGAAACAACTGGGGATTAGTATTTTTGTTAATCCTCCGAACTGATGTGAAATACAGGGAATATCTGGAAGGGTTGGGCAGGTAATACTAATTAACTTTTTGAGAGAGTTATGCATTAATTAGTGATTGGCTAAGAGACATAGGTACGCGGAGTGATTTACACAAGGACATTTTTTGTTGTAGTATGGTTTTATGGTAGTTTGTCGCACGTATATCGGACTTAAAGAATTATTTTTCTTGTGGCAATCGAAATAAGCAATGCGGTATTATTGAAGGAGGGGTCCTCAAAAGGTCATCGGCTTTAATAATATTCCAAATGCCATAATATTTACGATGGGATTTGTACAGGTGAGCTCTTACATGGAAACTAGAGTTAATTCATTTATTTTGACGTTTTGTTAATTCAGTTTTGCATAGTCTTACCCGACCCCCTCATTTACATGCTACAGTGCCAATAATGTACAATGTGAATGTCATCATAGAGGAAGTCGACTTAGGGAGAAGATTTTACACTATCCGTATTGTTGCAAACCAATAAATATTATACTCGGCCGAATGTTCAAATTTACATTTCGGGTAATGTAATAAAGAATTCGAAAACAAAATCACCGTATCGTCAGACCCAATCCTCTTGAGCATTTGGAAAGGAGCCACGGATCGAAGAGCGGGCTGGTGGCCCCATACGATAAAGAGGTATAATAATAATGTATCACACAAAAAGCTGGAATAACTAAACAATAAATATCATGACAGTGGTCGTAAAAGTAACAACATTCTTTTAAGTGAGCATCGATTCTAGTAACTTTTTTTTAGTGTCATCCTTCACGTGGGACACTCTAGAGTGATAGCGCCACCAAACGGCACCAACGCTTTGCGGCTGGACGTTGACTATTTTATGCATTTTATATATATATATTTTTACACAGCAAACAGTCGTCGGTATGAGTTTCAAAAAATAGTATTACCCCACAGTTGGGTAAATCCCTGAATATAAAAGTTGATTTGTTCTAAATTATATTCTGGTTTAACTTAATCATCATAACACACTGTTCATTAATTATATTTGTTTATAGTTGATTTTGTTTTAATGTCACAATAAAAAGGGAATAAACTGTCAACATCATCTACACGTTAATAAAGTTTTTTTTATGGCCTTAGCAACAACCGGAATACAGCACCCATCAACACTGCACATTACCACTGTAACGAGAATTGTGTACAAAACGAGTTGTGGCCGCCATTCACCCGCGCACAATATGCAACGACGACGGTCACATCTTCACGAAAAACACATCCAAAAGAACACTTTCTGACAACGTTTCCTTCACTTCAGATAATAAGTACCAATGTTTTGACACCTGCTTGGAATAAAAATAGTGATAATTCATTGAAGCTTCTGCGAAGTAAAGGTGCTTTATTGGTGTTGTTTTAAAGTAAGTAAGAAATTTTAAAGATTTTTTTTTGTTCGTCATATCATCAGCACAGCAGACAGGACGGTGGGTTTAGTGATTATGATGATTTGTTTAGTGTTTGTGTTTAAACAATATCTATTTATGTTGATTCCTCATGTGTTTAACGGGCTTAGTTAGGGATAAAAGATCACTTTTTGACAAAATATGTTACTATGTACCAATGCAATGGCATATCACTACAGCCCCCAACAAGGTACAGTAAAACTAAAAAGTCATGTGTATGCTTTATTTAATTGTTGTGGCTTATGATGGCTCATTATCGTTATGCATCTTAAACTAAATACTACTAGTACTATAGTACTTAGTAGTTAGTTAAAGATGCATAATGAGCAATCATAAGCCACAACGCTTAAATAAAGCATACACATGACTTTTTAGACCAAGTAACCCAGTACTCCTTAAAAAAAGAATTGACAGAGTACGACCAAACCAAGATGTCCAAAAAAAAAAAAAATGTAAATGAGTACAGTGCCCCAATTACTTACTGGGTCTTTTATTTTTGTTATCACAGACATTTTCTTCTGTTATTGTTAAACCGTATTACTCATGGTCATGAATTGAAGGTGATACAATTTTTGCCTTTGTTTCAAATCTATCGTAAGAAAAATTTGAGATAGTGGAAGTGAAATAATAACAAAATAATTTGATTTTTTTTTTTTTTTACAGAGTCTTTTCAACTGTTTGCTGGTTAAAACAATCCAAGATGTATGACCGAGCTCCCAGAGTCCTGACAAAGGGCCAGGAGTCGACAGCCCCATCAGTGGGTCCAGGAAGCTATGAACCTCCCCCAACATCAATGCTAAAAGTCAAAGCTGGTAAGATGCTGTTACAATGATAACTGTATGATAACAGTCCCGAATTCCAGAATTTCCCCCAAACTTTATGTTTCTGTTGCTTTGTTTCTGTTAATAGATGGATATGCACCGTTTTCATCTATGACGTCACGCGAGACATTCCTGGTTGTCCAGGACAGTGTTATTGCTGCACCGGGACCCGGTCAGTACGACCACATGAGTGACATGCGTATTACAGGTGGTCATTCACTCGCAAACAAATCACGCCGCTTTGAGCCACCGCAATCCAAGACTCCTGGACCAGGGACGTATAATTTATCCAAGAGAGGAGACTGGATTAGGAAGACTGGAGTACAGCCGCAGGAAAGAGATGCTTCCCCAAAATCAGGCATGGTAAGAGATTTTTTTAAATGTTATTGGAAACATCAGCACCAAAAGTTCTACAAATCTAGAGTTTTCTTTTGAACAGAATGTATTTAATCTACAGTGTGCACCTTGATAGATTATCATAGATTTTATCAATGAGAACAAATGCTGGTGAAAGAAAGTAAACTTAAATTTGTCTTAAATTTTTCTAATGGCTTTATGAAGTTCTTGGATGATCCAAGAATTTGATCAGAAATTCAGAAAACATGTACTCTAATAATTATTTTTAAGAAATAAAAGTCAAATTTTCTTAGAAAGTGAAGTTCACTTATTTGGCCTTAACAAGAACAAACAGATTTCCTTTCTCACTTTTTAAATGTTTTTATTATTTAATCCTGCAGTTGATGAGCAGTAAGATTCGATATTCACGCAAACCTCAAGCACCATCAATACCTACACCAGGCCAAGCTTATGGATATGAAGAACATGAAGACGGGACATTAAAGAAGCAAGAAGCACCCCAGAAAGACGAAACGAGGGGACCTGCATACTATGCGCCTGCACATGTAAGAAGTTATCCTTATTTTAGGACATAATTGAAGTAATTATTGCATAAGTTTTGTTTTTATTTTTTCAATCAGAAAGTTTACACCGTAATGTGTTTCTGTCCTGATACCAACCACTTGAAGGAATATTTAATTGACTCAATTGATGTTATTATCAAGAAACTTTTGATTTTTTATTTATATCTTTTTTAAGTGACATAAAAATGAAGATTTATCTTATTGAATTCATCATTAAAAAAACTCCTCATCTTTATTCTCTTTTATTTCCACAACAGCAAGACACGAAAACCACCACCAAGTACAAGGGAGTTCACTTTGGCTCCCTGTCCTCTAAGAGGATGGACTTTGATGGGAAAGCAGGCCCAGGTCCAGGGGAGTATGACCCCTACAGTCAAGCAGACAAGAGTGTTGAGCTCCTTAACATTGCCGGGGCATCCAGGGAAACCTCCAGGGTCTTTGAGTCCAAGCTGCCCAGGTACCATGAGATTGTTGTCTACCAAGAGGAAAAGAAGGTATGATTACAAAGTTCTCAAAATCAGCCGCACTACCCTTATCTTGCCATACCATTCCACACCTTAATCTTAAAGAACTTCACTGGCTGCTGGTTAGAAAGGGGTTATCCTTCAAGATCTTGGTGTATGTGTATAAATGCCTCAACGGCACAGCATCTGGTTATTTATCATCTTGCCTGTCTCCTCACGGGTCTGAACGTTCAAGCCTTTGCCCAGCATCTAACACTACTCGCCTCATGGAGCCAAATTCGGTCAATCTGCTCAAGTCTGAGTCAAGTCGCACCTTTTTCTTATTTTGCTCCCCAAACCTGGAATGCACTCACTACATGTATCTCTATCAGAGAATCTGACTTTAAACAAATTCAACAAGTGTATCAAAAATTATTATAACCCAATCTGATGCTCTGCGTTCATGATGTAGTGGTGCTTTATAAATGCCTTATATGTATGCATGTATCTTAGAGTTACCGTTTTGATGCACCCAGTCCTTGAATATCATCTTTGAGCGGGCAGGGCCATTCTCATTTTGCAAAGGGCACTTCCATTTGACAAACTTGAAAGTCCGATATTGGAGGTGTCTAAAGGGCACCAAGGTCAAGACCACGGCAACAGAGGCCATTGCCTCCGTGGCCTCCGTGTAGTTCCAAGCTTGTGCATCTAAAAGGAATTATCAATAATGTTTTCCTTCTGTTATGGATCACATGAGTAGACCCTGCAAGTCTCACAAGTATCTAAACATGTCAGATGCTTGATTTTCACATGTTCAAGCAATGTACATGGGAACTTAGATTTTCCACAGTCTTTATGTTGCCTTTTCAAATCTCTGGAAAGCTTAAGGTTATTGGAGAGTGACTCATCAATTAAGACAATGAAACCTTTCCATTTTCAAATCTACTTGTCAACAACTTTATGCTTTGTTCCTTGTTTATCCTTTGTTTCTTGTTTAATATCGTCTGAGAAGGTGTTAATATCTATATAAGAACTGTTCATTATTATCACAACTATAAAAATGATTTTGTTTTTGAATTTTGCCACCAGGCTGTTCCAGGACCAGGCAAATATGAAATTAACAGCCAGTTTGACAAGAGGCCCCAAGCAGTTAACACTGAGGGTATGGAGGTTGACCATCCACCCTTCATGTCACAATCAAAGGTAAATATACATAGACATTCAAATTTGCTGTGTTTTTAAAAGTGATCATTGAAATTCGTGTTCTTATACAAAAGTATGAGATAATGTGGATTGGACAGGTATTGTCTATGGTCTAGTTTAAATCTTCTTGTTTTGCACAGTGGTTTCTTTTCCCGCCTTTCCCCTATGCAGACATCCTGTTATTGGCACTAATTGTGCTGTATGTGGTGTACTAAAACTTGAAGTTCTTTTGAGATTTTATGATTGAATTTACCAACATTTTGTCTTGCAGCGATTTGTGGAGGGAAAGAATTGCGCTCCAGCACCAGGCACATACAATGACCCAAGACATGCCCTAGAGGCATTGAAGAAGATCAGAGGGTTGAAGAGGAGTCCATTTGGTCAGACAGCTGTACGGTTCGTGCCACAACCTCACATCCAGAAAACACCAGGTATAAATTAAGAAAAGAGAAATATTACCTATTTTGATTTTACCCTGACACTGTTGTGCTGTGTTATCAGAAGCTCAGCCAAGTAGCCTGTGTTTTTTTTTCCAGTAACGCTGAAAGCACTGATTATACAGCGCTTGAACCCATATCCACCTGACTGGTCACAGTACATAAAAACTGTTCCTGCCTAAAGTCCATGTAGTGCTTATTACTGCGTAACAATAAACAGTAATTATTTACTGCCTTGCAAGTAAATAACCCCCAAAAATTGTATACCGTTTGAAAGAGTGCTATGCACACAGTTTTCTTTCATGCGATATATAATTTCCCATGTTCCCCCACTCATTTCACTAGTATTGACACTAACTTCTTGTTATGAATTTTCCCATAGTTAGGTGCTTACACCATTTGTCTGTTTTATGGGAAATCCCGTAGTTAGGCAGATATGAGCTAATCGGTGTAAGGAATTACCTTTTTCCTCTAATAGTAATATTTCCCTCAAATTTGTGTCTGAAATTAACTTTACTGTGCTGTCTTTGTGTATTAATATGAATGAGAAACGTGAATTAAGTAATAAATGTAAATTTGTCTTCTTCTTTTTTCCCCAGGACCTGGATCATACAGTTTCACCGGTCTTGCCAACGAGAGTTTGAGGAAAGCCTATATTGAGAGTACAAGGCGTGGTGCTTTTGGTTCAACCTCCGTTCGCATTAAACCCATCACAAAGAGAGAAGACACTGCCCAGCCCGGCCCCGCCCATTACCAAGTCAAGAGTCGGCCGCAGTACAGTAGATACTCCCAGAACGTCACGGCCAACTTTGCCTCACAGACAGAGAGACTTCATTCACCACCTCCCGTTATCAAGGTAAATAGGAATTCAGAAACCCATTCAAAACAAAATTCTTTATAACAGGTGCACTTTCAGATTTTGGGTTCTTATAAAATGCTATAACACACCTGGAATTACACAGAGGCCATGGCCTCTTTTGCCCTGGTCTTGGCCTTGGTGCCCCTTCCTTCAAAAGTTTCCCATAGACAAAATGAAAACGACCTTGCCCTCTCGAAGATGAAATTCCAGGCCTGCTAAAACCACAATAATATCAAGCAATTAATTAATGAAGTATTTTCTGCCAACAGGAGAATCCACCACCAGGCAGCTATGAGGTGAGCATGTCACATGATGCTAGTCAAGGGAAGAAGCTGCCAGCAGCCCCTAGGACGGAGGTTGGCAAGAGGAAGAAGGGCTCTTTCCTCTCCTCCTCAACACGCTTTGCCCCTCCAAGAGATATCTTCTTGGAGAAACCTGAAATTAATAATCCAGGTAAGAAAAATGCTTGAGCTAATTTATCCAGATAGCTCAGTTGGAAAAATGCTGGAACATTAATCCAGAGGTCACAGTTTCAAATCCTGCTTAAGTCAATTTTACTTTGTACGAGCCCAAGTTAACTACAATTTACCCGGTCAGTTTTCCTTGTGGTTTATTACTTGATAATTGAGTTAAAAAGGTTGCATCCCTTTAAGATGATCTCTCTGCCGCGGCTTCCCAGGTTGTATCATAAACTTGGGTATGATTCCTGGTTATATTGCAGTAACAGGTTGAATGGCTTCTGACTGGCACCCGATATTAACAAAATAAGGAGATTGCCATCATTAGGGTTGATTGCTCAGTTAATCCAGAGGTCGCGGGTTCAAATGCCTCGTTAGTCACTTCTTCTTTGTCAGTTAAGAAAAGTGCAAGTTCCTGCAATCAACACTTCTAAAACACAGACCAGCCTTATTCAATGTTAGATCATGTATATTTAGTTTGTCCAAATGTTCTGAAGTTCCAGTAATTTCAATCAGGCTGATCATATCCCTTGTTGTTCACTTATTGGTTGCGATTGTAGATCAGCACTGATGGCACTTGTGAGACCATCATGGGAATAAAGCTCAGAGAATGCTGTGGGTTGTTTTCAGTGCATAGCGACTTTGAGGCAATTCATCCATGCTGCCAATTTTAAAAGCTGTATGGTAAATTTCGGCTCTCCTATTGGTTGATCTGGTTAATTTTGCCATACGGTATTGATGTCCACAGCTGACATAAAGGGCATGCACAGCAGACACAGATGACAATTGGCTCAGCATTCACTGTGTTGTATTTCAGTGGTTTAAATTCGGATGCAAATTGCCGCAGTAAAATACTACTGTATGAAGTTAGATCTTAAATGTTGGCTCTCTATGTTGTCCGATAGGTCCAGGTACTTACAACCCAGATGCCAAGGAGGATCCCAAGACTGGGTTGATGGTGACTAGAGACAGGCGCTTTAAGGATAAGAGGAATGAAAACCCAGGACCAGGGGCATATGAGGTATGCCCTTTAAATCTCTTTTCTTTTCTTTTTCTCAAAAATCATTCTCTAGGACTCCTTAAAAGTCCCAAAAATTATATTTGAAGTTTACATGATTTATAAATCTTCTTTTGGAAGCTGAATACCATTTTCCATCGAGTCAATACAAAACAATTATCAAGCCTTAGACTTGTATCATCCTGCAACCGGTTTTGTCAAGTTTCCTGTGTACACTCACAATCATAAATTCTAATTCTCATTGCACTGAAAGGGGCCAGACTTTGGACCTTAGAACCTCATTATGGGTACATTGATTTGACTTAGAGACAGGTGCATAATGGCAAAGGTCTAGTGTCCTGTAGTACATTTAATTCATTGGAGAAAGGTGGTTTACTTTTTCTAATGAGTATTTCCTTTTTGTCTTGTTCAACAGTTGAGTCCACTACTCCAAGACACAGTTCTGAAAGGAACCTTCAACGCTACCCTCAACAATCCTGTCGCACCCCACGCAGAGATTACAAGAACCAACAGCGTAATGCAGAAACAAGCTTTTGTCCTTGGTGTTTAGTTTTAATGAAGCACCTCCAATCTCAACTGAGTTTGATTATGTTCGAGATACAATGGGAGACTTTTGATTGCTATGTGGCAGTAGAATTACAGGTTTATTTCCATTGTTTATGTCATTCTGAGCATGCTCACATTTCCAAGAACAATGGATCTACCTGGTAAGTTTGCTGCCACCTAGAGTCTCCAAAAGTCTCCCATTGTGGTACAGATTCTTAACCCTTTAGCAGAGGTGAAATTAAACATTTTCATGGGGGGGGGAGGGGTGGCAGGCGGAGCAAAGAAATAATTTTGGAGGCTTTATATTTAATTGAAAGGAAAGAGGATCTTATACACAGCTATTCAATCGATATTCATAGTTTAGTTTTCTGTGATCTTCCAATTTAGTAAAGCTGGTGTGCAGAAAAAACTGCCAAACAAGTTTCTTTGCTAATCAAGAAATGAGTTGGGCACCAGTCACAACAATGTATGGACTTTTGGCTGGTAACCTCTTTCTGCTCAGCAACATTTTTCTGTGCATGGTAAGTTTATTATCAAAAATATTGCTGCCAGACCTACAAAGAAATGTAACGGAATCATCATGAGGTTTCACATCATTTTTACTTTTGTAAATATAAATTATATAATTGATATATTTTATTGCCATGTACCTTTGAAACAGTTTTATGCAATTCTGTATAGTAAATCCGTCCAATGAACTAAATCCGATATGCATTATTTGTTACATTTATGTAAATAGTGGCAGGAAAGTACAAAAGTGGAGTGTAAATAAGGCAAAACAATGTGAAAAAATAAATACTTGTGGTATAAAGAAAGAACAATTGTTGGTCTGTTCATTAATTGTTGACCTAATTTTATTTAGTTTTTGTTTTCCTTTTTAAATATCTGATAATATACTCAGGTTATTTTGTTTCATTTTGGTAAGAAAAGTTAATAATTTGATAAGTGTATCATCAAAGTGTTGAAGGAGTTGTGGTCGTGGGCGGTGATGTCCCTTGCAGTGGTTTTGTTAATTTTTGTCTTTTAAGTGGTTCGTCGCCGTAGGCCCATGCTTCTGTTTCTTAAAGCCTTAGTGCTGTTTCAATCAAACGTTGACACATTTCTGAAGCTTGTTGAAGAGTTTTTTTGTTAAATATGTCCCCTCCCCATTTTTCTAACCCATATTTTGGCCCCCTTGAGAGGGTAAGAGTTGAGTCATTCTTTTAAACTAGTTTAAAACCTGCAGCATTCAAACAAATCACCAATTTTAATCTCCTAAATGCGTGTAAGAACTCGTCAACTAAAAAGTGTCGTTATCGATTTTTTAAACATCGTAAAAATCCCCCAAAAGAGGGGGGGGGCGTGAATCAAATACATTTTAATCTTTAAAGTGCTGGCATGTTACAATCTGACGAATAGTTCTCCTGCAATACGTAAAATAAGATTTTGTAAGAATGGAGTATAACGATTCGGAATGTACTTCAGCGCAGGTGGTGATGGACCGAAATCCCAGGGGATTTTTACTTTCTTCTTGAAAAAATTAAAAGACGAATTCTACAACACGCGAGTAAAAAGTACAGTGGCCGAACCTTTGTTATCCTTTATTTGTGTTTATATGTAGTGTTATTTGGGGATTGTGGGTGGAACCAGGCTAGCTCACTGGCTGCAGACGACAGGGTGTAACATTTTGCGCGCGCTTTGTTTGCAATCCATTGCAATTATTGCAGACACGTTCCGCTGTTTAATTTCCAGCTGGTCAAATAACTGCCCTCGAAGAATCTTAAATGATGTTCGATTTTCATATTTACCTGAACTTTGTCCAATAATACAAAGTGATCTCCACACACGGGAGAACATGAATCGGTAGCTATTTTATATCAAGGGTACCACTTTCATAAAATAGTCGTCAACTTTACGTTAGCGAGAATGATTGACACAACAGCTTGGAGAATTTCCCACAATACATCAGGTAAAAACAGGTGGGAAATATAAACAGCAAAAATTCAACGAACGGCACATTCGTGGGACGACATTGGAACACGGACAACAACTCGTCTTCATTGTGGTCACTTTTACCTTCTCGAGTGAAGAGTGCAAGAACAAGACAGTACATCAGCCTTGCATTGAATACGTTTTTTGTGAATGGACAATAAAGCAGACATTTGTGTGTCTTTGTGAGCAGTGGAAATTGCCATGAACAGGTAAGTGAGTTGCATATTTTCTAAGTTCTCTAAACTTGTATTTACGCTGTTTAAACCAATGCGGGCAAACAGGCCAACTCACCGACATCATGCAATTAAAATCTTAAAACCTGAGTAATGATTATATTTTACAGGGCCTGTTTAGAGTTAGGGTAATCTTCATAAGTTTTAGAATGTAAATGCATAAAGAAGTGTATAATAACATTAAAAGTTATGATCACAAAACATGTTCATGTAACGCACGTTGCTGAAAGCTGTTGTTATTTCAGTGAACACTCGAGATGAAAAATTATACCTGTATACGAAAATAAGTATAGAAAAAAGAAGAGTGTTCACGAAGTGGTTGTACATTTTGACAAGTGAGAAAACAGTGTTGTCATGTCATGCGGTGTTTTTTTTCAAAGACTTTGTGTTTGACCTCTTGACTCTCGCCTTTACGTTAAATAAATGTCATCTGAAGAAACTTTACACCATTTCCGACCTTTTAATTAGTAAAGTCACTGTATTTCACAACCAAGAGCTTCATTACAGCTAAGAAAAGTGGCAAATCGATATCCTACTGAACAGTGAAAATCCAACTGTGTGAAAAAAACAACTATAAAATAGTATAGCGCCCTCAATTGATATTGTTTTTAGCGCACGCTTCAATTAGATGCCAATTGCGTTTCCGTTCAGGAATGATGTAAAACAGTACGTAAACATTTGGAGAAATCATGAGTAGAATTTTGTAATTGGAGTGTATACATTGTATTGATGCGATCCGAAATAGTTATCAATATAAACGATGGGGGCGTTCGATCTAAAGATTATACGATGCATCCATTTACTAATTATGATATTGAGATATGATTTTGGAGCCAGTCTGTCCATCTTTAAGGCTATCAAGTTCCCCCAGGGCTCAAGGCTTCGTGTAAGGAGCTTATTAGTTCTCCTCGTTGATAAATTCAGATGCAAAAGAGAAAAAGGCACTTGGAATCGGGGCTGGACAAGAGCCGGTAAACGTATCAAATTTCAGTCCTTGATTTCCGTTCTCCCGGACCGGCTGTGCTGCGGCAGGTCGACCACGGTCATAATCACCAAAAGAACTGGCTGGAATCATGACCGGGGCGATGAATTGGTGCGTCGTTTTACGTCCATGTTTGTAGTTATCCTCTGACAAATTGTGACACAGCCAGATATTTCGACATTCCGTTTACAGACAAGTTTAATTTCGGCCAGTGACTTCCAAACATTAACAATCAAAAGTATTTTTTTATTTAAATTCCAAAAAATGTCGAACTCCTTTTATATAATATTATATATTCCCAGGTCATTCTTAAGGCTAAAGTGTGGGTGTTCATTTTGTTTAAATGTAAAATAAACGAGGAAGAAGTCACCCATAATTATGTGCTTTAGTTTGACACCTTTACTTTTTAAGCTATGTATTCCTCTTGCTACTGGCTTAAAATTATGTAAATTATATATTTTTTAAACAACACTTAGATCTAGTAACATACAACACTTCGATCGTGGTTTTCTTTGAAATGTTTTCCCTTGCCTCACACCGACCTCTGTTCACAGTCCCTACCACTTCCCATGCCCTCTCCTCACTCCAGCCGTTCCAACCGAATCCCGAGCGAGTCGCAGCCCTGACCCTGTACGGGACCCGCTCGTCGGGAGACCCGTCACATTACAGAGTTACTATTAATATCATTGTCCAGTCAAATACTTGTTTCAATCAATCCCATTTACAAACAGCTGTTTCGTATGTCCCCTGCTACGAAACATAGTTGAAAAATGTCCTCTCCCGTGTTCCTATTCATTCACTATGTATTATGGGTTATGTATTATGGGTTTTAAAGGATACCCACCGAATGGTATGCAACTTTAGTTACAACTTTAGTTGCATCAATGGATTCCACAGCAGAAAAAAATACGACAAAAATCAGTTTCTATAAATCAAAGGTTTGCAGGGATTACAGACAACCTATAAATTATCATGATTTTGATTGGTCACTGCTTCTGCTCAACTAAAATAATATGTGCATAGCAAATCGTTAAGTCTGTGTGTTCCCAGCAGGGATTCGTTTAATATGACTACAGATAAAGACCGTCTTCAATGATTCGCAGTAGTTATTATTACTTTTATTTTTATTTATTTATTTGTTTGTTTGTTGGTTGTTTGTTTGCTTATTTGTTGTTGTTGTTGTTGTTGTTGTTGTTGTTGTTGTTGTTGTTGTTGTTGTTGTTGTTGTTGTTGTTGTTGCTGTTGTTGCTGCTGCTGCTGCTGCTGCTGCTGCTGCTGCTGCTGCTGCTGCTGCTGCTGCTGTTGTTGTTGTTGTTGTTGTTGTTGTTGTTGTTGTTGTTGTTGGTGTTGGTGTTGGTGTTGGTGTTGGTGTTGTTGTTGTTGTTGTTGTTGTTGTTGTTGTTGTTGTTGTTGTTGTTGTTGTTGTTGTTGTTGTTGTTGTTGTTGTTGTTGTTGTTGTTGTTGTTGTTGTTGTTGTTGTTGTTGTTGTTGTTGTTGTTGTTGTTGTTGTTGTTGTTGTTGTTGTTGTTGTTGTTGTTGTGTTGTCGTCGTTGTTGTTGTTGTAACCAGATAATAGATTTACAACGCTTTTTTTTCCCATCTGCACACAGAAAATAACTATAACAAAAAATGAAAAAAATAAGAAATAAACCCTCACCGGATAAATCGTCAGTTGTTTTACCACTTGGAAAGAGTTCCAATTAAATTGAAATTACGTACTTGTGATCACACTTCACACCCCTAGTAAAATTCCCCACTGACACGGCTATGTATGCTCGGACTTCAAGATGAGAAATTTAGAGAAAAATGTTACCCAAACGACAGCTATGCTTTAAAAATATCTCAACAAGCTTTAACATACTACTGCGGTTCATAAGAATGACATGCCAGGGATTAAGGTAGGGTATCTTTGCCTTTGATATAATGGGTTTTTTTTTATTCGGAATCTGCCGGCCACCATGGTGTAGAATTTCCAGGGGAGCTTGATCGCGGCACTGCTCGGAGGTAACGTGCGTTTTCCTTTAAAGGCAGGTTACCAAAAGGGTTCAAGCTTGTGTTTACTAGTCGCTCTGAGAAATGCAGCCTTGAGAAAATACCAATCAAATACTTTTGAGTTGTTTTCTTGTTTTGCAAAATAAGTAAATGAATAAATAAATTCACAACAATCTAGTAATAAACCACAAGGACAACTGACTGGGCAAGTTTCAAATAATTTTGAGTTGAAGAAAGAAAAAGTGTACCAGTCGCTCTGAGAAATGCAGTCATTTGAGAAAACAACAATCAAATACTTTTGTTTTCTCTTGTTTTATAAAACAAGTAAATACATAAATAAATAAATAAACAAAACTGCAAGGGAAACAGACTACGCAAGTTTCAAATAACTTTGGGTTGATCAAAGAAAACTTGACGAAAGCGGGACCTGATCCTGCGACCTCCGGATTAACTGCCGTGTGGCCTGGGATCACACCCAAGTTGACAATGCAACATGGGGAAGCAGCAGCAGAGGGATCATCCTAACCCTCCGGGGAAGGGTCCCAAAGGGAATCCCATGGAGTCAGAACGTGAACTTTAGCTGCTGCCTTTGTTGTAAAATTAATACACAAAAATGTTGAAATTGACTTCCTCAAGGACATTATTTTATGAATGTTGTAAAACAGTTGTTTGCCAACATTCATTTAAAATTGTCTTTGTGTAGTATTCCAATATTCAAGACATTTTTAAATTGTTTTTATTTAGTTAAGTTGTCGAACTAATTGCTGTACTTGGTTGCGTTTGGTTAGTTACACTGCAGAAACTTGGGTGTTAAAATTGACTTTTCAATAGATTAGGCATACATATGGAAAAAGCATGTGGTAGGCTATGGTGGCTGAACATTTTGGGGGAGTATTATTTGATCCTATGAACTGACGTAAAATGCAATGGAAGGGATTTATCTGGAAGGATGGGAAAAATTAATTATTATTGAGAGAGTTATGAACTAAATAGTGATTTTGCTGAGACAGCTACAATACACGTGCTTTCCAGGAGGAAATTAAGGCGATACGACTTTTTGTTTCAAATATCAGGTTGTATTCAGAAACTATGTACCGAACAAATATAGGGCATACAGGGCTAGATAGCGCAGTTCGTAGAGCGCCGGCACACGTTAGCCCAGAGGTCACAGGTCACAGGTTCAAGTCCCATTCAAGTCATTTTTTATTTGTCCAAACCAAAATTAAAATACAAAATCTGCGTAAACCACATTTATCAATATTGTTTGGCCCAGTCTCGTCACTTTCGTTGCCTTCAAACTTAATCGTCTTCCTCTGAAGCAATTAACATTCACTTCAACCCTCCATGTGTCACCTCTAGACAGAACTCTCAAGTTTTTTATTTAGTAATCACAACATGTGTTTCAGTCTATATTAAAACACTTCTTTTTTGGTGAAATATGATCTGCAGTTATTCCAACGAATCATAATGCTGAAGTAGCTAGGCGCCAACAAACTTGAATTACGAGTTGAACCCGGAGAGTAAATTGGCGCAACGTATGAAGTATCAACGCTGTTACACTCCAGTCATTTCCACACAGAAAGGCTTTCTGTATTGACAGATTTGTTGTTGGCGTTTCTTTCTTTAATTAAAAGGGATGATGTGATTATTGTCCCTGTGGGGTGGATCTGAGTCGGGGAGGAGGTGGGGGTACGTGTGGGGAGGTGGGGTTGTAAAGTGGAACAAATGCACCCATCGTAGTCCAACCATTTGCGTTTTGATAAATCAATCAAACGAGGCTGGAGAGGGGTGGTGCTGCCCCTCCCCCGGCAAATGTATAACTATATTTACCTATTTGTTTATTGCATGTCATGGGTGCACGCAAGGCTAAACGAGTGGTATTTTTGTGAGCAAAACAATAGACAAACAAACACCCCCATTATAAATCCCACAACCCCATCTCAACCTCTGACCAGCAATACACGTCCTCAACCCCGGCCTGGGTCCGTGCATTATTTTGTATTCATGAGACGCTTACCTAATCAGGTAGCCTTGTGGAAGGAGAGAATCTTCCATAGGCAGTTCAGTTTTATAAAGCTAAATATGCGTCTAAAATTACAACGGTGTGTTATTTTCAGGCCACAGCTAACCACTGGGTAGACATAAATTACAATTATTGAACGGGATCTTCATCTAACAGCAACCAGCGAATCCTCAGTGAGTCTATAGTTAGTGGGACTGTGTAATCATGGCAACGTCAACGGACGGTGGCGCTCTGTGTTGAACTTCACGCAGGTTTGCAAGAGCAATTTCAGCATCTTCAGTGTGGGGTAAGACCGACACCTTTTTATATTCAATCATTCAAAAACGTTGGCTATTGATTGGACTTTTAATCAGCTCCTTGTGGCCATTGTTTTATGGAGTTACAGTTTGAACACTTTTGGAAAGCAGTGACAAGATTCCGGGGGAAGATCGCATACTGACTCGTTCTTACTGTACCTTCTCCCGAGATAAAATAAAACATGTTTGTTTTCAATCTTTCGTCTCATGATCTGACTGACAGTGGGATTTCCAATGTTGGACTCCTGTTATGTCAATTCGCTGTCTAAATGTACGCGCACGTTTGACGATTTGTATGGCGCGCGAATGAATCACCATACAACAGAAGGAGGTTCGCAATGGATCGCCGTCTGCAAACACAACATAGACCAATGTCACTCGCAGATGTACCACCAGCTGCGACAGAAACGTCATCAATATATCCTTATACGACATGGGATTTGTCTATTAAATATTGACTTAACGGGGAAAGAGCTTTTGGCACTCACTTTTAGTATGCTGCGTACGGTCACAGCGGAGCTTGCTTCACCGCGGAGTTTAGAAGCCTGTGTTTACCTTTAAAATGCAATTTCAAGACGCAAGTGTGAACTTGGCTATTTTTAAAATCATGCAAACAAAATGAAAAATCAGACTAGACTGAAGGGGTCTTGTCCACACCGGATAATATATTGGTACAAACTCGCTCTTAATTACCCATGGCGTGAAGGTTTTGGTCTACACACAGAGTGGATTGTATGTGAAGACAGTATGGTGGATTCGAACCCCTATTGCTCCTAATCACCCGTGAAGAGAAATTCTGGTCCACACCCAGTGGAGTGTACTGGGTGCACATCCCTCGGATGGTGGACTCAAACCCCCAAACCAAGGTCGCATACCGAAGAGGTATCTCATGTCATCTTAAATCTAAGTACTGTACGATTTTGCCCAAGGCTATTTAGAATTCATCACCATACAGAGATACCCGTTATTAACTTTGTATCAGCCATAATAAACATACAAGCGTAAAAGACTCGATGTTTATTCGAGCTGGTCAAATTTGGCTTCTTTTCAGCGCAGTACAATGGCATGGCCTTGAGTTCAGCTGTAGCACGCATAACGCAGCATTTAATGAGTTGAAATAGTAAAAATCAGTAATATCAGCGATACATATATTACACGGAGTGGGTCCCAGACCAAGCTTGTCAATTAAATGATTCTACTGCAGGTGTAATAACGGCTTTCGTCGGCACACAATCAAACACGAAACAAAATTACCTCTAATTGATTCTAATAAGTAGAAATTAAAACCGAAAAAGCTCCGCATCGCCAACGAAGCAGTGAAGATGTTTTGATAATTAAATAATTAGATTGCTGTGAGCTCATTTGCTTTGTGATTAGCTCTCACCTACGCGGAAGGGTCACACTTATTCGACGTAGAGGCATTAGCAGCACCATTAGTGACTAGTGATTCGGAGTAGATGAGAGATTCAAGTCTGTATTTTATCACTGTCCAGTTAGTCTTGTTTCGGGACGTTACTGTCCGTGTTCTTTCTAGTTTAATCATTGTTCGAGTAGGGTGAAATTAAGCCTACATTAATATCACAGTCCCGTGTGCGAGGCGGATCAACCTGCCAGAGCAAACCAACAGTGACGCTGGGGATGGTGGCACATTGTTTTATTCGTTTTTTCTTTTGTTTTCTTGCTCAATAATACAGGGGAAAATGATGTATTAAAAACTTGCGAATGACTTTAACTGAACAGGCTGGTCATATAGTATGTAGACCTTATAGTTATCGGTGACTATACTTTAGGTCACTTGATATTCGAAAGAGAAAGTAATTCCAATACACACGAGCAGCGTAAAATCATACTGATGTTGGTATCTTGTCTGGTAGTCTGTGTCTGCTATTGGCTGGTAGGCTGTTTTTGGCTTTTTGGCTGGTAGGTTATCTTCTATAAAGATATAACTTTATTTTGGCTGGTAAGTTGTGTGCTTCGTGGGCTGTCTGCTATAAACTTAAGTACGTCTTGGCTGGTAGGCTGTTCATGCCATGTACAAGTACAGATTTTGGCTTGTTGGCTTGTAATTAGTTTCCCTGCTCAGCGAATACGTGCCCAGCGACTCGTGGATACCTATTAAACAGTTCATTCTCAAAAACAAAATCAATCTAATTTCCAGTATCTAAACCAAACCGGGTTTACACATTGATAACAATAGTCTGTAATGATATGTAAGATTTACGCTGTTACTAGGTTGCTACTTGGTGCATTGTTGGTTTAACAACCAAAGACAATGTCGTTACTGCATCTGTTTGCACACACTTCAGCATAATGAACTTAAAGGGTCCTATATAGCGCACTTAGGACTCTAAATGGATGATATGACTGTTGAGGCAATATGATGCACACTCATAATTTGATTTTCGATAAAAACCAATGCACTCAAACAAGGAGCTGAGTGGTTTACAAAGTGATTTGTGCAGGTCAGGTGGAATTTAAAAGCTTTTTTTCCCTTCTTTTTCTCTCTTTTTTGTTTATTTATTTTATTGTATTTTTGTATTATTTTACTTCTAGAAGCAGACTGTGCGAATCCAGTTATTAAGAGAATGCACTTCTTTCAAGGACCGATTAAAATCTAATTTCTCCTCTTTCATTTCACTTTCTTAATATCGTACTTCAACGGATGATGCTTTGGGATCGTTTTTGGCAATAAATAGACGTGGCTTTCTGCTTAAAAAATGTTTGGGGCATTTTTCACATTGGAGGAGGCATCTGTTCTCTTGCATCATCTGGTTTTAAAGGAAGAACAAAATCGTAAAATGATTATTAACTGTTTCCTGAATTCAAACGCACTTAAATTTAATTGTACAAAATGCAAACCAGTGTGTTACTTCCCCCACCCCCATTCCACTTGTGTTTTTCAACGTAAAACGTTGTGTTCTGTCTTGTATGTGCTCTTCGTTCTAATTCGTTATTTTGTACTTATGTTGAGCAGCAAAAAGTACATCACCTACAGGCTACTTGGATTTAAGTTAATCTTTCTTAGACAGGATATACAATTATTGCCCCACGTTCCAGTGAACAATTGGTTCTCTCATCCTAATTGTCCATTTCGCATCCATCAATTCTGGCATCAATAAACATTTCCCGCCAAATGATGCATCGCGCTGTCCATTTTCCCGCGTGCCCTAGTGGCGAGGCTACACCATTATCGCATAGCTCCACGGGGTTCAACCTTAGCATTTCACCACGTGATCACGTACTCGCATAAGGAATAGATCATCCACTCGCTAATTTGACAACTTGTTTAAAGTTTCTCGTTTAATTCCTCTCATTCCACATGCATCACCTCATGGACACGTCGGTAAAGTTAACAAGAAGCGACATCAGTACAGAAGAAAAAAAATCAACAGAAAACTTGTTTCCTTGAATCCTCGAAGCCTGCCTTCATAATAATTTATCTTCGTGAGGATAGTTTTATTTGATTAATATTGACTTTCAAGACCATGTGTTTCTTGCACCCTATACGTCTAACCAATGTGTTAACTATAAGAATCTTTAAAAAAATGAGTCCAAACCGAAACAGTGTGTCAAATAATTATACTCTTTCTCTCTATAGGCATTTTCCCGTGTCTCCTCTCCTGAAATTGTACGTCACTGGTACCGCTCCCACAATGACAACAGCCCGTCTTTGCATGTGCTGCTGCTTTGAGTTCGGTGGTATCACAACCCGACCATTCCCCTAAATGACAAAATAATGAAACAGAGTGACCGAACTCCACACATCAAGAAATCCAAGAAAACCTGGTCTTTAAACCTGAGAGAAAGAAGAAATGTGTTCCTTTAAATTGTTCCTTTAAATGTTTAACAAGGGGTGAAGTGGTGCTAAGATTTGAAATCCGCATTTTGTTTCGTGTTCATGCAACTGCAGCGTCAATTAGCAGGCCCTGAAATCTGTCAGGTTTTTCCCGATTTGAGGATTTTTCATTGACTTCCCTAACTTGGCCTTCAGGTTTTTGTTGAAAGAGGTGAACTCGCCCTTGCTGATAAAAGACTCGTCTCTTGTTTGGATCGAATGTATAGATTTGATTTTAGTGGTGATGTAAAGCCTTTGAAACATATGAATATTCAAGGAGCTTCATCTATCTCCTGCGCAAGAGTAAAGTGTTGTTTAAATTTTTAGGAAGTATTATTTCCGTAGACAATCGCAAATCTGCAATTTCATTTTTGGTTGAGCACGAGCTTTGTTTTGCTTTAAGTCAATTGAGCATTCAAACAGAGTAACCATAGCGACGATCGTCTAACGTTAGTATTACACATACTGATGATGTCACAACAACACCACTTTGTATTCATAAAAAACGTTAATATTTATTGTGACGATTTACAATTTAAAAAGGCTTCATGATGCAACTATACCGTGTATAACATTGAAAAGAAGAGTGCACAAAAACTGCTTTAAAAAACCTAATCACTCTTTCATTCTGACTGAAAAGAAAATGCAGGAGATGAAATGTCTGCAATCTTAGATTTGTTCTTAATATACCCATGTGGATCAGTCTTAGACTTTACCACTTGCGTCGTGTGGAATTTCTTATGATTGAGCTTCTGGATATCCGACACCCGGCGGTCTTGACTTGCGAGGGTTATTTCTACCGTAGTTCATCAGCTGTCTACGGTAGACCAGAACCCATCACGCGACCGTTGTTTCAATATTAATTCGGGAAGCCATTAGTACAGTTGTGCGGGTTTTTTTTCATACTGCGAAATCCATTTAGCTGTAAAATAGCATTTTAGTAGTTCAATTACAGTTTTACTAGACTAAAAATATGAGATTATGCTCTAAAATAGTTCCGGGTCGGAATTGACCCGGATCCGGGCCTATAGCGTCTGACCCATTTCGGGTCAGTGTGACTCAGAATTTGTGTCAAAGTGACCAAGAAATGGGTTAAAGTGACGCAGAATCCGAGTAAAACGTTCAGTTATTTAACAACGCCCCGGGTCAGCCTGACCCAGAAATGGGTCACGACCCCTTGGACTTTGATTCCGGGTCAGTTGTAGCCCGGAAGTTTTTAGAGTGTAAAATCGTGTATTGTAAAATCTTAGTTCCTCTTGAAGTTGCACCTGAGCCCAGTTTGCGGATGCAATTTTTATACCATACATTTCGGTGTACTTTTCTTTTTAACGAGTGTCACAGTCTGTGTGGTGATTGCAAAACCAAACAGAGGGAAGAGAAAGGAAGTCTTCTTAGAATGTAATTGAAAACGAGATGCCAACGTGCGCTATCGAGAGAGTTAAAAGAACCGCGTTGGATGAGAGAACGTAAAGTGTCTTCAAAGGAATTGCACTTGAAAATAAATGAGTGTTTCCCAACTGGGACAGTTCTGACCAATTATGTTCAAAATCTTTGTATCTCCATTTATGGTAAACGACCGGCTATAAAATGGGCCTGGACACGTCTGACTTGATATCTCACAAGAACAAATTGTGTTCTATTTTGATAAATTAACTGCGCATGAGGAGATTTGTATTTTGTCAGAAAATTTGATTGGATGATTGAGACATCAATTAGGGGATGAGCCTCTGCTCTGTGGCGTCTGTCCGCTAACGGGCAAATTGAAGTTTAGCAATCAAATATTGAAATACCATTTTCCATCTGACTCCACAGCATGCTTGATCTCTTCAAACGCTATTACTTTAAAGTTGTTCAATAACAGAGGCTTATGTTTCCCCTAGGCTCTTTAAACGCAGGTATATGGTAACGGAGGGGTTTGTTGGTGTGTACATTACCTGACCTTGAAATTCAGCGTCTCTTTGTCAACCGACGAGCCTTTTGTTATGACACATACAACCAACAATCACCTTCCTACTACTGAAAGTGTCACAGAATCTTAAGCTAACACCGTGAGTACACTGTTACTCAGCGTTGAGCAAATACCTGCTCACTTTCACTTGTTCATTTTCAGTGGACGATTGTGCGGGGCCAGACTAACAACGCCAACGTTAGAAGGACTCGGCTGACATTAAACCCCATGAACCAACAAGTTTTTACATGGGACGGGGGTTGGGTTTCAGTTGGATCGTGTCGTCGCCGGCGAGTACTGATTGATCGCCGTGTATCACGGCCGAGATGCTTGACAAATTGGAAACGAGATCTCAGTTGTTGTGTAATGAATTCAGTCTGTGTTTAATGCGTGTGGAACTCTTTGTCCAGTAACCGTGTGTGTCTGACAGGTCCCCCAACCGTTCGGACGCCTTTCTCCCGCTGGACGGGAAACAGAACATGAAGCCAAGATTTGAAAATGGGGTTGAGCAAACACGGCGCCTTTAAAACACACCCCCTTAATGTAGTTTTAACACTTATCGTCAAAAGCCTTGAGATTTAAGATACGGCCATCAAAATCATGTTTACAGTACGGTAAATTTGGTTTATTGCCTGGGAAATCGCATCCCTAGTCAATTTAAAGGGAAGGTATGTAAGATTAAGCAAAGGCCATTATTTCTTTCCATCAATGTGTCCTCGAAAACATTCTAATATAAGAGTTAGTTTTGTCTGAAAGTTTTAACAAGTGTTTACTTTTCATTGTATGTTGTTGTGTGGTTGTAATGTAGACCATGAGTGTGTGTTTATTTTACCTAACAAAGTAATTCAAACAAAGTAGTAAGTTTGTGGCATTAATATCTTTTGAACTCAAAGTAATCAAACGGTGGATTTCTCTTACTGAGGTCTGATGCTGGTGCTTCAACTGTAACTAAATCCGCGTCCGAATAAGCGACTTCGCCTGTGTCGCATGGCCATTGGCTACAACGACACTGTTGTCCGGCCATAGCCACCGCCAAAGCTAGTACCTTGAACACGACCTGGATAGAGAGCCATCCAAGTGCTGTTTAAATATCCCTTACTATTTATTTGCTGGATTGCATGAGTAACATTATAAATGTGCCAGTCGGTCAATGAAATTAGGTAGATATTCCATACTTATTGAATTTAAAGGTTGGAAGTACGCCAAGGAATGTGGCACATTTCGAACAATTCAGGTATTTGACGTATACAACATTTTCCGTCTGTTCATACCTTTTTTCAGATACAAAAGTACGAGTTACCAAAACAATTAGTGTATGCTAGTTGTGAATAGCGCCCTCCATCTTAACGTTTCTGCCATCCAACTTCTTTTGTCTGGTCTTCGTTATGAAGCTCTCTTGTGTCGGTTGGTCGTTTTTCGTAGGATTTATTCAATACCTCTGGTATAAAACTAACAAGTCAAGAATGACTACAACACCTGGTACGGTTTCCACGTTTTAGATATTTTTTGAGGTTGAAAACTTTGTAAAAAATGCTCTGAATATGTGAATTCCTGATCATTTTGGCCAGTGGGACTCAAGCCATGATGTATAAATTACGCGAGAGCAGGTACGAGAGCGGCCTCGTCCCATAATACCGGTATATTTTTTAACTCCTCTGACTTGGTTGATTGCCGGCTACTCTAATTGTAGTTTGCCACGTATATCCATAAGCCAATATTCTGAAACAGGCTATTCAAATAGGCCCCCACAATCAGAAAAAGTGGCTATTTTTTTCTTCTTGCCTGACGGATCGCAAATGTTCATGGGGTTGTCGGCGGAGTAGATAATCACATTATGTAGCAGGTCATTTCGGTAATGGACGTACGCGAAGTCCTTTGTCTGTGCAGCGGATGTGGATGGGTCGAGTGGTTGTGATACCATCAGTTGCAATCCACAGTGAACATAGAAGCTCTTACTTTCTAATTCGAAATATTTCACTCTTTCTGATTATGTACTTCCCAAAATGGGATTGAGGTTTTTATTTGACGCACTGTAATACATGTTACATCTTATAGATAGCGCATCTTCCATAATGTAGATGAAGTCACATGGTATAGCGTGTTCTTGTGGCTTGTAAACCAGGGTATTTTGGGCAGACGAACTTGTGTGCTGTTTATGTAGGAATTTGTTTACTTTGCAATGTAATATCCGAATCAACGCATTTTGTGTTGCAAAACAAAAACTAAATCTAAAACACATACATTTTATGGGGTGTTAGATGAACGTCCACACATTGTACAAATTGGATTAACTGGCTATTTTGGTCTGAACAAAAAGCAAGTCTTTGTGTTCCTTAAAAGTCTGAACTCTTAATAATGTGTTTGCCACCCAGTTTTGTAAACATATGACGTCACGATCCTCAACGTGTCTTCATGTGAATTGGTTCTAATGCGACGGCTGCGATCACAAAGGATGGTGGTCTAGTGGAGATTGATTGGTCAATTTGAAGTGACACAGACCCAGTACTGTAGAGAGGCACCAACTTCATACCCTTCCCTTTTGCAACCAAATTAGTCATCTGTGCCCCACCAAATTATCTCATTCGAAAATTGGGTTGATTTCTATTTTTCGTGTAATGCGATACGTCTAATGGGAATGCGAGAGATTCTGGCTGGGGTTTTGGAGCTGCCCTCAAATTATAGGGAACCTTTGAATTAAAATGCCAAAATGTCTAAGCAATTTAATCAAAAGATGTTGTGTGTCACATTGAGTTGACTCTGTTCCTATAAATGTAGTTATCAGCACAGGCTAGCCATTCTAATTATCACATTTTCGGGATGAGTTTAATTTGTACTCTTCGCGTAAGATGATACGTCTTCAGTGGTCATAACTGAATCATCTGACCCAATTATGATTTTCCCGCTTTTTATTTTTGATGACTCTTCCCAACCGAAATGGGGACATACATTATTTTGAAACTCTCGAACGGAATCTTCGCAAACGTCAATCTGGATAATGTTCTTTGACGTATTGCATGGTTGCAGCGCGTGTATATGGGAAGACAAACTCCCCGCTACTCCTCCCAAATTATAGCATTTGCGAAATTAGTTTGGCTTGGTTCTTCGTGTAAGATGAGACTTGGATGACGGTCATCACTAGCATGAATAAGACACGTACAACTTTTGCAGGGGAGTACAAACCTCGCATTCTTTCATTCCAAATATTTCCTTTGGAAGGTTGGGTACCAATATTGTCAGTTCGTGTCCCAGTGTTTCAACAATCCAATACAAAAGTGCATAATCGATCTGCTGCAATGACTTGAAGATTTGTATTTACATTACATGTTTAATTTGTATAGAAGGTCTTGACATTGTTTGAGTGACGACGGTTTCCAGTTTGGCAAAAGCATAAACGAAATAGCTAGACAGTACATTGGAAGAATACAAACTCGAAGTCTATGTGCGCAGGTTGTCGTTAAAACTTGGTTTAAAAAAAAATCGGTTTGTGACTATACTGTAATGGAATATTCTAAAATATAATATTACAAAATAAAGAACCAAAGAACAAAAGAAAGAAGTCTAAGCCTAATGTGAAATGAAGCCGGATTGTTTTCCCGGAAGATAAATACCGTGTATGTAGTGTGTATCTGAACTTGCTTTGTTTAAAAGATGTTTTTCTCGGGTTTTTGGGTTAAAAAAACATGAGGGTCTGACACTCTGCTCATTGAACGAAGTTCAAACAATCTATGATTTATTTCTTTTTCTTCTTATATAATTTTTTGTATTAAAAAAAACGTGCATATTCAGTCCATAATTGCTTCACAGGAGAGGAAATGGTCTTTCTTAATCATATTTAACTGTTCGAAACTACAATAGTTTTTATGCAACTGACTACAATGCTCACGTGTGTACATTTTATGTGCCACATTTCCACAAGGTCTTCCATAAGTGCACTTACCTGATTATGAATAACAACCCAAAGGCCTCGCACGTTATTGTTTAGCCACAATTATATTAAAAAAATGCATCAAAACTATTTTAAGTGCACTATGACCATCCTTATGAAATCTCATTCTAATAGCAATATAAAATATGACCGTGCTATATCGTATGTTTACTCACGACAACCAATTTTAGTTGTAGCAGCGTATTGGAAACTCTTCCGTCCCTTCCCAGGGCCATCCTTTGTTGTCGGTCATTAGCATTGCAATGTTATTTAATAAATGAACATTGTGTTATTAGTGTGTGGCTTGCCCTTGGCACGGAGATTACACATATTTTATGGATATTTTTTTTTTTTATGTTGGGTCCACCACACACGCATGAATGGCGCGCCCATCCGTTGGTTAATTCTTACGGCATGCATCGATTTCATTCCACCGTAGTGAATGGCGTGGAGTTGACTGGAGTACATTGCCCCATGTCAGCCCTTTGTCTTCCCCCAGAAGTATGGCCATCCGAATACCCCCAAAATGGTCCTCAAATGTTAAAATGTAATTATTTTCGAGTCATAATGGATGTAGGAATTAAACATTCTGTGAAGTGTACCGCTCGCAGAGCACTATAAATGTACAGTGTCAAGTGGTTTACTATTGGGGCGTAAATAGCCGGGGTCTTAAGCCGTGGAATTTAGCCCCGGGTTGGGCATTGACCCGCTGGTGGTTAAGTCTAAAATAATTTGGCTGAAGTGGCAAAAAACACTTTTTTTAAGTGGCCAGAGTTGTAAACAATGGAATGATGATTTTTTTTCGTACGCGTTGAAAATTATTCAATAGTGCCAAGTGCTTTTATTGGTGCGTAAATAATCAGGAATAAAATGTGACGTCGTTGACCCGGAGTTTGACTATAAATAATTTTGACGAAGTGATCAACCATTTTGTCAAGAAACATACTAATAATAATTATCTTAGAAAATGCTAATTATACCTTTTCAAAATAATTATAAATGACAAAATCATGGTTTACGCAGTACTATTCAAAAATAAACCAAGTTAGGCCAATACGAAAAACGAACAATGATGCCCCGTTGGTGCCTCGTTGTAATTTGGTAAATTTCTTTCTGCCAGTTTAGGAATGGCCAGTGCATCATGTTTTACTAAACTTCTTTACATTAAGTTTCAAGTTTTGTCATTTTGTATAACAATATAACTGTTTGTATCATACTCTACAGCCCATGAGCATCACCTCTATTTTCAAAGTTCAAGTTCAAATGAACCGTTGTAAAACGAAAAGCTCATCTGCCTGTCCGACTAATATAATGTGTAAATCGGCTTTCCAGCGACCGTCAACTGGATATTACAAGTCACTGACCCCTTAGTGCATGCTCGTCCCAGCATTTTATCAATAATAATATTAGAGTAAAACGAGGAAAAAATTTACAATGGAGGGTAGAGAAAGGACTGATGCACTCACAGAGGCGGGAAGGTTAATTGACGGGGCCTTCAGTCCCCAGGGAGTCATCTATTGTTTGTCAGATGTCAGTGTCTCTTTAATCTTTGATGACAACAATCGTCTACTCGGCATCTCTATCCCTAACCAGTGGAGCAAAAGATCATGTGATCTTGCGCGTTCCCGTGAGAGCTTACTCTTTCCAAATTCCACTTACAACGAGAAACTGTTTTAAAAGTCTGCCGACAGTCTTTATTTTAATCGCCGTTGACGAGTGTGACGTGTAAATAATAAATTTCAACTGTTTGATTCAGTGCAGTTTTTTGACAACCCCTTGCGTCTCACTGGAACTCATTTTCATACCAGTTTTTTAAGTCGCGTTTATCTCCTGCAAAAAATCTCACCCGCAAAAAGGTATCACCAGTGTATCAATATGGACCATCTGCCGTCAATATCTACTGACCAAACAGCAAGTTGAAAAATGGTGGTTGTAATGAATACAAGTATATGCGAGTTATAAATAACAGGCCCGGGTAATGTAAACCACTGGTAAGGGTGATTTGTATTCATTTTCGGGTTTGACAATGTACATGGAAGTTTATTTACTTTTCAATCTGTTAGTTTAGGTAAGCAACCGTGAAATACTCAATAATTGTAGACACCTGGGCCCAATTTCATGGAGCTGCTAAAGCACAAGAAGTATGCTAAGCCCAACAAAGTGCTGCTTACCAGAGTAATGTTACCAGCCAAAATACAATGTAACTGGTGTCCTGCTCATTTTTGCTAAGCAGGAAATGGTTAAGCAATAACATTCTGCCGAAACAACTATATGGAATTTGGCCCTGTTCTAAGAAGTAATGACGTGCGAATTGAGCATTATGTGCCTTGACGGTAGAATGGTTTGTACATATTTTTAAGGTTAAAAATGCATACAAATCGATCCATTTATAATCTTTGTAATATTGTACATTCTAAAATCTGCTGGTCTTAGAAACACCAGACCTTAAGTCGGGTGCTCTTAACCGCTCGGTAATGACACGCCACCACTTATTAGCCGCACCATACAAGGCTTCGATTCAAACACTACTTTTCGGATCCTTTTCCTGATTGGACCGTTTTTGTATTAACCACAACATCCCGCTCAAACATGATGTACCGTAGTAGTGTCATACAGGCACGCATTATCCCATAATATTAGAACTACCCAAGTTATCCCAAATTGATATTTTGTTTACCCAACCCGAAACAATCCCCTCACTAAGGTCAATGAAGACCTATTATTGGCTGAGATTTATGTGTAGCGCGTACATGTACTCGAGTGACTGCGCGTTTCCATTGTTTGACCTCAAAGATGGCGGCCAATGCAAGAGGTTTATAAGGAATGTGTTCAATCGTAAAGATCACAAATGAAGTTAACACAGTAGGTGTGAGTTTGACCGAAGGGTATAACTGTCTTATCGAGGCACTTTTATCCCAAGAAGCTTTCCTACCCATGTGTGGATATCAGTAACACCCACTCACAGACCCGCTTGGGGGACATTGATGACAAATTGGCAATTACTTCTCACATGGTAATTATCATCTTCAGTGATTAGAAATTATTTCTCAATTAAATTAACCCGATCGGGCTCATATTTACCTGAATCTTTTCATTTGATTGATTTGTTAAACCTGAATAGAAGAGTGTAATTTCCTTCACCCATTATATAGAGGTGTGGTTCCTATAATTGCGTGTGGGTGTGCTCATTTTCGGTACCTTATGGGGACCAAGGACAAAACAAACTCTAAATACCGGGGTGCTCCACAAGGTTATTTGTGTACAAAGTCTATGGGAAACTGTTAAGTGCAGGGACAAAGGACAGAACAAAAGAATGCTCCACAAGGAGTGGGGGGGGGGGGTTGATAGCAACACCAAATTGGTGATTATTTCTCAATGTGTCAATATAAAAAATGAATTAACCCTGATTTGACCACTCTTCTCCAAGATCTTGGTCTAATGTTGGAAACCAATGATGAATGCCGAAAGACACCATCTGCGCCACTGATGACCAGAAATGACCATAGAGCATGAAGGATATGAGCTTACGAAAGAAGTGCGTGTACAATATAGCATATGGGGAGTATTCGCTATGGTTTAGTTCTCCTGGTTATATATAATTGGAACCAATGACCTCCTGTGTTATCCACCTCACCCTCCATCGGGACCGATTCAGTTCCTAGAGGAGTTGTGATTGTAAACTTTCCCATCTCAAGACTGTAATTACTCGCTACCACTAGTACCCGATCTAAGAGAGCAATCTACCCGCACTCGCAAAAGGTAAATTTACTCAAACTCACACTGACGACCGGGCGCTCGAAGCTCGACCCAGGCGGCCCGCTGCGGTGATTCAGTGATTTGGACTCTACACACGGGAGTGCGTTTCCATTAAACGCCGGTGTTTGCCATAAGACGTTAACTCGTCTCTGCTTCAAGACGCAACTCGAGACGGAATTCAAGGTTTACCGGGGTATCGATGCTCGTGCAGTTACCGTGCCGACTTCTTGACGATGATGAAATTGTTTTCTTAAACACGTCACCCTATACTCCAGGCTTCTTTTTCTAGAGTATGCCAGTGTAAATTATTGACTCTTCCTCTGTGTCCATTATGTGCACACTTTAAACACTTGGTGTGTTTTGGCGAGAAATGCAAAGCAAGATACCGCGAGAGTTCTGCCCATTTATTTTTGTCCTGTTCGCCTTTTCCTTTGCAAGACCAAAACTGACATCTATGTTTTGGATGTTCTTTTAATGGTGCGTGCAGGCAACGCTTTAGAGCTTGGACAGTTTTGTCAGAATGCAGGAGCTGTCTTTTCTTTGTATTTCATTTTGATTATATAGTTCTATAATCATTATACTACGCACAAAAGGAAACGTTAAGCATGGACTCTCTTTATACGCATAGAGACACTTTACTCTAAAACGCCAGGGTCAGAATTGGTTAGGATTCCGGGTCGCAGGGGGCCTGGCTCATTTCTAGGTCAGTATGACTTCGGCCCAATTTCATAGAGCTGCTTAAGCAGAAAATAATGCTTAACAATTTCCTGCTAAGCAGAATTGAGCAGGATACCAGTCACAAATTGTACACGTGACATAGCAGTTTGGCTGGTAACCTTATTCTGGTAAGCATCATTTTGTTGTGCTTAGCTAGTTTTTGTGCTTAAGCAGCTCCATGAAATTGGGCCCTGGACTCTGTGTCAAGCTCGCCCGAACTGTGTCAAACTGACGCAGAACCCCAGTCAAAACCCCAGTTTGTAACCAGCTTCCGGGTCAGCCTGACCCAGACATGCGTAAGGCACCACCGGGACACGGAATCAGTTCTGACCCGGAAGTTTTTGGAGTGTGGATATAGAGAACCAACATGTTTGTTCGTATTCTTAAAAGTACATTTTCTAAATTGAAATAAAAATTACATTTCAGGGTCTGTAGTATTGCTCAAGATGTCGGCAACCCAAAGGACCCCAGTTCTATCGGTCATCAGTTTGTCTTAGGGCCCTACCTTTTTAGCTTGTGTAATAGACATCGGGTCTTTTTAACGATTGTCAATGATGTCTTAATCTAATTTGTTTGTTATGCAAAGATCGCCGATGAATGATTGGAGTTTTCAGGAAATGTCCAAGTTTTCATCCTCGATTTACAAATGGTAAACATAACTTTTGTGTTTACTGACTGAGTAACCCATTACCTTTCCCCTGGTAACCGTTTCCATGGCTGTCAAGAGGAAGTCACGTATTGCGGCAGCATTTGATCTCTTTGTTCTTTCCTCTTCACTATTTTGCAAATCACACTCGATGTTCAAAGTCTCGTGTACTCGTAGCCTTCCACTCAATTAGCTCTAATCTTCAGATCTACGCCCTGTCCGACCTTCACGAGTCCCACAACACCTCCATTCCTCCTTGTACCTCCCTATCGGGCCCTGTCCCATCAACTACCCCCTAGTTATATTCACTCGTGTTCCCTAAGAATCACCCTCCGTTATCCCTAAGGGTTTACCTCTTAGCCGCATAAGATAAGCCTTATTTACGCCATCTAGCCGATCGATTTTGTTTTCCATTATCCCGCGCACCGAATCTCTCTCATTTACTCCCGTCCCACCCTTATTAATAAGTTTACGGTGTCTCCGTTAACACGGCATAATACGCTCCCGTGCTTTCTATCATTTGGAAGAAAAAAAACTAGAATAATATCTGTGAATTGATGACTCGTGCCTGATGACGCGACCTCATGTCATTCATAAAGACGAGCAGTGAGACAAGCATGATTTAATCACAAGCAGATATGGTCGCGAGCTGATGCGGATTTTCCACCCTTTTGCCTCCATGTAAAGAACCTCTTACTTCCCCCGTCTCAGTCCCGTCTCACTGCGGTAGATGGACCATAAAAGTGTCATCTCGCGAAACCTAATCAGTTAGATTGTGATGAAAGCGTGTCCGAGAGCTGCCGTGAAAATATTATGAGATGTTCGCTGCCCCGTGTGATATTTGGCCCACCCTTTTACGAGCCACGCTCGGGCCATTTCCACGTTTATCGTAATAAGATTGTTCATTTTCTTCGTCGTAAGAGGTTTAATTTATGGCTGGAAGATTTCATCAAGATCTTGTTATAGTGTCAGTGGAAGATCTTCAATTGTATGCTGTCTTGCTCTCCATCTGGACAGGGTTTTTAGTTCTAAGCATGTGGATACATCACTACCAGAGTCCTTATATCTTTGAACAAATACAGCACTCAGTCTTGTTTTTTGATGTTTTTGCTGTGTTCTTAATCTGCTGCATCACGTTGAGGAAGGTGATACGATGTACTCACTATATACTTATGATTTACTGCTGTTGTTTTAATTCCTGGAATTATAACGGAGCGTTATTTGTTGATGAAGTCCCTCCTACATTGTCACACGGAGCCTCTTTGCCTCTCCACGTCCTCCAATTGACTGCGTCTTATCTTTTTCTCAGCATCATCCGCTTCTTGAAGATTTCATACCAAGATTATCAAACGATTAACATGCAATAAGTTCCTCACGCCGCTTAAACATTTATAAACAAGTGTTTTCATTTCCATCCAGTTATCTGCTTCCCAACTATTACAAGTCTATCTAGTCTTGCCTGTGCTAAACCATAGTCTCAAAGTTCTCCTTAGCTCTACATCCGATAATCCTGCATCCACTGATCTCCTTTCTTCCTACCTCTATCTCCGATAGCTCTTTTCTTTTCGATGGTAACCACAGTCACGCCAAACCAAGTTTTCTCCGAAACCATACCCTCATCATTCCCCATGCATTATTTCTTTGTCCATTGCAATATTTCAATATACTGTTTGAAAAAACCTGTGATATTCTGATATGGCTTTCTGGTATGGTTCAGGAATGCAAGCTTTCTTGTGTTATGAATGTAGTTCATAGGAAAAAAGTTATCCGCTTAAAGCTGTACCTTCGCAATTCCCTTTCTGGCTACCTTTCAGTCGTCTTCTGACCCGGTCAAAGCCTACCCTGTCCAATCAATCCACCACCGCCCGGAGCCCCTTGCCTCTCCGTATCCTCCAACTTACTGTTCCTTATCTTTCTATCAGCACCATCCGCTTCTTGAAGATGCCCCAATCACTCCCTATTGATCTATCGGGTCTGTCCGGCGCTTCTAAGATAACCGTGTCTGAGCTAGACATGAGCATCGATTCGCAAGAGGACTTAGCTGCTTGACCTGGAGCACGTCGAGTTAAAGGCAGGATTTAGTTTAGGGAAGATCAGAGTGACTAAAAACACAAACTCACAAGTTTTCTGGAACTTTAAGCCTAAAAACTAATATGTTGATATTGTTTCATACGTGCAAGTCATGGAGTTCTTTTTGCTTTAAACTATTGTCGTGATTTCTTTTTCTTTTTTTGGGCGGGTTCAAAAAGTGACAACGCCATTTTGCTTCTGTGTAGCGACGTAATGGTCTTATTTACAAGATACCTGTGTGGGATATCTACATACATTCTTACCAATGGCTTTTGCTGATTGGTACCCAAAATAGGCATGTTGCATCTTCTGCAATATATACGTTCTTATTAATTGCCCCTAGGAAGTATTGCACAATCTTTGGTTGTTAGCTCTAAAGAAAAAAAAATGGTTTTGATTCTGTATGTATTAAGAACACAATTTCGAAGCTTAAAATGTCATAAAATTATAAAAACAGGTATACATCCTTTTAAGCTGAGACGTTTTACAATAAGATTACAAAAAAATATAACCGATTGCTCCAGCCCTTATGGCTCTCAGCAATAGGGTGACAAGAGCACTGCAGCCTCTCAGGCTATCTCGCCCGTCTTGAAACTTTCTCATCTTTTTAGTTTATGAAGCTGCGTGTTTTCTCAAACCCGTGCTGAAAGAACACGCATGCAAAAATGCTGACAGAGGCCAAGCTGGAGCCGAGATATGGGGAAAACAACAACATACTATATGGCGTACCGGAAGAGTTGACCTATAGCGCCCTCTACTGGTTATTGCTGACATCATCTACATTACAATATTTGCCTCACGTTTTCGTGTGGCCCAGTATTTTAAACATTCTCAAAGCGGAACTCAAAATGGCAGAGTCAGTGGTGGTCTTTGCAGAATTTACCAATCTGAGTTCATTTGATAGAAGTGTGTACTGTGTTAGCGCTAAACATTGCACAGTCTAACTAGCGACAGTACAGCCCTTATTACACCATCATTATAGTCCATCATTGTTGTTTGCTCCCATTTTATAAATAGTAAATCCCCGTCCGAATTTGTGGCTGCGGATGAGGCTTGATCGTCACGTGAACGCGTTGAAATATAGCGGGCCCGTAGCAACACTCTTAGCAACAGTCGTAGCCACAGCCGCTAATTCGGACACGGCCTCACCAGGATGAGAAGAATAGTCTGGTCCTTTTTTGTCTGATAAGAAACTAATATCCATAATTACTATTGCCAATGGGGATCCCGAAATAAAAATAAAAAATACTAAGGCTGTATCGGAATTGGCAGCTACAGTTACGGCTATGACTGTTGCTAAGAGTATTGTTAATTACGTACTACTCTTCAGCGCATGATGACGTGGAAATTTAGCCGTAGCCTAAGCTGTAGCCGCCAATTCAGACCCAGCCTTAGGTCGTATCCGAATTGGCGGATTTAGCCTCGGCTACGACTTATGCTAAGGGCGTTGTTACGAACGTCTTATACTTCTAGGCAAGATGATGCAGTGATCCAGCCGTAGCCGTAGCCGTAGCCGTAGTCATAGTCAATTCGGAAACAGCCTTAGATTATGTGTGTGTAGGCATCTGATGTCAACTGTTATGGTTTCATTGCCATGTGTTTATAATTACTGGAATAACTGAAAATTATACTGATAGTTACACATTCCCCCCAAAATGTTTCATGGAAGTCAGAGGGGGAAAGCCATGCGTAATTTGTTGTTCCCTTTTTTCTTCTTCTTTTTTTTTCTTTTTTCGTGTTTAACCATTTTCCTGTTAATTTGACACTCTTTAGTTGGAGCAGTCATTCTTTAAGATAGCCTATGAGTGTTTAATGGTGAACCAATTCTTTAAGGTAAGCTACGAGGCAAAACTTACGCAGATGACTATGTGAAGATGACAAAGTATGACGACGAGTTTTATAAGGGATATGGCTATTATAAATTCATTTTATTCAACTGACCGCCTTAACACTCGAGGTGCTAAAACAATCGAGAATAAAAAATGGAGTTCCAGTGGCGCCGCTGAGGGCTCACTTGACGTATTATGCAGTGGGCTTAAGGGATAGAGCGGTTACCGAGGGACGATGTCAAACTCTCGATTATATATTAATTTCTTCGAGTTGATTTTATTGTAAATTCATTTCGAAATTACTCTCAAATTGAGTCCTATGTTGTTAACCTGTACGTAACGCTCGTATTTATTGCTGAGTATTATTCCCAAATATATCAATCATATTAGTTTTACTCGAATGTTTAGAGGTTGCCTCCGTGCAAACCTTCTGTGCCTCAACTCGTACCGATATTTTATCGATACCAGCTTATTGATAAGTCGCAACTGTTTCACTCAGCTCGTAGTTGACCGTGGCTTTCTCCAACAGCCATAGGTTATATGGAAATAACCACAACTTATGTACGCCGAGTGCCAGGAGCGAGATTTGTTATTTACTGAAGTTCATTTTATGAATGTTAACCTTAATTAGACATGATTTTAACATTGCTCTTTCTTAGTAATCAATTATGTAAATGCCACAGGGCTTGACAAGAGAAACCTGAGAAATTTTAGGGAAAGGGGAAACAGTGGCACTGGGGTTGTAATTTTGGCTTCACGGAATGGTTCGCATAGAAGAACACCAAGGGGAATGGCATGGGGCGGGAGTAAATTGAAAAAAGATAAGTAAAGATTCTGGTTCAAGACGATCGGAAGGAGATAAGACTTTCTAAGCTCGGCAGTAAAAACACATTTGGGCTTTTCATTTTTTGAGCCCGGACATTATACGTTTTGTTTTGGGGGTTCATGAATAATAAAAACAATTCGAAGTGTGATTTCCAGTTTTTAATATGACTGCTCTAAAACCTGCGTAAGAAATGGCCCGGATCCGGGTTTCGTGGGGCCTGACCTATTTCTGGGTCAGTATGTCCCGGAATTCGTGTAAAAATGACAAATAAATTGGTCAAACTGACCATTTAACCACTTTTCGGGTCAGCCTGACCAGCAAATGGGTCAGGCCCCCTGGGACCCAAATCCTGGTCAAGTTCGACCCTGGATTTCTTTTTAGAGTGAACCTACCACCTGCATCTGTGTGGTTTTTTTTTTTACAGTTCGTCTTTTAAACATAATGAAATTGGCCTCATTGAGCAATTGCAATCACTGATTACTTTAACAATGCAGTTTTGCACATTTTATATGACAATTAAGCTCACTTTGTTCCATCGAGACCTAATTTCAGACAAACTAAAGCTGAATTTTCGGGGGAAACGATTGAGACGCCTATCAAGGCGAAAGAAAACCCTCAAACTTACCCTTCCATCAAAAGGCGCCGGTGAAGTTAATTTGGCTGGTCCCGTTTAAAGCCAACTTTACAATAAAACACTCGATGCAAATTAATTAAAAGCTTCATCAAGTGCTATGTAAACCGTCTTTCAGACATTCTAAGTTGCAATTTCCTGATAATTTAAAAACTTTGCGATTATTGTTCTTAATTGTGACTCATATACCGCAAGAGAAAAAGATTGCTGTAACCTGGAAAAAAATCCTTCTTCAGTTTGAATGTTCACTTGAAGAGACCCGATGATATTTCATCCCTTGCCACTCTATGAATGACAAGATACAATCACTAATGGGGTGGGTAAACATAATCCAACCTTGCTGTACCGATTTGCACTTGTGGGGTTCGATTATGACTCAGTTATGCCGCTTCGGAATCGGATATAACTCGTTACCTCTCCTTTTGTAGCTTGTAACATTTCATTCAAGTTTAAAATTGTGTTTGCTGGGGGGGAAGGGTTCCTCACGTGATGATCCTTGTGAACAAATAAGTGCAAGATAAACATTTATCACCAATCAGTTGTCATTTAATAATTATTTTTTTAGCCGATCAATGAAGACTCCTAATAAGGGTTGACTTGCTCTGTCTTTAGTCCCTAAATACACCCTATGTGTAATGAAATACTGCCTGACCATTTTTCACACGGCCGTGATGGAGAAACATAATTTACGTCCGTGGTTTTCACTCGTATAACCTTCGCTCAGCGTTCAGCATTCGTTGGACTTTTTTTATTAGTCTATGGACAACTAATATCTGCTTTCGGGACCGGCGTGTGATAAGCTCATATCTAGCAATGACCATCTTGGACATCTTTTGTGACATACGAACTAATCTTGCGTTGAGACTTCAGCGTCTTATCTTCCATTTGTTAATATGACACGACTTGGAGATACCATCCAGTTTGTGATGAATGTCAAATTATTCCTCATCCTCAAAAAGTATTGCAAACACACTGAAGATATAGTGACGCAGATTTTGAAGTAACCTTTTGCTTCAAAATGGGATGCGTACGTGTGGGTTGTTGTTGTTGGGTTTTTTGTAGACTTGAATGAACTAAGCAGTGCAGGCTTCCGTTAGCTAATTACAATAACTAATTATCAAGATAATTAACAGCACACGTCGACCCATTGTTGATGTTAGGACCATGTTTTAATGTGGTTAATCACAACGCCAGTCAGATTGAGCACGATGCTAAAGCCCCAAGCAACGTAAGACTCCACGTTCAGGTCTCTGACATCAATCTTAAAAATTCTATGAGCATCTTAAAGACGGAGAATGTATTTCTCAAAAATTCAAAGTCCGTGTTAGAATGGTTAGAACTATGAGCAGGCAGCGGTTTTAGATTTCAAGGGAGATTATCATCAATTAACTTACAATGGCATTGTTTATTTTGGATGATAAATCAATCAAATCAACTCGGATCTTGAAAAAAAAAATTTACCAAGATCTTTACTGAAGATCATGAACGTCTGTTATGGGGAAAACTTTCTTCAACACGATACATAAATGCATTAAATGATGGTGAGAGGGGATAAAGCAGGCAATTCGCTAGCCCTACAAAATAATACGCTTGGATCAGAGAAGTTTATAAGCATGACAAAAGATAAACTAAATATGTACCTTTGCTATCCAGTGCCACTGTGACGGAATTATAAATATTTACCCGAAATCCCTCTTGGACAAAATGGAATGAGTTTCAATCCGTTTAATGACACTTCTCAACACACCTTTGCGCGCGTCATCCAGGTATCCGTGGGTTCACCAACCTTCAAAACACGCATGTTGGTTCCATCATAATACAAAGCCATACGCACACCGTAATTAAAATTTGAATTATGGCTATTGAATTAATCAGTCCTGTCAACACATTCCTGCAATCCGCCACGGTCATTCCACTGTCCATTCTTCCCCCCTATCCGGAACACCTAATCAGGACCCCCAACATATCTTACAAAAATGAGGGAAATCTCGGGGAAAGTCTGTCATCGTTTGTACCTAATAGCTCGGGCGAATTTCTACATTGCGAACGACAGGCCCCGTAGACTGATATGTGGATTACTGGTACCTCTTTCGTGGGAGTAGTTTTACGTCCGGATACTGCTTTAGCGTGGCTTCATCCTCCGGGCGATACTTGCTTGTGCACACACTGAACAAAATGAAAAAAGCACGCGCCTCGAGAACCAATTACTTATTATACGCGACATTTCTCGAATCCAGACTATTTGTGGCCATTGTACTGGTGCAGATGTCGTTTATTCTCGTTCATATTTGTTGTGGTTTCTGAACGACAGAATAGCAAGGTTGATGTAAACAATAATTGGTGATACAAATATTCAGTAAAATTGTCACTTCAAGTTTGAACCAGTTCAAAAGTCTTCAGAAATAGTCGAAATTGTGTTTTACCTCTGATCAATTATGTATTCTTTGTGCCACATGGAACCTTGTGAAGAGAATTTGTTTCACTAACGATCCACATGAAACCTTGTGAATGGTTATAGCGATTACTATCGATCCACTTGAAACCTTGGGAATAGTAATAGCGATTACTATCGATCCACATGGAACCTTGTGAAGAGTAATAGTGATTTATTATCGATCCACATGAAACCTTGTGATGAGAAAAAGCGATTACTATCGACCCACATGAAACCTTGTGATTAGTAATAGCGACTACCGATCCACATGAAATCCTGTGAATAGTAATGGCGATTACTATCAATCCACATGAAACCTTGTGAAGAGTAAAAGCGATTACTATCGATCCACATGAAACCTTGTGAATATTAGTTGTGATTACTATCGATCCACATAAAACCTTGAGAAAGGTAATGGCGATTAATATTGATCCAGACGAAACATTGTGAATATTAGCGATTACTATCGATTCACATGAAACCTTGTGAAGAGTAATAGCGATTATTATCGATCCACATGAAACCTTGTGAATAGTTAAAGCGATTACTATCGTTCCACATGAAATCTTGTGAAGTGTAATAGCGATTACTATCGATCTACATACAACCTTGTGAAGAGTATTAACAATTACTATTTGATCCACATGGAACCTTTTGAAGAGTAATAGTGATTACTATCCATCCACTTGAAGTTTTGTGAAGAGTTATAGCGAACTACTGTCATTCAAATGAAACATCGTGATGAATGATAGCGATTGCTATCGATCCACTTGAAACCTTGTTAAGAGTAATAGCGTTTACTATCGATCCACATGAAGCCTTGTGAAAAGTAATAGCGATTGCTATTGATCTCCATTTTTTATAGGTATTTGTGCAAATAAATGCAAAGGATTTTAAACAGTAGTTTTAAGAAGTCTTTACTTTAGTCTGGCTTCCCACCGTGATGCATGACTCCTCAGACGTTCACATGGCTTAAATAATAATAGTCCACAACGTGCGTCCATCACTTGATGGAAGGATGTGAGACTCAACTTTCTCATGTAACTTCCAAACCATGACAGATAGTGTTGAACGCACTCAGTATCGTGTGTCGCCAACACAGATTGTCCCATTTCAACCGGTCTGACTTGATGTTCTATTTTAAAATTAAATAATTTGTTGTTGTCTAGGCCTTCAGTCATTTTGATACAGTCAAAACACTTCCCACGTTCACTTTGAAATACGATAACAACTTTATCACTTTTTGGTTTTGTATCTTTTAGTTTCTTTTCAAAAATAGTTTGCCTAACTGTGTCTTTGTCAACCTCACGCAAATGGTCAGACTATGACGTAGTTACTTAATGGGTTGATTTTCAATTCTACACATTATCTTTTCAGTTCATATTAACTCCTTTAATGTCAGATTGACGTCACTGCGTAGATTTAGGAACATTCTGAGGTTGCAGCCGATCATTAGCCCCGCATTGTTTACTGGTCATTAAAATATACGCTGGATATCACATTGCACTATGGCGCCATTAGTTAAAAACGAACGGAAGCCGCAAAAGAAAATGCAAATGCGCCGTCTGGCTGCATACTGACCTGATCTGGTGAAAAAAAAGAGAATAATAATAAATAAAATAAAAATCTTAAATTCTTGTGGCATAATTCATTAAGACATATTAACCTGAAAATTATTCAGGTGAGATATTGTAATTGCATCATATTAAAACTCATCAAACGATCAGTGCACCTGGGAGATTTCGAATTTACATCATTTTCGTCGTCAGTGCATTCTGACGCGTCTAAATTAAGATCGGTTAAAAAAGGGAACTCGCCCTAGTTCAGAATTATCCTTCATGAGATATCAAATGCTGTTACTTTTCCTGTTTTTATTTTACCCTATCAGCATCTGACCCATTATACATTGAAATGATTCCTCTGAAATTGAATTGATATTTTGACGGATTTAAAATTTAAAACTTTGAAACCCGTGTCGTGGAAATGTTGTACACTGTCATGTATATGCTGAGAAGATAAGTGACAGCCCAATTTTGTTCTGAAAAGTTTCAAAAATGTTTTTAGCTTAAGCTCTGACATGGCAGCAACAAGGAAATGACAGTAACAAATAATAAGCTTTACTTGTAATCGCTAGATCTTGCAAATTGCGCCTAAACATCAGTTCGGGGTCTCGGGTTCATGTGATGCCCCTCGTTTCGGCCCAATTTTCCAGAAGTGATTCGTGAATTAAGCCTTTCCTTTGAGGTATATCATTCAAAATGATGATTGAAAAAATAAACCTATTTCAGTAATCACAAAAACCGACCAAGAGATCAAAACATTATGATATCCTTTTTTTCTACAGCTGCATTTAGTCTATTTATATAATTACATTACGTGTAGGGCCTCCCTTGATATATCCACCATGCCTAAGAGTTGTGTCGTGTCCTTTATATTAGTGTGCCCATAAAAGCTACATTTATGCAGTTACTGGATGAAGTCGAGTCATTCTGATTCAAACATCACGTGTTTGACCTTTCACTACGGCCCCTCAATTGCAATCGGGATTGATAAAATCGCCGTAATCTCTGGAATTATGCCTTGAAAGGTTAGTGATGGAAGGTCAGTGCCCATAGACACGAAGATATTAATTGTTATTTTAGTCTGGGTTGCCTTCATACAGACGTACTCTGCGATATTGAATGCAATTTGTTTGCTTGCTTCGGCTTCTATAGTCTTTCCCATTTTTCATACCATTTTGTGAGACTAGCGCTGCTTGCAACTTCAAAAGGCTTTAAAGCTGATCTGATTTAAGGGTTTTCAATTTGCAATCTTCGTTAAATTTTTTCATCTGCTGTTTTCTCTGTCCATTTTTTCTTTAATCTGTGTAGGATGGGCTGGGATTAGATTGTGTAATTCCTCTCTGTGTCCATTCCATTTCATTTTCATTTTCTTGCAACATTATGTGACGTTCCTGAATGTGAATGCGAAATCGCATTATCTTATATCAGCATACTATGGTTAATGTTTCGGGCATTGTATTTTCTTAAACGGTTCAACAGTCACTTATTTTAACACTTTGGGATACCTCTGTTTTATGCCTTTGCATGCTTAAGTTTGAATTCAACAGTATCGAATGTCTTTGAAAAGATTACATTTAGAACTATTATCTCTGTTATGAACAATTTTAACGTTACTCGATATCTTATGGGGTAGGTCACTTATACATCGGGTCAGGATTATGTCATTGGAAGTCAAAGGTCATGCATTGGGAAAAATCATTACAATGGAATCGTACAATTTTTGAACAAACCTATGTCTAAAAATAAATACACTAAACCATTACTGCCAAGGTTATGGGTACACTTACAATGTCCGCCCATTAGATTGGCCATCGGTAATGACATTTATTTTATTTGCTTATCCTATCTCAAAATCAGATTTGACTTTGAGTCACGATTTATCTGTTTTAGGGTCAATGTGTAACCGCGAGATGTCACCAATTCTCATGAGACTTTTTTGAGCGAGATTTTAGCTATTTATTTTATTCGCATATGGATATCAAAATATCAACGAGTGCGAAATGTATTGTTGTTACTGTGAAGGTGATCCCTGAATGTAAATGTTTTTTATTTTGTGACCAATGTAACCTGAGTGTTTTGTCTTTTTTCGCCGAACAACCTTACCTGTAACTGTCATTGATTTTCAGGGAGATTAACGAGGAAATGAATGTATCAATATCTTCGACATTTACGCCTTTCAGGCGAGTCTCTGTTTGGTGTTGTTGTTGTTGTTGTTGCATACGTCAGGGCGTGATTGTGAGAATATTAGCCTCACTTTCATTAGTATTTTGAATAGGGCGAACGGTTAGCACTCAATTAAACTGCAATTCAATACGCTCAACCTGACCCCTAGATGGCAAGTTTGTGGTCTAATTTGTGTCAGAGCTTCTTCCCAACTCATCCGCAATGGGTTGGATACCTGGGGACGCATTCCAACCTCCCATTAGAGATAGAGGAAATCACAGTACAAACTATAAGCTTTTGCGAATCAAGTGACGTAAAGGTGCCTGACACCTTAAAGGCAGGGCATATGTTTGGTAATTGTCAAAAACCAGTATTCTCACTTGGTGCATCCCATTGCAACATATGCATATGGAAAAACAAACCTGTCAAAGTTTGGGCTCAACTGGTCATCGAAGTTACACGAAGATAATGAATTAAGAAAAATACACACTTGTATTTTTTGGGGTGAATAACATTACCCCTTTCTCTAAAACTACATTACTTAAAAGGGTGTCGTTTCTAACAATGTTTTATAGTATCAACAGCTCTTCAGTGCTATTTACCAAGTAAGTTTTTATGGTCATCTATGTTTGGAATAATTACCAAACGTATACCCTCCCTTTAAGGGTGCTTACGCCTTGGGTAGAAAAGCCAGCAAATGCACCCAGCTTAAATCAAAAGAAACCATCTCGTGAAAAGTTTATTTCAAAGCACTGTTTTTGCATTCAGGGTATAACAAGTTAATATTTTGGAGTGATAATAATTATTACAAAATTGAAAAAAAAATTGTTTAAATCGAACAATTTTAAACCATATCATATGCAGCGCCCAAAGTCGCCAATTTGATTTCTATTTTTAATTGGCTTTTTCAAATGAATATTAAACATCCATATTTATCAGGCAAACTGAAAGTTCATGTACTTTTGAGTTTATCGTAATGGCAGCTAATCTTAAGGTGTCACTGTTTAAAACTATGTTTTCCCTTGGGTACAATTTTAACCGACCCCACAGACAGAAAGTCGTTTCGGTGTCAAATAGCATCAACCCATGGCTCCTGTGGTATCACTTGGTCATTAAGAACTCACTTTACAAGGTTCATTATTAGTGATTTGGAAATTATTTTCAAGTTTTGACTTTTGAAACTGAAGATGAGATACTCAACAATGAACAATCAACGAAGCTATCCTGTTGTGGTATGTTAGTTTCCAGAAGTTTAGTGTTGTATATATGTGCATTTTTAATCCTGTAAACACAATGTACTGGGTGTTACATGCCTCTTGCATAAAGACACAATATTTATGTGTTTTATGGCGGTAACGAGTGAACCAGAACTATTGACTTCTAATGGCCTTATTGGGAATTCCAAGCCAGTATTTCCCATTAAATCTACCGGGAAGCAGGTAAACAAATTCATTTCACTTGTGCCCAATATTTCGCCCCTCAGCCATAACCCCTAAATGCCATTTTGGGAATAATAATATATCAACCTGATAGAAAGGATCGAGGCGAAGATTGCTTGGAAATACGAAAACTGCCCTGCCTTAAAGTCTCACGCGATTACCGCGTAACAAGGTTAGAAGAATGTCTGCGACTGGCGAGATTTCAATTAGAGTATAAGGCCGGCCACTTGCTCACTCTGGGCTAGTCTAGGCACCGCCTCCTCCAGGAATACAGGTCAAACACATCGCAACGATGTTTGCGTCTTGGAACACTGGGCACAGGCTGTGACGTCAGGATGCTGGTAATATTTCCAAGGGGACTCGTTCATCTTACCGTGAATTCTTTACTCACATAGCATTGCAACATTTGGATGAAGTATTTTATAGTGTCACATCCCAGACATTCACAGATTTTTCAAACTGCCTTTTAGCCTCCATCTTTGTTCATTGGGGACATAAATTCTATTAAATAATACAACTCCTTATAAATATAAATCAGACCAGTTAAAGTCATGCGATGGTGCTTCCATTCTTGTTATGAAGAATGGTTTACAGACCATGTAACATAAGGCTACATGCACTTTCATGCTGCAAAACGAAGGTGACATTATGGCATATATTTAGGGGTGAAATGCAGTAAATTTAAACTCAAACGCACATAATCACAAAACAACAGTCTGGAAGGAAATACTTTCTTCATATTCTACACTGTCATCTGCTCAAAATTCAAATTGTTATTATTCTTTCATCTGGTGGAACAGTATACCTGCCGATACAAAGTACGTACTCAAGGCTTTTTCGTAAACATAATAATGTCACATCTTCTTCCGTATTGTTGTACATTTACCATGTTCAGGAGCCCAATATAAAAAATCCCCAGATTTTTCGTAAAGATGAATAAGGAATGTATCGATCTTATAGTGTAAGCAAAATGTGATGTCCATAAGTCACAAAATCACTTAAGTGAAACCCTTAATAACTGACATAAGTGGAGTTTCGTACTATCAATTCTAGAAGATGGATTCTTTCTGTGAAAAACAGACTGCATTCATTTCTAATACTGAAAATAGATAATCGTCCTTTAATGTCACTCAAACGAGCTGCGAAGAATCGAAAATGACAGGTATCGGCGCCAAACCATCTTGATTTTCCGTCCTTTAATATGCCATCAGAAATTGGTAACGCAATTAAAACGAGAAACACACCATGTGTACACAGTAGTTTGTGATCTGCCAATGCTTCGTCTGGAGGTTTTTTTCTGAGCGGGAATTTTTGCTGCTTGGCTTCGTGCTATGTATACATTCTCATTTGATTAATGTGGCTGTGAATTGATGTGGAAACAATGAATCTCTCTCGGGAGACCATTAATCCTAAATATGAATTGAAGACTGTGCCATTGTACTGTCTCATATTCAAATGTTAAATAGTTTCACCTGCTAATTTCCGTAGGCGTCAGGGGTCTTGGGAATCCCAGGATCAGTTGAAAAGGTTCCCATTAAGAAAGAATCGCTAAAATAAGAAACGATAAAAAACCGGGTGTTTAAGTCTAACAGAAGGTTTCAATAATAAAATGTAACAATAAAACGAGATTTTCATTTGGAACCACAACTTTGGATAAAGCAGGCTGTACACACAAATGTTGCAAAATATAATGAATTATGTTTGTTATGGCGTGTGCAGTCAATTAATTCGGATGTTGACGTGGTTGACTTAAAATGTGTGGGTGTGTCATTTTAATGCTGCCCTGAACGGTTCAAGAAAGCTTTGGTTCTGCATGGTTCTGGAATATCATCACTGACTGATTAATGAGCAGAATGTAACAAAATACATTATTCATACATATCATTTTCCTTGCATATATTCTGAGACCCACGTGTGCTCTTGTGTCGATGTTTACCGCCATGGGGCGTTTAAAAAGGTATAGGCCTATCAAACCACGCCCAAACCACACCCAAAAATATCTTTCACAAAATAATGCATTACTTGTTGCGGTGTGAAATACCTTGATGCAATTGAGGTAAAGGTCAGGTAAACTGTGGCTTGATATCCTTTCCACATGAGTCCAAACAGATTAACCAAATTTCTTTACCTCTGACTGGATCATGTGCGTAAGGAAATTACTATGTAAATGGCACTGTACCATAGCGATGTCAAACTTGAAAAGGCACGACTTGCATGCATAAGGTAGGTAGTCCATTTCATATGCACAAAAATAAGTCCCTTCCTGTGTTAAACCAAGCATGATCTCTCTTCAGTTTGTCTACAATCTGGTAGAGGTGTAGATCCATCCAGTTGCTGTCACAATGTAGTTCCCGTAGTTCCACTCATTGACCTGGTTAGCAAGTGAGGACAAATCGCTGTTCCCTTTTTTCCCCTAATTAATGACCGACGAGTTTATGTGGGGGCGCTCTAGATAATCATTCACGGATGAAATCGAAGCGGGTTCCTCGGCAGTCATGTCGCACTGTGTATAGTTTGGACCTCACACGGGGTCTAGCGACTGCTGATGAACTACATGCGCTTTGTCTATGGAGAACTGTAGTAGATGTGAGTCGCATTTAAGCGGGGGTACCCGATAACCACATTGCATGCGTGCATGCCCAATTGGCCACACCGTGGCCGTGACTGCGATGTTAATACTCACGTTTATTGCTCTTCTTCTGAATGTGGAATCTTTGTGGATTGTCAGAACAGAGAAGATATCACGAATATGCTCCCAGGCTAAGGTGCTCTTAAAATCATAATAATTTCCTTAGATCTACATAACTTTTATGGATCGTGGACTACCATATGGATTGAAAGGTAAGCAGTTACTTTCTGAGTGTATTTTGTGTGTCTGATTATTAACAGGGGGAACATGGACATCGTTTTGTTGTATCCAGCAAGGAATGTTCGTATCCAGCGAAGCAAAAAGGAACCTCAAAGATTACAATTCGTGACCTTTGGGCTAATAAAATGGTGAAAGTTGACTGTGAATGCCGTTCCCCCTTACAGGCTCTTGTTTTCCATAAATAATCAAACGTTTGTCAGACCGAGCCCATTTCTTAGTGATTTATCGTCTTGCCTAGGTGATTATTTTGTTTCTCTGTGACGCAACTGGCGGGAACTAGTCTATACTCGCTTCAGAATGAGTTAAAGTATGAAAGATTTTGTCCTACTTGAATAATTATTTCTGGAAATCACCTGTGTTAAATTGGCAGGTATAACACCAGCTGAAGGTGTGATGTTGCGGAAATGTAAAGCAGTTAGTTGAATATGACCAAGCAGATTGAATCCCAATCAAACCTCAACACTTGTAAGGCATTACGGCGCACTTAAAGGATATCATATGCCTGTGATATTGCGTCTCAGACGCTTCTCTAGCTTCTGACACTTAATGCTTGAGATTTATTGGCAATGTTTTCTGTCGCGAGGCATGTTTTAGTTACAAGGAGACGAAATCATGTCAATATTTTCTCACCTTTGATGATTAGTGCGCTGCTGGGATGACACGGTACCCGTGGATGGTGAGATAGGGTCGCTTCCTATCCGGTGTCGATTGGTCGTGGATTGAGAATTCGTGATCAAGGAGAGGAATGAGAATCAAATAAGATTTTATGAGGGGAGGTTGGGTGAGAGGTGGAGAGCAGGGAAGCAGCTTTGCAAACATACGAGCCTTTATAATGATTACCCCGGCAGCTAGGCATCTTACATACACTCCATCTTCAACTCGTGATGAGAAAATCCATTTACTAGCCAGGCAGTCACACTACCATGTCAAAACGATAATTTAGAAGGGGGAAAAGGTACATCTAGGGATTTTTGCGATGTCATAATGAAAGTATATTTTAAGATATTTTCAAGATGTAAATTCATTTTGTTATTAAGAAAGTACTGGCTAATCTTTCGTTCAGTTTGACTTTGAATTTGGATACGAGAACTTACATCGATTCCTGATATAGCGTATTTGTATTAATTAATTAAGGTGACATTCGGGCCATTCAAAAACTCTTCCGAGTCAGCTGACCGGAAGTCCCAATGAGACATTAAAAATTATGCAGTTAATTACTCTTCTTTATGGGCTAAGACAGATCAAGTAAACAAATAAGAATGTGGATATCAATTGGACTGAATGTATAATTCAAAGCCGTTTAAGTGGTCTAACACGGAAAGCTTTAGATTTATTGGAGTAAATGAAAGTGTTCAATACACGCAGCCTGACAAAATATTTGGCACGGTATAGAGCTGAGATTGCCGACTTATTCCCAGTTGACCGCCTCACCTACGGTGCACCCTTGATCGTTATGAAATGATGGCAATTTCTACAAGAAAGAATCAGACGTCCCAGAGGAGCTTTGCCTTATGCTGAAGACCCGCCCCGGGGCAAATGAAACATGAGAGATAAACGACGAGCGGTGGGGATCGGTTGTTTGGGACGGGAAATAGCCTGGGTGTGGTTGGGACGAGGCATAAAGAGGCACCAGCGAGTCTCTCCACGGTTCTACTCAATGGAACTGGAGAGGTAATAATGAGGCAACATTGATAAGAACCTAGGGAGGGACGGTCTCCTACGGCTCTGGCAGCCCAAGGATGATATATGATAAGCCGGGGTTCCATTCTGTACCCTTTGCACAAATTGATTGACTCTAGGTAGCGACTGTTGAGCGCCTCGTGCCGTCACGGCAAATTTTCAGTTATCAAATCAAAGATGATTCGATTGAGTAAGACCGCGGAAGTCGGGACTCATTATCCAGTGTCGATCCGGATTCCCGACCAATGGATTAAAAGCATACCTTAGCTGGGAGAAACATGCAAGGAATTAACGGCCGCTGCGGGGGGCTAGGTGGACACGCGCGTCTCTGAGTAATTACACTTGTCGTAATGTTGTTCACTCATTTAGAGAATTGTCACTCCGCATCTATTATAACTCCCGTGTCTGTCTATCAACCGAAGGATTGGAATTAAATACTCATTTGTTTTAATTATCTTTTAAAAGTGAAACCACGCGATTCCTCGTTGGTGGTTGACGCAGTTTGCTCTAACGAAGTTATTACGTTGTTAATTGTTGTAATGACTTGTGCGAACACAACTCTGAATCTCGTACCATCAGAAAATGTTCAATTTTAAATTAGTAACTATTTGCAACCATGGCATGTAATTTAAAAGGACACAGTTCTCCTTGATCTGTCAAGAAATACCACCAGAGTTAAAATTTCTGTCTAGATGCGGCTTTCGAGTTTGAGTGGGTCTCCGTGCTTCAAAAAATTACATAATAGCTCCTATAAACTAGATTACTGTTCGTTAATTTGATTCCAACCCTTTGTGAGTAGCATTCTTAAGTACCCAGAATAAATTAAGCAATTCTGTAATCAACCTTTGTTTTGGTAATAATATTGACTGGAAAACAAAACAATGGTTCTGCCATTAATAAAGGTATCGTTGCAGAGGTGCCATTGTATTATGTTCAACTGCAAATATACCATTTCTAATACCATTTTTAATACCATTACAATGGTACTAATACATTAGTGCATAATAAATTTACCGTCGAAATGTAAGATATGACCTGCATGGATCTACTGATAACCCCCAACACTTTCGGGTTAAATTGAATCCGGATAAGAGAAGAGTCTTGTGGACTTAATAACTGGAACAGTAATAGCTAACCCGATAAGAATTCTGAATTAAACATCAAGCTAGATTGAGATGATATTGAGTAAATGTGACTCAAAACGATCAGTCAGTACCTATTTTAATCAATTCAATTCAATAATACATTTTTCCGTCTTGGTCATCAGTGGCAAATACAAACTCCCCTGAGATCAAAATGATATGAATGGCCTTTTAAGAATTAATTTAGTAAATATTTAATTCACCTTCCAGGTCACTATTGTCAGAATACCTTCGAATATTCACATCGGTGCGTACAATCCTCATGAATTATAGACCTTCCAGCTTATGAATAATCGTGGGTAAAGTGTTTCAACTTGAAAGGTGTTGTGGTTATGTAACAACTCTTGCTGTTGATTATTTGCCAATCACTCATTCTGAGGAAGCACTCACTTAAGGTTTGGTGGGATAATTGTCAATAAAAATGTACCCTAACCTTACTCATTCCCTTCGTGTTGTATCAGCAATGTGGTTTCCCAACAGCTTGGCAAAGTTGTTGTCATTATTGGATGAATAATTAACATGTTTTATTTTCTAAAGCTTCTCATAAGTTGGTATACTGGGAAACAACGTTTACTCTGAAGTACTGTCGAGTTCCTCGAGATTGAAAGTGTAAATAAATGTATGTTCGGTTGACTATACATTGATACCTCACCATGCAGTGCGCCAAAACCCATACAAGTGTAAATTACTTCATTCGCTCTAAGATCTTGAGGCAATGTCTACAGCAGCTAGGTCTTTCGATATCTAGTTTAACAGCTTTCTTTGGGTGATGTTGGCATGTAAAAACTGTACCTAAGAATATGTATATAATGCTGTTTTCTTTGAGAAGAATGCGCACGTTCATTGACATACCGTATAGTCCGTACTATTTCTCCTCGTAATAAGGCAAGAGCTACGGTATTGTGGATCTAATAGACTCTAAAATCTCCCTTGTCAGAATTGACCCTGATTCTGGGTCCCGTGGGGCTTGACCCATTTCTAGGTCAGACTGACCAGAATCTCTGTCAAAATCCCATTTTTGACAAGTTTTGACTGGAACTGGAATCCATGTCATTGTTGACCCGGGAGTTTTTAGAGTGCACTCCTTATGCATTCTAGTAAACGTTAGTATCTTTAAATATCTTCAAAGAAGCTAATACATGTATGTAATGGCAATGTTTTTCAAAATCATGCGCATCTTTCTTGCCACACCCCGGCAACAGTATTTTGATAAGATAGTATATGGTATTATTTTGTAATAATAACATTATTTTAAAAAACTAGTAAACCTTCATTTATAAATAGCTTGGTCCAATTGTAACTTTTCAAAAATGCATTCTAGTCTCGCTTGGCTGTACAGGGAACCCGACGTATTGTCCCCTTAATTAGCATATTGTTCAATTTTATAAACGGAACAACTAACAACTCGAAGACACTTTTGTCCGCTTTCCCATCCTACGCAAACACTCCATAATCATATTTAATTATTTTGTCACCTCGCTCGACTATAATGCCACTCATAATTTTAAACACACCATCGATTTAAGGTTATTGTTTACTTTAAAGTCAACCTCGCAGTGCGAGCGCGGGATGTTAGGAGACGTCTCCACTCACACGACTTTAGCCTCGCCTTGCGTTTATATCTCTACAAGGACACCCAGTATTTCACACAACCAGACAGACCCATGTAATATTGTCAAACGATTTGAAGATCAATTCTGAAACTAGAATCAAGGACTTCCCATACGTGGAAAAATAACCCCATATCTGTTACCCGAAAGGCTATCTTAAAAGTACCCTCTATTTATAGCTTATTGAACATCATTAAAATAATTATGGCCAGTGTACATTGGACCAGGGCAGAATGCAATAATTTGCTACTTCACTTTTCCAGCGAGCTTTTTTTTTTCATCATCATCGAGTTTAATAAAGCAGCATTCTGAAACAGTGGTACACCCACGAGGAGGCCCCGGGTGGGGAGTGGCGGGTAATGATACTCTCACACACGGTTTCTATTTTTAGGTTTATTGCTCCGGCCATCCTATATGCTTCGAGTTATAACTGCAGAGGTGTTAATAGTTTTAGCTCATCTCAATAAACACTCTGAACTATAAAGATAAGGTTCATTCATATATTTGGGAAGAGAAACCTCACTCTGAAAACTCCGAGGTCTGAGTTGACCCGGATTCCGTGTCCCATGGGTCCTAACCCATTTCTGGGTCAGTAGGCCTGTGCTCAGGAATCTGTGTCAAAATGACCCGAGACTGTGTCAAACTGAATCAAAATCCGAGTCAAAATCTAATTTGTTAACCAGCTTCCGGGTCAGCCTGACGGGTAAATGGATCAGGCTACCTGGAACACGGAATCCGGGTCGATTCTGACCTGGGAGTTTTTAGAGTGTAGTCTCCATCCCCCAGAACTATAATTGAGTATTGTTTTATCACTTACATCGAAAAATCTTGCATTATTTGGACTTTATTGGTCCAAACATAGATAGAGTACTGTTATACCAAAAGGTCTGAAGACCAATTACAATTACAATTTTCAAGAAAACTCAGTTATAGTACAGACGACGTTAGAACTGAAGCTGATTTTAAATCGCTCCTAACAAGTTACGGTATGCCTGTTTGTTTAATTGACTGTAATGTTTGTTTAATTGCATGTTATTGTTGTAAAGCGCCTTGAGACTTTTGAGAGATGCGCAATATTATGACTGTGTTACTATTATTATTGTCGCCAATAAAGCAGCTCCTATACCATAACACTCTGTGTTTGTTGACATGCAAATACTTAGCGCCATCTCTCTGTAGAATTGCACACTGCCCTAGTTTGATTCCTGCAAGGTTAAAGAGGCTGCACATTCTATTGAACATCGCATAATGATGGATGGTTAACTTTAATTCATTTTAGCCGCATGACTACTTTTCACATTAAGCGGTTTTCTGGTTGGTGGCTTCCCATGGAAACAGGTGCATTCGGAAACATGCAATCCATTCAAGACAGTACAACTTGACAGTCTTTATAATCAACATAGAACCTCAGCAATGAATACTAACCTGGGATGTTAAGTGATAGCTTTATCATACATTAAAACAAAACCATTTTATAAGAACCTTTAGTACATCCTCACAGATTGTGCTAGATCTAAGATTAGAACCCCAGCAATAAATAAACCTGCGATGTAAAGTGACAGCTTTATCATATATAAAACTATAAAAAAAACCAAAAAAAACCATCAAATCCATTTTACGAGAACACAAGACACTATCACAGACCCCTCTACATGTAAAACATTTAAGCTTGAAACAATTATTTAAATGTGTTGTTTTTAATTCCACATAATTTCCAAGCTGTTTTTCTGTAAGCACAACTGAAGTACATTTACTTTTAACAAAACCTTTTCTAGAACGCCCACATATATAGTTCTTGTAATCTCTGATAAACAAGAGAGGAAAAGTGGGGAAGCGGTTGGCACCAGACGAAGAAACGTGTTGGATGCCTGAACTCTCTGGGGCCATACTATAAGTGGGGACGTTTACGCGCACACTAAGAAAAACACCAGCCAATCCGGAGATCCGGGAGTATTGCTGTGGAAAATATTACGCCCCACGGCTGTTAACTCTGCACTTGATCTTAGCTGGGGCCTATTTTTCATTAATAACCCTCCTTTCTCTAGTACTAGGTTCAGAGGCTTTAATGCTCAATTTATTCATCGGAGGGGGTTGGAGTTGTAAACCATGCCAAGCGTTGACTAAGGTGGGTGAAAGAGCTTCTAAGCTCTGGATATTCCCATTGCGTTAATCGGTCTTGAATTAGCAATAGAGAAGATCAAAGTATTAACCGTTATATTTAATTGGGATATTAATTCATGCTTCAGACTTTGATTGGCTGTATGTACATTATGCCACATCAGCAATCAAGGTAAGGGTCTAAAGTTGTGGTGGTTACTGACATTAACATTGAGTGCATATGCTTCCATTTGAAACAAATGGATAATCAAACGAGAAAGTGGATCGACAAGCGAGCAGTCAAGCAAGCAAGCACACAAACAACACCAAAGCAAGCAAGCGAATAATCGAACAAACAATAAAGCAATCACCCCAGCGAGACCGCAAAAAGCAAATTGTTGTGCTTTTAAGTATTTCGCATCGGCAAGTAGACAAGCAGGAAACGAGCAGTCGGCCAGTCAAACAAGCAAACCAACAGCAAACAAGCAAACAATTTAAATTAAAGAAATACAAAAATACTCCAGCAAACGATTGAACAATTAAATCAAGAAAGCGTTCACGCCAGCTTGTTAATTCAGATAGGGCTCGATTCACAAACAAAGCACTTAGATTCGTCTTAAGATAAGTTGTTAATATCACTAAAGTGATTTGTGTTACGATTTTTTTTCTATTATTATTTTTTTCTTCTTTTTGCTTTATCTCATTAAGATTGATACACAGTTAGTCGTATCTTTATTGTGAAATTGGCCCGAAGATGCGTGAAAACAAGCAAACTAAAAAAAAAAAAAAACACCACAACTCGTTCAGCAATCAGACAAGTACATATGTATATAGATGTCGGACATGCAAGTAAGCAATCAAGGAAACATGTGTAGGCAAGGCAGGCAAGCAAACCAAAAGAGCAACTAAGCAAGCAATCACGACGGCAAGCAAGCGAACAAGCATTAAAACCAACAAACAAATGAGCCCTTCAGCAAGAACTCACGACGGCAAACAAGCCAAGCAAGCAAGCAAACATCTGACAAACGAGCAATTAAAGAAGCAACCAGGACACCAAGCTAGCAAAATGCAAGCAAACCAACAAACAAATAAACAAACAAACGAGCAATTATGCAAGCGACTACGACAGCAAGCAATCGAACGAACAACAAACCAACAAATACACGAGTACTTCAGCAAGCAACCATGACGGCAAACAAGCAAACAAACAAGCAAACTAACACAGTGACACTCGAGCAAAGCAAGCAACCACAACAGCAAGCAGGCAAAAGCAAGCAGGCAAAAGCAAGCAAACCAACAAACATATGAGCAAAGCAAGCAACCACAATTTCAAGCAAGCAAAAAGCAAGCAAACCAACAAACAAACGAGCAATTAAGCCAGTACCAACGACTGCAAGCCTGGAAACAAGCAAGCAAACCAACAAACAAACGAGCAAAGCAAGCAACCACAACTTCAAGCAAGCAAAAAGCAAGCGAACCAACAAACAAACGAGCAATTAAGCAAGCACCCACGACGGCAAGCAAGCAAACAGGCAAGCAAGCAAACACCCTCACATTAGTGATTATCCGTTCCCGGGCCTCGTCTGGCTAACTTACCCCATCCACAGTTCTTCTGTAAATGTTCACATCGCCAGAATTTCATTATCTCGTAATCCAATGACTCCTAAAAGCACACTTACCTTATACACACTGTATTAGTCTTAAAGGAGTTATGAAGCTAAGTATTCTGAATGTTATTTTCAAACAGTCCAATAACTTCAAGGAAATAGTACAAGAGATCTCTTGTGCACAACATGATGTCTCCATCTTTGTGTGTTACCTGCATTCAAAAGCAATTATTACTATTAAAACGCAGATTTTTAATTAACGAAAGAGACCATACAATTTCGTCATCCAATGACGATTAACACCGATTTGAACTATGAGAGGAAAATAACATGTTCCCAGTTGGTATATTCCCAGTTAATAACTCTATTCACAGTTGGTCTATTTCCAGTTGTTGTTCACAGTTAGTCTATTCCAAGTTTGTCTGTTCCCAGTTCGTTTATTTCGTACTTAATTTGAAGAGGTGTAATTGTTGTTTCCTGCTGACATTTTCTCATGTTTGATGTTTTATTGCAGTGTTTGATTCAAGAAAGAACGCATTCCCGAACCAGCAATTTGGTAGTATTTGAATGATATAGACTTTTGCAATCAGCCATGTTGTTTTCCTATACAATCAACCAACCAAACCGAGGCTCTAGGGGTTAAATAGTCTGGTACCATTTTTAGTATTATGAAAATAAGTACATATGGCTGCTTCTGTATACGGTGAACGTAACACAAATGCTGAAAGGTGCATACCTTTGCCTAAAATATAGATTCTTACAGAAGGCTTAAACTTTCAGGTGCTATGTCACTGTTATTGATATTTCATTGTTAACTCGTAAGTGTACAGTGACATTGGTGCTCATTTTGTCGCGTCTTCGCATTCGTTCAACGATCAATGATTACGAACATCATTTACACATTCTTCATTAATCTATTGTTTTCTTTGTATATCTCTAGTTTTCCTTGATCGTGTATGATTTCAACGATATTGTCGACATGGATGGGCCCAAATTCCCGCTCTATTTATACAAAATCAAATCAAACTCTACGCTACTTCCCATCACGCTCCTGCCCTCCCTAGCTGCTAGTGAGTTCTTGCAAGTAATCAATAACTACACCACAGTACACACTGGGAGAGGAGTCTAAAATCAATCGCAAGAACATGCTTCCAACCTAGGTCATATTATTCTAGCAGGGGGGCTTGTATACAACAAGGACGAGTACAAGACATTGCCATCAAGACCTTGCAAGACGCTGATGCGATAGCACGGATGAAATCATTGTCAATGGACCGGGGCTTCACCGTCGTTGCAGCTGATAGCACCCTTCAACATCCCAACCAATTCCTGTAATATATTTCTGGGTTAAAATCGGTGAGCATTTCTATGCCGGGATGTTTTTTTGTTATTTCGTTCGTAGCCCCGGTTAGATCTCGTACAATGAGGACAGGTGTTTAGAAATATGTTTAGCCGCGTAGCCGCGCAAGGCATCGGTCGTGTAAGCAGACTCTGTCAGGGGGATAGAACGGCTGCAAGCGCTCGATCTGAGTTTTGATGTTTACCAAGCCAATGGCTGTCACTGATGCCTTGCCGCTCCTCAGGGAACCGAGGGGCTAGGAAGAAGGGTAAAGAGGCAAAGCAGAGGCAGTATAAGCGGGTACGACGATAGATGCGGTATACTGGACTGGCTCATCATATAGGCAGAAGGATGGGTGATTGTTTCTTAAGAGAGATGGAATGTGACAGAAGAACAGTGGGGGTATGCGGGCAAGGACGAAGTGTACAAGGAGACTGGAATGCCAAGAACGAGGTATCTACTTGTGGGCAGATAAGGAAATAGGAAAGGATCAGAAAATCGGTCGAGCAAAAGAGGGCTTGAAGGTTAAACATCTTGAAGGAGAAGTCGTGTCTAGATTTAGGGAAATAAATCATGATAATGGACTTCCCTCGAAAGTTAGCCGAAATCGAGTTGAACATAAAATCTGAAACTGCAAGTCTGCGCAGAATTAGGGCTTTGAATGTTTATCGTTGGTTACTTGATGAAATGTATAAGAGCTTAACTTCACCGGGGAGTCGGGTAAAATAAACACAATCTCCAAGATTCCAGGGTGAAAATTACGACATTGGATAGAACTTGAGCCTAGGAAGCCGAGGCCCCTGGTACAGTCAAAAAAGGGGACCTGAAGGAACCTAATTGACCCAGATGAATCTTAAATTGACCTTTCGAAAAAATTTAAGCTTGCTTCACCTACTTTTTAGCGGTTACCAGGGTAACCACATACATCACTGTACTTTTCAAATGTTGACACTTCCATGCACGGTTTCTCCCCGTCTTTTCTGGGTTGTTCGTAATGCTATTATTCCCCGTCATCTTCTGATGTTTCTGTTTAAATCGTTTCGTTTCTTCAACTTTGATTCTAGACTTCTGCGCATCAAATATTCCCGCTCGGATCAGGGCTGTTTGTTTTCCTTCATCATTTGTTTTGCCCTACTTCCATTGTTTTTGTACTTGAATCTTTCACTCCCTGGTCACTATGCTTATTTAACTTTTATTTCTAGCTAGGGCTCCATCTACAGTATAAACAAACTAATGAGTTTGGGGGAATTATTTACCGGTCTCTTCACAAAAAATACCCCACATTAAATGAGAACACTAATGCCAACAGGCGTATCTTTACCACGGTAGGGAATTCGTCAACAGAAATGTGTCATCGAATTGTTTTAACTTTACCTGCGACAACCACATTGAACTATTGACAAAGTTATTGTCAGGCGATATCAGTACGATTTTTTTCCGTAGGACGGTAAAGTCATTGTAAGATCAATTTTAATCGTACATCGATAAAGGTCAGTAACGCAAAATGAACATGGGGGCCTAATAGGCCTAACTGAGTTTACTTTAGAAATAACAAAGCTATGGTTTTTTCAACTTGAGAGAGTGGAATTTTTTTACTAGAACTTAACAAATACCCAAGCCTATGGTGATTATGGAATTGTAATTAACGGGACAAAAAGACGCCAAAAAAACGGCTATTTAAAAGTTGATGATAAAATTCAGTTTGCGTTTAACGTCGCTTTGGCTTACCATAGCATACTAATGGAATTTGCTGCAAAAACATGTCATTCAAAATTGTTTTCGCAGAAAAAATCTGTTTATTCAATAAACATGAGGTAGGATTCACTTTAAACTTGCGGTATCTGGTATCTACGGGGGGAATACTGATTTGATTTTACCGTGTTACAAAAAGACTTAGGTTGTTAAAAAGGTAATATTGAAAATTGTTTGAATCGCTGGAAGGACGTTAGGTTGGACTCTTAATGACTTCCCGCAGGCACACCAGTGTCCGGGCACCAGCTACAAAATGAGCATTTCATACACACGCTATCAAGTCACCAGTACCAGGTATGTACGGGGCCGTGCCCCAGGTGGAATATTGTCCATATTTTAAGTCTTAATGAAGTGTCGTCAGACATTTACCAGCGTCCCAATTTGACCTAAGGAATCTTACAATCAAATCTATTCACTACCCCTGTACATGTCAGAAATGAGAAAATATGAACGCCCATGCTTTCTACATCCCCCTAAAGGATCCCATAAGTGCTCAGGACTCAGCCCCTGTGCTTTCTTTGTATTATAGGAATTATATTATAACCCATCCGCTAGGGGCAGCCACGTCGATACAGCACGCCTGGAGACCTTTTTATCATTAGAAGTCCAATTATCCTAGCGGATAGGAAGGACTCGGAATATTTCCCGCCAGGATTTTTAACCGTCCAATGCTTGGAGAAAAGACGAATAAGCACACTCCTGTTTCTAGCCGATGGCAACGCGTAAGGTGCTGCATATCTAAATCCCAGGAGAGACCAGATTGCATCCTGGCTGCTGGTTTTTCGCCCGAATAACATCGACTTGGATTAGCCTCTCATATTTCCTTTGAAATCAATCATTATCGATGTTTGTTTTTTTCACCCCCAAAAAGACTCATCATTTTCCCCCTGAAAAAATCAGTTCCCCATCGGGATCAGCTCTGGCAGAAAATTAGCCAAATTAACAGATTCTTTGATAATTTGCGGCAGAATTTGTCACGGCGATTGACAACATTTGCATTGGAAGTGAGTCACAAAGTGTCGTCTGCGACAGCCTCCGGTGTACGGCGACCCAGTGCTCATTGGCGCCAAAACGAAATGGTAATTCACCTTGTATTTGGTGTTATTTGAGGAGGACGGATGGATGGTGTCATCATTGAATGATAACGTCTCGGGAGACTTCAGATGATCCATCATATTTTCCTTGTCAAATCCTGGATCATTTACCGGCTGGTAAATCCTGGAATACGAGACGGCGTAAGGCCGGGCCTGGGGAGACGCGACCTCAAGCTTATTAATTTGCCGGGGCTATCCCCGGCGAACCCTGGGGTAGATTCAGCTCCAGTGGTTTTCTATCTGTCGGTATGTCGTCCAATCCAATAGTCTTTTTTAGTGTGTAATACAAACTTTTTATCAACCTAAGGGCCCCCACCTCTCTGAAGCGGATCCGACGTTGATAAAAAGGAGGGGCGTCTGTACTAATTTATCGGTAGTACAATGAGCACGAGGAGCAAGGCCGTTGGGGATGCCTACAAGGGGAGGGAACCAGCGATACAGTAGCTATCTTGGTATGGTTACTTGTATGCATATACCGTAATGATATAGCTCCGTGCCTGAAAAATGAAGAAACCAGACTATTTATTTGCCAGCCTCACTGCCGTCACACTGTATAAAGCTGAAATATGAGTCTATTTTGGGGATAAGAGGCCCCGTTTTTTGCAACTGGTAACTTTACTTTTACAGATTATGCCGCGAAACTTGATCAATTTAATCTAACCTAGCTAGAGACTCCCATTAACTCAATCTCTTAATTTCGTACACGTGCATTTTGATGGGCGTATAGAGCTTAAGTGGAAACATTCTTCTTCAAAAATTGTAACCAGATATGCTTTGATCTACATTTTACTGTTTTTCTCTAAACATGAGCGTAAAAGGTTTTAACCTGTAATCACACACCATTATTCAATGGCAACCGTAATAGAAGATTAAAGCTTCCCATGATGCATTCAAACTTACGCAGGACTCCAAACTCCTAAGCACACCATAAAGAGCCGGAACGTACCCCCGAACTAAGATTCATCATACATGGTGACCCAGCTAGATGGACACCTGTTGGCAAATAATTACGTCACACGCGCGTGCGTCTACTGTCACATGCACGCGCGTCTACCTAGTGTCAAACGCGCGTGCGTCTGCTGTATACCCGTCCGTAAGGGTTTTTTCAGCTGCTTCAAAAACTTGAATAGGCTAGGCCTACGTCTGTGTGTAATTATACAAAATATCACTCATTTTATTGTTCAAAAATATTTCTTGCGACAAACCTGTCAATTCCTAGAAGACGCTAGCAGAACGCAAAGACAAGTCCAAAAACTGTATTTTTTTCATAAATCAAAAAAGTTTAAATAATTGCCCTTTGCTCTTAGACGTACACGCTAATACCACTTGGCCAACTATACTTGTGAAAGAATGGTTTCCATATTGTAGTAACAAGACATTTTCATTTGTTTATTCATTTATGTGTTTATTTTTTTATATCTTTATTTTATTATTATTATTATTTTTTTATTAATTTTTTTTTTTTTATCAGTAGTTTTATTTTAAGTTTATTGTATATAATATATATATTTGGGGGATTTAACGTTTATAACCATCCATTTGTGCACATATATATTTGTCGATCTCATTTGGGGGCAAGAGAGGTGGGCAGTGGGTGCGGGTGGCTCGGGTCCAGCCAACCCCCTGCCCCCGCCGTTATGGTTACGCCCTTGTTTGTATGATAATTGGTACTGGAACCGAATTAAACACGTCTCGTGCGATAACTGTAAGATAGTGTCCTAGGTGTTCTACATTGTTTATACTGAAATCACTGCCAGAATTGGCATCGCCATGAACTATGCATTGCATTGTCAAGCATCGTCAGATATTGGGACCATCTTAACAGACTATCTTTTATAACTGTTAATTTGTGTACGAGTAAAAAGCCTTGATCATAATTGGGATGGCTACTTCATCAAATCTTCATTTATGGGTTATTGACAGCATAAGGCTATTTCAGGCTAGGACAACGGAAGTCCCCTTAACGTGAACGTGATGTCTGAAAGGCCCTTCCCAAGTCACGTAACACTCAAATTATTTCCAGTCCTATTCTCGCTCTTCGTGACTAAAGCATAAATATCTGTCTTTTTTAATAAAAACGCAATCGCACCAACTGGTTCAAGCCATGCTATGGACGGCTTCCTTGAAAACATTTCTGACCTAGTTTACAGCTCTCTTCTTCGCATGGAATTTTCCCAAGTTGTGAAACAGGCCGTGGTTTGGTCCAGTTTCAAGGTTTGGTGTTTACCAAGCATGCTCTGACAGCTACGGACTCTCAAACTCTAGTATCATTTGTATTCATGCATCCACGTTGCCTCGCATTCAACTTCACCCTGAACTTAGATCAACGTATTCATGTGAATTACCTCCAAGTGGTCAATATAAACTCCTCCTCGACCTCCAAGCCCTTTCATTTTTGTCGAAAACACGGACGGGGGAAGCGTGGAGTATTCAGCTTGATCTTGTTAAACACATCCCTAATCATTCTTTCCTCATCCCGGAAGACATTGTTGAAGTCATTGCCTCTAGAGATTGCCCTACCCCCGTGGTAAGTACCTGCTCACGGGGGTCTTCTGCAGCAAGCAGCTACCTCTAACCAGCCGGTGCGGGTACTTAAGTAGCATCTTCACTTAGCCGTGCAAGAACTATTCACATCTTGTTGGTAATTCGAAAGGTTGTAGCGTCAATGCACAAGGAGCAAGGATCGCTAGTTGGCCCTGGATCCACCATTACTTACAGCAGTTTGATGCCCAGCTTGCCTATCATGGTGGCGTATGATCTTAATGCATTGCCACCTAACCAACGTGCGCGATGCTTCTGTGGCGTGTAATTCACTTTTCCCGCATAAACGAAGCAGTAGCCTCCATTGCAGTCGTCTATTAACCCGTTTACCTGAATAGTCTGGTTCCCGGTATGCCTTTCATAATCAATCCGGTATCGGACTAGAAACGCTTATGATTACGAGCCTATAGGAACTATACTTCGTTGATTCAATTGCAGATGACTGTCAGTAAACGGTAACTGAATTGAGAGTGCAAGCGGATGCTTATCACCTCAATAAACACTAATATAAATGCGTCTGTGAATTAATATTGTTTGGAAGAACCACATTGTTCTTTTTAATAACTTTATAGGTGTGAAGTTGAAGGGTACTTCCTAATTCTTACACTCTAGAAACTCTCGGTCAGAATTGACCTGCATCCAGATCTGTGTCAAAATGATCCAGAAATTTTTCAAAATAACGCAGAATCCGAGTTGAATTCCAATTTGTTAAACCACCTTTGGGGTCGACCTGACCCGGAAGTGGGTTAGGCTCCCTGGGATCCGGAATCCCGGTCAATTCTGACCCCGGGAGTTTTCAGTGTGTATTTCGCTGAGTTTGGTTGTAATGCTTCGTGATTCCCATAAAATGTGAACTTATTATGTAAACTTTCCACCGTATGCCTGACATGAAACCCTCTTTCTATACATGGTCAATAGGTCACCCATCATTCTCATTGTATCACACTGTTCTGAAAGTGGTTGAGTACGTTTCGATTACCAAGACAACGAAACAGGAAGCCGGCAAACTTGTTAAATCCAGCGGCCGACGTGCCATTTTAGCTTCGTATACCGTTGAATCGTTAACTTGTGATTCGTGTACGAACGACCTCCGCATATAGACCTATAATAAGGGGACGTAGATGACAGCTTTAAAATATAATGAGCGAGCTGGCTTTGAGAAGCGCAGCAGTTTATGTAAAAATTTGAAATCCGAAAACGACCACGTGGCTGTATCCGTGGCCACCCGTAGCGACCGGATCACCAGGTACATGTAGCGCCGTGAGGGGTAGCTATTATTTGGCTACTCATTCGTTTTTCGAACTCATTTGGGGGTTTTACGCGGGAACTAATTTGTGCTATTGAGAAATCAATTAAATAATAACGAGCCAAAGTTCCTTGGGAATCGATCAGGGGGTTCGCTAATTAGTTGCTCACTTAATGCTACGCAAATATTTGAAAATACGTCAAACCAGCTTCTCGTTTTTCATAAAACTGTCTTTCTTTCAATCAATTCGTTGTTCACGTTTCCTAAGTAAACACAAAGAAGTCATGGTTAGCCTGTGTGCATTGCTTATACTCAAAGCTCTTAATGCACCAGTTGTTTTATAGATTTTCATCAATGCAGGATTAATTACCCAATAATGATAATAATAAGTAAACTCATTGTAACTCGTCTAAGGCATGTAACCTTGACTATTGTAGGCGCAGCGTTAAATCATTGCAAAAGGTATACCTATTTAAAATCTGAAAATTTAGCAGTACAAAATAAAATTTACACTGAAATCGAAGACTAAAAATCTATCAAATTGTACAAAATGTTTTTATTTGATTTTTACAAATTGTTATTTGCACAGTTCTCTTTACTGACTATCCATACTGACTTGTCTTTAAAGGGTTGGTCCTCTTGTAGATCTGAATAAAGATTATGTATCTGCAGGTGGTTTCCTGTCCTACGCAATCGCTTTAAATGTCAGTCACACATTGTGATCGTTACTCTCTGTCAATAAATAACTCATTTCACATTCTATCTGTAATTACGACACACCTCAGATTGGCCAGTTTTTCATCAGCTGTGGGTGGGTTGGTCAGCATTTATTGCTTTAAACTGGGCCAAGGGGGTGTCGCTCCTAGACGGGGGAAAGCCGGTGCGACTCGCCGCGGTAAAACTCGGGTAATTGCCTAATTACAGTCAATTGTAGTGTGGGGTTGCGTCCCCGGTGGAACGGCGGTGGTTTGATCGTGAGTGTTGCGTCGATCCCACGGGTGTAAACGTAGACCCCACCATAGGGTTGTAAATGAGTTCAATCATATTATACCGGACGACCTTTCACGAAAGCAAGGCACGTTATCATCCACAATGTAAAGTGTTGGATACCGTCCCATTGGTTCCGTCATGGGGACGAGGTCGATTCGATATCTCCGTTTTTTGATCTGCAGTGCTTTTAATTTCACATCTTATAGTTATCAAGTCTTTACATAGAAATAAAACACGTAAAAATGTCTTGACAATCTGCATGTTGAGTGAAACAAAACATGGCGGCTCTCCGTTGAGATTGTATTTTATAGTCAGTTTCATGATTGCCATAAAACAAAATAATGGAGGTGATCCTCATCATGAAATTTGACCTGCATGGGTGCGTAGTCAACCGTTGGCATGAACTGTGTTTTCTTTCTGTCAGCACGCTTTCATGATCACTCCCAGCACCAACTCCTACCGAAGCTGGAGTAAATACTACCAACTCGAACGTCAAGAATTATTGAAACATGTGGCTACATAACATTCTGACGAATCAAAGCTGCTCTCTAAAAATGCACGGGTCAGAATTGACTCGGATTCCGGGTTCCGTGGGATCCGACCCATTTCTGGCTCAAAACGACCCAGAAATGTGTCAAATTGACGTAGAATTCGAGTTGAAATCCTTTTTTTTTTTTTTTTTACCAGTTTCCAGGTCAGCCTGACCCAAAAATGGGCCAGGGCTCCTGGGACCCGGAAGCTGGGTCATTTCTGACCCAGGTGGGTTTATTTTAGAGCGTGTCAGACGTGGAAACGCACCCGTACTGTTTGCGTGCACATCTCGTATTGGCCCAAGCTCATTGTTGTGTTTCGATCGCCACGTCAGAAGTACTTGTACACATTCTTCCCTCTGTGATGTTAAAGCATTTTGCAGATGATGCAAGTACGGTTCTCAACATTGGATGGGAAGCGGGAATAACTGGTCAAAGTCATCTCTGATTTTACACTCGACTCCACTACACTCGGCCGGGGACTGAGTCGTGACAAGAATTACTTTTCACCGAAATGACGTTAGCTCACACAGAACGAAAGTCAATTTAACTTATGTCTAGTGGTGAAGACGTCTGCTCTAGATTGAGGATGGTCGTTGGGTTCGAACTCCACTCGAGGTGCCGGGGATGTTTTTCCACAAAATTCAGCGTAGACCAAAAACATAAAACCTGACACAAACAATCAACTTCACTATTATGTCACGCATGATTGAGAGTTAGGTGAATCTCTTGACATTATATAACATGGGTAACTACAGTTATGTCTTGAGAGCGATGTTAAAACAAGCTGGTTCCCTTTATTAAATGAGCACCAAAAACGTACAGTACAATACACACAACGTAATTGGAGACAGACAGACAGACCATACACGTGTAGATCTAATGGCTGAATCGTGCATGAAGTTAATTAACCTGATATGGTTTGTGTTTTTAGTTTTATAATCCTACATCTTTTAAAATCCCATGTCTCCGGTGATGAAGGTTGCTTCGATGTTGGTTTGATTGATGATGAATGTGGACACCAAAAACAATTTAACATGTTGATAATATAAACTTTTGGTAAATGCTTGTTCATATAGGGATTATAGTTTTAAGAAAAGCTTTTAAACAATTTGATTTTCTGCAAATACCCACTTAGACTGGTTCTCTGTCTTTATCCGCAATGATTTCATAGGATAAACGTAATGTGACGCAAGTTTTCCATATCTGTGTTATGATTGGTCCAAGGTGATACAATTTGCCAGCTTGCACTTCCGATCGTCTGCATGCAGCGTGTGCATGATGTTGTGTATCATGTATTGTTGTTTTGTGTGAATCGACTACGAGTCTCCATGTGAAATAAATGTTAGGGCAAAGGTATAATCTGGCAACATCCGGTCAGGCCGGTATCTGGCGTTATTCACGAGCCTTGAAGTGTGACGTCAGATGTTCAGGCTTATATCCACTCAGAGCTGGACCTGTTGAGGCGTCCTTCATCACCTGTTGTTTGTTAGTCGTTAATTGATTTATATAGCGCCACTTGACTTTCATAACCAGCAGATATCAATAAAGAGTTGCATACATGCATTCAACCAGAGCCGTCAACTCTCCCTGATTCTGCAGAAAGTTCCCTGAAAATTAACCAATCTTTCTATGTTGTCATTTAACAAATTTGAAAATCTCCCTGGTTATGGAAACTGTTTTGGTATTATGTTGAATGCAATTCTAAATATCTCCCTGATTGCAAGATGCAAATGTTGTTGGCAGCTCTGATTCAACGCTAGGGTAACGTAAGCCTATGTGGTGACTCAACTTTCGGATGTTTAGTCCAAAAGAGTGCCCTGAGTCGAATATGTGGCTGTACAGGCTTGATTTATTAAGGCATCTGGTGTGACCGTCACGCTGGTAAGCTCCCGTCAAATCCCATCAGTAACATTTCTTGTTTACGCCATCAAGACCGCGTCAAAGTAAACAATCGTCGTTGGTAGGCTCTTTTGTTTGTTTATGATTCTAGAACTCTCAAAAGGGAACAAACCAGTTGAAGTTTTGATGAGGAAATTTTAGAATATGTCTCCTCAACACTGTGGAAAATTCAGGCCAAGTGGTTTGGAAACCCGGGGGCTTCTTTGCTCAACAGTGTCACAAAAACATGTTCGATAATCCGGACGAGATAATGGATTTTCGCGCCTCAACTGGCTTTGATGTTGAGACAAAAACGGCAGGCATCCGTAGCAGTCTAAGCATCCGCCCCACAATGCCGCCCGTAAAAACGGCACACGTGACCCCAGAGTTGAGAGATTTGGATGGCGCGGTTTTGTCTCTGGAAGCCTAAGCTAGCCCGCGGGAGGGCCTGGAAAACACTGGGGTTCGTGTACGGGAACACGCCTGATGGATTCAGCGGATAATATCCAATGTTTAAAGCAGCTTTATTGATCCTAGTGATGATCAGGAACTGTCGAGATTGTTTAACATCAAAATAAAATACCGCCAGGCAATTTGGTCAGATAAAAATCTTGGATTTTACCCGTCGAAACGGGCGGATTTGGCACTTCGCTTTTATTACTATTATTTTTAAGGCTGGTTTTGGGGCCTGTAAATAAACGGCAGTAAACTACCAGCAAACACTATTGAGTTTATAAATAACCGAACATAGATATCCATTTTCACTGGATGTTTTGTTTGGGAAACTTTGAGATTTAAAGATTATTTCTGTTTTCACGGGATGAGATTCTGGGCCGCAGTCTTATATTAAAATACTATAGCAAAATGTAATTAACCTTCCTGTTTTAATCTTCAGCTATACGTGTTTTTAAGACAATGTATTCTTAATTTCAGTGTTTTATTTAGGACAATAGACTTGGGCGAGAAGCAAATCTACAATCAGCCAATGCAAGACCTAAATCACTACAAGAAAAGCTAACCCTATAGTTACAATTGTAGTTTACTAGACCAACATTACAGTGAAAGTAAGTCGCGGCTTGCATTTCCTTAATTTTTTTTTCAATCACAGCGTAAAATCACTACAAGTTACACAGATAGTCCTATGTAACTCAATCCAGCAAGTCATTTTCCCAACTGATTGATGTTGTCTTCCCAACTAAACAGCTGTTTGCATTCTGCACGCCCTCTGTTGACTTTATCCAGTAATGACGAACAAAACACGAACGTTTCCGAGTTTATGAATGGTCATGACTGGATAGCTTTACTTTTGATAGTTTCTCACCTTGTCAAGGCCTGTGCCGCAAGACATTTTGAGTAGACGCTTTGTAAGAGATTTGTAAAAACGGTCGCTTTGTATTAAAAAATACTAGAAAAAAAAAGGAAATAAATGGGCGACGCGTTATCTGGAGAAAGCGTAGCTCTTGGCACAATATTTCATAGAGCTGCACTAAGCACAAAAGTAGCTAAGCACAACAAAATTATGCTTACCAGAATAAGAATACCAGCCAAAATACCACGCCACATGCACCATTCCTGACTGGTATCCTGCCAATTTTTGCTAAGCGCAAAATATTTAAGCAAATTTGTCTGTCTAAGCAGCTTTATAAAATTGGGTCCAGATGTTGAATACCCTGATAGTGTGCAATTGATATTGGAAATTATTTTTGCCAGCCTTGTCACGTTCATGAACAGGCAATGTCCACTGATTACATCATTGTAGGTTTGAATTAGTCATATTTTGAAGATAGACCCTCCTTTTCAGGTTGTTTTTCTCGTACACTGTGACAAGCTAACTTAGACTATATCCGAATTGGCGCTACAGCTACGGCTACGGCTACGGCTATTGCTAAGGACGTCCTATACTTCAATGCATGCTGTGGTGGAAATTTAGTCGTAGCCATAGCCGTAGCTGTAGCCGCCATTTTGAACACGGCCTTACAAAACATCTTTTATTTTTCTCTTCTTCTTTTTTCCACACGGGCTCATGTCATTCAGTGAAATTAATCTGAATTCCAGGGGGCCCTAGGGAAAGCAGTGGAGTCGCAGATGGGATCCCTGAGTAAATAAGACCAATAAAATAAATTAAAATGTGCGCACCAATGTTTTACTTGTAGATTTGCTAAGTTTGTTGATATTGTTTATTAACACAGGACACTCAGGTGAAACAGGGATCAAAATATGGAAGGCTCCACTTATCATTAAAAATGTTAAACAGAAAGAATCAAATTTGTATACCAAAAGAGTTTCTTATTTCAGGAACGAAGAATCATTGGTGGGTGGCACGATGGTGTTTCCCTCTCCACCGATATATTAAGGGCCTATCGTTTCATCCTTGTTTTAATTCTTGTTTTAATTCTATCTTTACCTCTTTAATATTCTGCCTCCAAACCTAAAACCCGTGTCAGTGAATTAAAAATCAATCAGGAAGTTGCTGTATTGATCACTGGGAAGGAGGGGAAAAAATGCAATGAATATTCCGCGCTTTTCAACTATGAACATGACCAAACAAATTCACACGATCACCGGTGGCCCCGTTTCCTGAATACCCACGGACGCTCCGGGCTAAACTCGCATTCCTTTACTCTCTGCTAGTCTTGCTCCGGGCCGTTCGGAGAGACAAATAAATGCACGCCGTGTAAATAGAAAACGCGCAGGTGACGTAGACGTGCAGTTGAGATGGTTCATTGTCCCTTAATTAACCTCACGGTAAAACAACTCCTATAATTAGTATATACGTAAACCCGTCTGTCTATATCATGGTTAAGCCATTTTAACTAGATGAAAATGCACAGTAAATAGTCAAACCGAGGCTGGAATGGAGAGTAGACGGGTTCCAAGAATGTAAATTAAAACTATCATATTGTACTACTGTGTGTATACAGGGCATCCTACATACAAAATGCAAAGGTCGGCTTGGTTGCATTCAAGAAAATAAGTTATTTTTCTTTTAATTCTGCCTTTTCCACTGATTGTTGTCTGATGTATTTGGATAATATTGTACAGAGTAGTGAAAATTTAAGAACAGAAGATAAACACCGAAAATATGTATAAGAGGGCTTGGTGCCTGCAAAGACGGCTTGGAGAAAATAAATGTTAATAAAAGCCATGGAGTAATTTCTAAAAAAAAAACACGACGTACAACAGAGTACTGCATTTGCATATACAAACTCTCTTGTATTTCCGTACGAAAAACACAATTACAAAACGCAATCTTGAATCTGTGCGCCATAGAAAATACCTGGTCACGAATCTGACTTAATGCTGTTGGCTAGTCTAATAATAGCTAGGCGTGTTCAGAGCGGTTTTGAAGCCTGGACTTGGAATGCAATATTAATTTGTCGCCTAGGAAACGTTTTGCATCGTCCAATGAGATTAAATTATTATTGGTCACGTGGTGAGTCTTGCCCTACCAGCCAAAATAGTGACGTGATCTTCACATTATATTTCGTTTATCAGCTTTATTGGAGTGCCCCGATTAGCACATTTTGCTATTTACAAATTGGTCGTCAGCCAGTCAGATGGTATTATCACATGGTATTTCAGTAGGTAACCTTTTTTTCTGCCAGTAAGCAATAATGTTTGTGCTTTTCAAGATATTGATTGGTAGTGCAACCAATGTAGGGTTACCTATGGGCAGCTCTTGGATACGCCTGCCAAAAATACCCCATCCAATAATGTGCACATTTATCAGTTAGCGTGGCCATCTTTTCTGGGTCCCTGAATGCACTTCACGCTTGTAACGCTTATTCACAGGCACTGTGGTCCACCGGACTAATTTAAAGCCTTAATTTGGCCACGAACATGATGGTAAAAGGGAAATAGGTTTGATAATTTCGTTTTGAAGTCTTTTTAAGACTGCACTGTTTTATACTTTTGAACAACAGTCGAGTTGCCGATCAGTAACGTCAGATTATTTGCTGAAATGCCTCTAGAATAAAAGCATTTCAACTGGAAAATATTTTTCCATAAGTTATACTAGAGGATAACGTTAATGACAAAAACACACTTAAGGTAATTACAAACGGTGACTCTTTAAAACAAGAGCGAGAGAACACTTTTAATGAAATGAGGTTTGACGTCATCAGTCGTTCAGGCCAACAACCTCGTGCCCACGAGGCACATCGATATCATCATATCCTATATCATGATCCAGTACAGGCTTCGTGTTCTGTCACTGTGATTACCGTAATTGCAGAAAAACAAAACACCGGCTTGGGTAAATAGTGGTGTATGGCTGGTATCGATACTGGATCGTTGTGGTATCGATGTAATAACTGTCGCCAGTATCGCTTAAAGATTGATGACAAGTTTTAATTGAATGTGATTTATGGCTGCAGCACGAGGCGCTATTCGTGACAAAAGCTAAACACCAGGGGCTTTATAAATATGTATGTTAGGTGATATCGGTACTATTTTTACGGTATCGATATGCTTGATAGTATCGATAACTTAGTTTAATTTTAATAATTGAAGTGGTGAGTTTGAGATCGCTTAAAGAAAAATTAAATATGGTGAATAGTCAATATCAATGGGACTTTTATCAACGTAATTTGCAACTCTGAAATGCAGCGAGACTATGTTAATGAAGTAGGCTATTCAAAATCAAAAACCCGTAATAATTAGGGGAATATAATAGTTATGTAACATCAATTGCTTTCGTCAGCTGTGATTTGATTTAGCAGCTTTACGAGAAAAAAGACCTTGCGTACGGCTTTTTCCTAATTTATATGCCGGTTATTTTCTTGTAAGCAGGGGGTGGGGGACAAACCAATGCTGATTTACCTTTTGAAAAGGGTCTCAAAAAACCCAGATCGTATGTAAGCGTCAAGCTTTGTGGTCAGCTGATGAGTGTGTGCGCCCTCTTGCGAAAATCCTTTTCCTGTATAGTATGTATGTGTGGGGGAGGTAGCCCGAACATCTGACGTCACACTTCGAGTCTCGTGAAGACCAGTCTAGGGGGGAGAGGGGAGCATTTGTGTTGCGCATGACTGAACGTCACATGATGCATCACAGCTTGTTTTTGTTTTTATAGATGCTTATTCATAACGAATGTCATTGCAAACAATTATTGACATAAATCTATTAATCTGAATTTACATTCAGTACGTGGGACTTGAAACTCTGCATGGTGGAGATGCAATCATGTAGCCTCCACCATAGTGAGGTTTGCAGTAACACCGTCTGAGCAATCTCTTCTGTATGAGTTGACATGGTTCTTGTAACTATCGACGTTTCGATCAGCAAGCTTTAATAACAATTACTCAAACAAACCATTTAATGACATTCACATCATAATTTCAAGAAATTTAATCATAATTTCATTTCAAACAATATGCCTGACGGACGACTTTCAGTCCTAGTTTCTTCAAAAACCTTCCCAGGTCACCGGCCACATAAAACGGCCCGGATAACAGCGTCGTTATCACGAACGTCACATAGTACTGACGACCATCAAGCGAAATGGTTCGCATCCGTCAATGACTACGGGTTAACCGTGTACTGCCTCACAATGCAGCAAAATTCCCTTCAGAACCTTGATGGCAATTTGGCTAACACCTCCATAAATCCGTCAGTCGACTATTTTACTGTTAGCGGATCGATATAGATAAGACGCTGCTGGTAGTGTATTTTATGAATCGAGATAGTAAAATGGTTGAAATGTTTGGACGGCACCATGTTTCATTCACCCTGTGTAAGTGGTTGGTTTTAGTAAAATGTGTAAATCAAACTGTGCTGATTACTGGAGCTTCATGTTTTGCCTTACACCGATAATCATGAGGAAAAAAGTGTACTGCCCTCTGTGTCCCTGCTGGGGAAAATCCACAAGCGCCTCGGGTAGGACTCGAACTCTCAACCTTTCGCTTTCAAAGCAAGTATCTGAATCGTTAAGCAACGAAATCGCCCGGTGATGACAACGTTATGAACATTGCAATAGACCCCTTGCATTGGCCGCTGTCTTAGTTGTCATACAGTGGAAATGTGCACGCGTGTACGCGCCGTGCACAATCCTCAGCAAGTGGTAGCTCTTCCTTCACCTCAGTTAGGGGACTGTTTTTGGCTTGTGACGTCATATCAAGGGGTCTTTAGGACCGCTGTAAATTAAAATAACATTACAATTATTGCATCGTCTTTGAGGAAGGCCTTAACCCTAACCAATCTTCCTATCCTAAAGTTACTATCAACAGTTTGTTTCCAATTTGTTAAAGGTAAGACAGAGGGTCCAATTCCCCTAAAACAATAAACAAACAACACACAAGCACATTTCCCGTCAACATTTTGTTTAAGCTACTACACAGTGGATCTTTGATGATAGGCCCTACAAGAGATTTCAAAAGAAATGGAAAGTTTGACCTACACTGGGCCCCAGTTCTTCCTCTCATTTTACCTGGAGACGCCATCCCGTCGTCTTTGCTCTTGTTTGCTCTCTCGCTGCCGGTACACACAGCCCGAGTAAACAACCGTTCCTTTATCGAGCACCAAGACAAACGAAGAACACTCTAAAAAGCTTTCCATAAAACACAACAACCAAGTCGAGGGAATTCATCAACTGTATTGAACCACAGATCGATTTTTTTTACCAAGACCCTCCACGCGGGAGTATTGATTGTTCCACATATCCGGAACGTTCGAGTTTGATTGTAATCGAACTCTGGTTCCAACAGCAACCCATCCATGTATTTGGTTCCTCGTTGTTCGATGAATCCATTAATCAAGGACAATTACATTCCTAGACCCGGTTGAGGTTGTTCTTGTTCACTATAAATATGGGGAAACCCAGAACAAGTGAGCATGGGCTCAGTACCGTTATTTGGGCTGGGTTATAAAGAATAGATGATCCGACAACTGGATCCTTAAAAGAAACTAACCAGCTCAACCTCATCGCTCATTTCTAATCAATCGGATACGAGAACCCAGAAAAGGATAACCAGAAAAGTACTCTTGACCCGTTACTAGCGCCCTCTATGTCTGCTCAGATCACTTATGCCCCCATCATATGGGACATGTTCCATACATTTGAGGTTTTGTTTCAAGAATGTTTAATTTCAAAATTTAGTTTTCGAGAGAAAAAACTTCCTTATCAGCTACACAAAATATGTACTGAAACCCAGTGACGTTGAAATATGGTGAGCCGCCCGTGATCCTTCTCCCCAGTTGAACAGGGACCTTAGAAATGGAGTCCATAGCAAAACGACGTTGGCCAAGCGATTGGTCAAGTCTATCGTCTAAGTTTCTGTAGTTTTCCACTAACCCCATGATGTTCTTTATACAAAGCGCCCTCCAGGATCTACGGATGTTGACTGAGCACTCGATACATGTCACTCGATCAGTTTGCTATTGGTTTTCGGTGCGTGAGAAGAGTTTCAAAACAAAGGAATCGATACTCAAACTAGAAATAATGGCAAGAGATGTTAAGTTTCAGCACAAAGGAATCGATACCCACACTGGTAATGTTTATTCGATTGCTAACAAGACAGGTGACCCGAAATTATAAACAGATGAATCGATACCCAAGCAAGCGATGGAGGTGATCTGAGTTTCCATAAAGAAAGATCAACATCACAATGGGAATAATTATTCCATTTCCGACATCTTGACATTAGTGATTGGAGATTTTAATCGTTACATGACGAGACACGTTCAAGTGATTTTGCTTCGAGTTTTCACCACAACAAGCTCAGACGAAGTGAGACCATCTCACTTTTTGGTGAGCTACTGTCTTGTAAAAGTAGAATCTAAAGTAATAAAGTGAGATATCCGCCCCCCCCCCCCTCAACAAAATGAACTACCGGTACTTCACAAATAACTGGGTACAAAAAAATAGATGTTATACCTAATCTGCACCCAGACCCAGTTGATCTTAACCACAGATTGTATCTTACGATAACCTTTTCCCTACGACCTTTTATCGGGTTTTCTTTCCTGAGGGCGGGCCACCACCTCATCAGTAACTGGTTCTTTTCCGGTCTTTATTGAAGTGCATGATTTGAACTACACCTTCGCCACAAATCTAGCTACGATGTCAGGTAGCGTTATGTTCGTGTCAACCAGACCATAACTAGACCGCTGTAAAACCGCACCAGTATCACATCTGCACAGAGGTCAAGTAGAACTTAAGAAAATCAAAGAACCTTGAATGGGAGAAGTTAAAAAGAAAAACCTGATACAATAATCACTCCATTGATCTACCACCTGCAGGCGGTGATCGCCAACATTCTTAATGATATTTATTTCCCCAAAGTCACTTCATTTTGTAGATCACACGCGGAATATAATAGCTGCCTCAAGGCCCAAGCATTGAGCCTTGAGGAACCTTTCCAGTTTGGAGCGGCGTCCAGTGAAACTTAAACCACTCCGGAGTCAAACCTCGTAAAGATTGACAATAACGGGACAATTGGCTTCCAAAGAGAAGGGAAAATCCAGTTTATTTTATGTGGGAGGTTGAGGGATGATACGAACCACACCTGTCGCCATAGGACGCCTTTGTTCGTTGTATCACCCACCCCGTGGTTGTATCGCGCGCCAACACTGTAAGGGCCTGGCCTGATAATAAAACCACCTGGTAATACATTCAGTTTAGTCTGTCTGGTGAAAGCGAGGGGTTAATTCGGTGAAAAGCGTTGGATGTGAACATTAACTGGTTGCAACGTTCTCAATAAATGTAAAAGATTTCACCAAGTGTCGTCGAATACCAAGCGTCTAGAGTCAATCGAATGGTTTTTCCCTGGATATTGTATCGTTTTTAAAGACAAAAATCTTCCAGTAGTTTTTGATATCATCATCTGTTATAATTTTTTGTTTTAGATATGTGAACAGATGAATGCTCACGATTTCCTGTTGTTATATAGATATTACAATGCAGTTATGTCTATAAGGTGGGGTCATTGATTGGTTTTTGTCAACGTAATATGCTGATTTATAGACAAAATTATCAAGAAAAATACCATTAAAGTCACGTGCGAAGGTTTCAGCTAAATACAGTATCAACTTGCTGAGAAAACAGAAGGAAAAAATAACGATATTATTACAAGAAAGTCAAAAATATCCATTTTTAGCGATGTGACAGCAGGTACCAGCCGCATCTGTGGCCGCAGCATTTGCAAACGGACACCAACCCTCAGAAATCTGAGAAGAGATTCATGCATGAATCGTTTCACAGATTCAAATGTTTGGGGTGAAAACAAAATCCAAACCATATGACTTGGAAGGGAATCCTTTCTCAAAATAGTTGATACTATCAACAGCTGCAGTCATTTTTACAAAACGTTGTTATGGGTCATTAACGTTTGGAGTATTTACCCTCCCTTTAAGTAATAAATTGCATGTACCCGTATATTGTGTATTACCGGTTTGCATAAATTGATAATACATACAGGTAATCTAATTTGTTATGATTCATAATAAAGTTTCATTGGGCCTACCTGCATGTAGCATATCTGATCATCATTCAAGTTTGAATGCATGATACAAATACGTCTTTTTTCAGGAATTCATATATACTTATTACAGGGGGGATTTATGCCCCCCTCCCCCTCCCCAATAAATATGCAAGACAGTTAATCCCCCTCCCCAAGCAAAGAAATATAAATGACCGTAGGACGGTATCAAATACTATTTCAAAGGCCATCGTGTCTCACACCGCTATACCATCTTCCATGCTGTCCACTCTCTAATAAACACCTTTACTAACCCCTGTGATAGATCTCGACAGCCTACACCCTGGGCTATTTGTCTACCAGTAATTTGCGGTGTTCCAAAAAAACCATAAAACGATAATTTCAGGTGGTACCTGTCAATTTCAATTTACCGAGGTGATGAAATTGACAATGTTTTGGTGTGTGTGATATTTAAGAGGTAGTTGGTAGTTAGACATATAAAACAATAATGTTACCAGTTAGAAATTACCCCCCAAGAGTGTGCCCAATATTTAATGATAATCTGAAGACAAAGAGAAACTAATGTGTGGGTCTTTTTTCACTCCATCATTGGATGCAAACCTTTATTTGTTGACCTTTCCTAGAATTCCCATTAATTTCTAGTTTGTAGACACTTTACACACAGCAACCACGTGCGCCATGATATAGGGTACACTCAACCTGGCCCTTTTTTACGGCTAGGGCGAAACACTGCCAAACCATGGGTGTTAAAATATTACCTAAAAAGAATCACGTTTACAACACATGGTGCTAATATAACAACAATTTCTGACAACACAATTACATTGGTGTTATTTTAACACCCTACGGTGTTTGTTTTAACTCTCCGGCTCTCTCCGCTATCTATAATATGTGACAACATCCATTGTGTCAATTTTAACACCCCAATTTTTGCAGTGAAGGGAAGGAGACTTGGTTCAGATAGACTGCGAACAGGACATTCGGGGAGGGGGTGTGGGGGTAACGGGATAGGATCTTTGAAGCATGGGAACGAGGTTGTAGGTGGCTGCACACTATTGCATCCGCAGCATGACTGCCCGTAAAACCATTACTCGGTAGTAAAACCTATATTAACACAGCAGATGCATCCCTTCCACAGGTGGAGATATGGGGCTTCAGGCAGACCGACGGAGCCTTTAATAAGCAGGAACGTGGTTTCGAAAATGCCCTAACTCTCTGGCTAGACGGGAAAAGTTTGTTCTTAGGTCAGTGAAAGCTTTCTCCAATCACGGTGGTGGTGCAATTACTTGTACAAACAGTTCAATATTTAGTATATATATAATTTATACAGAAAAGAACCATTCACAAAAGCAGACAACTCGTCCGTGACAAACGCCATGAAACTAGACACTGCTTTTTATTAACACCCCCATGTTCATGCTCCAGGCCCACAAAGGTTTAACCCGCATAATGAAAACCGCGTTTTGTTAAACCGTTATATATATATATACGGCAACGTATTGGCAAAGTCAACAACAAAATCGGACATTTTATCCGATACTTCTGCCGGGGCCCCACACACAATATTAACAAAAACTGACACATTTTCTCGGCCTTCGCACCGAAGCTGCAAATAACCAAAGCCTCTCAGTTCAAACCTCATCCTCTTTAAAAGATCGTTATTATATTAAAAAGCGAACCTTTGGTATTTGACAGTTTTCCTTCTCCAGATTTGTAATTCTAGAGTTTATCAATCGATGCTCATTCATAGATTTTAATTTGCCCCCTTTACTCCGGAATCCTTTTACTTGTGTATTAAAGTGAGTCTTTTCTTCAGATTTTATACACACAGCGGTCGCTGTGATTATTCTAAATGCTCTATGTTTTTTACGGATTGCCCAACTTTTAATCAAATATCGTTTGATTCCGTGATTTAATGGTATCAAGTTCTCTCTGTCCATGAAAGAAACTTCATTGAATTAGAGGCCAAGGTAGCTACAGTCAGAAAAAGATACAAAACTGTTTTCACTCGAGCTCCGGTGTTTTTGCGGGCGTTGAATGGCCACTAAGTCATCAGTTTGTAAAGTTTCAATAAGTTTTATTTTTACTTTGTGGGTCAAGCACTACAGCGGTTTGTGGAGGTACCCCTCTGAGCTCTAGTTAGGTGTCTTTGTGTTTGATTGTCTTCCTTTTCAGTTTCTTAACCTACAAAGCGGTTCTTTGTTGGACACTCTAGTTTACACTCTCAATCTTTTAGACGAATGCATTTCTGTATGTTAGTGTAGATAATTCACATCAAGCACCATCTTGACCCCGAGTAGAGGCCCGGTCAGAGTAGAGTGCTTTCCCATTAACAATAGCAATTCACTGTGTTATAGGTCAAGCAGATATCCTCTTATTTTGACCTTGGGTCACGGCTCGAACTCGCTTTAAATCAACTTCTTGCAAACATACACCAAGGGGCTCCTATACGGTCGGTCAGGTAGGAGTTCCATCTCCATGGTTCATTGTAACTCAAATTGCGCCATCCCATACTTAAACTTCCGATTGGCACCTGTTGTCTACGCCTCTCCACCGGCAGGTATTCGCCTTTTTAGCCTTCTGTACGTTGTACACCCTTGTGATAATCTGGGTGTCTGTAAAAACAAAGAACATTCTCACAATTTCTTTAATCCTATCATATCCAAGGCGTGGTGTATGCCGGCCGCGACGCCATTTTGAGTCATCTTGCGATTATGAATACCTCGGGGAACGAGGTTGGCTAATTACCGTCTTCTTTTTCCTGTTTGTGTGATTAGAAAATTGAAATGGACACTAGTGTACACTGATACACACAACTTGCATTTCGGTAATCGCAGTCAGAACTTTTTACCCGCACCTTGGCTGATGATTGATTAAGAGCGTGTTTCCGACGACTCTTTCATTCTACTTATTTAAAATTATGATCTTACAAAGTCATTTAATTACAAAACTGAATTTTGCGTTTGAAGCCAAAAGGGTAGTTTTAAAACTGGTAGTGGCTCAAATCAATCTGCTATTATTTCAGGTTTAAGTGTGAATGCGCTTGTTAACAACTTTACCAGAAATTTGCATGCGTAACAGATGCTGACGGAACATTAAAATGCACAAAACAGTCGTGTGTCACTTCTTCCACGAACCTTGTTGTGACAGTTGAAGGCGTCGCAGGACCTTCAATTTGAGTGATCTTGAAGATCGAAAAACTGTCCACATCCGCGCTTCTAGTCTACGTCCACTTTTATTTGTCTATTTTCTCAAACCACATGGGCCCATTTATCAGGTTATTGTGTAAACACATAAATTTGATGCGTTCAATATGGACAATTTACAGATTTATTGGCGGGAAAAACATTTCTCAATCAGTGATATTTTACAACTAACCCGCTGATGCTTCACGAACGGTGGTGCACTTTTTTAGGACACGCATTGAAAGTGACACTGTTTCCACATTATAACGGATACAGTATCATTTCCCTCGTTATTTTCTCAATCAGGTAGGTTTGATTTATGCTATTTCGTTGCGCGCGAGACATCTGATGAAACTAAAACGTCATTTATTACGTTTGTTTATTGCCAGGTCTAGTTCAAGGCAATATTGCAAAACGTTATGGGGCCATTAAAGACCTGTTTATTACCCAAATGGCGCCCCATACCTGACATATTTATTAATGTGTTTTCCCGCGCTTTCATTCTTCTTGATTATACACCACTTGTTTATGGCACGACCAGACTCAAGTGATACAATAAACTGAAACATGTTTTATGTCTCTCGAGTGTATACGTAAAAAGAAGGACATCTCTGAACTTTGGCTTCCGCAAACCGATGAGCTGGGAGGTGATGATAAATGGTAAATTTTGATGCTTGAATCTTGAATTGTATAGTTTGTTACTGATGGGTTTGGGTTTGTTACTGATGGGCTTGCTTGACCATTCCGAAAATGCTTCCGCAGTTGCTCAGGGTCAAGTACTCCAAAAATGAATGGCCATAATAACTTACTTGGTGAGGAGCACTACAGCTGTTGATGTATAACATTTTGAGAAACGATTTCATTCAAATAATGTGGTTTTAGAGAAGGGATTCAAAAAAATAATTCAATCTGAGAAAAGTTTCACGCATGAAACATTTCTCAGACAGTGCCTTATATTTACGGGTTCAATCCCTGCGCGGACATAACCGCTCCAGATTTTCAGGAACACCTCAAAAACGTTACCACCTTTTGAAATGAAATTTTCACAGGTTACTGCTACATTTATATAGGATTAAAATAATCGAACGGTTAAAAAAACCAAAGGTATATACTTTACCTTTGAGCGCAGTATCTTAACGGGACTTGAGGTCTCGTGCGCAATTCGTTGGGAACATTTGGGGTCACACTTGCATTGCATTAGCCGTGTGAAGGAAACGAAATCTCGCACTTTAACGTGTCCCGAAGATCAAACGTCGTGAGATTCACACGGTCAATATCACCGATTGTCATCGAAATTTCAGACCCCTTGGACAAAATAAACGATGGCAAGCCAAAACCAGTATAGTCTAGTTTTATGATAATCTCAAGAGTGTGATTTCGCTTGTTGTGACACCCGGGGTCGACCACTGTCCTTTCTCTATGATTATATATAGGAACAACGTTGTTAATCCTTCACTCTATGGTTAAGTCATTGAGAAAGTGAACCGTTGTTTTTTATCAGTCGTTTTGCTTCAGGGTGAAGAAACCAACGCAATGCTACAATGATAAAAAGAGACCGACAGAACTTTGTGTCCTTGCATGATCTGGTCACCGACCCTTCTGGGTTCTGATCCATCCGTAGATCTGATCAAAACGGCTGCCGGTGGAGTCCCCCCTCCCGTCGTCTGTTGTTCAAGGTTTCCACAGGGAGTTAGTAGCTCAATGCTCCGGGACATTCCACAGCAAGCGACTGAACCTTGAAACCTTGGTGTACAAAACCCTGACCACCAACTGGAGAATTTCTAGACAGTTTTGTGTCCTCTATGGTTGTATAAAAATTGGGTCATCCAGCTACGACGTCTGATATGTTTGCATGGGATCCAGGGACACCACACGGACCCTAGCAAAATGTCTGTATACATGGATCACAATTCGTTCAGGATCGCTCTGCTCTGAATGATCTCTCTCCCTCTTAGATTCTTGCTCATCAAAGTTTGGTAAAAAATCTCTGTATCCGGGGCATAATCACACAACTGCCAGCTTGCCCTCTTCAAATAGACCTTTCTTTTGCAACGTCACAGCCCAAGATTTTGCCAACCCAGGCTGGAAAACTATGAAAAGCCATAAATGCAAAACAAAAACAGATAGCTACAGTTTGTAACAATGTTACACAAATATTCAAAAATAGTGTTGAATTTATTGGAAACAAAGCAACCGATCATGGGAGGTATTTTATTTAATTAGAAGTTTGCCGAAAATGTTGAATTTTGTTAAAACATCTGTTAACACGATTGAATGTTTTAATAACATTCGGCGGTCCATGCCAACCAGCGCGGTTTGTTTATCAACAATGGAAAGGTCTATACCAGTGCTGGGCCTCAATAACACTGGTTAAAAATATAAAAAAATCAGCTAACCACAAATCAATTTTTCTTACTAGAAAAGGGCACTCAGCAAAAATACCTTTATGTTGCGTGTCCTTCTAGTGACAGGTTCCCATTTCATTCAATAACACGCTGCTTAAGAATAAAAATTGGCTAAGCACAAATAGTGTTGCTTACCAGAAAAAAGGTACCCAGCAAAATACTGTACGTCATCCGTCCTTCTGGTGACTGGTTCCCAGCTCAATATATTTTACTTAGCAGAGACATTTTTTAAGCAATATTTTCTGCTTATTAAAAATGGGCCCTTGTGGCTTGACAACTACGGCTATCGATGTGCTCGATATGAAATGCAATCTTTCCTGTTCTTTGTTCTTCTTTTTGTAAAGAGTTATACACCATGTAGTCTGGTACTAAAGTAGGTCGAAGATTATGCACTTCACTCTGCTCTCCAAAATTGTTCATGGACCTTTCCAACTATCAAGTTATATTCCGAACCTTAAACTTAATTTGATGGGAAGAACAGAAACGAGGAGATGTGTTCCTTGCAGGTTGAGGTTGCAGGGCAAGCATTGGGGTAAAACAAGGTCCTCTGTTCGTTACCAAGACGCATTAGCCCTGGAGATATCATACAAGGTAATCGACATTGATTTACCGACCTCATGTACTGCCTTTCACAAAATTGCATCCGAGAAGGGAAAGGTCATTCCGAACCCAGAGGGAGGTGGCACACTGGATCGATTCGCCTATGGTTGAGCATGGATTTAGCCCATATTTGCAAGGGCAACTGGAACAGGGAAAGTTTGTTTGGTCATTGGTGCAATTCCAAGAGGATGGACCAACTCATCATACACGATCTGGATGGGATGTTGACCAGGGCCCAATTTCATGGAGCTGTTTAGGCCTAGGTAGAAAACATTGTTAAGCATTTGGATGGCAGAAGTATACATGTGACATGGTAGTTTGGCTGGTAACGTCAATCTGGTATGCGTAATTTTGTTGTGCTAAGCTATTTATATTGATTTTTTTATTTTTGCTTATAAGCAGCTCTATATGAAATTAAGCCCAGGGTCTGCACTCAAGTTCACTAGCCCGGCGTGTCTTATAAAAACTGCTATGACTAGTAAACACCATTTCACAACTTGCTTTGTGGTCTACCGTACTACAAACTGTGCCGCTACCTGTTTATAATGGTCATACTTCTTCCAATAATGTGAATAACACATTTTGAAAACGGTTAATGTATTTTAGAGTTAGTGCATGTAGGTTCATTTGACCGATAAACTGGTTTTGAACGCTACCATTAATACAGATAAAGTTTTGACAGTCATGTTTGACATCTGGGCTAATCAAACTCTCTATGTGTCAAGTAAAATGCACAGTTTACTGGCCTGGTAGGCCACTTTTTATAAAGTTTAAGTGCATGGCCTGTTGACGCCTGAGATGTGTCTATATGCATGGACAATCTGCCACACTGCCAGCTACGACCGTAACAATCAAGGGTCAGATGCTTCACACTCGTGACGGGCGAGAAGCTCGATCCTTCCCCCCCCCCCCCCCCTCGCCCTACCGGTAGAATGTTTACTCGGTTTCTCCATAAACTTTGCAATAAAATATAGCTGCATGTACACAGGAGTAAGTTAAGGAAAGATAACCCGGAGTTAACAGTAACATTATGCTTGTTAATTTGTCCATAGAAAGTTGCAGGAAAAACAGGCTACCTTTGAGTTTCGGACTCATGTGGAAATTATGTATGCTTGAGCCATGGAGGAAGGAAATACCTCCATGCTTGAGTTCAGGGTTGTTTCCGGCTTTTGAGCTTGACTATACGCCTATGTGATCTGTGTATGGTCTTTTGCGTCTATACAGTTTACCTCATTTATGGACGGAAATGGGGAAGTCGTAAGCGGATGTCCGCCCGCAAACAGTGCCTTATTATCCCCCCATTGTTTACGACCTGGTGCCCCTAATGGGGCCCTGTCTACGACCTGCTGACAGGACATGACCTGTTGCTGTCCCTAGACCTCCAGCACGTTACATCTATTATCATGTTATGGTTACATTGAACAGATTGAGGAAAGAGCGTTTCGGATTGAGTTGGCAATCCAGATGTCCTTCAAATCGAAACCGGTTTGCAGTGTTGTTTTTTCTCCCCACCTACAGACCTTACCGGAAGATGAATTCGCATACTGAAATGATAAATTTTGTTTATGTTGGTATTTTGTTTTTAACTAGAGAATACCTATCAGAGAAGCGCATCAAGAAGTTATGAAGTACATGTACATACATTGTTTCTACTTCATTTCACGAGCCACTATAAAAGTACATGTCATAACAATAACAAATGCAAACGGAAGAAGTAGAACCAGCTGCAGCTGCCTGACAGATTGCCTAAAAGAAGCAGAGTTTCTCTCTCAAGGATACTCTCCCCTCTAGCTAGCCTGGGATGTCATGAGTGGCGTAGTGCGTAAAGCGCTCGCCTCTCACCAATGTGGCCCTGGTTCAATTCCCGGCTATGGCCATTTGTGAGTAGAGTTTTGCGTTGGTTCTCTCCTATGCAACGAGGGTTTGTCTCCAGGCCCTCCGGTTTTCCTCCTTCCGGAAAAAAACCTTACGATCTCTGGCTGTGCTCTGTGTTTATATAATAATTATTATGGGTTGATGTGGTTGGGCTGCCGTAGGCGCCCTCGCATGCCTGCTGCTCGAACACGTTGTAGCCGCGTCCTTTGCAAACCAGCTTTTCAGCTGCAAGTAAGGATGATTAGCCTCCCAAATTAGTATTACTATTAAATATGCAGATGTTATTTAACAATTATTATGTACACCAATAAAACTGTATGACATCTTTTTTTAATGCGCTGTTCATTGCGGTCAAACCGAGGCTGCGAGGTAGTGTGGCACTGTGTTTAGTCCCAATAAAGGTCTTGCTTGCAAAAAGGAGACTCAACACAGGACGGGCGCATTTTGATTTCATGATGTGTTAGCCGCTTTTTCTGCTAGAACCCCAATGGAAACTAGTCCAAGTTATTGGCTTTTGGAGGGGTATAATTTTTCTGTGCTATTTTTCTTTCTTGTTTTCAACGTTCATTTTATTTCCCTTTTTATCCTCCTAATGCTGTGTATGTTTTTCGTGATGTCCATGCTCTCCTTTTAGTTAAATAGATTCAACTCAATAAGCCATTTTGAGATATGGTCATCACAATACTATGACACTATTTGGTTTGGGTAAATTTGGCTGCATACACCCAAACCAAACAGGGCATTCCTATATAGTGTCCACCATACCTCAAAAAGGCTAGTTCAATTCATTCAACCGAGTGTTTTATAAGGACTTTTGAAAACACTTATTGTTTGTAGTAGTATGGGAAGGTATGGGTTATTGGACGTAATAACGTGTTGTAGAAGAGCAGAAATCGAGGGGGTAAAACCAAGGTGGCATCACACAATGGTGCCTTTTCACGCATTCTGATTTAAAACGTGAACAGGTGAGAAGAACATGAAGCTATGATAAAACAAATGTTTTCATTACAGTTACAACGTAACGATCACCGCTTTGGGAAAGTAAGCCGCAGTACTGCAGGCAGGGTCTGTGGCAATCTACCGCCATGGTATAACAGGCTGACATGTTTACGTTGCGGTGCATTGCCGCCTTTTCCCTTTAGTCAGCGCTTAGGAATTCTAGGACAACACCACTTTTATCACTCACCATTAAATTTAACGCAGAGGCCGCAGCCAAACGAGGAGGGGAAAGATTTATGCTGCGAGATTGGGCGTCTGGTATTAAAGGGGCGAGGCCAACAATACGATCGTTTTGCTGTTGAATAGTTTGCCCAACTTGGAACGATAGCTTTTCTCCCGTCCCCCACAGCAAGGACATTAAAACGACGCGTTTACACTAATTCGTTGTGATTCCCTGGGAATTACCGTCGGTTGACAACGAGAAGGCCCAACTGGCCGAATTAGTTCATTAGGTCACTGAGCCGATTATTTCATTTTGGGAGCAAGTAAGTAAACAACTATATATAGTTGCTGACTTTCATAAGCATTAAGCAAGCTAAAAAATTTAAATGAAGGTCTTAGGTTTTATACTTTATAATAAGAAGCCCAGCGTCGCGTCATTTAGAATCACCTTTTTTAGATTAAGCCTATTAGTCTTTGTAAATGGACTTCAAAATGTAAAAGAATTGATAACCATTTTTAACTCGTTAACTTTAAAAGGAAACTGTTCCCATTTATTTATTGGAACAGAATTCTCAACCGCAAAGATCGCTGCTTTCTGATAACTCACATGACGTCTGTTTAGTTTGAGTCAGAAAGACCCGACACACAAAATAATTGACATTTTCGCCGAAAAAAATATGCAATCTTTTGAACTTTGGTCGTCTAGTAAAATGTACAGTGTCTGAGTTGAGTTAGGGTCATGCATTATTGAAATACTTTTATCACTTTAAGTGGTTATTAAACAATCCGGGACAAAAACGGGGAAAGGGTTGGGACACACATATACTGTGGTACAGACTGTCACAAATAAACACAGAACTCTTGTTAGCCAAGTTTCTTTAAAAATAACATTATTCTTTGAAGGCAAAGTATACCTTATGTTTTTTGAACCGTTCGACTTTTGTTTTTCCTTGTAGATTGAAGATATACAATGAAACTAACTGTGAAAATTTGATTTCAAAAAGTGGTAGCGTTTCTGATGAGATAACGCCGAAAATCTGGAGTTGTTATGTCCACGCAGGAAGAATAATCCGTAATTGGAATAATCATACAGTCATGAGAAACGTTTCATGCATGAAACGTTTCCTCAGATTGGAATTTTTAAATCAATTTCTCTAAAACCACATACCTTAGAAGGGAATTATTTTTTCAAAACGTTGTACATTATCAACAGCTGCAGTGCTTCTTACCAAGTGAGTTTTTAAGGTCATTAATTTTTGGAGTAATTACCAAATGTATACCCTCCTTAAAGGCAGGATACACTTTTGCTAATTACTCTACAAGTTAATGAGATTAAAAACTTACTTGGTAAGAAGCATTGCAGAGCTGTTGATAGTATAAAACATTGTGAGAAACGACTTTCTTTGAACTAGTTTCGTTTTAGAGAAAGCGGAAATTTTCAAACAAAATTGAATCTGAGAAAGTCTTCATCCAGGCATCTGAAAGCCACACTTCTAATCAACAAGGGTATTTTTCCTGTCATTATTTTCTTGCAACTTCGATGACCAAATGAGCCAAAATTTTCACATGTTTGTTACTTATATGTTACGCATATGTTTGGATACACCAAGTGAGGATACTTGTCTTTGACTTTCTACGCAAAACAAATAAATAAATCATTATAAAAACAAAATTGTTCCTCGCTTTTAAACATTATAACGATTGTTATTAAGCTTAAAATCTCGCGAAACCCCTAACGTCAACCTGGCTAAAATGTCAAGGCTTACTTTCTTTCTGTCTAGTTGATTGTTTGTTGATAAGAATCACTCCAGCAAACAATTTGTTTACCTACTTAAATTGTGGCTGAGTGGCGACAAAATATCCACTTGACTTCTCGGTCACATTAACCTTTTCTTTTATGCTAATTTGTATTCTCTTTCTTTGGAGAGTTAATGATTTATGCAAACTAGTTGATAGAATTGCGTAGATAATCGACGCAAGCACGGCGCGCCACCTCGTGTCCATGGCTAGACAATGTTGAAACAATTACAGACTAAACCATTACAATTCTTGGTGGATTTTTATACTAAATTGTAATATGAATATAAATACTTACAATCATGATTGTTACAAAATTTGCCACTACTACTTATGAGTTTTACGATTATCGTATGTAAGGTATTCGTGAGCAAAATACATGGGTATAATTTTCTTTAACAATTGAAATTATTTACAAATGAATTACTACACACCCCTCTTTAGAAATAGTAGAGTCTTAGTGCACAACAGACGTCTGCTGCAGGCGATCACTACGATGAGCATCGTATCATTGATTCATTGGGTGCAATCGTATGGTTGTGCACGTGTGGTGGCTTTATGGGACTCTACATAAATAACACTATTTTTTGACGGAGTAGGCCTTCAATTTAAACCACAATTCCTTTTCCTGTTACATTATGCAGCAGTTTTCTTGAAGATTCTGCCAGAAGAGGTCTTCAACTAGCTCGCATTAAAAACTGAACGCTATATCTTCGTGGAATTTGGAAGAAATCGGCTCTGGACTGTGGCAGTACCGTAGGTGAATGGAAACGGACTGAATTTACGAGGAATGCTTACAAAGCGGACCGCATTGGATAGAATCATGGGACATACGTCGGCAGCGGGCCCCACTACAATGTGGCGAGTGACAGCAACCACAGCGTTGTGTCTGCTCAACTGTTTGTTAATACCAGAGGCCTTTTCACAAGGTAAGTTCATTCAATGATCATCAAAATTCACGAGGTGTTTTTACTCAAGATACTCGAGCCACTTTTCCCATACCTTGAAGAAAGTAATCATATTTCGCTAGCTTTTGCTTTTCCTGCCTCAAGTTCGTGCGATCAGTTTTGTTTCCCGGGGGCAAGTGTTGTTTGACGCAGTTCGAGTTTATTATCGTCAGGGAAGAAGGATTGCTTCGGAATCTGAAGTATTGGTGGGGTTCAACTGTGGACACAATAAGAGGAAATAAATACAACTGTGTAAAAATTGCTGGTTTTGAGCTGGAGCCCATATTTATCCCTTAATAATTTCAGATTAAGTGGTTATAGTCAGTGTCACCGCGTCAGTCAGTTCTTGCTTATATTAATTATTATAAGCCTAAATCATTAAATATTTTGTCCGTCTGTTTGTTATGTTTTAGTTGTAAAAAAACATACAAGAATGCATATCTAATCTACTATCTAGTAGTAGTACAGTACACATAATCTAAGGCTACCTAGTTTACTGAACAATGATTTCAGAACACAAGTAGTCTACAAATTAAAGAAAATCAAGTATTAAAATTCAACCAAAAATATAGATATACGAGGTCATTGCTCCATCCAGAAATAAGGGGGAAAAAAGGGGGAAACAAAGAACGGAAACCCAACATATGTATAATGTAAAAACAACTTGTAACTGTTTCAAGTTTAGGGTTTTGTTTTTACACATTTGGTTTTTAAACAACTCTATAAATTTTAAGGACATTTTAAACATGTTCGTAAACGGTAGTCCGTAACTATATTTATTTTAACGTTCTGAAAATATTCAGCATGGTTCGCAATTTATTCCCAGAATTTTTGTCAGGGTGTATCGGTGGACACAGTGTGGAGTGAGAAAAATGTGAAGCATATACGTTTAATAAAACGGTTGTTTATCAAGGCAAGAGACGCAATGCAAATGGCAAGGTCTGATTTGTATGTTAAGTTCCAGTTGAAATATTTAGTTGGCGTAATGACCCCATTTTTACAGTTATTTTTTGTAAATTTTGTCGCATCTTACTACCGTCAACTTCAAAATGTTTCTTTTTTTTCGTTCTCTGTTAACTGAGCAGTTGTTGCGTCCGGCCTGTTTGAAGTTGGAACTGCAGTGCATGGTTGCAAAGAAAATGCTTCTTGTGTTTATTTTTGCAACGTAATAATATTGGCAGGGTAGGTACCTGCGGGGTTTTTCGTGTCAGATTGTTGATTTAGTTTGCTGTGGGTTTTTTTTTATAAAGAAAAACTCAAACGGCTTGGGGGAACATCGGGTTAAGCCCGGACAATCCGCAAAACGCCACAAGCCCCTGGGGCGTTGGCTGCCCAGAGAGCAAACTTGGCACCCGAAACTTGCTGCTTTTGTGGTCCCACTGAAAAACTTTTTATCGGTATTGTCTCCATGCAGCGAATCGTGCTAAAATAGCAAAATCGGCCTGCGTTGAATGATTGCTGGCACGTGACCCTTTTACTCAGAGCAGCACCAGTCCCTTGAAATCGGAACTTTTGACCTTCCATAAAAAAAAAAGGAAAATTTTCTCGTGTATGGCTAACAAACAGGGAGGCTTTTCTTCACATCTAACCAAGCATGAACCAACTGGGGCTTGTTTTTCACCAATTAATTCCCGGCATCTGCTCTACGACCCCACAGTGTGTTCTCAGTCAAGTTCCTGGTAGCCTTTTCCCCGTTCAACAATTTTGTGTAGATGTGGCGGAGGGACTAGTTGGTCTTTTATTTGAGACCCTGCCGAAAGCTAACCACTAGAGAGTTACTTGGACTGTGTGATTGAATAAGTTGAAGGTCCCTATTGTTTCCTAATTCTATAAAACTTGAATACTAAACCCACAGGAGAGAGGGCATTGTGCGGGACTGCACGTGTGCGGTTAGGGCCGTGAAATGTTATCTCTGTAAGTCCACACTTCACTAAAAAGTTTTACAATTCGAAGAAAACTCCTGCACTTTTAATGGTGGCGGACTTGTAACATGGACGAAATTAGGGCATGATTTTAGGTCTAAATGTGGGTCTAATTACGGTGAGAAACGGGGCAATGTGGTGAGAACTTTTGGACAGTTGTTGTCAACGTCACGACCTGTTTGTTGCCAATCTACAGATGTACTTTCCAAGTGTAAATTTGAGGCGGCAGGTGGTAACGAAAATTCTTCAACTCCCACCCGTCCTGAAAGTTGAGTGACAAAACACCAAAGCCAGGTGGGCTTGTGAAGAAAAGGACATCAATTCATGTCAAGATTGCCCATAAATCCGTAGGAAATTCGGTAAAGCGGGTAAACTTCCAAGGACTGAAAGCTTTTAACTCACCAGTATCAATCTGTCAGCACATCCATAAAAGCCAAGAAAGAAAAAAACTTGCTTGAACTCGAAACCAATTGGTCCCTTAGCAAACCACAATCTGAGAAGAAAAAAAATGTATTCTGTCGCGCAGAACTTTTCCAGGCCCAGTGTAGCGCAAAATCCAGGCTTGGATATCCAAATCATGTGTTCAACACACGGGTGCCCCAGGTATAAAAAAAAAAAGCCAAGCACAGAGCGGAAATTATTTTTGGAAACCATTTGGTGTTCATGTTCGCAGTATGAGGTCGGAGCTTTCTTACTGTACGGAAGGACTTGACCGTTGACAGACGAGTTCTGTAACACTTTTCTTACGAAATTACCGGGTAAATATCTGGAGGGACTTAGCTTGTACCACTGTCAGCGGGCGGTATATACACTGACCTAACGTCTGCCTCAAAATAGTGTGAAGTTATCTCAATGTTAAACGATGCAAGAGGCTGCTCATTGCAAACGATGTTGCGGTACAAAATAAATCAAGAGTTTAAAGGGACAGCGCAGATATGAAATTATCCAAAAGATGTCAAAAGCTACTAAAGAAATTGAAGTTCCAAAAGAAATAGCACACTAAATTATGCAACCCCTCCCTGTGATGTAAACAAAGTTCACGACTGTTTCATGAAGATAAGTTTTAATGAGTATAACAATTTGCATGTCTAATGATGTACTAATTGTTATTTTAAACGAGGGTAGTGTGAAAAATGGCGGGTTACTCTCAGTCTCATTGACCATTTTGTTGAAAAATGTCAAAGTTCCTTCATTGATGTGAGGTTAAACTTAATTTATATCTCGAATAATGGAAGATCAACATTGAAATTAATTGAAATTTTTGAGCTTCCAAAATGTTTGCGTTGTTTTCTTGTGTCAAGATAATGTCTGAACTTGAATTCAAATATTAAACTGAGATGAAGCCCACCCCCGAACCCACTACGATTGATTGAGCACTGCTGGACCATAACATAACTCAACCAGCTGATGTCAAATCAAAAGAATGTGTGAAAACCTACCAACAAATCAATGTCAATATTTGACAGAATTTAAGTCGCCTGGATGTTTGCAGATAAACTCGGAGATGTTGTCAGTGAATTAAGTCATAAACAGACACGGATGCAAATATTGTTAAGGAGGGAAGTGCACTTAAGAGTTTACTGTGAAGTGTGTGAGAGGGAAGAAATAAAGCCAGGTGGCTATTGCCTGAAAATAAAAATGCTCCCAGTCAATTGACGTTTCCATGTAGATAAAGGGTTACACCTGACGGGGGTTGTTTCTTGGTAGAAGGATTGATCGAACTATCTTTTTGGTGTACTTTATGATGACATTATGTAATGATGTGGAGGGAATCTTTTTTTACATTCACAGGATGTGATAAATGCAGTTATGTGTATGTAATAACAAGAGCCTATTTTATGACTTCCTAAAAATGTAATTAGAATTTATTTGTATCGATAAAGTTTCCAAAGCTGATATGCCTATTTTTTGCACACAAAAATACAAACAGCGAAGTGTTGCGGACGCAGGTAAAGCTTGAGAGCGAAGCAACCAATGCAGAGCTCTGTTTATTCATTTTATCAGAGGGGTCAGTTGTGAGGTTTTTGACAACACTTCTATTCTGTCAACCCCAAATAAACAGGAGATAAATTTGTTGGTTTAAGCTGAAACCTACATGCAGCCATCAGTAGTTGATTAATTACACTGTTTCTCGGTACTTCAAAATTGTTATCAGCCGCACAAAAGATTGTAACCTCAATTCCTGGGTCGTTGACTTGGCAGTCTTTATGATTCATGATAGCAATGAAAACAGAATCATCATTTATTTAACTTTTAATTTTATGACCGTCCTGCAGTTGCTGTCACTTAAAGTGGTGGGTCGGTGTTGTACTGAAAAGTTAGTCGCTGGTTAAAAAAAACATCCCTTTTGTGACTTCATTACATTTTACCACATTCATTACAGTTCAGAGCAAATAATTTTGAGCTGAAATCTGTTGGATTTTTCCCACACCAACCACAGCCAGAACTGAAGCTCAGCATTGACCAATCACATGGCTTTTCTTACCAAAAGGTGCCAGGTGACTCTATATCAAAGATTTTTTAATTATGGATTTGATTGGATAGCTGAGAAAAATTGTCTGGCAGCAGAATTGTTGTACCTATTTTTTCCAGTAATCAAATGGACCAATCACAGCAAGTTTAAAAGTGACATCACAATTAAATCAGTGACTGACCTGACTATATAGGTATACCTTAATCTCGGCTATATTTAATGTCAGAGCCAAGTAAATTTCAGGCTTACATAGTAAGAAATGTTTGCTAAGCTTTTCTAAACCATTCAAAATCTGTGTGCAGGCATTTTCTCAGCCTGGAACCTTTAGTCTTTTTGTTAGCCATTAGAACCAGCAGGCCAAACATGTAGAGTTTTGTTTACTTATCCAGGATGTCGGACATTCTTTCGTACGTGCTGGTTAGTGTCAAGACAGGGAAGCGATTGAGACCCCGTTTACACTAGATCCAGAAAGGTGGATCAGACCCGGGTCTGATCCGGCAATGTTGATTAACGGCTAGTGTAAACGCAAAAAAGCCGGATCAGACCCGGTTCAAGATCCGGCAATTTTAATCCACCTTTCGAGGAGGGTTGAATCCGGCAATTGGTGGATCAGATCCGGCAAAGTGGATTCCAAATACAAGTGTAAACGCAAAGGTGGATCAGACACCGCAATTCGATGTGGTCATTTCCGGTTTCGCTACGAAAGGCGCACTTTTTGCTTGTGCTTTGGTGGGACATCCGTCGCTGTTTATATTTGTGTGTGTGCTGTGTGTACATGGACTGTGCGTGTGTGAAACGTTTTGTTGTTTTCAGCGTCCTTATACATACATCGTTACGTTCGGAGCTTGCCTTGTTGCTGTATTTTTTAAATTCCCATCTACCAAATATTTCTACCTGCATGGTCGTTGTTATCCGTATCATTTTCTGTACTGTATTTTCTGCATTCTACCTTCGCCTTGATAATGATTATTTCTAGAAGTGGCGCGCTGTAATCGTGACCTTTGAGCTCTTTGCGAGGAGCGGTGACGTCATGACAAATATACATCCGGTTCAAAAGTGGGATCGGAGCCGGATCAAGCGCTGGTGTAAACGCGACACAGGATCTTGATCTGCGGTCGTTAAAAAAATGCCGGATCTCAATCCACCTTTCTGGATCTAGTGTAAACGCGGTATGAGTGACTCACTTTGCTCGTGACGTTCCTGGTTGTCTTATCATGTCTCTGTTGTGTGGTACAGAAGTCTTCTTTTTTCTTCTTTTTTCTTCTTGGAGAAATCAAATCATGGAGGAAGAAAGTAGCCCTCCCTGAGCAATTCCAGGCCTGCCAGTCCAGGGGTTTGTTTATCAGATTTCTGGGCTAGGCACGCTCGAGATGCTAAAAAGACATTATGTTTTGTGTCTATCCACACTCTGTAGTAGGATGGATGGACAGGCTCAAGGTCAATTTGCTCTCTCCATGGGTCAACAACTCGGGAGTCCCAAGCCCAAGATTGTAATCTTTGATGAAGACATTTTTCTTCTTCTGTGTATACATTCACACACTCCAACTACAATGAGGCCAAGAGGCAAATCACTATAAATGAGGTACATTTTAAAACGTCTTTATCTGATAGTTTGAATGTAAACACTTGATTTTGTGTGGAAATGGGAACACACAATTTCCCTTATGACGAATGTACTAATGAGGTATCTTGCCTGCCAGAAAGTTCCTTGGAATGCACATCACAGGTAGAAATACACACACATCCACATACCATAGAAACTGTTTTATACCATGGAGCTTCGACTTTAAACCGAGGCATGAACTGGGGACAGTAGTTTGACCTGCTCCTGAGTTGATTGCCTGAAATTAATTGAGCTTGTCCATCCGACAACAGGAGAGGCATTAATGTGTATTACTGTACAACAAAGGTCTGCCGTATATCACTGACAATTAGTTTTCTTTTGTTTACGAGAAAACCACTAGAGTCACAATGTAACGCATTTAATTGGCTCCAAGATTTATGGCATATTATCGGGCTATGTACATGGCAATAACATGCGGAAGCACACCGAGTTGGAATCAATTTCTTGAAAGTCTATTGTAAACACAACATTATGTGAGACTGGCATAACTCATGCACGGAGTTGCACAGAGGCCATTTCAGATGGAAGTGCCCTTTTTTCATACAAAAATGGTATTTCCTTGGAGATCGTCTACCCTTTTGGAAAGTGCCTGTTTTTCTTCCACTTGAGTTTGATAGGGGAGGGGCGGGCAGTGGTGGAGTAGCGTCTGGGAGGAAGTCGGAACCAGACTAAACAAACATTCCCTGAAATATTGTTGAATGGATTCTGGATAAGCTGAGGTAACCAATGAGATATTTTAAGCTCAAACAATGGCACATGATTAATTGCTTCCCCTTTCACTTTTGGGTTCTTGTCTTTCGTTAGCTGTGATGTGTTGTAAGTTTAGTACCCATGGTAAATTTGTTAGTTAAACCATCTACGGTTAAACCATTGCAAGCTATATTCTTACTGTCGGTCTTTTTTTTTTTTTTTTTAGCAAAACAGATGGCTCAGTTTAATTGGGTGACTTGATGAATGATAAAACCTGGCTTTACGACTTATGCGGTTTGCTGCCTGGGAATTTTCTTTTTAGTGGTTTTTGTTTGATGTGATAAGTTTGTGTGTCCTTCACTTGATCACTGGGATATCTCAAGACAGTGTTGGTTAGTTCTCAATGGTCAGTCAGATGTCAAGCTTCTAAATCCCTGGTGGTCTTTATGCGGACCAACAGAGTGCTCATAAAACTTGATGTGTCCCAAATAATAGTCAGCAATGGGGGAAGACAATCCCACTCAACTCGCCCCACCCACACCACAGGGACTACATGGTCAATTTAGTCGTAATCTCCCCCAACCCACCGTGATGGATTTATGGCATAGCAACGTGCCTAAAAGTGTGAAATACCAATCGGATTTGGTCTAGATGGTCTAATGGAAGAAGACAATGCAGTCTTAGTCACTTAGTCTGATGCGCTTAGTTATGAAATTCAAGCAAGTTTACATTAATTGGAAAGTGATACCACACTGGCGATTTTTGAAGACAAGAGAGCTGTTTTTTATTAGCGGCGTGTGGTTCACTAAGGTGTGAGAAGCACCTGATATGGTCACTCTAAGCTACCTTAGAAGGATGCTGATTATTTCTTAACAGCTATGGCCTTTGTTCCTTAATACTAATAGTGAGTCGGGTTATCATCGCTTGGTGGTTTTTAGTTCTTTGTAAAACGACACTATAAAAGGAAGAAGAGTTCAGTTTCATCTCTCAATTTTTAAATGGATGCGCTTGTTTCCAAGGAAATGTTAAGTTTCACTTTCATTGAGTAGAGTGGCCAGTTGGATCATTGTCAAAATTGGATGTCAAGTTTGTTGCAGAAGTTTCATTGCTGAAATGGCCAAGCCACTCCCGTGAAGACAAGGGCTCTCTCAATCCATTAGCATATTAAAAAGTGGGAAGAAGTTGACGGGGAACCACGGCCAAGACTATTGGACCATTGGAGAAAAGATGCCGCGGTCTGAACTCTTATAGGGAGGGCATACCTTTGGTAATTCCTCTAACGATTAATGACCATAAAAACTTATTTTGGTAAGAAGTACTGCAGCTGTTGACAATGTATAACATTTTGAGAAATAATCCCCCTTCAAGGGAATGTGGTTTTAGAGAGAGGGATTCAAAAACATTTCAATCTGAAAAACTTTTCTGCGTGAAACGTTTCTCAGATTGTGTATTCCAAATATGGATTATTCTTCCTGGGGACATAACTGATCCAGATTTCCATCAATGTCTCAAAAACGCTACCACCTTTTGAAATGAAATTGTCACAGGTTAGTTTTGTTGTATATATCTACGTTTATGTAGGATTAAAACAACCGAACGGTTCCAAGAATCACAAGAATACTTTGCCTTTAATGGGAAACTACATTATTGGTTCTCGAGGAGTAAATTAATTCCTATTCTCAAGTTTTCACCTATTACACCACACAACCAACCAGTGGTCATGTTTCATTGAAAAACGAGAGAATCGTGTTGCGAACCGACGGGGGATTTGGACCACATTCGGACAGACTTATTTTGGTTGTGTCAATTGAGTTAAGCACTAGTGATATGCGTGGTCTTCAACTGCTTCTTCCTTGACCTTCACAGAGTTTATATGGAATTATTTCTCTGGAGGATGGGTAGTGGTTTAAACTTACAAACAGTAAAATTTCAGATTTTTATTTTTTTAATTTTTTAAAATCAATCCCGTACGCTGTGCATTTGTCTCATGGAAACGCCCACTTCCCTCACTGATAAGAAATAGATTCCACTTCCAAGCCTCTTGTGTAAATTATTATTTTAACTTTCTCTGTGTGTTTTTTTCCCTGAGACATCTTTGCATTTAAACATTCTTAGCAAGCCAAAATATTTAGACAAACAGAATTGGCTACAAGTTTTTGATCTACATTCAGCCGGTAGACACACACAGCATTCCTGCGGTCGTAGTCTTGAGGAAAAATTCAATCAACACTAAAACTACAAAATGGAAACACACACAAAAAAACACATCATGTTTTGTCTACCGCCTTCCGCTCGAGGCCTACAAAACACACCGGTACATTTGCTTAATGAAGACACAGACTGTGCTTGATGAAATGGGCAAAGACAAATGAGCTTAGTTAATTAAATTGTTCTGTTACCGAACTGCAGTATACGCGATGATGGAATTACGATCTCGTCTGACTGTAAGAGAACGTGTTATGTCTGTGAGTCCTTTGATGTCTACTTGGCGGCTCTGATAATGCAGATGTCGTCGTACAGATGATGAGGGTTGAAATGATGTAGGGGGGGGGGTACAGAACAGGTTGATGGCTCTTCTGGAGTCCCTCCAGGCCTAATTTTTGTAAAACATTTGTAAGCAGAAAGTGGTATTTGCTAAGCAAGGATTAGTCCAATACTAGTCTCAAAGAGTCAATTATGATGATATCTGTGTATAAGCTCAGCCATAGTGCTCCATGGCTAAACAAAATGTGTCAATAGTGCTAAGCATTTTACTTCTATTGATGTAGCCCTTTGATTTTGAAGTTTCGTCGCTGTCAAGAGACAGTTATTAGAATTGGGAGTTAGTCCAAAAAAGTGGTGCAGTGATGTTTGTTTTCAGTTTGTTTTTCTCTCGAGGGTGGGGATGCGGTTTGGGCAAGGATCTGGGCAGGCTTGAGGAAGCTGGTGAAAAAGTATCATGTGGAAGTGTTCAGAAAAAATCAGAAAAGTTCATTAGTTAAAAGCGTACGCTATCATCATCTTCACCAGCTATCTAGCTAGCTTCAACTGATCAATTGCATTAAACACTTGGGCCGAATTTCATTGAGCTGCTTAGGCCTAAGCACAAAAAGTTGCTGAGCACAACAAACTTATGCTTATCAGAAAAAGGTTACCAGCCAACGTGTCATTTCACACGCACATATGTGACTGGTGTCCTGCTTATTTTTTGTTGTTAAGCAAAATGATTTCTGCTGAAGCAGCTCAATGAAATTGGGTCCTACTCGTTGTACGATGTTGTCTTCAAATCGAGGATGACTTTAAGATGTGCGAGTGAATGACACGCACTCTGTGATAAGGTGGATGCTTGCTATCTGATCTGGACACTTAACGCTCTGATATTATCTGCAGTCTTTTTGATTTGAAACATGAAGTGAAGTTGACTTTGTGGCCACATTTTTAGTGGTCCCACACATCAAAGGTGATCCCACTCTCAAACATGCGAGATATAATCACCTTATTAGGGCCTCTTGTCCAGTAAGAGAATCAATCAACATGTCCTAATTCATGAGACAAAACAAAACATGATGAGATCAATTTGCATAAATTGACAGCGTCAAGGGGGCATAAGCCAGGGCAAGATGCCTGCAGGCTACTTCAGCAAGTGTTACAATTAAGATTGGTGTGTAGCTAAGTGGTGATATGAATGCATGCTCACGATGTTCCCCGGCTGCTGGAAATGGGGGGGGGGGGTCGTTGGAACAGATCATGACTGATAAACTCATCTTCGCTACTTTGACTTTTTGTTGTCGTTGCGTAGGATTATAACTTGAAGATTTGAGATGAAATCTGGCGAATAGAACTTGGAACTGCTTGCTTGTCGGTCTTCGTAACCGTTGACACCCCTTCTGGTTCAAGAAATCACACATTCAGTTTCCTCATGTTACAGCAATTTCTTACATAATTTCCTGCAAATGTTATCTAACACAGAATTAAGAACCCACAAAATGTGGACAATTATTCATTTCCAATCTAGCGCCCTTTTTTTCAAACGCTAGTAGAAGTAAGTGCTGAATATTGCAAATGTTATGACCTCATCTGAAATGGACTGGGATCTGGTTTCCGCCATTAATGTATGATGGTAACAGAGGGCTTCCAAGCAAACATGCTCCTAATAGTAGGCAGGCCAACCCAGACCCAATACTCATCACCAATTCGCTAATGCTCACAAATAATTTTAGAGGTCTGAAAGTATCTTCTTCTTTATTGTTTCCCCCCCCCCTTTTTTTTTTTTTTTTTTTTTTTTTTTTTTACTTCTTCTCGACAAATGAGTGGCCTATGTTTCCGCTTTGGTTTGTTCAGACCTTGGCGTCTACGTCTATTGATTCGGCTGTAACGCCGAGGTTGTTTCATGCTCTCCTGAGGTCATTTCACTGTCTTTTCTCCAAATGGATTGCGCTGTTTGTTGATGTACCGTATGGATTTGGGAAATGTGAGACCCGGCGTCCTGGATGGAAACACGGGTAGAATGTATTATGAGTTGAGGGGGGGAACATCAGTGGGGTCAGCGGTGTGGTTCGCTACACTATTTATACCAACCCCTCAGTCGTCGGACGTTTTCGCTGTTCAGAATTTTTCAAAATGAGTACCCTGATTTTCATTGACCTAAACATATCATGGGTTTGCAGGCTATGACTGGAAGCATTCATCAGTCAGTGGTTTGTACGTACGATTTGACTACATGAGCGTGGGTTGTCACTTGCAACATTGGATTTATGAAGCAAGCAGAAACAATTTGCAAGAAGAACGCATAAAGACAAAATTTAATTTCACACCTCCATGGTAACTGGTCATTAACAGGGTCGATTTGTCCAGAATGAGCAACTCTACATTCCTGGCTCGACTTCACCCACACATCATTTCGTGTCCCTGTAATTGATAATCTACCCCTGATATTTGGCATTTTTAATTGGAAAATGCCCCATCAGGGTTGGCAATGACAAGTGAGAGATTATTCATTGTGATATTATTTACCATACCTAAAGTGTTGTTGATAATCAGTGAAATGATTGTCGCCATCTTGCCCTGAGTTTAGTTTTGAAGCGGCTAGGAAAGTTTCATTGGGAAGAAGGAAGTTTAATTTAAAAATAGATCGTTGGCAAACTTTGTCAAGGACACAGCAGCAAAGGTATCTGTCTTTGCGAATTTCATGACGTAAAACCTTAAAGTGCATGTAAAGAATTAATTCTAAAATCTTGCCGTTGGAACAGCCGGAGTGTAAACAAGTTATAATTTTGATAAATAAAACATTTTTCATACAGCCAAAGATTTATTTTTTTTTCATTAAAAATAAAATCCATGCTGTAGGTACAACAACATATATATGCGTGTCATTTGTTTTTCCTTGCGTTTTCTTGAAACAAGTTGATTGAAAAATCAGAGGGTAGAATTACAAACACCCAATGGCAGAATTGGCGTTGTTTGAGTGGAATAACTTGCCGGGAATAAGACAGCACCCAGCAAAAGCAAATAAATACACACTGTTACTCCTCTCAAATATTATCTGATTAGAATAAAAAAAAGAAAGCATAATTTAATCACTTAGCTAATAAGCTTTCATTCCATGGCAGAGAATGTGATGGAATTTAGTTCCAGTGGCCTGTCGGAAGTATAGAAAAATAAAATCATTGGCTGGAACCAAAAGCCTGGCCAGGGGGGTTTTGGGAATACACTACCTAATCTCTGGTCAGGCCATGCCGACAAAAAATTGTGTTTATCCTGGGAGATTTAAAAAGATTAAATTCATTTTGTGTGGTACTATGACTATGAGAGTATCGGTAACGGAGCGTTGCAGTATTGTTCAGCCTTGCGAAAAACCATTTTGGGTTTCAAGTCAAAAGGTCGATTTTGTTTTTTAGGGGATAAAAATGGTTTTCCTTTTGAAGTAAAGTAAACTCTATGAACTCCCTCAGAGCACCCCCCTTCTCTTCCCCCTCCCCTCCTGTTCCCAAGATGAAGAAACGATTGAAAACAACAAATTAAATATGTCCAGATTCCGTTATCCAGTCTGGAAGATTAAAACCCGCTTCAGTTTGTGAATGGGAAATATAATATCTGAAAGGAGTTTGCATAATTCCCCGTAACTCAAAAACGATGTCTTTACAACAAAAGATGCAGCCAAGATTGTAGCCGTATGTTAATGGTCCACGATTCACTCAAATTTATTCATCTACAAGAAAATAAATTACACACAGTGTGACTCAGCTGGAAGCACTGACTGAATCGAGGGAAGCACATCACAAAAGGGCATTGTAGTACCATCAAATTAATATCAGATTTCCGTTTATTCTCGGAAGGGCGCTGTACTTTGATGGAAGGCACATTTGTCTATTGTTTGTCAATTATTCTCCCTCGGAAGAATTTGGGTAGAAGACGAACATGAGGTGTCCTCGAGACCATCGGTGGATGAGTGTGTGATGCAGTTTATGTTAATTTTAGTAAGGTACTATACATCATTGATTTTGAGACGTGTTTTGTGTTATTCCAATCAGTAGTTTACATTTACCAACTGGATGAAATATTATCAAATATCAAAATAGATGATCATGTGTTCAATAAATCAGCTGATTGGCATTAATTACCATGGAGGTGGCGTAACTGTATTTTGTCTAGACAAAGAAACAATAGGCAGGTCCCCATTTTTGGCTCAAGAGACTCAGTAATTATGCATGCTTTTGATCGCACAATGGGATCTAGACAAAGAAGGCAGCAACAATTCAATGGTTTCATGAGATCGTGAATTCTGACTTCGGAATCAAAAGTTGCTCAGCAAGTGTTTCTGCTTATACCATCTTTAAAAAATAAAAGGTTGGGCCCAGGCCCAGGGAACGAGACGTTCTACATTCAGGTTGTTTTTTCTCAGCTGGTTGAGCAGCAAGCAAAGCCGAGTGGAGTGGTGCTTCCCAGCTTGAGGCTTTGACCCGTTCATTCAAGACAGTACGGACGCACGTACAGGGGGAGACATATCTCAATTCCCAATCTCTCCACTCTATATCTTGTCAGCAGGTTGAAGTTTACGCTCATCAAATTTTTTACTTGAAAACATTTTAGAGATTTAGTGATCATTTAAACAGCTTGCTCTGGTGTGAAGTTAGAATGGTACCAGACAATGCTGTAAATATTCCATTGTGAAATGGTTTTGAGACAACTGTGTTTTGCGTCTTATCTTGTGGGTTACCAATAAGCTTAAATATATATCTTGGCCTCCTCAGTTATCAGAAAGAAAGATAGTGGAAATTATTATCTTTGGCGTCCCTTTATACTTAATTGTGTTTAATGATATTGAAAACTGAAACAACTTAGTACAGGATTTTGTTTGCTACAGGCCCTTCACTTTGTCTTTTGCTTATAATTTGTTTTTATTTTATTTTTTTATTTTTTCAGAAGCAAAGCTGTTTGCTAGACTATTAGTAATATCCAGTTTGTTAATACTGGCCTGGGGTAACCAACCAATGTAAAAATGTGTTCATATACATTGTTTGAATTGGAATTGAACTTACTCATTTGTATAAACAATAGAACATTTCCGCCGATAATCAGATAATGTATTATTGTAGAGGGAAATAAAAGCATTTTAACTGAAGACCTCTGTGGCTGTCTGCCTAGAGAACCGCCCTGAAGTTCACTAAGGTAGGCTATAGGCCCTGGGGTTGAGGCAGAGCAGCGTCTGCGGTTTTGTCAACCCCCTGATGGCTATTTCAATAACTCTAACTCAGGTGGATGAACTGATGTCTGAATCGTGATTAGAATAAACCATCAATTGGAAGTGATATGATAACTGCTTGACCCCATGGTCATGGTCTCTGCACAGCAGGGGGTTACGGGAAAAAAACGAAAGTACTGAGTTGTCATGGATAGGGGGTTGTGTCCTTCCTTGAATACTAATAATCCAAACTTGTATTTCAAGACTGGGATGATTGCCGTATGGTATCAGGGAACGATATCATCCTGCAATTTTGCATAGCAAATTTTTTTTAGGCTGAACTTATTTTGTTCGCACTGAGTGCCAATATTTAGATAGCAAATCATGATTTTGAGTAGCAACTGTTACATTTGGTGTAGCATTTTGCTCTGCTGTACCAGGGAAATCGTTCGCTGGGGTCAGTCAGTTTTGATGTAGTCTAAAGGGAATTATTCCAACTTATTGCAAACCTAATAATTATGAAGTGTCTGCTGGTTTGGTGCGGTAAAAGAATTTGACATTTCATCAATCATAAGCTGCGGCCACTTTGAAATGACCAACCGTTTGGAACCATTCTGAAACTGCACCCCCATTTAAATTGACCAGCCATTTGAAACCATTCTACTACAATGGTTGTATTGATGGCACAAGTGTGCTCCGAATTAAGTGTACATTATGTGCAGGCTGTGTAGTGTGTAGATGCATTTACCACATGATACCATACTGCAGGTTAGAATAGTTTATCTACCATTTAGATCCACAGTGGATGATATTTAATGGTCAGACAGTTAGTAGGAGGGTTGACTGTGTACCGTGTAGGATGCATTCACCACTTTGCAAGCTGGCATAGTTTATCTATCATTCAAAAATCCACGTTGGATGATATTTGATGGTCAGAGAGTAGGAGGACTGACTGTGTACCGTGTAGATGCATTCACCACATGATGCCATATTGCAGGCTAGCAAAGTTTATATATTATTCAAATCGCAATAAGGATGACATTGGAGGGTCAGACAAAAAATCACATCTGCTTTGATGAGGTTTACAGTTCACTGGTTATTAATTGCCGTTATTATATACCAAGTCTTTATTTCCCTACATCATCTAAAACAATGACAAATGGCAACAGAGCAAACCTAAAATAAAATAAAATGATCAGTAAATAAAATAAACAAACTAGCGCTAAAATAAAGAAATTTACATGTGCATGTGTTTAATTGAACCCAAATCACATTCACTAATAACCAACCACTAAAATAATCAAATCTCATATATGGATCAAACACAAAAAAAGGAAACTGGACTAAATTCAACAACAGTTATTAATAGAGAGTGGCCAATGTTAACTCAAGGGAGTTCATATTTTGTTTCTTGCGGCTGAGCGATTGAACCCGAGGCTTGATACATGTAGTTCGTGACTGTGTTAAGGCCAATGCACACACTGCTCCTAGATATACTGCCGCATTGGGTCTGATTGAAAAAAAATATGACAGTGTGCGATATTGCCTAGACCACATATTGACTATATCAATAAATTGTGTGTAAGTGTTTCTATGCTGTTAGGACCTTGTGTTATATTTCAACAAAAACATTCAGACTAGATGGTAACAGGTGTGTTTAAGGCACTCCATTGTTTTGATAGAGAAGAAATTTGCAAGGTGAAGTTTGTGGGTAATCAGTCGCTTGCAAATTGGACATTTTCTGCAATATTTTATAGCTAAGTCGAATTTATATGTGCAGAGTGATGTGCTTATAATAATTGACCAGCGTATGAAAAGGTATGGCGAGTCTGAACTTAAAAAATTGGCGCAATCATTTGGGATTTGTTTAAACACAAAGCTCACTATTTTTACTGATAATGTTTTGTTTTCAGTGCTTTTTATTTATTTATTTATTTGTTTGTTTATTTGTTTATTTGTTTATTTATCTTATTATTATTGGTTTGTTTTTTTACAATTCAAAGTTTAACTTTCCCTGAATCCAGGTTTCAAAAACTGTTCGTCAAAAAATGTTTTGTAGGTTGCGTCAATAATGGTTGGCTGTTGTTGTTTGGGGATACATGCAAGGACCCCCAAAAATATTGGCTTATACTTCAGGCATGCACATTTTCAGATGATCAGCTGATTCCGTTGAAATTAAAAAATAGCATGTACTTTTACAGAGTCACGTGCGCTGCATTGGTTTTCGTTTTGGAATTTAATTTTGCAGTTCTCCTGTCTAAATGTGAACGCTGTGTTATGTTGTTGAAGTGCACGATTTTGTTACGTTCACAAGCAGTGTTCTTGGGGGAAAAGTGAAGCCAAGCAGACTTGTATTACCAAGTCAAACATATGTTTATTCAAAATGACAGCTCAGACTATAGAGTCTTCCTGGACAAGAGAAACAATCACGTTGGTGTTATCATTTAGATCATCCGTCAGTTAAACCATGGAGGTAGAAATACCTCCATGGTGTAACATGTCTTCCTTTCTGTACGTTATCTTGATGCAGAAAACCATCTGACTCTGGTGAAGGCTTATCAAGCAATTTGATTTTGAAATATCTTGGATGAATTATTTTTAAATAATGATCCTGATGAAGACGATTGATAAAGAATTGTTTGTCACTTTAAACCACTGTGTACTCAGACTCCACGTGCAAGCATTTTTAGCACGTACCCATGCTAGTGGAATTAAATATTTTTTTTTATACTTTTGTTTGGTCTTGCTTGTTTATGTTGAAAGTCTTATGTTTTTCTGGGTCAGGTCTGGCTTGAAGGGGAATCACTGGGGATCGTGGGCATGTAATCTACCATCGTTGTTCGTCTTCTGTTTACTTTGATAAGATTTGATCTCGAGAATGCATTTATATTATATAGACTGGTATCCTGTACGGTCATGTTGACCAATGTATAACCGGTGTGCAGCATCATCAGCTGATGGTGTTTATGAGGTGGGTTGTATAGTCAGATGATGGTTGGAGACTAAACAAACAGATTTGTGGGTGGTTATCCTTTTTTTCCATTTGGGGGGGGGGGGTATTGGCTGACCTGAGGATCCTAGGTCATGGGTACCCATTGGCTGCCTCGTATTTTGTTCCGGAAATGGCTGGCGGGTGGCTTAAAATCCGTAATCCTGTAACCAATACACCCTCAATTTGGATAATTGGGGGCTAGTACAGTAGGTGGATTGGCCGGGGGATGTCGGGTGTGTAGCTAAGGTAAAACGGTGGTGAGAGGCTTCTGTGTGCAGTACGGATCAGAATGGGGAATGTGTCAGAACATTTTAATGAAATGCGCTTCAAACTTCACTGTGATTTTTTATCAGATCTTTGGAAGATTGTGATTGTGCCTGTTTGCTCATGTGCAAGTCGGTTTTGGATGTTAACTGCCCTAATTCTCAGGTGCAAACTATTGGCAGTATTTATTTATTTTTATTTTTTACAGGACAACTAAAGAGGCAAGAAAAAAGAATCGGGACTTGCAAGGGGCTTATGGCTTGGTTTTTTAGGGCTATTTTGGGTTTTTGTTTTTTTTAATAAAATGATGAGGGTTCTTCACTCATGGTTCAACTTCAAGGGTACGTACTGAGGGGCTTCAATACTCGTACAGTGGTTTCAATGACAAGACTCAAATCATAATACATGTATTCCAGGCCGTGTGAAATAAGCGGTCAAGTTTGCAATTGCATATTGAACGATCAATCTTCCAAAAGGATCAATCAGCGTCACTGACGGACTACTGCTTACACTTGCGTCAGTCTCCATCTTGAGAAATTAAACATTAAACAAAAATCAGTCAATGAATTATGAATTGGACTTTAAAGGAAATGTGCAACACCGCTTACAAGCCATTTTTGAAGCAACCTTTTTGCTCGAATACTGCAAGTATATCAATCATTCATGGCAACTGCTTTGTGTTTTGAGAAAATGTGGGATTTCCTTGGTTAATTATGTATAGTGTGACTTGCAGAATATGTTTATTTCCAGTAGATGTTTCCTTTTTAAAATGGCTACATGAATTAGCTGAAACATGTATTCTAAAAAATAAAATGTGAATTTAGACTTTGTACTGCAATTGGATTGGTTGTTTATCATTTCATCTTTAACAAAATTACAATGTATGTGGTTTTTGTGATGATAGGTATATTTAATGTCTTTACTAGACATTAATTTTTGTTTCAATTACAATTATCTACCCAAAGTCTCCACGCTCTAATTGAAGCAGCTGTACTTTGTCAACGATTAACCAGGTCTTAATAACGCCAGCCATGATCTTGTTTTCAGTCTGTTACCGGGGAAGTCGTCAATCTGGAAGAAAATTGATGTTTACGTGAAAAGGGTTTATTGGACGCTTCACCCTAGTTTATACGGGATATAAATTCTAAACGTTGACTTGAGCATCAAATAGACTTTTTTTTTCCTTTTTATTACAGCCCATGTATTATATCACCCCAGTTGGAGTGAGTGTTTACCTTTTTAATCAAATCTCTGATCAGGCCGTGGAGAATTTTGACGTTTGTGATAGGTAGGGTTGGTAACGACACGATGGGAAGCCATTCGTCGCTTTCCCTCCGTGAAGGGAAATTGTCCCGTAATTTGGAAGAACAAAAATTCCCCGCACATGGTACTAAGGTATATTGGCGATAAAACGTAATTGAAATTTCCGTAGATAATTTGTCATGGTAATGAGTCTGTGATCTCCTTTGTCACGAGAAATCATCTTTAATCCAGCAAACAATATATGGAATGATTGGCAGAGACATCTAAATTGAATATAAGATAATTTTCTTGGCTTGATATATAATCCAGATGTCAAATGACACCATATGTCGTGTGGTCTTGGTTGAAAATGCAACCTATATTTTGGAGAGAGAGAGAGATGGGATGGGAAAGAACAAAGAACAAGGGTAGAGCAGAACTTGCATGATATGTACTGCCAGCGAAAGTGAGCCAGGCAATAATATGGTGTTATTTCACCTGGTCATTGGGCCATTACTATTAAAAACTCTCGTATCACCCAAGGGAACAAGCTGTAGTGCGTAAGCTAGCGGTTCAACGCAGTGGCTAATCAAGTACAAGTACCATTGCGCGACCCCGCTCACTCATGGGCGGAGAGGTGCAGAATTGGCCATGCCAGACAGCCAGCCCGCCCAGACACAAGAGGTGCATCATTGGACTTTGGAGGGTGCTTCCCGACCTGTATCCTTACTAAAGGTGGAGGGTCCTTTTTTACGATCAATAATGAGCTCCTGACAAAATGCCAAGTAAGCATCTACTTGAGAACATGGTGCTGATGGGCTAATTTTGGCAAGATAGGCTTTGTAAGTACACAGAAGTCCTGGCCTTTGTGCGCCTATAAAAGTTTCCCGTATTATATTTGGAAGATTTTGCTCTGGAAGTGCCCTTTGCAAAATGGAAAACGCCTTGCCCTCTCAAAGATGAAATTCAAGGCCTGCAGTACACAGGGGCATCTGCTCTCCCCCTCTGCTAAACATTTGTTGTGCCAACCATTCTTAATAACTGATGGAGATCGGCAATGGCGATAATGGCCAAGCTGACCTTTGAATAAGTGAAGATCGGGGTTGGAACAGTCAGTATAGTAAAGAGAATGATAGACCGATGGCAAATACTAAATAGAACTGATTGGGGCTGGGGGGGGGGGCTGGGAAGAGAGAGGCAGGCTTTCGCTTCACTCTTCTGTGGGTAGAGGGAAGCACTGCTATAGGAAGTGGCTCTGGGTTGTAGTCGTAGAATTATGACATTGATGCTGCTCCCCAAAAAGCAGTCAAGATTATCAGAATTCAGATAATATTTAAGATTGAACCAGCAGTGTGTAATTCCGTAGCATCGTGTTTTCTCCCTGTCACTGAGTGCAGTGTATAATTTGTATCAGGCCAATCCACCACAGGTCATGCTGGTTTTAATAATCGCCATTATTATTCATAATTGAGACCACATGTCCTGTATGAGCTTTAAAAAAAAAAACTCCTCGGTCAAAACGCTTGAGGAATCACACACCGGGGGTGATTTTCATATCGAAATAAAATACCCCAAAAGAGGGGAAATGTTATGCACACACTGCTTGACATGTTTTACAGGTGAGTTTGAATGTGGTGATGCTTTACAGAGCGAAGCTTGGCAGTCGTTTTTAATATCATGTACAGCCACATTGTTCTTCGTTCTCAGTGGTTTGCTGGTTCTATACGCTAGTTTAATTACACGGAGGGCCAGCTGAAGTGTTCACCAAGCTGGCTGGTTCAGTGCTGCAAAGCATTCCTATTTAATTGGATTGAAGAAAGAAAATATGATTTAAAAAGAGTGGGATCACCAACTGAGCTATCTAGTCCTGTCCTAGTAATGTTGGCAATATCTTTCTTAAGGCTGCCAGTCTGAAGTTATTCAACCTGTAACTGCCATTTTAGCCAGGGATCACACCCAAGTTTACAATACAACCTGGGAAGGGAACACCTGTAAGGGGATGCGACTTTTTATTTTGAAATACTATGGACTAGTGAATAATCTGGCGGGCTGTGACACCGCAAGCTAACTGGCCCCGCTGGCTGGTCTCTGAAAAAGCTAAGGGCAAACCCCGAGGAGTGAAAATAGTTTTTAAAAAATCAAGATGTTTGAATTTGAATCAAAGTGAACATGAAGACACGTTTATTTTCTTTCTTTCTTTTTTTTCACTGGCATTACAATCTCAAGATTCCACTGCATTGCATTGAGCTTAGGCTATTAATTTCCCAATAGAGATATGAACTTTAAAAAACAGAAGTTGGATAACAAAAACATAAAGACCCTCTCTGAAAACATGGCGAGGAAAAATCTTATAGTGTTGTCCAAGTTGGACATGTCGCTTTTGGAACCGTAGATGAGGTTTAGAGAATTTGGAAATGAGGGGGGGGGGGGGCGGGAGGGAGGGAGGGAGGCTTGTCATAGCTGGTTTCATCAGAGGGGAGTGACTGACAAGCAAGATACATTACTCTGGGTATCTATTGCTAACCGAGCTACGACCAAACGCTGATTGGTCTCCGAGTAGTAACCAATTTGCGGAATCGAAGGGAGGAACGCGCTGAAAGATTTTTGATTTGCTCCCCCGGATTCGTTTCAATTTCTCTGATGTTTGCTGGAGCTCGGATTTCTCTTCGTCTCCCTCTCTTTCTCTCTCTGTCTCTCTCTCACTCCAGGTCGCAATTGTTGGCAATTTTCTCTCTCCGAAATGATGAAGAACGTAATGAAAATTGCAGTAGATACAATGAACTTGTAGTCGGGGATTATGATTGCCCCATCTTTGTTCACGATTTTTTAGAAATAATTTTATCGGGAATCGCACAAATAAAAAATAAAAAACCATGGTTGCATTTTCTTTTTCGTTGACATTTTTCATCAACTTGGCCTAAGATAAACTAACAATAATTTTGAACTTTTTGCTATTAGGCAGTTTAAAAAAATGCAAATATACCCGTATACCCCAGACTTTTGGCAGCTATGCCTCTTTTGAGAGTGTACTTTTCTTTCTTAGTGACCAATCATGTAAAGAGCTTCTTAGAATACTTTTAATTAAATTCAGCCTTGGGAATATTCTTCCAAGTGATTTTTTTAGTTCAGTTCTGCTGGATACAATAAATTTCAATTAATTTACGGCAATCTTTTGGGTTCTTTTTTTTTCTTTTTGTTTAACCCCCGAATGTGAAACCCAAACTCGAAGCTATAAAAAGGTAAGAGTAGTATGGTGCCTTTTATGTATTAGTGTTGTAAACGCTATGCACAAACAGGGTATCTTGACACTTTGTTGATAAAGCTCTGCTATTATAGACTGCGCAAATCTCGCGCGTATTCGAACAGTGGGCCCGTTAAAGTGCGCGAGTTTGTTTCCTGCACGCGTTACAGCACGTGGGACCAAAGTGGTTCCAAAAAGTGTTCGAATACGCGCGAGACTATTTCCCTTGGACTGACGTCACATGGTGCTACTAGTAGTCTGCCCATGGTCTGCCTTTTTGGGAGAGGCAAATTACATGTGCGCTTCTGTGCGCGCGTCCATCACCTAATCTGAGCACTGCACATGAACACATGGGGAAACCAACTCTCAAATTTACTACCAAGGTGTTCGAATCGTGTTATGACATCAGGCAAACTGGGTCAAAAAAGGAACTGTTTTGTGCTGTTCTTGTAAAAAAAAAAAAAAAAAAAAAACCCAAGAACACTCGATTTGGACTCAAAAGTATCTGCTTGATGATCTATTTCTTTGGATTAGGGGAAGTTTTTCCGTGTTTACTGATCAAATAATATCAACCATCGCGGTTTATTTGTCCTGCTGACATGCTGTTTGGTTCATAATAACATATCAAACAAATAAATGAATAATAGTCTCTTGCCCCTGTGAAATGAAATGTGTGCATTATTACTTGTTTCAGGTTAACTGAATAAAAGTACAGAGTCAAGTGAGGTTGTTTTTCAACTGGGTGGCTTCGGGCTGGACCAGACTGTGTGTTACTGATATTGAGTAAACAACCTAATTTATAAATATCCCGTTGGCATTCAGGCTGTTGTGCCATCTGGGAAGGATTGTTGCCCTTTTTTCCTTCTAAACCAATCAAAATGTGTGTATAGTTTACAAAAAACAGTATCCAATGCTTTCTCTCAGAGGTTGGAAAATGTTGTACAATATTGAACAAAATATACTTCGAGTTGAGGAGTACCGTGCTGTGAAGTAATTTACAATTTTGTTGTTGTTGTTGTTGTTTGTTTGGGTTTTTTTACACTAATTTGCTTTTGTTTCATTGTTATCTGCGTTACTGTATAACAAATCAAAGAAACAAAACTATGTGAAGGCACCTGATAAGAATTATCTATATTCTTTGGGATTTGTTTTTCAAGAGAATATTTGTTGATTTGAACAGGCAAGCAAGTTTCTTAATTTGTGCAATTGTCTTCATAGAGACTTAAAGTTGAATTGCGCCATGATTGAACTGACCTCTTTAATGTGTATGTAGGTTACAGGCATCCATATTCTTCCGATTTTAATCGGATTTTTGATTATTTTTCTCTCTCAGAAAACCTATAAGACTAGAGTATTAAATAGCTTAAAGTTTGTAAAATCGTTTATCATCCGAGAAAAACCCTTGTAAGTTGGATTCCTTATGATTTTCCCTTCAAAATGTCAAATAGCATGCCTATTGCCTAGTGGATGGTTGCACTCCGTACCATAAGGGTACAAGAAGATATCAAATTTGTAATTGATGTCTATAAGTGCTTCATGGTTTATCAGTTTAGTATACACGCCTTAGTTCTAAGTGATAACCCACAATTGTTGCAGTATGGTCCTTCTCAAGACAGTTCCCAGCTGTCAGATAACACTTTCCTAATCAACAGAATCCCTTTGTGGTTGAATTCCTTCATCTAACAGCTTCTCTAATGCCCCCCTTTCCTAGCTAACAGCATGGTGGTCCGCGCTAACAGTTATGTCCACATGGTTGTTGAATCCCTTTGTCGTGGATTCAGCGATGACAATACGCTGTCTGTAAGGCTATATAATCCCGAGCTTAAAGATTCATAAACTTAAAAGGAGCTCCGAATGAAAGGGTAATTATGCTGCTTAAAAAAACAATTAACAAATAAACAACTTTTACAAGCAACCGTCCTAACGGTATGAACTTTTTGACAGGATATAAACAGGTATTCTTAATGATTTGAAACTACTTGGCGATTGGAGGAACAGAACTTGTTTGTTAATTTGGAATGTGTGACTGTAATTGCTTCAGACGCACTTTTTATTGTGAGCAAAATGGAGGCAGATGTTGCTGATCACATTGGTTATTGCTCATTTAAGAGTTAATGATTAAATGGAAACAGGTTTTGAAATGTAACAATGAGAGGAATTTCGTGGGAAACGATTCTTGATTCTTATCCATTTATCTGTCAGTCCGCTCAAAACCTTCTTGACTTTTTTAGTAGGCGGAGAAGTCTTGCAAACTGACAATCTCAAGTCAGGCGAGTAATTTCTACGACTGTGGAATTCCTGTTAGTCCGCTCTAATGATGTCATTCATGATTACATCCACTTCGTCTTGTTGGGCTGTTAATTCAATCGCAAAGGGGGAGGACTGTGTCTCGTCGCGGTGTGATTAATTGATCCACGGTGACCAGGGAAAGGTGTGGATTTGCTGTGGTATTGAGTTTTTAAAACCTCTACAGCATCGATTGGCGAGTATAGTTAAGATCGATATTAATCTGAACTTGCTTTATGAAACAGTGATAAGATTACTTGTAAAATTGAGGAGTTTAAGTTGGACTGTTTTGAAGATAAGATTGATGTTTTGGAGATAAGATTAGTTATACAGCTTTATGAACCCCCTCCCACAGAACTGGTAGCTAATGTAGGCAACGGAAGCGATTTCCTCCACAACGACTGCCTCATTGCTGCCCCGGGTCATTGTCTTGCTGCAAGTGGGAAATTGCCTTACAAGAGCCCTGGAGCCTTTCTCTATGCCTGGAGGTAGAATTAGAACAAAGAAGCAGGCATACGGTCATGAGCCTAACTAGTGAAGCTCCCTGCACTGCTGGTTGCCTCTTTGCAAATGCTGTCATCTGCCCATTTAGTAGCTCCATAAAGACCCAGGCTGCGCAACTCCATTATGCAATGTACATGTATTATTCAAGGAGCATCAGCAATCAGCATAATATAAAAACTTGGCTGGAACCACAAACCTAACATGCTATTTTGTGTGATTGGACTGCTAAAAAACGGCAGACCAGGGAACTTGTTTTATTCATCTGCAAGGGGGTCTCAAAAACATCATCTATTTGGCCTCCAGATCCAGACACTAAAATAACATGATCGGAATATACTGTCCCTGTATGGTGAACATTAAACAATCTCTTTGGGAGTTTTTAAACTTGAGTGTTTCTGGACAAGAACCAACTCTCTACTCTACCATGGAGGAAGGAAATACCTCCTTCCTCCATGACTCTATACATTAACATACTGTGGTACTTCGTCCCCGGATGCTCACAGTTGTGAAAGGGTTGTGGCTGCAACAGCGGCTATGGCTGAAGCAATGGCTATGGCTAAGTTACCAAATCTGCCCACACGGGCAAAGGTATACGTAATTAATCATGCTCTAGATATACCTGCAAAGTATGGTGAGTGACAGCAGTAACGCTGTCATTGTGCTATAAACCAATCCTATGTAAGAAATACTATATAGAGCATGTTTGTTGACTAGGATCCTAATCGCCGATATGTTTTGTGTAATTTTGAAGCTAATAAACTCAACTCAGTGGGGCAGACTCTTAGCTACGCAGTCAGCTCTCACCTGATTAAATGCCTGGTTCCCATCCCGTGTTTCATTTCGCTGTATCTATACTCGAGAAACCAGGTTTCTAGGCAGCGGTATCTCTCCACACGGACCCTATCTCTTTAATTGAGAGTTCTGATTGCAGCTAAAACATTCCGCGGTGTCACAGCAACTGTTAAGAGATAGCGGCAGGTGAAGTTTGGGCCCCGCTTGTTTGTCTCTGCTTCAGCCTCGTTAAACTTATCTAATCTTCGCTTATTGGCTGCGGATAGAAATGATCTAGTGAGTTAAGTGCGGGATTAAAAGTACAATATTTCTCAGAGTGATTGACGGAGACTGTGAGTGCAGTTTTCGTGGGATGTGGGATTCTGATTGACAAAGTTTGGCGTTATCGTTCTGATCTTTTTAATGCGTTGCTTCCGATCGACACTCGAGTCATCCATAAACCTTTATCATGGTGTGTACATCTTTATTTCCCCCCATTCAAATCAATGTAACGTAACCGAGGCTGAAAGTAAAAATAGTCTGGTTTATTTTTTGTACGGTGAATACAAGCGATCATTGCTGTCATTGGATACAGGGAAAGTGACCAACATGGCGGCAACTTGTCGTGTACGGTACCTCGTGTAGCAATAGTGGATGCCGATTTTCAGTACTCTCGAAGGGGTAGACTATTTTTTTCCTCTCGAACTCATTATGGCTACAGTGTGTTCTCGGTTTCCTACGATACTGTACCGGCATTCTAACCTCGATACTGAACTAATGATTGAGTTGATTATGCTACGAACGGTTGTACCGAGGTAGCGTCAAAGAAACGGACCTACCGAAGCTACTGGCTTTATCTTTAGGGTATGGCCTTGAGTCGCCATTGGGGTTTTCTGACCAAACTGAGGTTCGGAGGTCAAATATTCGTGGCCTTCATGATTTCAGGAAAGAGTAGTAATAAATGGGCCCATGTTTTCATAGACCTGCCAGTGTTATAAGCAGACACTTTTTCTGATAAGCAAGCAAAACTAAGCAGAAAACCAGTTGCGAACTATTCATATGACATGGTATTTTGGCTGGTAATCGTTTGTGTTGTATTATAGTATGTCTTTGTTGTGCAGCTTCTTCTTCTTTCTCTTTTATTTGTGCTAAAGCAGTTATATGAAGGTAAGGACATCAAGATGGTCAAGCATGCAACTTAACATTTCAGCTGATCGGCAGATTTCCTCGTTTTATTGTTTCTGGTTTTGTTTTTTGGTGTGTTTTATTTTTAGAATTATATATTGCCATAGAAAAGTGCAGACAATTCTGTCTGCTGGGCCATTTCCTCTGTTTGCAGGTACGAGGTTGCATCCCACGGTTTTTCTTTTCGAAAACAATACAATGAGCTACTCCCATGCCCATTTTTTTTTTCTTTTACCGAATGTTCTTTCATTTTCCTGAAGATACCCAGGAGACTTCCTTCTTTCTTTACTCACTGCAAAAATGCAAGTATTGTAAAAATGTAATTGTGCAGTAGTCTTGAACACTATTAGCTTAAATTTCTTTCATGAGGTCCTTAAACTGTTCCATTCCAAGGCTCGAGGCAGGCGGGCTTAGAATAAACTGTTAGTTTGTATTTAAAAAAAGAAAGGGAAAATCAGTTGGTTTTTCCATTGCTGAGCTCTCGTTTCTCCAAACAACCCACAGGGTTTACTCCTGTGTAAATGATTTAAGATTCCATCAATCAAATATGGCACTTACATTAGCCCAGAAATTGCTGTGTGGTTTGATGGGAAGATGTGTGTTATGTGGAATAAAGGCTGCAGTCACTATGTGCTCTTTGTGGATGCACTAGTTTTCACACATGACCTGCATTAGACTGGTGACATGTATTTGCTCCAAAAATACTAATTAGTCGGTTGAATTTTTTAACGTACTGTTTTGTGACTTTTATTGATTATTATTACCATTTATAAAAGTCATTTGCCGTGGTAGCTATTGTACTCTCTGATGTTTAATTGAACATTATACAAAAGTTAAAATGGCATAATTAATGTATATTTGATGACATTTAAAAAACGTATTTCTATTTTGTAGGCAGTCTTTGGCATTAAAACTCGGTGACTCACCCAATTCTAAAACTGCTTTTGTGATGAATTTAGTTGTGCTTGAGTTGAGTTTTAAAAATGGAGACCTCGAAGATGTGTTTTGTGTTTAAGAGGTGAGTTTATAACTAATTTTATACTCGTTTGTAAAATACACTAATAACCCAGTTCTCACCCTGGTGATGATTGACGTATGACAGTAATTGATTCTTCACTTAATAATCGTCACTCAACAATCACAATTCCCCCTCATTATATCACAAATCACCCTCCAACATATAATACCCAAACCAAAAATTACAACCCTTGTGAAATATTACACCCCGGATTCTCACCCCCTGCAGGGTAGACAGGAATTATTTATTCGGTTTCCTGAAGGGGGATTAGTGGAAATTTTGGCAGATGTGTTGCCTGACCTCACCAAGGCAAAGAATTGAAGGATTGTTCAGGCATGGGGTTTCTTTGTCCAGCCTGGTCGCTACAGGGGGCAATAAATATCATTGTGTCTGCCTGGCCTACCAGAAAACCGCCAGGTAGATGCACTTGTCGACTTGCCCAGTCAAACTCGTTGTCGGGATGGTTTTTTCCCTCCTCTATTTCACCCGAGGTGATTGCAGAGGTAGATCGAGTCATTAAAAAGGGGTAGGCAAATTAATTTCTCTGCAAATTGCTCAAAAATATGGCTCGTTAAGTGCCTAAAGGCGCCAGTGGTAACATGTGCGCTCCGACTCGATGTTGCCAGTATACGCTACAGCCAGCTTTTTCAGCGTCCCCGGTAGATATGTGTACTTTTATGACCGCACTTGGCTTGAGTGCACGTAATTTGTACAAAGTATTCTTTGTGTGCGCAGCTAGTTAATAATTATCGAGAGCTATTTCTGTTGCAACCGTCCTGTTATTGACTTCGCTGATGATGTCTGGGGCTAGCAGAAGTCTTTCATAGAGTCTTACGGTGTGTAAATGACATGGCATGAACAGACTCAAGATGCGTTATTAATATCACTGATGCAAAAATAGTATTGGAGTGTGGGTGCATAATGAACATTCTGATATGGCGTATAAGATGAACTCTCAACTCGGCGTTGTTGATTATTATTACAATTCAAGCGGTCATGATAAAGGGTTAATGTTATTTCAATCCACATTCTTAAAAGTTAACAATTATTCTATGTGATGTCCATTAAGTTAAAAGCTGTACTTGTCGCTGATGGTTCATCCAGTAGGACATTATACCGAGTTCCATGCCTGCTTTCATAAAAAGCGTCAAATACTAAATTCCCATTATGTGTGTCTTTCTTAGTTTAAGCTCAGTGATGTGAATTTTTTTCTCCCTAAGTGTAAACTGTTGTCTATTTCAGCCAAAACATGATGTTGAATTCTCCATTAGACTCCATTAGTCTTGATGATTGACGACGGTCGTTTCATCACAACACGATTTACTGGAGAAGAGATATATGTATCAAACAAAGTTCTGGACCAAAACGTTTTGACCCAGATTAGTAGACTTGCCCAGTCCCTCCAAGCCAGTCGAGTGTCGTCCCTCTGTTATACCGGTGACTAATACAAAAACTAGCGTCGCCAATCAACACTACCATTAGCGAAAAAGACTCTCTGGCCTGTTCTCTTGAATGTCATTTTCTGGAACAAAAAAAAAGGCTTAAAAACAGCTGCAGAAATCATCTCAAAGTGTTGCTTATACAATCACTAAATATATTCTAGATGAAATGCAAACGTAAAGGTTAATTTGTTCCGAGCTATTGACCCTGTCAGCGACCAAAATTTCCTGTCTAATTAAGTGAACATCATCTCTGCTAAATAATATAACAAATGTGACCTCAGGTTTACTAAATGAAGTAAACGAAATGCATGAGTTTCCTCATCTAGCAGTAGCAGTACTACATTAATTAAAAGAAATACAAGTGTTTGGGCTCGCTAAGAACTAACTTGCTACGCTTTCGGAAAGTACATAAATTAAAATTGTGATAATGGCTATTCTGATGTCGTGTCCAGTCTAGCATTATGATCCTACCTGACTTACTAATGTTACAGTTGATTCCTTTAAAGGCAAAGTATACTTTCTTTCTTTTTCTTTTTTACCATTCGAGTGTTTTAATCCTATATAAATGTAGAAGCGTTTTTGAGATATCGCCGAAAATCCATGTCCACACATGCAGGAAGAAGAAATCGTAATATTGGAATATAAATCTGAGAAACGTATTTGACAGTAGTAACGTTTCTCAGATTCAAATTTGGGGGCATAGAAATTGCTTTATTTTTCCAAAACTATATTACTTCGAAGTGAAATGTTTCTAAAAATGCTTTATACTATGGAAAGCTGATGTATTTCTAATAAAGTAAGTTTTTATTGCCAATAATTTAAATTATCAACGTATACTATGCCTGTAACAGCGGTCCGCTTGCCAAATGCCAGTTAAAACCAAGAGGACCAGTGAAAATTCACTCCAATCAGTCCGGCTCATTAAGTGTTGAAAAGCATCCCCCATTTCGTTTGAAATATGGACTTGTGAAGTTGAGACAAAGCTGGCAGACTCAAGAAATGACAATCTAATTGGTCCTGCTTGCTAGTCAATAAAAAGTGCTAAGGGCGAACCCTTCCAATGGTTAGTTACAGAACCGTGGCTCGTCGACATTTCTTGTACAAGAATCTCGCTTGCTCGGCAAAAGCTTGCGGTGCGTGTATGTGTTTTGTAAACACAATATGCTGAGTTACCGGGAACAGATCGCTTCTTCAAGAACATTTTATTGATATTCTATAGAATAATCCTAGACCAATCTGAACCCATTGTCTGTCACTCAATAGTCTTGCTATTGTTGACGTTTCTAATTGCCTTGTGTCAATAGAGTTAATTGCATTATATCTACTGTAGACCTAACCTTACAGTATCCACAAAATGTAAATGACCTGAGATAGAGACGCAACGTTCAAAGTGTTTGATGAGAATACTAATTAAATTCCGACAGTTGATATTGCCTGAACATTTTATGCATACATTCAAATCAATACCTCGTTTCAATTAGTTAAATTATTGTTATTGTGTTTACCCTGAGCACCAATATGAATGCTGTTTAATGAAAATGTTATTTAATTCTGACAGTTTGATGTTCCGTGGACATTTTTTGCATACATTCAAATCAATACCTCGTTGAAATAAATTTTTTTTTCCCTGAACAAAGATATTGACAAAATAGGGAGACCGCCAACATAGGGCTAGATAGCTCAGTTGGGAGAGCGCCGGCACGTTTAACCTGAGGTCGTTGGTTCAAATCCCGCTCTAGTTATTTTTTCTTTGTTCAACCCCAAATTAATTTGTTTCCACTGACAGCAATGTGATAAGTGAGTATACAGTACTTATTCAGTTTAGGCCTAGATTTTAACGAAACTGACATACAACAGCCCTGGGAAAGTTTGAAGGTATTCAATTCTCACATTAACAAAAAAAATAAATAAAAATCTGATTTTTTTTTGTCAGGGATTTGTGCATGTTTTAGCAGGCTTATTTAAAGTTGCGGTGATCAAAATAAGCAAGGAGTCAACCGTTCATTTATTTATTTCAGTACACAGTTTAATGCGCAAGCGCCAATAACAAGACGGTGAGTAGGCAAAGAGACGAAATGTTCAGTCTTAGATGTGCGAGGTAAACCCAAAAAACGGGGGGATCCCAAATTGGAAAACCCATGCAATCAGATATGGACTACAAACCCAATTCGCATACAAGGCTCCGGGTCTGGGGTAGGATTCAAACCAGGCAAATAAACCACTGAGCCAACCATTTAAGTCTTCTTAATTTGGGTCAAAGGTCAACTTCTTTTACATTTCCAAAGTAATTTTTTTTTGTACGAGAGCAAAGTCCGTGGTTATCCAAATGAAGTGTGTGAGAAAAACATCCAACTACGGCATGATTTGTCTTTGGAGGATTGACGGAAAAACCTGAATGAAATCTCCTTAGAAAATGCACAATGAAAAGGCGGCAACTATTGAGAATGGTATTTCTAAAAATGTATACCTTAAAAAAACAACACCAAAAGAATAGTGAGAAAAAAAGCTTGTTATATGAAGGCACATTTACAACTCTAGAATCAAGGGATTTGGTTGAAAGACAGCAAAACCAAACCAAACCCAAACATAGAAATCGTTTGTAAATCCCTTGCGGAGGCCATAGCTTAGCGAGCGCTGACAAAAGAGCTTGGCGGCCCCCTGACCCTGACCAGCACCCCTGCGAACAAAGAGAGACCCGCACTGCACACCTCTAGGGGCCACTGCGGGGATTAGTATTCATGTAACCTTCACAATGAGATTGCAATGGCTTTGGCATGGTTTGGCTAAGGATTTAAAAAGGATATCGGACCGATGAAAGAGGGGGCAGTTACACACAAATTATGGCACAGAAAGGGTTTATTTAAGGCCCACAGGGAGGCAATTTGGGCAAATCCTTCTCCAGATTTCCAAGTCACTCTGTTTGGGTTATTGTCGGAGCCAGTCAGAGTACATGTGACCTCATGAACGCCGTACCAGATTCGGGCTATTCAATTTGACCGTATATCCTATTTTCTTGGGTTGCTGGTGGGGGGGGGGGGATGAGAGCACATTTTGAAAGACAACTCATGAAGGAGGTGAAGGTATTGGAAGCAAGTCATAGAGTAGCAGTACTTCATTGTATGTCTAATTGCGATTTCTTGAGGTATCATCGACCATTGTAAATATTGGTATTGAAAATTGTTCTGTTTCATTTCATTTCGGTTCAGAAAATAAGTATTTCACACTGACAGTGACAGTAACAACAACGGCATGTTAGTATCATGGTTATTAAGAACAGTCAACCATGATACACCAAGAGCAGTCAATACTCTAATTTTATTCACGGCAATGTAGCCCAAAATGGGCATTCCTGTACTGATATGGAATGAGACTGCATGTAGCAACAGCACTAACCATTTCAAGGAGCAGTTTCGACAACTCTGAAACAACTAGTCAATCAAAGAATAAAATTGTATTAGGATTTTACAAATAAGTCTCCAAGAAATAGCTTACACGTTTTTGAGAAAAACATTTGCTTCAATAGGTTAATTTAGACAGACAGAAAAGGTCTTATTCTATAGGTATCACTGGTAAATCAAAAGTTAAACCCATCACCGCACGCAGAGGACCAGCTGTGAAGTCGGCACTGATATTGCAGATCATTGTGTAATGTGGTTAACTGTCTTAAGACAGGCTATCCTTTGGAACACATGCCTTCACAGTGGAACAAGGTTGCTTGTACTTTGAATCGAACAGCAAGCTGCGTCGTCAGAACAATGTTCAACTGATTATGTCTTGTGGTTTACCTAGCGTAACATTATCAAATCATGTTGAGTTTAATGTGTGGATCTTTTGTCAGGAAGAATTCAATGAAAATAATGTATAATGAAATTCTTGTCTCTAAAAAAGCAACCGCAGGAATCTGTTGTTCGCCTTTCTGTTTACTTTACCCGAGTCACGCTCATTCCGATGGAGTTGTTTTCTTCCTTACTAAAATAACAAAGCCTCAATAGGATCTGGACCAGTTTCCCCCTCAGCCTCACTTTGATTTCAGTGAATTGAATGGACAGACCGCGGACAAACAAACAAGCAAAATGGCCGCCATCGTGGTCAAGTAGATCTAGCTTCTGGTGAAAGAGCAATACTAAACCTATGAATAACTAATGAGGGCACTGACCAATTGATCAGTGTTACTAACTTGCCAATCAGGATGCACTCGGGTGCTCATTCTTCTAGCCTCATACCTGTCAGCGATCATATTATCTTGTTTAATGGAGCGAACCCGTACTTAGTTGATGACTTGACTTGTCTTGGTATCCACATAACTTTGTAAGCTTTTCTATTAAGATGAAATTTCAAACAGTTGGAACTGTTGAAAGATGATGTCATTGGTACAGCCCTCGAATTCCATAAGAATACCGTGAAGATTTTGAAGTAAAATAGTTTGTAAGACCGAGTTATCAGATTTGGCACCGAGTTTGGTTTTATGCAATTGGCGCGTCGTTATACCGAGCGGTCAAGCGCACTGGACTCGTGCTGTGGTGTTTCTCATCATCAGAGTGTAGGTTCGGGCCCTGGTCTTGACAAGTTGACAAGACACTTGACCATTATCGCTTCATCCTTAAGATGGGACGCAAAGCCATTGAGCCGCGTTTACACTAGATCCAGAAAAGTGGATTGAGATCCGGCAATTTTTTAACGACCGCAGATCAAGATCCTGTGTCGCGTTTACACCAGCGCTTGATCCGGCTCCGATCCCACTTTTGAACCGGATGTATATTGGTCATGACGTCACCGCTCCTCGCAAAGAGCTCAAAGGTCACGATTACAGCGCGCCACTTCTAGAAATAATCATTATCAAGGCGAAGGTAGAATGCAGAAAATACAGTACAGCAAATGATACGGATAACAACGACCATGCAGGTAGAAATATTTGGTAGATGGGAATTTAAAAAATACAGCAACAAGGCAAGCTCCGAACGTAACGATGTATGTATAAGGACGCTGAAAACAACAAAACGTTTCACACACGCACAGTCCATGTGCACACAGCACACACACAAATATAAACAGCGACGGATGTCCCACCAAAGCACAAGCAAAAAGCGCGCCATTCGTAGCGAAACCGGAAATGACCACATCAAATTGCGGTGTCTGATCCACCTTTGCGTTTACACTTGTATTTGGAATCCACTTTGCCGGATCTGATCCACCAATTGCCGGATTCAACCCTCCTCGAAAGGTGGATTAAAATTGCCGGATCTTGAACCGGGTCTGATCCGGCTTTTTTGCGTTTACACTAGCCGTTAATCCACATTGCCGGATCAGACCCGGGTCTGATCCACCTTTCTGGATCTAGTGTAAACGGGGTCTTGGTCCCGTGTGGTCCCAGTAAACTTATCGCCAAGAAGGGGGGGTTGCGCCGGTGTTTTGGGCAGTGGCTGCTGAATGCGCCGCAGCACCTTCTAAACCCTTACAAGGTGCTCCATAAATCGGTCTCATAATTCTAACGATTCAAAGATCTGTCTTGAAAAGTTTATGTTTGTTAAAGCGCATTGGTTACCTTATTGGTAGATACATGCGCGATATAAGGCTATAGTCTATAGTGTTACGCTTGCCTGTGAAACCTTCATGACAAGACCATCTAAAGTTTCCGAGAAAACTGCGTCTTCGAGGATCAAGATCTGGGCGTTTGTTTTCAACAGACCTTCATTTCTCTTAAAGGCCCCAGTGATTTGCAACTTTTGCCTAGTTTCCCTTTTCCCCCAACCCCCTAACAATTTGTACCACATGGGTGTTGCACTAAAGTTCAGAGCGGTCACAGTTCTGCTACACTGGGCCTTGGCAAACATACCCCCTTCATTTGTCTGCCTGATCGCTGGAAATCCATCAACACACCAAGAAATCTGGTTAGGCTTCGGCTTGTTAAATTAGCAAAATATTGTATCTGGAGAATATTTTTCTAGCGACATGGACGTCGATGAATGAAGGTAGGTGTGAGGATTATTTCAGGTAAAGGGATGTGAGATATTGACCAGTCAGGTCTAAGGACGGCCTGATTGGAGTTGTCGTCGCGTTGTTTCTTGTCTTTGCGGCCAAGCTGTGAAAGGGAATTAGCGGCCGAGTCTATGGTGTGACAGCACTCACTCATTGTTTAGGCTGGTGATGTCTTGTAGAAGAACTTTGATACAAACAAAACAACGTTCCTTGAATGACTGACAGACAACCTGAGGATGGAAGTGAAATCTAATCAAAATTTAGGAGAAATTAACTACAATTTTCTATATAAAGCAACTGTTTTTATTCCAACACCAGCAGTACTATTTGTAAGTAAGTATACTATTTGTAAGTATACTATTTATAAGTATAGTATTTGTATCTCTTGTGGTTAAATCATTTATATCTATAAACAGTTAAACTTGTTTTACTATGAACAACTCTTCCCTTATAAGTTCACATTATTTATTGAACATGTTCCCAGTGCCTTGTAAACATTACCTGGAAGTGAACATTTATATTGAAGGTCAAATTCCCACTTGGTTCTTATTAGAAATAGACATGATTTGGAAGAATTGCGGAGTGTGGCAAATGGCTTTACACTGATCTTGCTTGATTTCATTCAATAAATAAAAAGCTGTAAATGTAATACGAGTCGTAAATCTAATTAGACCTTGGATACCAGATCCAATAGAGCGTGCCTCTAAATAACCAGATCATAAGCTTCCTTGATTTATATGATGATCTTCATCACTAAATAGTTATGACAATTTGATTTTATCTGGCTCCGTTGGGATGAAGTTCGGCTTTAAGTTGCTGAGAAAAGGAATTCCAGACAAAATTTGATCAAGTTTTGCCGATTTGTGATGAATGCCCGGATCATCTGATTGGTTTATAGTTCAGGAATGGAGAGAGCGGCTGGCAAGCCCATATAGGCAATTGTGATCGGGTAGTCATCCTTTGTGCCATCGTCGGCTTTACCAACTTTGCTGTTTTTCAAGATGGCGGACTTCGCAAAGCTCTGCTGGAACACTTCACATGCCTGCACGGTCGGTCGATCCACCAGACCACAGGCAACCTTTCTAGACGTTGGAAGGGGCTTGAATGTGATGGAAACCCCACATGGCTTCCATTTGGGGGCCCAGCATTTCTTTACTGAGATTTGGAAGGAAGTACAGCCCATAATACCCAGGGATTTTTCTTGGGATAATATCTGGATAAACTTGAGAACGATTCGGAATGTCTAGCAGATGGGAAATGAAACTCAAGTCTGTGAGAGAGCCTTCACTTTCCTGGAGTTCAAATCCACGTGTGGTGATCGTAGGAGCTACTTTAATGTTCTTGGTTTCGGTTTTTTTTTAAACTCACTTGACAAATTTGTGGATAGAATGCAACTTCCATGGGGCACCGAATCTGTGACTATGGTGGGAGGATAATGAACTTGATGGCCTCTTTGAAATTCCAGATTGTCTTTAACACAATTGACAAAAAGTGCAAGCTGACATGTCGCCAGGCTCATTCATGCTCAACATCTTGTTTTTGTTTGATTTTTCGATACAAGTATATGGCTGCAAAATGAAAATAGCAACGTTTCAAAATTGTCTTGGTCCTCTCTAAAAGGACGTCATTCACCACGGAGTAAGAAGAGAAGATGTGGAAGTTTCTTTGAAGGAAAGCAAGATGTGACTGCACACAATGGCGCTGTTCAAAAATAGTGTAAACCAAACCATAATAGATAAAAAAAGTACATATATATGTAAGTGAAAAGTCACGACATGTTTTTTTCTGCACAATGGATATACAACGCACAGAATTCATCCAATTCAAAAGGCCCTTAGAATCGCCACAAATTGCACCCTAAGCATTTTGTCAGTGTACTTTTTGAAAGCAAGTGATTCAGGCTTTAAAGGAATAACGTCATTTTGTTGAAAGGGATGAAAGATATATTCTTTATAAGATAAATTATGTTAGCCATGGTTAGATTTGTTATCAAGAGCTGCCTCCATCTTTGTCACGTTCACTGTGTTCTAACCTATAAATTATACTGAATCTGATAGTACCACAACAGGGCCAGACTATGTTTTGTAGTATGAGATCAGGGCCGAATTTCATAGAGCTGCATAAGCAGAAAACATCGCTTAAAAATGTCTGCTTGGTAGCAAAAAATAAACAGGGAACCGGTCACAAACTATGCACATTAACATGGTAATTTGGCTGGTAACCCGTTTTCCGTAAGATTGGTGCTTTGTAAATGTTAGCAGCTCTATGAAATTTGGCTCAGTTTCTTTAATTGGAGTAAAGTATACGGGATGCTCCAGGATAATTTACAACAGTCCTTTTTACATTGATTTTTTTTTAAAACCTCTCTGATGCTTCTCAAAGAGATTTACAAAGTGAATTATTTACCAGACGATGGATCCTGAGTAGTTTTGACCTACTTCTTGATTGAGGGGTCCAGGGTTCAACTCCCTTTTATGCCAAACTCGGTCACTTGGCTACGATGATGTTTGCTCTGCGATACAAGTATCATGCAGCCCGGTTGCAGTGCCGTTATTAAAACACTAACGTTGCGTGTTCCTACTCAGTACTCGATAGTCGAGTGACACATGCCCCAGAAATGCCTCGCCAAAAATGATATTGTATCATGTACTTTGATATCTTACCTCATAGCCTGCAGCCATCGCTTGGCTTAGACTTGAGGGATGGGTTAGGTTACCAGCGGAGATTTATACTACCAATGAGGAGAATGTCTTGCATCTGCTCGCTGGACAAGACTCTGTGTTTAGGATCCATGATTTAAGATAGATTGGCATTCCTTTAGCATGTTGGATGTTGGTAAATATCTTTACAGTGAGTTTATGAAGGCATATCAAGAAAAAGCTTCTTCTTTTTTTGAGACAGATGGTATTGGTTATTATAAATTGATGTATGGTTGAGAATGATCTGACATACATTAATGAACGTGTCCGACCAATTAGTTGATTGCTGTCGCGGCGATATCGCAACGAGGCAGAAACCATGGTGGCTAGAAGCGAACATGACCCCATACATAAACATGGTCCCGTCCTAGGTATGAAGCCAACTTTAAGTTACAGCCTTCGTGGCTGTTTGAACAGTTAAACAATCTTTGGAAGTGAACTTGGTACAGAAGTAGAGCAATGCGTCTGAGAAAAGTGTCACTTGCAAGCGTTTCAGTCAGAACTATCCTGCCATATCATGTACCTAATGGGACTCCAAAATGGCGGATGCAAGAGCTGTTTAGCACATGATCTGCTGAGGTCTCAGCTCAGAAATTCAAATCACATTCAAGTCCTATGATATACCGATACTAGAAATAACCAACCAGGACCAGAGCCGAGAGAGAGTTAGAGAGACCTGTTTTATTCGGTCACCAGTTTGCTGGACGTCATTTTCGGTCTTAATGCAACAAAACCCGATTGGCAGACTAGTCTGGCACCCTGTACTCGCCCATGCGTTTTTGTTTTTGTTTTGTTTTGTTTTGTTTTGGTTGTTATTGTGTTGTTGAGACAAAATGGCTCCTAATCGCAAGTTGTTGCAACTCTCCCAATATACAGACCAACCAAATTAAGCGAGATGTCCAAAGTAAAAATAACAAAAAACAAAACAACAACATCAACACTTGGAGTTCACGTTGGCTAAGTCCTAGTTTTCCCTTTAACTCGTGTGACAAATATAGATAGTGTCTTTGTCTGGTGATAAAGCTTTGATGCAGCGGTGCATTCAATCCGTCCATTGTAAGACATCAGTCAGTCCTGAAAGATTGTTTTTGGATTGGTTGGTCGACCATGGTACCAACCCCTTAACGTTTGACACTAAGTAGCGAAATAGATAGTTGTTTTGGCTGGCTAGAGTGAAGTGTATCCAGCTATGATGTATTGGTTCATTCATTCTTTGCATTGTATGGCATCAGTCATTTATGAATGATTTTTATTATTTGTTGGACGGTGCAGTCTAGTGAACAAAAAATGGTCTCATTTGACTATCAATCAAAACACTTCTTGAGGAAGAAATATTAACCGGTTTTTTTTTGTAACGCCATTATCCATATGTTCTTGAGCCTCTGCGATGATTATTCCGGCAGGGAAAGAAATGTTCGAGGGCCAAATAGTTTCATAGTAAACATCTGGATTCATTACTCATGATTTTTTTTTATCCATTGGAAACATGATACGGTGATTTTCTTTGGATGTGTTTTAAACATTAAGCAGATCTTTTTAAAATCTTGCAATAATTTGCGAGTTATTTCTTGAGAATTGGCAGGAAGGAGTCATCATTATTAGGATAATTTGATAACATTTAGGAATGTTTGACTGATGGGGGAAAAAATGGTTTCATTTCATTCTGCTCGAGACGCTTTTGTCGTGAAACATTCCACAAAAATACTCCCGGTCTGAATGTGAGTTTTGCAGATCAGATTGCCATACTGGATAAATCAATGATGTAATTGCTCTTGCGATAACTCTTTGTGTTGAAATAAATGGAAATCCCAGACAATCTATTTTAAACTAAAATTAGTTTTTTATTCCCCCCCCCCCTTTTTTTTTTAAAGCTCAGACATAGGCCTGTGTCTGTAAGGGACATTCGTAATTGAAATAATTCCAGTAAGTTTCTGATAATCGTGTCAAACTACACAAATAAACGAACACAAATCATAGCGATAAACATTTGAAACTTCAGCATCTACTGGTAGTTCTGTAAATTTGTCATTAATTTCTTTGGAAAGTAGATGGGTTGATCAATGATGACTAACTAGTAAAAAAAAAATGTTTGAGGACAGCTTTGACTGATTACGGTAATGATTAGTATTGCTGACGTTCGTTTACCAATGACCACACCTGGTCTTACACAAATAGACAATGGTTCCTTCTTTCTTATAATATAGAGAATGCATGCGTCCCACCAAACCAACCTCTCCTTCATGATCGCAGGTGTCCACTTCACAAGAATGAGTCACGCTAAAAATCCGACACTTAGGCCTAAATGGTTCCAAAATCCAATGCAAGAATTAAATTGGGCATTCCTACTGTAAGCTGCAGACTTTGAAGATGGTAAGAGATAAAACTCAGAGTAGAAGTCATGCGGTGAGAAAAATGCCAAACCAAAAAGTTAAAGCACGCTTGGAATTTCTAGAGGGCAAGACCGTTTCCATTGGGAAAAGGGGCACTAAGGCCAAGACAGGGGCAACGGAGGCCATGGCATCCTTGTTTTTTATAAGGATCTCTTTTTAAGGTCAAAATTGCAAGTATTTTGTTACAACCGAAACGTTTGCCCTTGACTAAATATTAACATTTCTCTTTAAATTTTTTGGAAGTTGAAGTTTTTACCAAATCAAAAATCAAGCGCTGGTTTTTGAGTATAGCTTTTGACGCCTTCAGGTTAGTCCCAGTCCCAGACCAAAACCTGACATACCTCACATATCACTCCTCTCTCTCAAGATCTGTATAATTTCACGCCATGTTACAATTCCACTACATGTGTATTCACGAGGTCATAAAACAAGGCACTAAATATCCCCAGGCAATCATTTCTGGAAGCTAAGGGATTACTAAACACCTGACGTCTTTATGGGCTTTAGGTAGCCAGATTTTCTGCTCCAACAGATTTATGGCAAGAACTTTGAAAATTATTATCATTCGGATCGGAGGTAAAAAACACACAAAATCTGGCTTAAAGAGTTCTTTGTCTGCATGCTATTTACTACATTTTCAATCAAGATATTCGAAAGAGTGTCACCGTAAACTTCTTACTATTACATTCGTGAAAAAGCATATATAAGTTGTGTGGCCTCATTTGTACATTGAGTGAAAAAATCGAAAGTTCTTTGACCCCTCCATGATGCACAATTTAGTTCCAAGCGCCGATTCCTAATCAATTATTCTCATGATTTCTACCCAGCAAATAATGCGTCGCTGTGCCGTCAACTGTCTTTTTCTGTTTTTGACATTACCACTTCTCAGGTTGTTGCAAATTGAGTTCCCATTGTTACTCAACACCAATGCGCGGTCTCAAAGACTCAAGAGACTCTATAGTTGCCGTGACAACGTCCACCTCTAACTGAATTCAGTCAGGACGAGTCTTACAACCAAATTATTGGCGGTATCGCATTGCTGGCGGATGTTTTCTGATGTAATTAAGCCAATGGTAGTTGGTTGGCATCAGTGTTCCCTCCAAGCTCACCCAGGTTTCATTGTTGCCAGACCGGGAGACGAAACAAGAGAAGAAAGGGGGTCAAATTGTGTGATGAAATTGGCTAGAATCTACTTAGCGAGTTAAGCTGATAAAGCAGACTGCCTAGGGCTGTGGCTTAAAAACATATTCACAGTTGATCACCAAGTCACTGATTGTTATGAAGCCTGAATATTATATGACAGTGATGTATGTGTTGGGAGGATGTGTGTCTGGGATGGATGAGGGTGGGTGGGTGGAGCTTTGGATTGCTTAGGGAGGAGGGCTTGGGGTGAGTGAAGGGTTGTGTCGTAGTGCTGCTTGGGTTGTTTTAGGGAATGAGTGGAAGGGGCTTGTGGGGAAATGTGATTCTGGAGATTCTTTTTGAGGCAGTGCAAATTGGATTGATGATGGGGTGTGTATGTGGAATGATCTGGGAAGGAATTGGGTTGTTTCAATGAGACAGAGATGCCATGGGCGTAGGAGATGCCAAGACAGGAAAGTTGTACTTAGATTGTTCCAGTTGTAGACAAATAAGGTTTCAAAGAGACTATTTTAAGGTGCAAAGATAAGATTGCTTTCTCTTGAATGGCAGCTGTTCTACATTTACACGTGTGTATACACTATACACTACAACACAGACTTGTTAGGTATAGATGAGATTGATGAAGCGGGGGGTGGGTCAATATTTCTAAAAGGCCTTTATTGTCAAGCATTCATGTTGAATGAGCTGTACTTCACGCAAGAATGTATCGAGAAATGCAACGACAGTATCATTACATTTAACTTTTTAAGTGTCGATAAAACCTCACCAACCAACCCAATGTTTGTTCAAGAACTACAACCTGCTGGGAAACACATACCATAACCTTTAGCTCCATGACTGGACGACTCAATCTAGTTGGAAACTGGCATGAAATGTAGCGCAGTATGTGCAGGGGACTGCCTCGACGTCACAGCGGGAAGCGGCATTCACCGGATGCTGTTATGAAATCGACTCTTTCTAAGCACCTGGTTTTGTTTTTAGGGACTGCAAGGGAGGAAAACCTGCACAGAAGCGATTTTTTTATTTCGTGTCGTGGAGGGAGTTTTATTGGCTTACAACTGGGAGAGAATATGTCCCACCAGGAGAAAATGTGTTCGTGTAAACGGAGGCATGTGGTTGGTTTCCTGTAATGTCCTATTCAACAGATGGTTCACTGATGGGCACCGGTTTGTGGTTGGCTGTTCCAGTGTAAGGATTTCCAAACAGCGGTAAAAGAAACAATTGTAAGCAGGTTGTTTGATTGAGGGGTTTGCTGTAACTAAACAAGTGATGAAGCAGTTTGGATTTCTAATCATTAATTAAGTTCATCTAGATTGTTGGTAAATCGTGGATTATGAGCTTTGTTTTTTCAAATCCTAATAAATGTAGACATTCCTTATTAAAAATAGTTAAGTCACGTTTCACTCCCAAGCTATAGGATGTTCGTCAGACTGGCAACCATGTCTAATGCACAACTGCCTTTTGTACCCTTTCTTTGGCGCCGTAGAGGGCGTTGTAGGCATGGTATGTACTAGTTGGTCATAAATGTTATGTAGCTTGCATGCCCCGTCGTCTTTGTTTGGGAGTGTGTCCCACCCCCACCCCCCTGCTTCTGAGCCAGACAAGGTTGCCAGTCTGATCATAGGGCAAGGACCTGACGAAGCTCTTAGCTTAGGAGTAAAACATAACTAAACTAATATGTAAGTCACATCAACATTCATTTGGATTCGGGGAAAAAAACCGAACCTCCACACTATCCAAGTTGTGATTTCTGTTTATAGAATGGGAAAAGGATTTAACTTACGACTTCACGTTTTATAGTGCACTTGGAAGGACAATATTGGTCCAAGTCTGATCAGATTATACTATGAGAACGGTCACAGTGGAACTGGAGCGTGGGCTAACTTTAACTCAATATTCTATTAGAACTAATCTACTCCACTAGAGTGTGCCACCGCAGTTTAACAAAACACAATAAAAAGGCAGCGTAACTTTCTGCTTAGTTCTTGAAGCAGAAAATTACCAATGGAAGTAGAAATAGGTCTTTTTCTCTTTTGCACGAGTTGACAAACGGGGTCCACTGTGAGGTAAACTGGGAAAGTGCTATAGGTATTTTGTGGAGCGGAATTTATTGGGCAGTGGCCGAAGAAAAGTCGTTATGACGACACCTTGGTGTTAATTATTGTTTTGTATTTAGGGTTGACCACGGTGGTTCTTTGAACTGAGAAGTGTGATTTAGACACACCATGGAGGAATGAAATACACACAGTGTCAGAAAGAGGATTGCGACCTGATTACAAATTTGACAGCAGAACATTTGAGCAGTGACCAATAAACAAATCAAGGTTTTATTTTTTGGCTGCTTTATTTTGTTGTTTAGGCTACTGCTTGCACTTTTTTGTGTTTGGGTAACTTCTTTTTGATACTGCGATGTACTTGAGTTCTTAATAATGGCACACTAGGAGGCCCCGAGTGGCCCCATTTTCCTCGTATTAACTTACCCTTATGAAATTTTCATATTCTATCATGCATTACTGCATAATTCATATCAAAAGAAATTGAGTCTGATGTTGATGTTGCTGCATAGAAGGGTAGTAGGTTAGATTCAAAATGGAAGGGAGGCCTAGTCGAAAGGAAGTGACTATGAGTTTGTAAGTTACACCAACCCTCGACCAAACCTGGCCATACCCAAACTGATACCCATTCGAAACCTACAAACTTTCTACAACTACCCAATTTACCCTAACCCACCTTGCCCCTCTCTCGATTGTTACCCCCACTCCATTCTCATCCCACCGCCATCATGATCCTAACACCACACTGACTCATATACCCTTCACCACCCTCATCCCAACTCTCTTTATTTCCAATCCACTTCCCCCCTGTATCCTCGTTCCAAACTACACCCCCTCCATGTGATGATCCTCAAGAGAAAAAGAAGGTATAGGCTAGGGCCTACATCAAATCAGTGGTATATCTCCCGAGCTGGAAGAATCACGACGTCTGAGAAGAAATTAACGTTCAATAACACCAAGTCTTTCCCCACAAGGTCTTCCTCAAATAAATGGGAACTTCTGAGGTGTCTGTCTGCATGTTACATAGACTTGCCAACAAGTCATTAAATGTTTGTCAAAGCCGTGAATCTCGCGACCCTGGCGATGTTCTCGCGAGACTGCTGGCTCCCGCGAGACTACTTAGTTGGAAGCCAGTTTTCTCGTGCGAGAGCAGTAGTCTCGCGAGAGTCGAGGGAGACCGGTTATGCTATCACCGCGAGAAAACATGTTAGGACTTGTCCACAAGTCTACTGTCTGCCCTGAAATTTAACCCCTACCATTGGAAGAATAAATCAGTGGGTGCTCCGTCGCGCTTCTCAACAATAATTGTCATATTGTCATTGTTTACGCAAAGGAAAAACCACCTTAATTTCAGTCTATCTACATACGTATAAATCAGGACACAAAAGTAGCCACTGATCCCAAAGGCCCACTTAGAAAATTGATGAATTGGTAGATTGTGATAAACAATTTATTTCAAGTATAAATACAAGATTCTTCCAAAGCTTAACCTGTATATGAGATTTATTAAACAGATTATTGGTAACAGTCTTGTACTTAACTAGATTGGACACAATTGTTTATTATTTTTAAGCCAAAAGAGAAATCAAAAAGTGACGTTTATCTTTAAATCTTAATTAAAAAAAGAAATTGGCTGGATGACTCATGGTGAAACAGTAGTAAACTGTAACAGTTTGTGTTTTTATTGAGTGATTTATGTATATTGTACTCTAGTCGGTCAATCGCCTACCAAACGAGTCAATCGCCTACCAGGTTTTTAATTTGAGGAACGTCCTTGAGAATGAAGGAGTTGCATCAGTTGCTTCATATTCCTAGGCTTCATACGTCTTTCATGTGGTTCCTCAAGGATCGATACTTGTATCATAGCGAACGGCTTGTACCATATTAGTGCTGTCTCATTATATGTTTATTTAGAAGTAAGTTATTCACCAATAACCAATTTAAGACCATTCCGCATAATGTTCTTGCATATTATATTTCACCATAAATATGCCATAATATATATTTTTAAAAATTGAGAAAAAGCATTTTGTAAGTTTGTTTGAATTTTTTTTTAATGCGGTAGATGGTTTCTGATTTGTTAACATTTTGTTCAATTCAGGATGACCTTTACGATAACCTTTTCTTTTTTTTTGCTGGGTGGGCTGAGAGCTAACCAGGCTATTGTGAGCATTTTGTTGCGCGCCACAGTAAACGTCTCATGCGCGTTTGTTTGGTCCAAAACTCAAGCCATGGCCAAGGAACTAAGAATTTATCGACTGAAGTCCAATGACCATTACATGGTGGTTACCATTGTGCAAAGGCATTATTTAAAAACAAGGCCCTCTAGTGATTCAAAATACATTTTACGACACTGAGTCATGTTTGGGTTTCACCCGTTTGTGAACCCATCTCTTTAAACTGGCTACAAAGTGCACCTGTTAGTGTGCTGTAGCCCCGAACTCAAAATCCATTTGCTATGAATTTTTTAACAACAAAAGTTTGCTAATGTTCTCTCTTCAATTAGAGTTGCCTCGGTGTTATGATGGATGGCACCCATGGCTTAGAAAATATATTTTTGACAGCGAGTCTTGCTAATGTATTTGCTTTAATATCACGAGGAAGCTCAGATAGACTATGGATAGAGCTACACACAGTGCAGTTCATTCATAAATTTGATAAGTGCCTGGCGAGCACAGTGTGGATATTGTGGTGTCGTAAAGGCTTTCGTCTTGCTTTTTTGTTAGGGCACGGGTTTGCTTTTGATCTGTGTAATCATAATTAGCATCTGTAATCAGGGATCCTTCTGTAGAGCAAGGACCGAGCGTATTAAGTCTGGAATGTCATTTCTCATTTGGGCAAGGCTAGCTATCGGAATAGTTGAAGGGGCACTGAGGCCACGACCAGGTCATTTGAGGCAATGACTTCTGTGAAATTCCTGACTGTTTACCTTCATCATACTGCAATTAATCTCGTCCGTCCATATTAATACACGCATTCAAACAAAGGGTTTAAATTAAAACTACGATCTGGCCCCTCATTGTGAAATAATCAGCACATAGAATAACAATTCTGTACTCTGGGTACCTATCCGTGAATGCTGTTAGTTTGCCCTACAAAACAAAGAAGGACGTTGCAGTGTTTTGTTTGTTTGTTTGTGCTTTTTTTTCTTTTCTTCCATGCATATTCAATTCAGTATTAAATTCAGATACCTTACCGACCAACATTATCGGAAATTCTGTCATTATTTGAAAAGAATTAAAAAGACAGTCGCCCTGCTCCTCTAAGACTTTCTCCCTCTCAAATCATCTCGAGATCATCATTCTCATCTTCAACCCCCCCCCCCCCATTCTCCCATCTCTCCTCCTCCTCTCTGCACCACAGTCCAAGTAAAGATATTCCAGAGGCAAAGATGATAGAGATGTTTCAGCTTATTGGAAAATCCAGTAAGGTGAAGACAGACGGTACTTACAGGAGAACTAGGTTTAAAGGTGATCTGGAGGTTAGATGCAATTTGAAAAGGAGAGAGTATTTTTGTGGTCTCTTGAGGATGGAGTTTTGCCGTCCAAACTGGGAAGGGGAAGGGGGTTTAGCCTGGAAGAAGGGAGGGGAGGGGCAATGTTCTGAGACGTGTCTTAACACTTTATAAGTTCCACTAAATGTTTATTTGTTGACTCAGTTTTATTTGGTCTTCATGAAAGAAAATCAACATTTCAAGTTTTTTGTTGATTATCCATCCAATTTGCTAGCTTTCCTTTTAATATAGGTTGGGTGGTTTGGGAAGGGGTATGGAAGGGGAGCTGAACGCAGAATAGACTTCAAAGGCATGCGAATAAGTTTATCTAAGTAAAAGTTGCTCTTAATGTGTGCAGACTGTTTGAACTGGATAACACCCCACCCTTCCAGAGATAAGCAGCAATGATTTTTTGTTTAAATCAGTCATTATCAATATCCACTGGAGAATGAAGGCCTCAATAAATGTCTCTATTTTGTGCTTGTTGGTACCAATTAACTATCCTCCAATATTGTTGCAGCTAGTCTCTCCATCTTTTTCTCTGGTGTCCCCTCTTCCGTTTGTTCCCACATTATGTCCAGTGATTAATTTGCTGAGCTCCAACAAGTACATTTGATAATCAAAAAGTTGCAAAAAAAGGTAATTCCTTGATCAGATTGTAGCCATTTATTTTTTCAAGTAAATTTACCCACACTGAGTCTCCAAGGGCAAAATAGACTGACCCCCCTTTTGATAGAATGCAATTTATCATTCATTGCACGTAGGGTACCTGTCCCTTTAAAGCAATTTTCTACTCCCCTGCGCCCTTTGGCTGAACTGAGCAGCTACTGCGTGTGCTATCTTCTATATCTTGAGCAATATTGGAATTTGGGTAAAACATTACAAGGTAATGTCCTTAGCTTGGCTGGAACATTCTTACATCTGATGAAAAATAAGACAAATCACATGCCACTGTGGTGAATGAAGGAGGGACTGTGTTTAGTTGAGACTGGCGCCACGGCTGACAAGGGTAAAGCAAAGTTGTTGTGTTTCTTACTTGAATATGTTCTGGATTCATAAATGAAAACCGTCAAATAACCGCCTGATCGCTCAGCTCAGCTATGCACCTAACGGATTGAATACAGTCATGTCAATTTAATTGTTTAAACTGAGGAAGTAAAATGTGATGTTAAATAACCGTGGTAACTGTGCAAGCATCTTGCTTTTTGTCCATTTAGAACCAAATCGAGGCTGTAAGGGTAAGATAGTCTGGCCTCTTTTTAGTACAAATAAAATCAGTATTCATAATTGTTATTACATGCAGGGAACACGACATCGATTGTGATTGGTTCTCTACCTGTTCAGCACCCTTCTCAATCTTTCCATTTACCCAAAATGTGTTTGATTTTATATTGTATATAAATATATTTATTTTTTAAGTGTAAATATTCTCCGTAGGGTTTGATTTTTGTCTTAATGTTGCTGCTTTTTAAAGATGATAATAGCTCTGTAAAGCTTACTCCTGAAGGCAGGGGCTAGACTTCCTCATCTAAAACTTATTCTCCTCCATTACTCCCTCATTACCCACAGGATGAGTTGGAGTGGATTATGAATTGGATTGGCCTTAATCCCATTGTGCTAATCTGCTCCATAGTGAGGTTAATCCACTTAACTGCTCCCTGATTCCATCTTAATGGATTTAGCTTGGTTAATCCTATTGCTATTATGACATCTTGAATAGGTCAGATGCTGTGGGGGGCTAATGGACTTTGCTGTATTTTAGACCCCAGAAAAGATTGTAGGTTGTAGGACGGGGTTGATTGTAACAGTTGATATTATAAAGTGGGACTTTCTTACGTGTTCCTACCGTGCCCAAATACACGAGTTGCATATCGCTCGACAGACTGTGAAAGTCTGGTACATATTCAAACAATTCCATCTTAGAGGTAAAACATTAATGAAACAATGGAAAATACAGCTGTGTACGCCCGGCGCGCAGGATCAGCCAATGAGCTACCTTCTTTTGACATCTAGCCGAGGGCGCCCTACTGAAATGACGTCATGTGTGTGATGCCCATAGGGCCCAATTGACTTATGCCCTTATAATAGGTGTTTGAAATTGTTTAAATAAACGCCCTTGTTCGTAGTTTTGCACTTATGGGATGGAATGTAAATCCAAAAAAAAAAGAAATACACAAGATATGGTGCTTGTGGAGGCATTGGTCGATGGCACACTTTAATGGAAAAATCTGTATTAAAAAAAATGGTGCGTACGAGCAGAGTCTGACAATACTTAATTGAAACTAGACTGATTAGTCTGCTGCCACCTAGCGTTTGAAATTGTCACATTGACGAACCGATAAAACACGTGGAGTTCCAATCAAGCTGTGTTGGCCACGGATTTGGCCCTTGGCTGCAATGCCAACGTTGTAGGATAGGCCTTTGCAATGGCTTCACAGTGATCCAGCCTTAGCCACGGCCGAAGTCGTTATCCCTGACAAGACCTTATTTTCCCCAACTGTGAAATAGAGCTTATCAGATCGAACATAAACATTCAAGAAAAGCACGTCTTGGCCTTTTCGGTTGAGCACTACACCAGACTTCGGACAAAATTGCAACATTCCAAGACTTGCTGCAGTTTATTTGCAAGATTCAAGGTGTGACCCCCAAAGGAAGGAGTAGAGTTGTAGGAAACGGGGACGAGGTTGAAGTAACAATCTGACACAAGGCATGAAACCATCAATAAATGACAACTGATCCAGAGTAAATGGGTTTCTAGGCCAATAAGTGATCTGAAAATAGCCCCAGAAATTATGAAAATATTCAACCAGGGGGCTGGAAAATTCATGTGTACATTTTTCGGTGGGCCTGTACAGGAAAATGTTTATACAGTGGTTAAACAAATGCAACGCACTCCCCAAAATCATCCATTATATGTCAGATTGCTCTTAGCCGGTCGGAACCAAATACGTACAGGTCACAAAGTGCAGAAGATGTTATATTTCTCGCCCAATTTTCCTTTCTAGGTTATTCAACGGTGTGAGTGTAAAAGTATGTTAAGAATTGTAACAGTATTTGGACGAGTTGGTCATGAAACATTTAGGGGTTTGTGTTGTCAAGGGAGTGGGATGGGGCGGAGAGGAAAATATAAAGAATCCTCAAGGGGAAGAGTAAAATACTTTGTTGTACTGGAAGATATGACTTGTACTATTTCTCATGTGGTAATTACTCTCTTAAATCTACGTGGGTGGGGCTTAGGGGTGGTATGGTTCTTTTACAGTGAGTAGCTCCCATGTATACTTTTTTGATATAAATTATAGACCATGAAACCTGTGACATTACATGTTTACAACAGAGGCACAGTGCCTAGACTTCCTGCAGGTACAATTTGTACACAGCTCAATGGGAGAAAACATCCATTTTTGGAGATTGCATGGTACAATTTGTTATCAACTTTTGATGTAAAGAAAGGGGGCACGTCTCACAACTTGTACAGCTGTTACTTTTATAATTCTTGAATTTTAATGTGATTTACGTATATGACCAGTCTTGCCTGCCAGAACATGACCTGGAATGTACAAGATCACTCTTTTTGTAAACAAAGTTGCAGGGTCTGTTTAATGGTAAGCAGGATTCTAGCCAATCGGAGTCGCCTGTTTGGGAGGTGGGAACCTTAGGTTGATATAAAGAACTCCATCTGTTTAGAAAACTCAAGTACAAGTTGTTGACGTGACCTGTCAATGTTCTCGGCTTGACATTTGACCCGAGTATGACCAAAGCGTCATGCCTCGCCTGTTACTTCAAACTCAGGGAGTGTTGGTTGGTACAACTTTTGACTGCTACAACTTATGGTGTTTGTCAACTTATAAACAACTTAACGCTTTGACAGAGGGTTGATTTACCCATGGAGAAATCTTTCAAATATTTAAAAAGCATTGACCCACTTTTGTTATCTTAGAACCAAATTTGATGCCCCCTTTTCTCTAAAAGTTTTACCTAATCCTTTTCAGATAAGCGTTAAACCACAGAATCTCTTGACATTTTTGATAATTCACAGGTATACTTTATGCAGGTTCATTAGGCCGATCAGTGGCGTTTGTTTGTAATGTTGTTGTTTTTTAATTCTTTGTCCTTAAGAGATGTTTGTTGGAAGTGTGCATGTAGGTCTGATTGATAAATTATTTCTCTGTGTTGAATGTGGTGTCTTCGCCTCGGCCAATGCTGTCACGAGAGAATTGTCCCAGATCGAACTGTCCTTCATGCACGTAGATTTGTCATAGGTTGTCACAAAGCCAGTATCCCTGCGTAGTATGGCCACATAGGTCAGGTGACCTCCACCCATTATTACAGTGAACATAATCATGGCCAATCCTACACTTGGAAGTCCAGATCCCAGACGCATTGTGTCTAAATTGTGTTCAGTGCCCAACTGCTACCATTCTTAGGCTGTTTAACCATTCTAATTGGTCGGGGGGGGGGGGGGGGTGCTGGAGATGCTGTCACGGTCTTGTTTAAACAAAATGATGAGTACACGGAAAGCGTGACTTCCATGTTTATCATCGGAGATGGTGGGTAGAGTTCAGGAGGTTGATGCACAATGCAACGATGTGTGGTTCAAGGTACTGACTTGCATGCTCCCTGACCCCATTTTAAAGGCAGGGTATACCTTTGATGAATGATGATTACTCCAAAAATTAATGATCATAAAAACTTACTTGGTGTAAGAAGAACTGCAGCTGTTGTTAATGTATAACATTTACAGAAAAGATTCCCTACTAAGGATTGCGGCTTTAGAGGATGGGATTAAAAAAATGTTCGATCTGAGAAACAATTCATGCAGAAACGTTTCTCAGATTGTGTATTTCAATGACGGTTTATTCTTCCTGCGTGGGCATAAATGCTCCAGATTTTCGGCAACACCTCAAAGATGCTACCTCCTTTTTAAATGAAAATAATGTTTGTATGGTATTTTTATTACAAACTTGCTGATGGGAATTGATTTACTCTTCCAAAAGCAACGATGTCATTATCCTTTTAGGTTACCATTGCCAATTAACCAATTATCAGACATAAATTGTAGCTTACCAGAAAACTGGCTTTGAATGATTGTCTCCATGACAACTGAGATTGCCTGTGAAGACGAAAAGATCTAGGTCACCTCTTCCCCGTTATTGTTTTATTATTGTAGGAAAACGTGAGACAGATTTTAGCCAAACGTCATTCCAATAACATTATTATCGTTTCAAAGTACACACTGTCTGGAATTATTTGATGGGAGTAGCGAAGCGAAGCACGTCCACATTTGCCACAGTCGCCCAACAAAGCGGGCGATGTACACACAGAGAGCCTGCTGTACTTTTTTTTTTTACCGACAACTCCCTGGAGATTTAACACTAGACCGTGATCGATACAACCCATCCTGCTAGGTCCATGCCTAAACCGTACCTCAAGTTCTGAACAAACAGTAATTCCCCACTCTTCACCAATCCAAACCCCCACTTTATGCCTAAACACCCTTTTAGACAATTTCTAATCATAAATGCACAGTAGCCACGGTTCAATTTTTTTTACCACTCATAATTGGATCATATTTATTTTTCGCTTGGTCGACGCCGCATACACCACTGTTGTGCAGATGGATAAATAAAATTCCCACTCTTAAAATGTTGGAGCTCGTCATTCGAATCGCAAGGACCGAATTCCTCGTGCAGCCGACGGTGAGATCCTCTTGTTGACGTGAGTTGTCCGGCCGGAGTCTGTGACTTTTCTTTGATGGAAGCCAGACCTGGCATCGCCAACAAATTTCTCTTTAAAATTGTTCTTGATGAACGTTGCAGTCGTGGGTTGAGTTATTGTTACAGACACGAGCTTCATCAGCTGTACGTTTTCGGTGTATGATCAGCGCACGTGGGGAACTAGCATTTGAGAACCTGGAGGTTAGCCAGCATCTCGCGTTACGTCTCCACTTTCCTCTGCTGAGAACTATACCTTAAAAAACAGGGGAAAAAACTTTCAAAATCTATAATTAAGAATATAATTATAGATTTTGAAAGTTTGTTTTCTGTTTTTAGAGTAGAACAACGGAGTACATTTTTCTGTTGATGCCATTGGGCAAACTTTGGTGCCCTTTTCTAAACTAAAGATGTCACGTGTCTGGGTTGTATAGTGGATGTTTTCCACTCGTGACAGATCATGATATCTCGTCGTTTCCAAAGGAAAAACCCAACTGTTCCGTGTGTGAACGAGTCGGCCAGTGTATCGAGTTATTGAATTGTCATTTTTACTTCAGCATCCTTTCAAGGTTTTTTTTTTCACTTCAATTTTAATTACGAAATAGCAATCTGTAAATTAATATCAGCTACATTTTCATCAGTTGATTGCATTATACAGCTTTAAAAACAGATTTTGTTGGTCCATAGTCACGGTGGTTTAAGAATCAAAAGCAAATCTGCAGCAAAACAGTTGATTTCGGCTTAATTTGTTGGCCATATCTCCGTTCTGAAACAAAGAATCACATTTGAATTCCACTTGGGTGGTGATGTTTTAATGCGATTGTTTTTTACTCGGTTGTGGGCCTGCAAAAAAATGCAGTGACCTTGTATAGACCGTGCAAGTCTCGCGCGTATTCGAACATTTTGGGGACCACTTTGGTCTCGCATCTCACGTACATTGATTTAACGCGTGAAGAACACTTTAACGGGTCCCAATGTTCGAATACGCGCGAGACTTGCACAGTTATTGGGAAGATGTGTTGCAAAGGACGCCTTGACAGACATTGGAGGAAGAAAATAGAGTCTCCACGGACAGACCATTTTCAGTTGTAGGGTCTAACCTCTAGAAGTTTCAGTTCTAACTTCAGTTCTGTGTTGAAACGGTCACACACCTATGTTCCGACACCCCTATGTCCTGACACCCCAGTCCCGACATCGCTGTGTTCCGACACCCCTGGTGTATTTTCGCAACCCTAACACTAACTCTAACCCCAACCATTTCGTGTAAATCACGAGGGTTTTTCAGAACTCGTAGAGTTGTCGGAAAATAGTGGTGTTGGAATGCAGAGCAGTCACGGTTGAAACAGGAGGGTAAACTGTTTTTTATTTTGTTGTGGCCTGATGCAAGAGGATTGGAGATGTCCTGCAATGCCTAGACCTTGTGGATAGACTATGGGTGTTATGCAATAATCGCACCTCTGTCATCAACCTTGTAATAAGACACAACTGATGCTTCCCATTAGCAAGCAATAAACGCCGACTCCTTTAAACACTTGCGCATCCTGCATCCATCCAATCGAGCCCCCATCACAGGTAGCCTTCTTGTAAATCACACATCTTATTAAAAGTCCCCACTGAGCACCAAGACTTGCTCTAATTTAAATCAGATCTACCTGTGGCGAAGCATTAACATTCCCTCAACTGGCTGTGGAGGTGTTTGTCAAAAACCCATAGGCATAAAGAAGTCATGGAGAAATCAAGTTCATCTCTGCAGTTTTGTAGGAGCTTCTGGCTAACATAAGAAAAGAATTAAAGTCGGGGGGGCAGATAAAGTTGTAAAAAATATATATGTATAGACAAATGGCTAGAAGGTAAACGTTTGTTAAGGATGTTTGGGGACATATGGGATAAATTATTGACTATAATTATTTTGGGCTGATTCTGTTTAAAGATATCTGCAGATCGCTTCTGTTAATTATTCAGTAATTGCTTCATGATGTTATAATTTAAACTAACTTGTACTGTACTTCCCATAACCATGAAATAAGTTGAGTTGTTCCAATTTCATCTTTTCTGCTGCATAAAGAAACAACGGATTTATGTTGTTTGTGTACTGTTCTGGTGAAGCTGAACACTTGAAATAACCGAGTGGATGGATAAGGAAACTATTCCGTTATAAAATTGTTTCAATCAGGATGGTTTATAAAATGGTACATGCTGTTTTTCTTAATATTGGAAATGTATGACAAACAAGAGTAATTCCTCCATACTCCATTTGCATCAGTATTTTCATTTTTTTTGTTGGGGTTTTTTTTATGACTGGAATATTGTGGTAGTGTACATAAAGAACATCACGCGTCGCGATATCACCTCAGGGTCACAACCCAGGCTAAGTCACTGGCCTATTGATTCAATGTTACGCTTTTTATTCTCCCTGGGCTACAACAGTCATCAAATTTCAATCATAACTGTTGACTTTCTAGAAAAAGCTAAGTACATAACCTTTTCACCATACAATAAGAACCACCTCCTTGGTGTAGGATTTTATTCTATCTCGGCAGGGGGCCTCCTCCGTTTTCTTCATGACTATTCTTGTAGGGATTGGGTTGTGATTTCGTAGACCACACAGGTAAAGTGATTCAGGTATTGTTGGTACCCTGCAGCAGTCCAAGAGGGCCTGTTCACAGCAGTTAACGTGATAGGAACCTGCTGTAGAAATGTGGGAGGAATTAAAACTCTTTGAGGGAAATCTAATTTTCTTTTGTCTGACATTTCTTGTGGTTTTAGATTTTTTTTTTTTTTTTTTTTTTTCAAAGTCGTCTCGGTCAAGACGGCTGCCAGAACATACTTGTGTTGTTCTAAATTTCACTATTTCAGGTTTCTCATCTTAACACAGTAATAATTAGTATTCCTAGTTGCAATTTTCTTTAAAGGGACCAGACTTCTTTGTCATCCCAGCCTCATTTTGAATTAAGTGTGAGTGGAAGCCAAAACAAAATGGCCGCACAGTGACATAAGTGTACAAAAGAAATCATCATGGCATATATGTATACCGTCAGTCACCCATGGTCAGTTGCCGCACAGCCCACACCGTCGTTACAGCCTTTAGACCACCAGCTGAGCCATTATTAGTGCCTCTGATTTATTTTTATCTTGTAATAGGGTCAACCCCTCAATCCTTGGATTTAAATTTATCCAAATGAAAAATGAGTGGCACTGAGGAGCGCGTGAAGTGCTGGCAGATGGTTACTTCATTTAGAAGCTTTTCAATATTAAGGATTAATCTAAAGCTGTTCAATTTGAGGAATAACGTCTTGAAATTGTGTCTCCATTGAAGCACCTTAGGTGGAGGCAATACTGGTTCGTAATGAAGACTGTGAGTTTGCGATGTGAAGGAGCTGTAGTTGTGTGTTCTGGAATAGATACGGGACAAGAATGAAACTCAAGTAATTTGCCCACACACCACTTCATTCTGATGTCAACCGTGGGTCAGCCTGCTGTAAAGATTCTTCTGAAATCATTGGATAGGATGTTTTATATGCCTTAATGCAACTTATGCTACAGCCTGTCTACTTGTGAATTCCCTGCACAGTGTGGTGCATCATATTTTTACTGCAGACATGCATTATTTCAGAAATTATTTCAGCAGAACTTGGTCAAACCATAGCTTCAAAACCTTGTAGCCTACATGCCTCCTCTGAACTGGTCCAACCAAAAGATCTCAAATGAAAGGTTCTGCAACTCAGTTGAGACCTTGGAATGATCTTGTGCAGCTGTCCATTTTGTCTGGTCAGCTATAGAGGAAGAACAAATACAGCTTTTATTAAAGACAGGTTTTGGATATTCATGCTTTATTGGAGGCATAAAATACTTAAAATTTTCTCTGTATGGTTAGACTTTACCATCTTCCAGTTCTTCTAGGAGTTTCCATGTACTAATTTGATACATGTGGTAGTTGGTACGTATGGTATTTAGTACCTTTGGTCATTGGTACTTGTGGTTTTTAGTACCTGAAATGGGTGTATGCCTATTTGGTTCGATTATATTAAAACCACTATTTTGCCGCTTTAATTCTATAGTTAACAATTGAGTGAATAAAGAAGTGGAACTTTATGACTTCTAAAGTCTGGAGGTGTTAATAGGGTGGGAATTGGACAATCATGGAAGTGTTAAATTGTCTGGTATGTATTAAAGAGCTCAAGGCCAGTTTTGTATATTCAGTGTGTCTTGACTTTTTTCCATTCTATGGCCAGACAGCCCACCACCCTGTGGTCCCAGAATTTGGAAAGGGGATGTCTAAACTTGCGGTAAAGTCAGTTCCAAATTGCTCACTTGCATTCAAATACTTTTATATTTGTTTGAGTATTTAAGCCAGAAAAAGATGGTTGGGTTCGGTGCTAGCTTGTTCCTAACCGGGACATAAAGTATATTTTTGCAAAGTTAATGACAGAACATTACTACAATCGTCAAGCAGTTCGGAGGTAGAAAATTTAAAAAAACAGACTTCATAAGGTCTGAAGACAAATCATCAAGAATGATCATATTTTGTGACCTGATCGAGGTCATGGTTAAGGGAAAAAAATAATCATTACTCAAGCTTTATTTGGCTCTCTGATTTACAAAACTCATGGAATGTACTCAATCCTGAACCGTCTAGGGTTCTACAGCTGCATAATTTGTTGTGATTTGAAATATAACCCTAAGATGATCCTGTGTTTGGAACTGAAAAAAACACATTGTTAATTGTTCTTGACCTTCTTGTAATATGACACGTTTGATGCTACAGCGGCTTGATTATGGTCTCATATTTGTTCCCTCCGTCTAAAAAGATTCCTTTCACAGTTGACTTTCGTCATTTGTGGGCTGTGCTTCCAGCTTGTATTAAGTTATATCTTCCATAACTAAATTAACCTCATTCATGAACCCAATCTCTCATAACTCCATCAGTTTGCTTCTTGATTGCCTGGCAGCGAGGCAGTCTTATTTTTCTGAACGTGTTTCAAATTTATGGCCGAGGTTTCGAAGACCGATCTTTCAACCTTTCTAATTTCACGGGTCTTACCTTAACAGAAGGATCTACTCAAGACCCTAGCCAAGCCTGTTGGATGAGGTAAAACTGCGTTGAAGGGGTTTTTTATCAGATAGTGATAATTTGTTAGCCATGTGGGTACGTCTGTCATATGGTAATCACATTTGCTTGATCAGATTTGTCTGTGGGAATGAAAAATAGGGTAACAAAGCTGTGGGAAGCCATTGTCAGGAAGGAAGAAGTTGCCCATGTGGGGCGGTGATTGGTGTTTCTTAATTGGAGGAGGGTGTGGAAAGACGGAGTGTGAAAATGAGTTTGGACAGATCTTGCTTCTTCTTTTTTTCTCAGTGCTTCTGTATTGTGTGAACCAACTTTTGTTGTGTTTTGCTTACCAACGATGTTTTTTGCTTGCCAACTTTTGCTATGTCTTGCTTGACAACTTGAGGTGTTTGTTGCTTGCCAACTTTTGCTATTTTTTGCTTGGTAACTTTTGCTGTTTCTTGCTTACCAACTTAAAATGTTTCTTGCATGACAAACTTCAGACGTTTGTTGCTTGCCAACTTTTTCGGTCTCTTCCTTGCCAACTTTTGTAGTGTTTCTTGCTTGCCTACGTTTGTTGTTTATTGCCTAACTTTGTGGCTCTTGCTATTAAACCAACTTCTCTTTTCTTGTTGACCAACTTCAAATTTCCTGTTTGCTGTTTAGGACAATGTATTGATTGGTTATTAATATCTTCATTTATTTCCTGGTCATAGGATTGTTTCAGCTTTTTCTTTACAAGATCCTACAAATGGTCAATGAAAATGGCAATATTTTGTCAAAAACTTCCTTTGTATTGCTTTAATTTTCTAATCGCCCATGAAAGGAACCCTGAGCTACTCTTCCTGTTAGTTGTCTAGCGGGGTAAAATAGACCCAGGGTCAAGCTGTGCTGTGCACATTTCGAAACGTGAATCATTTGTCACAATTTAATGTTTTTACATGAATCATGATGTGAAAAAGGGAGGTACTTGGCCCCATTTGGCCCACCCTGGTTAGACCACGATGGGAGAAACGAACGACCAGACCCACCATAGATTTTAATCAAGACTTGATAGCAACCCCTCAGCTTATTTTGTTTTTCAATTGCTGTTCATGACGACAACTCAAAATGAAACCAAAGCCAAGCGATTCCTCAAAGATGCCTCCTGAAGGAGACCTCATCTTTTCATTTCTCCGCTTCTGAATTCTTCCTAAGCCAAGGTCAAGCCATCCGTGTCTCATAAAGTTCTCTTCTCATCAAGTAAATGGGACAGGCTTCTGAAAGAAAATCCCGAGGTCACTGAAGGAGCCAAGTTGTGTCTTTCCCAATCTTGATCAATCTTTCCCCCCATCGTATCCGTGGGAAAAAAGTACCAAATCGCTAAATTTCCAACAGTTGACAAACTGGTACATTTTTGTGGACACTCGATATCAAAAACACAGCGATACTCGGGACTGTCACATGAAATGTGCATTACATTGTGTCAGTAACTGACTCATGTTTCCAAAATGTATCGAATGGTTGATTTTAATGTTGGTATGTATTGCTTAATCGCTTTTGATTTTGGGAGCTCTGTTCGGGCTCAAGTTAGATAAGCATCGACTTGGAAAGCCCGGTGTTGGGTTACGAAGCTCATGTTTTGCCTCCATCCTCCGCCCAAAAAAGTTCTAAAACTCCCATTGTTTCTAAACATTCAGTGTTTGCTATTCTGGGCCACTCTAGTCAGAAACAAGTTATTCGGTTACATGTAAACGTTTCAAAAATTTGCTTTCGGAGTCGACCTTTTTGTTCTTCTGCAGCTACTTGGTTCAGACTTCAAACCGAAAGTGAAACTGTCTTCATCGAGGGTACCTGCTTGTAGCTACAGCCTATCTGTTTATTCTCAGGGTGTATATTTAGTAAACAAAAATGGTTTTCATTTGAGAAACACATTAGTATTTAATTCCAATTGGATTATGATTGACTTCCAATACATGACGGAATGCTAGGGAGTGTCTTTGTACAGACTACGTTACCATGGTAAATGCCTGGAAGAGTCTTTGTATACAGACTATGGTAACAAGCAGTGTGACCTAACCTAGGCATTTCCTGATGGGCAAGCGACTACACTGGTCATGAGAAATCTTACATTGTGTATCGTCATAATCAAGAATTGTATTGAATTGTAGAAATAGCAACCTTTGTTTTGAGATGTACCGCTTTTCTTCATATCAAAAGACGATACAAAATGCACAGTGCAATTTCCATCCCAATGCAAGTAATTTGTTAAGCTTTCTTCCCTCGATGAGCCATGTAAAAACTTGTGATGTCACAGGTCACATGGTTTATATGATTGTGGTGTGTTGTTGCCGAGCGGTTAAGAGCACCAGACTCAAGCTCTGGTGTTTCTGATCAGGAGAGTGTGGGTTCGAGTCCTAGTCATGACACTTGTGTCCTAGAGCAAGACACTTGACCATAACTGCTTTGGATGGGACACTAATACGTAGGTCCCGTGTACTAGGATTGGCAGTGCACGTAAAGAACACGAATCGTGGTGGAGTAGGGGCTACTGGTTCGCACAGCAAGCACCCTTGTTTACCGGTTTCCTCGGGCTTGGGAGCTGCAGTGAGTAAGTTCACTTTTGAGGCACCCTTGGTTTCATTACCAGAAATAATATACAATGATAATTATGTTAATAGAACGCGCTCTGTGTAGAAAATGACCCTTGTTTGTACGAAAACTATCGTTAAGGAAATCACTCTGTTACTGGTTATCCAAAGCCTAATGACTAATTTAGGTAGGGCCCTGTGGCCTTAAGCTTAGAGTTACAGTGTTTGTCAGAACAGTCCGGTGTAAGGAATATAGGATTACGCTTCCAGAAAGGGTTTTAAGAAAGCCAATACAAATATTTCCATTACATAAACACACAGCCTCTTGTTAGGGTAGGTTTTCCTTTGATTTCGGTGAAACCGAAAGCTTTCCCGTCCGGAAAGATTAGACTCGGAGCGGTCACGAAGTATCAGACAGTTCATGACACGTGAAGGATTTGGTCGTCTGAAACTGCTACGCAGTTGCTTTATGTCAATCTTGTGTGCGCTGAACTGAAACATTTGGCACTTCAGTTGGGTGCATTTTGATGCTTATCAAAAAAAGTAAGAGCAATTTACTTTAATATTTTATCATAATTATAATCAAAAAGTTCTTTACAATTTATGAAAAAAAACCTGTAGGCGTTGTGCTGTAATAACGTCCTGTTCACACCAGTTTCCAGGAATTAAAACCCAAGGGAATTCCTTTCGGAATTTAAACCCCCATAATTGTTTCAGATTTGATAACTTTTTTTACCTGGGGGATACTGAACACCTACTATTCTAGCCTAGTGTTATCTGGCTAAACCTTAACTCCCAAGTAGGGGTTGCTATTCCCCAGAAATTGGCAAGGGCATATTGTCCGGGGTTAGCAAGTCGAGTGTGTAAAGGGGTCTGGTGTGAAAACCTTTTGGAGAATCGTCTTCTTCTTCTTCTTCTTTTTTTTTTTTTTTTTTTTTTTAAATTAAACTGTTACTTGTACTTTTGGACTTGGTGCAGCTTGGAAAGTGACCCATAGCTTTTGTAATATTCTAATAGCAGTGCCCCTTTATCATGGCGAATGGCTTCTACCACCAAGACTGGAGTCCAGGGTTGTTGAATGTCTTCTTGTTCAACTGACTCTTCTCTCAAAGGGATCACTTCTGATGACATAAAACCAGTAACCAATTATGCATAACTTGACTTCTGAAATGTTTGAACATTCAGTCTCGTACAATGAACTGTTAACGAGTGTTGTTATTCCATGAGCAACCAAAACTCAGTCCAGCATGGTACTTTTTGTCCCTTAAAAACTCTTGTCAATGTTCTTGAAGTGCCTGGAGGTAACCAGCGAGTCAATACATCACTGGTGGTACACTTGTTTCTTGTATTGTTTGCTCGTCAGTAGTGTTGACTTCCAGCTTATCCACAATCAAACATAGCGTGTTTGGAAAAGACTTGACGTCTTGTTTGTCCCTTTTGGCCATGTTTGAGTCTCGTTCACTTTGGGTTTAATAAAAACAGATGGGAATTAAAGTTCTGAATTACGTAGGTATCGCTTTTAGAATCTTAAATTGAGGAAGTTGCAGAGTCAAATTGCCCAGATTTGACTAATTGCTGTGGGTGTTTTCTTTGGTACTGGTAGAGTGACAAAATCTGGTCTATTCTTGAGTGGTTAGACACTATCGTCGGAGATTAGAACATCCATATTGTTAAGACAAAATCAATGCTTAGACCTTCCTCTGTGTTTTAACACACGCGGATATTGATTGGTGTATCTTTGTATATTCACTCTAAGCGAATTAAAGGCTCTACAATGATATCTCAATTTTAGCCTAGGTAAACAAATTGAGTGATTAAATTGGATGTGACGGATGAATGTTTTTACATGTACATGATTTTACTCCTCTGGGATTCATTCAATACGAGTTTCTTTTTGCAAAATGCATTTGCAATATGGGTAAAAAATTGTTAAATAACAGATATCAGAACAACCAGGAGTTTGTGATAGAAAGGTTTAAAAGTCATTGATAAATTAAAATTTGGTAACTGAAACATCCACCTCGCTCATCAATTCACATTTTATCAAGTAATAAACCACAAGGGAAAATGACTGGGTAAATGGTGGTTTAATTTGGGGTTAGACAAAGCAAATTTGATAGGAGCGGGATTTGAACTTCGCTCGGCCCCAATGGCGTTTGCAAATGCGCATTGTACCCTCCCCCCCCCCCCAACCCAATAACCCACGGTCCCTGCATCCTGTTCATGACAGATTCGACTATCAATAATATAATAATTTTGTTGAAAAAAGGAAATTTGACTAGCGGGATTTGAACCAGCGAACCAACGAAAATTTGTAGGCCGATATTGTTACTGACCGCGAGGTCTGTACGGTCCTCTCTTGAAGCCAAGTCAAGCAGTTGAGTGGTTGAGACTGTTTTGACTTTATCCAAGCATGACATAACTCTCTCTCTCTCTTGCTCCCTCTTCACGTCAACCAAGAAAGTAATACCTTTAATTATAATGTGGTGCTAGTTGGCCATGAAAGAGTGTTACACTTGCTATTACGATCATCAAACATTAATCTGTAAGTGTAACGAGCTAACATATCATCGAGTGAATGTGGCTTCTGTCAGAACTCTAATGACACATGAAAATATCATGAATCTTGGTCGTGACACCCTAGCGTGACGTGTCTTCTTAATGTGTCAGCTTTGCTTTCTTTAAAGAGGAAGGGAAATGTCAAACTCTTTAACCTCACGTTAAAATGATGTAAAATTGTCGATACCCTTCCAGTGCAGGTTTTGTCAACATCCGACGACATGATTCTGAGAAAAATGGGTCAGTATATTGTTTTACGGGGGTGTTGGTTCATCCCCGACTCTTTGAGAGCGAAACTTTCAAACATGACGTCATTGGATTTTATCAACTTGTGGGCCTTTACATTCCAAGGAGGGATATTTTGTCAGACAAAATGTCAAATTCAAGGCCGTTTGTTATTGAATATCGTTGGAAGTCAGGAGTGACCTAAAACGTCCCCGCACAAAAAAAAAAATTTAGAGACCCATTTTTCTCAGCATGATGTCATCGGATTTTTTGGATGTTGATACATTTTGTACTGGAAGGATATCGAATACAATGACAATTTTAACGAGATATTACAGACTTGTAACTTTTCCCCACTCATGTGAGGATTCTTTCTATTTGAAAATGGGTGCATCGCAAGAATGAATGCGACATTTCCCTTCCTCTTTAATAAAAAATAATAACATCATTTTATAGAGCGCGTTTGCCAGGGGATTCAAAGTGCTATGAGCAAAACAATAGAAGTCAAAACAAATGGGTTTGTAAGAGTCCCTTAAACTGTTCTGATTGAAGAGATGAGTTATTCCGAGTGTTTCTTTCATTCAATAAGTTTTACTTATTACGTGGAATGTGTTCCTTAAGAAGGCGACAAAACAAGGCGTCTTTAGGTATGTGAAATAAAAGTAAGTTTTAAACCGCAAGTGCCATCATGGGGCTAGATAGCTCAGTTGGTAGTGCGCCGGCATGTTAATCCAGAGGTCGCAGATTTAAGTCCCGCTCTAGTCAATTTTTCTTTGTTCAACACCAAAACAAGTTATCTGAAAACTGCAAAAAATAACATAATACTTGATGTTCACTTTTCAGATTTATATAAGCATGCAACTCATTAGCTGATTCCCAAGTCGTTTTCTCTATTAATGCTAAAGAAAACTTGTTTGAAACACTGTATGGTTTGGGGTTTGTTTGTTTGTTTTTCTTTTCTTCTTCTTTGGGGGGGGGGGGTGTTCAGTTATACAATTAGCAAACCCTATTCCCATGAGTAATCTTGCGTCATTTTCTTCTCCAACACTCTTCAAGAACAGGATCTGAAACCTCCTCATCGTTATCAAAAAGCCCGTCCTGGGGGGACAAATGGTACAAGAACCAAGTACTACCAATCGTCCAGAGAAATGTGAAGTACCGTCATCTTGAATAATAAATCAGTTGGTCAAATAAAAAAAGCTGGCTTTTTTTCCAGGGTAGAGGGCGCTATTCTAATTTTGTACTGATATTTTTTAGGCGGATGCAAGGCAAAATGGGGAATTGGGTTAGGTTTGAGTTTGTTTTTGTGTTTTCAACATTTCGAGGTTGTTGTTTTTCCGGACTGTGATACAAAAGTTGGGTTTTTTTATGCTGAAGGTGGATTTTTGTACACAGTTTGTGCTGTGATTTATGTCCTTCACAGTTAATGTGATGATTTGCATTTGTAAGCATTTCAATTTGTCAGTCAATTTGTAAAACAAATCATGGATCTGTAATTTGTATAAGCCATTATTACGGTTTCATCTACTGAGGACTTGGCACCAAGTGGGTGTCGTCCCCCCCCCCCCCCCCAATCTTGCCAATCGGCAGACAAACCGCTCATAATGAACTCCTGGTGTTAAAATGTACTGCCTGCCATTTGTTTATGGTAATCTAGTGGTAAATGGTGGTCATTTGTCAGTTCATCTGACACAAATGTCGCTGGGGGAAAAAAAACTGAAGCAAAATTAGACATAAATCGGTCGGACTGATGCCGCGATGGCTAGCCAAGTATCAAAATAAAGATGCTGCGCAATGTTTCTTCAATTGTAATATCTCAAAGGGAAGAAAAGGTCGATAGGGGGATGTTTGTCTTTGGAGTTCAAGTTGATTGCCACCCTGTTACCTCGTTTGTCACAAGGGTGTCAGTTTTGTTAGTGCTGACGAGCGGAGTAATCGTCAAAAGAGTTTTAGCGGGTCTATTTTAATGGGTCCACAGGGAATACTGCACTGTGCCGTCTTGGTTATTTGGGAATAAGGGCACCTGGCTGAAGTGTTGTAACACTTTTGGGAGAGGGGTTTTTTTGTTTTGATTTAATGTTCGGATTGGTTGGGAAAGTGTGGAAAGGCAGTCATGTGAGCATCGATTTAGACGAGATCGATCGCTGGGAAGTATTGAATGTTATGTTTGCTGGCAAGTTCAAATAGTCCTAAAGATATATGTACGTGCATAAAGTGATTCTTCATTTATTTAAAACGAGTGGTAGGTAAGTATTTGTGAAATTCACTGGACACTTCTGTTTTTAAATCAAACCTGGGCCGAAGCGTACTGCACCAAAGATCTTGTGATCAGGTGGAATTGTAATAGAAATGTGAAACTATTGCAGGCAGAATCAAATGAACGCTTAGAGAGGTCTTAATTGTGAAGGATTTTAATTATGCAAACACTCATTCAAATACCTTTAATGAAGTTGAAGGTTTTTTGTTTGTTTGGGGTTTTTTTTTACTTTCTTTTCTCTTTTTTATACTTTGTGATATATGTCAAATTATGGTTTCAGGCCTAAATTATCGTCTAGATAAAAGAAATTTGACGATTACGAAAAGCAGAAAGGCATTTAGATTAGTTTAATGCAGGTACCTATGTTGTGTAAACTCACATGGAATGTCCCGGCACAAAAGTCATCAATGTGATACATTAATCTAGGGCCTAAATATTGATTATCAGCGTCATAAATAATAACCATTGTTGTTCTTTTCCTTAAACACGCCTGACCTTTGTTAGGGCAGTTGGTGCATTAGCAAGTTTTAAGTTGAAAAGAAAACAAGCTAATATTTTTTTTATCTTCACAACAATTGTCAGTTTTGTAAAAAAGAAAAATCTGTGAGCCAATGTGAAGAAATGACCAGGCTTCAGTGCTGGGGGCAATGTGTTTCCTGTATAAAACATATTGGCCAGGCCATTAGAAAGTACTTAGAGGTAACTCGAGTGCTGTAGAGGGTCGGGGAACTTGAGTGTCAAGGGGGTAGAACAAGTGTTTTGAAGAAATGTGGGACCAAGTCTAGTAGTGTGCGGCAGACTAGCAAAATGCCAGGGTTGATTAATCTTGAAAAATGAGGATTACGAGAACTGGAGGAGCGGGGGAGACTGTGGATGAATTGTCCACATGTGAAGCCCAGACTAACTGGGAGTTGTTTGAATGTTGTGGAGTTTAGGGAGAAGCTGTTTTAGAAAGGGGTCTGATTTCAAAAGGCATCTTTGAACTTCGATTTCCTTGGCATTGAACAGTCTTGTAAAGAATTAATTCAGTGAACAGACAAACAAAAATGACCAAATTAAGTATTTAAAAAAAGATGAACGAAAAACACATACTCCACAAAGAAAGTTGTATGAGTCCATTAAGAAGTGCAAATAAAACTGCAAACTTTTCCTGTGTAGATTTACGAAAGGTTCCAGGACGACGCAGTTAGTTGGGAAACAGGAGGCCTGCTGACTGGTCTTGCGATTCTGAAAACACCAATCGGGTCACCCCAATCGAGGAAATTAAACAGATGTTGGGGGAAAACAGACAACATTGCTTTGTTTCTTGAATAGTATCCGAACAACTATCTTAGGGCTTTAAAGCAGAACAACAGAAGATAGTTGGTTTATAAATAAGGTGGAATCTGGAAACTCGGCCTAAGAGCTAGCGTTCTAGATACATGTCATTATTCTTCGGTATTTGGTCTTACTTGAATTTTCCCCCGTAAGTCCACAGAATTACGCACTACTGACAATATTGGGAGAGCTCTTTCGCTGCGCTGTGTGCACTCGCCAGCTACACAAAACTTGAACTTGTAAAAGTACAATCATTTCCATTCTTTGCTGCAAATCACCCGATAACATAATCTAATTGCATCTATACACTTTGTAGAAGCATAAACCAATACTCCGAGCTGGGCTCGATGGAGTCGTCCGGGAAACGCTTGATTTACAAGAGACTTTCAAGCTATTTACTCCGGGGTATCGTGTTATATTTGTTGTATCATTATTGGGTTATATGTCGACATGAGGTAGGCAATTTAAGTGCTATTGAAGAATGTTACACTAAGGGTGGCTTCAGGTGGGCCAATGTGGAGGGGTCGGGAAGGGCTTTAGGGTTTTAGGCTTTAGGTTTGGTTATGGGAGGGGGGTAGAATTGGGATTAGGGAACTTTCGGGTCATTGTTATAAGATTAGTGTTTCAGGTATAGTTTTGGTTGCGTTTGAGGATTATGGGAAAGGGGAGGGTAGGGATGGTGATGGAGGTGGGAAAGTAAAGGTGTTTTTTATTATTCTTAAAGCTCATATATTATCATGGTACGCCTTGGAATGTATCTATCCGCCTGAGAAACATGTTTGTCTTTTAAAATTTAGAAGAAAAAAATGCCATACTCAAGAAAGCTGTTTCGATCTCATTCTTAATATTTTTTTTATATGGACGACATCTAAATGTTTTATTTTGTTTTGCATTTCTATACTGTAAAACAAATCTTGCCAATGAGAATGCACAGCCCTTTAGCCTATCGCCGAATAATTTATTCTACGGTCATATTCCCAGCCATCTATCCCTGTCCATTTATCATCATCGTGTCCTGAAATCACACACACCAGGCATGTCTTGCATTCCAACACGACAACAGAGAATGCCAACATTTATTTAGAATTTCTCGGACACTGCGTCGGACATCTATTAATCTGTATCTACATCATACAATGATGTAAGATCTACAGTCGGGCATTATAGAGATGGGACTAATTTTAAGTAAGCAGTAACTAATAAGCTCAGCTCAAAATTATTGTTCTTGCCAGATGAGGTGATACAAGCTAGTTAATGTACTTTTGAGACTGCTTGCGTTTTGCAATTAAAAAATACCCTAAGTTGTTGTTTTTTTCCTCGGACCTTGTGCCTGACCAGTTCAAAGTTCATAGAGCTCTATAATCCCAGTTTTTCAAGATTATTTTTTGGCTTACCAGTAAAGGTTTATCAGCCCAAATAGCATGTCGTATGTACTCACCTTGAGTGGTTCCTCGCTCGGCAGAAATTTCTCAAGCAATATTTTCTGCTTAAGCAAAATTGTTCCATGTCATTATACTGCCTGATCACAGGGTCCTGACCATGCTGTGTTTTTACTTAAAACGAACAACTTTTAGATCAAACAGATCTGTAATTACACTTTTTTAATTTACACTTTTGTGTAAGAAAATAAAAATTGCTGTTGCATACTTGCATACCAACCAAAAGGATCTAGGCCTATGGTGTAAATGTCAACAATAGTTAATGGCCTGATAATTCGACCCCAGCAGAGTCTTCCTCGAGAGCTAAATGACAACACAACACACAATATAAACAGTATACTGGGGTAAGAAAAGCAGTTTTCATGCCTTTCCACTTGACTGCTTCTGTTACACCGATATGTATTTTTATGTGTGGTGTGCTTTTTTTTTACAGTCCACTAAAACGAAAGTATGAAAAGTCACCAGTCATTACTTTGAAAATGTGTTTTTAAAGATCACTAATTATTACCAAATTGGTTTCTAAAATGTTTGCTATTTGACTCGCACTCGCAGACGAGGCCGAGCACTTGGCGTTCCTCCGCACAGCTGTTCAGACAACTCACAGGCCAAGCTCTCAAGCAAAGATTTGTTGACAAGTTTGATATTTATTGACAGATGACTGATGATATAAAATGATACTTGGATGGTAACCGGGTGTGGGTTGGTTTACATCGTGACAGATATCTGACGGGACCATGGATGGTCACTTTTATGAATGTCCTATAGGCCCTACAAGCTTTTATTTAATTTTAATTTTGTGGGTTTAATAAACTATCTGGGTGAGAGTCACGTGACTCATTGTTTAATGAAGTATTTAGGTATAGTTTTTGTAGAGGACAAACAGCCTCGTAATGTAATTTTTAATAACTGATGATGAAGAATTTCTCAAATTGTTTCAAAATGTGCAGAGCAGAGCAAGCAAAACCAATGTCATGCATTTAACTCCCCCTTTCCCTGCACCTCCCAACCCCACCACCGCCACCAAAATTTCCCAAACATTTTGTTTTGATTTATCATCTGGATGCCATTGTTTGAACTTGATGTTGGCTGAAGTACGGCTGGTTTTGTTTTAGTTTTGCTGTAATTTTTTTCACGTTTATTTAGTTGTTCTACTCAAGTGGAAGGAATGAGGGCTTGGTGTGATGTACATAGACACACTGACTCCTTTGTAAATAGCTTTTCTGTTTGGATTGTCCGTTAAAACACATGCGAGTGGGGCAGAGTTCCCTTTGTTCAATGTCAACGTCAAACTACATGCCTCTTCCATCATACCAAGGCCCAGGCACCTGTTGTATACAGATACCCTCTGAATCCCTCTAGTCCAACCACAGAATTTAGATTGTATTACCCCAGGTGAACTTGTTTTCACGTCTGATAAACAGGCATTAAAAGACCATCAGCCTTGATAGCTTGATCTCCGGACGGAAAGCGGAATTATTGACACAATTAATGATGAGTGACAAAGTCTGACAGTTCTTACGTTTCAGTCAATAGTATATATTATATACAAATTCAGTTTCATGACCCGGGCATAGTGCCACGACCCTGCTTACTGTGGACTTTGCGCTTACGATAGCCATTCTCTGCTTACACGATAAGCGCCAACTGTCTGCGATATCCGAAACACAAATCTTTCGTTATGTAAAGTATGTTTTACCTATACATAACATTCCTTGCCAACCATCCAAATACGCATGTGCAAGCATGGATTATTTAGCGACTGCCTGTACTGATGTTTCACTCGGATAAAGTAACTCTGTGACATTTTGACCCTAATCCATAGCGTGCGGCTACAAGACGAGTTGGTTTAAAAGTTATCTGGAAATGATTTATGACAGTCTTACCAGCTTTCAAAATGATATCCCACACTTTGAGAGAGAAATGTATTGTGACGCTTTGGAAAGTCTCACCATTACTCACTTGTTAAATACTCAATGTTTAATTGAACTTCTAAAGGCATAACTTGAGTTGAATTTGTACATTAACTTTTGCTCTTATTTTCATAGAAGGATGTCATAAGAAAACAATGTGCATGAGAAAGTTAAAGAATACCCTTTAAAACAAAATCTCTAGGTCAAAGGTCACCATGAATGCCTGTGATTGGTCAGTAGTTATCATGACATCATACCCCCATCTGTAAGCAAAATAAAATGCTTCAAGTTCCACTCCAAACCTGGATTGAATTGAAAGTAATTTCCCACCAGATGGTTTACCTGTTCCAGTCTGTGATAAATTGCAATCGCCTCTGAAAAATTACAACCCAGATCCAAGTTTGCCAGATGTGGGAATAAGATGGCAAGAATTCGCCCATAGTGTGGGTTTGCACTTGACTGGTTCATGTGCACGCTGAATGCCTCATTTAGCCTCCTGTCTGTCAATGTGTGTAATGTCATTAAACACATTTTAAGAACCTTTGGTGATGGATAAGCCGAGTTGTGGTCCAGTTCCTACATGTTGCTTAACTTAATGTTGGATTTCTAGTTACGGATAAACGCAAACGTCTTGCAGTTTTTTTGTATCGACAATCTGTTGTTGTTTTGACGGATTGGAGGAAGTGGATAAAAGACGAATCTGTTTAAGTCATCATTTGCTTTTCAGTCAACCATTTTTTAATAAACCATGAGGTACAAGTTCCCAAGACATTAGTCAATGTTTTTGTTTTTCAAATAATCGTCTGGAAGACGAAACTTCTGAGTAAACTGTTGGCCTGTGAAAACAACTCGATCCCTGGTTGTTTTACTGACTCTTACTAGGGACGCTGAAAGATTCAATGTGAAGGCCTGAATGTAATCTGCTGCAAAAGGGCAAGGAAAGTTTTCTTTTTGCAAAGAGCACTTGCATTCTACAACCTATACATGAGGTCGTATCCGAAACGGCGACTTCGGCTAAGGCAACGGCTAGATCGCGCGCGTCTGCCTATTCTTCAACACTGGCAGACGCGCTGATCTAGCTGTAGCTGTAGCTGTAGCCGAAGTCGCCGTTTCGGACACGGCCTAAGATTGTTTTGAAGGGGCACCAAGGGTAAAGGAAGGTCATGACCTCTGTGTATTTTCAGACCCAATTATATGATTTTCCCTAGAAAAGTTCTCTTTCGTTTGAAAAAAGAGCAAATAGAAGACAACGTTTTTTTTCCCGACACTTTCTTGCCTTCATATTTCGTAAAATGTTGCTGTTTGTTATTGCTCCGTATCCTTTTTAAGATTGCTCGTGCACTAAAACACAATGATACAGTGTGTTGTAATTAGTGAGAAGTGTACGTGGATAAAGCTGTTAGAATGGCTCTGTGTTCTACATCTCTGAAGGCCTACACAATTCATTTCATAACAAACCTTTTCTGTAGCTCAAAGCGTTTTAAGCAGTCATGTAACCATTTCGGTTTTTGTTCTTTCTTCGTTCATTCCAGACACATTACCAGTTACTGAATCACCCACCGCCATTCTTCCAACTTTTTACACGGAGCCCGAAGATGCCTACATCATCAAGAACCGACCGGTAACCCTTTCCTGCAAGGCACGGCCGGTGGACCAGCTTTACTTCAAATGTAATGGGGTCTGGATGGATACCAGCCGACTAGAACACCACGAAACGTTTGATGATGTGGAAGAACAACTCATGGACATCAGCATTTGTGAGCAGTTCCTCAATTTGTTTTTTATAAATGATTCTTAAAGTATTTGTCCGGAACTATTTTTCATTCACTCGCCAGCTTGACCAGCTAACTCAATACCTTATTGAGTACTCTGTAGTCTTGCATTCCTTAACATATTATCCAAAGCACGTTGCATTTTCCCCTTTGACCCCATCTTGAACTGTCTGAATACATAAAAAAGGCTCACCTCCGTTTGAACAAAGGTGCACCAGCCTGATCCCTAACTTTCGTGAAAACAGTTCAAAGGTCAGAGTATGACTTATCCAGGGAAAACGCGACAGGACTGCATCTTTAAGACTTCAAGTATTTCACTCTTTATTTCATTATCTATTTCTTTCTATGAAAATCGATATTTTTGAAGTGTCATAATTTGTATAATCATGTGAAGATTCTTTCATTATTCCTTTTTCGCTATTTACTATTCAGTTACGTTTGGAAGTCGGTGCACAAGGTGAATGGGGAACTGGCTTATTTGTTCAAGTTAAAATGAATATACCTGAATAAGGAACTAACGATATTGTTATGTGATTGTGGCTGTTCACGCAAATCGTACAATTGAGTGCTTACAGAAGATTAATTTTGAACTTTAATTTATTCATTAGCGATAACGAAGGAAGATGTCGAGCAGTATTTTGGTCTGGAGGACTACAACTGCCAGTGTGTTGGTTATGTTAATGAAATACCACATGAATCCAGCAAAGGTTACGTCCGAATAGCATGTAAGTAATAATGTGTACATTAACAACAGTTCCATAGTTCTTGGAGAGGAGGTCAGGTCAGGGGCAAATATTTACAAACGTTAGTTGTATCATTGCTTATTTTTTTAAAGTCCACTGTTTATAGATTAGAATAAACGTATTTTTACAAAACAATTTGTTGTATAAATTGTCACATAGTTTAATTTATTCGGTACTTCTACCTGACATAATTATGGCAGTTGTACCTGACAGTGTGTGTATTATTACTGTATAAATGTGGCACAAATTACTAATATTGACATTGATATGACAAAGCCATTGTGTCATTTAATATTGGGAAAACCTCCCAGCAATTTCCACATCCCCACATTCCATCTTTATATTCCTAATAAAGAATGAGTACCTCCAATTCAGTGTTATTACTGTTTACAGACATTTTCAGTTGACGCTAGGAATGGTTGAGGTACATGAAGGTCATGCTTAAGAAAACGACACTTTACTGGAAGGTTTTGTCAAGTCCATTGTAGCTCTGATTTTCTCTGCCTATTTGCAGTCAACAGAATTTGTTGAATAAGTCGCCCTATTTATCTTTTCACTCCAAGTCTTCTTCTTTTTTTCCTCCATAAAAGAGCAGAAACAGTCACCTTCAGAGCGTGGCAGGATTACTGTCACTTTGTGTTAATTGAAAACAGTGTCCATTTCCAGCGGTATTTGTTGGAGCGGATCCGATTACCCATTTTGTCCACGTCCGCTTTGATGGGCGAACAATGGCCCTCCAACGCCGCGGTTCAATTAGCCAGTCAGCACGGCGAAAAGTGATACGCGTTTTTAAGTGTTCGCACACAGTAGAACTGTACATGATAGAGGCGAGCTTGCAAAAGCCGTATTACATTTCACGAGTTTCCATAACAATGGAGATTCCATATGATGGGTAGGCCCTCGCTGACTCCCAGGATAGTCTGTTCACGTAATTTGACACTCGTCGAGTTTTGTTCTGGCTTTCGATGTTCAACAAGGAGGGGGGGCGGCCCTTACCCCTAGTTTGAAGTCACCATTAAGCGACGCTTGTTTTAGCGGGAGTGGGCGGGACCGCTAATCCGCCACCTTAATGATCATGAACTACCGATGCTCCCAACCCGAAATGAGCCGTCCGAAGACGAGCATTTGAGCTTGGGAAAATATTTGAACTGGTGATTTTGATGAGTCACGATATTGTGGATTGAGCGGAGGGCTTGTGGTAGACACGGGTGGGTAAATAAACACGGTGGTGATTAGAAGGGCGTACATTAGACCAAAGTGTGTGAGGGCGTTAATTAAGTTTAAAGTCCGTCGAGACCAACTGCATGGAACCATTGTTCGTCTCCGCCGGTGAACCATTCTCTAATGTTTGTCAAAAGCCCCTGGGGATCGTTAGATCCATCATTGGCCTTGAAATTAAGACCCTAGTCCCACCGACCCTAAGACGAAATTATAAATTATTAAAAATTTATAAAAAATGTGAAACCAAATACTTGGAAACGGTGTTTTAGAGCGTCAAACAAAGGATGCAATGGCTGGGTCATGATGAAAAAGGTGTTAGAGATAACATTTTATTTCCTTCGTTTTATTTAATTAAGTTGCATATTTAGTTTTATTCATTTTTCAGTGTAGAGTTTTGATTAATGAAATTAACTAAAAATATCATCCTCCGATCTCGTGGGGAAAGCTTTAAAATTAACAAGAAATGTCTTCTCGGTGTTTTTAGTTTTCGTTTAGTTTTTTTAAAAACAAAAATTACTACAATTCTTTAACCCCCACCCACCACCACCACCACCACCACCACCACCACCACCCTCTGCAAAGGAAAAAGCAACAACAACCTGGAAATGATAATAACGCCAAAATAAAAGTCACTAATAATCAAGAATAAATTAATTCCAAAGATAAAAACAAGAATCCACGTACTCCAACATGAAAACAATTAAACGGATATCGTATACACGTCATTGTAGCCGTTAAATTCATTCGTCACCTCCACCCCCTCCCCGCCCTCTAAAGAAAATATTGAAAACCTTGAAATATAGCAATGACAAAACAAAAGTCAATAACAAGCACGAATAAATGAATATTCTAAAGATAAAGTAATACATTCTAAGTGAGTAATTGTTCTTATTATACGAATAAATCCATCAGTACCAACAAGAGTTCACATATTCCAATCTGACAATAATTGAACAGACATTCTTACATACATCGTGGTAAATTTAATTAACATTTCTTTTGCACAACAAAAGACACTTACATTACTTGTTCCTTGCATAATACATCTGAAATCACTACACAATAAAGCATCAATGTACGTTTCCTTGTACAGTAGTTAACACCAAAAAAACATCAACTCTCTAGCGTCTTTGCCCAGCATAAATCTCAGGTCCCTAACCTCTTGCCTGTGTCGAACCACCCACGTTGGCTTCACCTTCCTTCGTCCCCGTTTCTTGAAATCATCCAAGATGTTTTCCATCTCGTTTCTCAAGACACTTTGCGGCTCATTACACCCGTGTAGCAAGAGCCAATTATTACGGCGATGGCCAGACAAACTAGCATGCTGATTATTTATTTATTGCTTTGGTTTTTCTAGTGATGCTTTGACATTTTGCTGTGCACTTTCGGAACTGAAGGAAACCAAAAAAAAAAATCGTCTTATATTGATGATAATAAGTTGTCTGCAGAAAGTTATTGAAGCTAATCTGCTGATTTATTTATAGCTAAAAACTAACCAAGAAAATCACCTCCACACTAACACCCTCCCCCCCCCCTACAGAAACTCTTCCCCCGTGTTACCCCCAACCCTGCCTGGTTGTAATGGTGGGGACAATCATAACATTTGTGAGAATTGGTTTATGTTATTTCTATAAAACCATTCCAGGTACCCTCCTCCTTTCCAAATATACTTGGCTAGATTGGGGGGAGAAACCCATAAGTTCAATAACTACTGATTCACCAAACATGGATTTTATTCAAGAAATGATTTTCATAACCCTCCATTGAAGTAAAACTGTCTTTGTTTGGTTTCACGTTTCCATCACAAGAATTTGGACATGTTTTTAGTTAGAAAGTTTATTTCCAGACAGTCAAATAGCGTGAGTCTTAGTCACTAGTCCAATTTCAAAAGCTCATTTTCGAGTCTGAATGTTTAAAAACACTCTTTGTCTAGGGCTGCTTTTTGACACCATTTCGTGAATAAAGCTCTGAAAAAGGGGAGATCTTTCCTATGAACAATATTTCGTTTCGAAAGAGAAATCAAACACGGCATACTTGAACACCTCTTCATTATTATATTGCCTCGGAAGTTCCTTTTGGGGGGAAATGTTTGGGCTCTGAAACTTGCCATGCGCTCTTGTGGTTTTCTCCCGACTCTAAAGAAATCCCTGGATGGCTTTCATGTGTGGTTCATTTCTCTTTTAGAAATACTGACAAGGCACTTGGGCTCCTTTAATGCATGGTTCTGTATGAGAAGTCTTACATTACAAAAACTGAATGAGCAGCAGATTCGACTTAAACTGTTAGAAACAGGATAGGGATGGTTCATACCTGACCAAATCCCCCCTCTAGCTCTTTCACAAAAACAACTCAAGATGCAATTGTAAAGTGCCTGAAAAACTCCTCTATTTTTAGCAGCATGGCAAAATGTGTTTTTGTTTAACAAGATAATGTGCTGTATTGGTTGTTGTCAGCTCATTTCTTACCAAAGAAAAGAGTCAAATTTACCTCAAGGAGGAAGCGTCTTTCATTCAAAGTCTGCCTCTGTTGTGCTTATCAAACAAAGACAACTTAATACAGCCATTAATACATCTTTGACGAGGGGTGCATTAAACAACGGGCTGGGGTTATTTTTAGACCGAGCAGAGTAGTTACAGTAAATTTATGCTAATGTAAGCATCGTCTTTATTTTGTGAGGGGGAATCGCATGATATCTGCAATTGGAGAATACAAGAATATCAACAAATAGGTGATCATACTGTTGTAAAATCAAAGATTGACCGACTCTTTTCGCAGATCGAGGCCAGAAGAATAGGCTGCCTCCTTGTTGATATAATCAAAGGAAGTGTATTCCCTCACAAGAGGAACCTGACAACCGCAAAGCTAGGCATCACATCTCACAGTTTAGGGAACACCAAAAGCAAAGGCTGCATGTCTTTATCTCGAAAATGAATTCATCACTTGTTCATCCATTGCTTATCTAGCTGAAAGAGTCAAAACAACAAAATAACGAGAATGGTGGATTCTTGTATAGGCGCTCAAATCTGTCACTCAGTAACGCACATGGTGCTCTAACATTATTACCCCTGGTCACTGGGTCATTTATTTCATTCCTTAAACCATCTCAGCTCGCTTAGAAGTACACAACCTGCGCTGCCAAATATGTAGTGCACCAAGTTACATCAATCACAAGAACCATCTCTGTCCTCACCGGTACTCATTTACTCCTGGGAGAAGAGGAGCATTTATAGTTAAGTGTCTTGCTCAAGGACACAAATGTCATGACCTGGATTCGAACCCTTATCCTGATGGCTCAGCCACCAAATTTTGAGCCCGGTGCACTAAACCCCACCGCCGCGACACCCATATCAACTTGTTTAATTTGAAAGGTTTGTTTGTTTGTTTGTTGTTGTTTTTGTTGTTGTTGTTTTGGGTTTTTTTTGGGGGGGGTTGCCCAAAGTTCTTACTGATACCAATTGTCTTTGAACTCATTTCTGCTTGTAATCATCTCGCCTTAAGACAACTACAGTCGACTCTTGTCGACAAGACAGCCATGACTGTCCAAATTTACCTATTTTCAACAGGCACATTGTTATAAGAGGACTCAAAAACAAAGTAACTCGAAGCAGAAATGAGATTCGGGACTTCAGAATGCACTCTTTTTAAACAGTTTATAGCGTGCTGTTTAACCAGAGTTGAATGTTTGATCTGGTCTCTCTTGTCACACACAGTAAATATTGATGCAAGTATGTCCATTTTGTTAATTTGCTGTTTAACTTAAGAAAAGATCAGAAGAGGTTTTATCAGTTGCTAGGTTCATTGGTTATGCAATCCATACATCAAATCTGTTAAGCATGTCCATAACATGACTGGTCATATATCAAAAGCTCATTGGGCATGTCCACAATCAGGGCTGGTCGTAAATCATTTCCTGGACTGGTTGGTTAATGCAGCAGAGATACAACTGAAATCTGGAAGCCATCCGGAGAGCTTCCTGGCTGGCATTCAACTTCACTGAGGGAAGACAGAGCAGCGTTTATGGAATGTCAAATTCAGTCTGATCGCTCGATTTGGATTTTGGACGTGATTGTTCGTCCCAGTCAAAAAGCTTATGACGTTTAAATGAAAAGAAACGTCTGTAACTTGTGAGAGGTTAAAGAAAAGGGGGAATGAAAATTTGGTTCATCTTTGATGTAGTTCTGAACTTAAGTCAAATCATATGAGGTAAGATCTCATCATAGACCGTTCTTACAGTGTTAGATGCTTGATTTTCTCCCATTCAAATCAATATAACCAAACCGAGACTGGGAGGAGAAATAGTCTGGTTCCTTTTTGTACAACAAATATTAGCATTCATTAATGTTTTTGGATACAAGGGACATGACCAAGATGGTGGCAGCATGATAATGTTCTATTTACAATATGGTTTCATGTAGGGTTGTGGTGGTTTTCTCAGTGCTCTACTCTGCCCTTTGGAGTATTTGTAATGGGGTTTCTGCCAGTTTGGCTTATGAGTGTTGAATTTTTGCAAAAAGCACGGGGGAGACGATTGAATGAAGTGCAGAGTGTTCTTCGAGTTGAAGACGCAGTGCAAACGGATTTGTGTGTAAAATTTCTTGTATGATTTTATAGAAGATGCCCGAGTGTAACTTGTTCATTATTCAACAAGACACTCCTTTATTTCTTTCCGAGATTAAGGCATTTTATGAGAACTTATTTCCCTGGATGATTGGTACTTGAAACAACTCGACACAACTCCAGCTTTGGAATACTAATTTTATACGTGATGGCTTTAAATGGGAGTAGTTTTTAACCAATATTGCTCCTGTTTTTTTGCTGCTAGTGGAATTGCAATATTTCTCCCGTATCTGGCTTCCAAGACCTATTTAGAGGTTAACGGCACTGTAGAGAAGGAACTGAAGAGGAGGTTGAACGATTTTCATTTCAGATTTTCATTTTAAGGGGAAAAAAGAAGGAATTAAGAAACAACCCAAGTAACTAAATCTGGGGAAGGTTGGAGTTCTTGAAAGGTTGTGTACTACTTTGAGTGAAAATATTTAAAACTTTGATTTTGTTCGGGTTTTTTGCCTTCACACCGATGTGTATCAATCAAGCACTGTATACTCAGTACTTTCCCGAATCTTGTGAAAGAAATTCCATAGGCATATCACTCCGGTGGGATTCGAACCCACGACCTGTGCCATGCTAGAGCAGGTGTCTCGGGCAATGGGTGTTTTTTGTTTGATTGTTGTGTTTTGGGGTTTTTCCCAGAACAAAATAATCCCTTTTTATTCCCGATGCAAAATGAACATCTATCAAAAACTTCGATTTTGAAGAAAACTTATTTCGCCTTTCTTTTTAACAGATCTGAAGAAACTTTTTGAACAAGAGCCTCTTGGGAAACAGGCAGAGCCGCAACAATCTATCGAGTTGCTGTGTCGACCTCCGCAAGGGGTGCCAGAACCTGAAGTGTACTGGGAGAAAGACCGCGTGCGTATCGACAAGTCTGATGGACACTATCTCCAGACCCAGCAGCAGAGCTTGATATTGAACCAGTTGAGACTCTCGGATACAGGAAACTATACGTGCGTTGCGGAGAACTTGGCAACGAGACGAGAGAGCGAGATGGCGCAAGTTCTGGTCTATGGTAAGAACGCAGGTGGGAAATTCAAAGTATTATGTGGCATGTGGCTTGGTGTCCGCCCCCCCCCCCCTCATTCCTATATTGTGTCTTCATTGTGTCTGGGAATCTCGAGAATTCTTAGGGGGGTACTTCTGTATCAAGAGGAAAAGGGTGTTACATAATTGGGGGACACCCTCTGCCACATATCGGGCATGGGTGTGTTTTTCCTTAATACCGTATCTAGGCAGGTTGTTTTTATTTCTTGTACTCGGATGAAAACGAGGAGCTATGGCCACTAGGAGACTTCCAGACACTGCGTGGCGGCTACGTATCGGATTAGTTTCCACTGTTTACGTATTTGGGTTCGAGTCCTGGTCTTGACATTTTTGCTCGTGAGGAAGATACTTTATCATAATTGCTCCACCTTCGAATGGGACACTAAGCTGTAGATCCCGTGTAGTAGTAGGATTGGTCTTAAAAGAACCCAGAACACTTATATTAGAAGAGAACCCCAGTGTTTCTGGTTCACATAGCAGGCATCCTTGTTTACAGGTTTCCTCAGGCTTGAGAGCCAAGTTCACGTATGAGGCATCGTTAGTCTCGTTACCAGAAATATACAATGCTTATAATTCTGGGCAATGCATCCATTCTTCAGAACAATAGACTCGGCCCAGTATGCTGCCATCCACAAAAAGTCTGCCATTTACATGTTGAAAAGTGATCCTGAAACTATTGCATTGTCTTTACTGGTGCTGTCCTCTGATCCCTTGAATCTCTTGGGAGTGGCAGTCCCAAAGTGTCTTCCAAGGGTAACAGGTGTAACAATCTTGGATACATGGGGGAGTAAACAAAGCAACACCTGTACAATATTTATGACATTCATCTTGATCAGAAGAAGTTGTTTGTCAACACTTCAAACACCTGTGAAGGCACATCAATACTGGATAATATACATTCAATACATAAATACATTTTGATCACCCAGGTTTCCTCCTTTCGAATATCTGATACCCTCGTGAGAGGGTTCCAATCAGGGTATAAGTGTATTCCAATTTGGATACTAGTTTGTTTGACAGTGACTGAGGCAGAAGCCAACACAGCACCAAACAGTACCCTGAATGGAAACCAATCTTCATTTGGAGGAGAAGTGTCCAATCAGGGTATAAGTTAATCAGATTATCCCAATTTGGTCAGTTTGTTTGACAGTTACGGAGGCACTGCCCCCGATTAGGAGCCATATACATTGTAGATCTCATTGGATGAGTGGATTTCAATTAGGGTTATGAGTGTTTGTTTGAAATCATTCCACGCTGATGTTTAACAGAAGGCGTCAGTTCCTTTTGTAAAAAAGGAGCAGATGCAAATGCTCACGTTTCCTTCGATGCACTTTTTAAAAAGTTTATTGTGCCATAGTACTTTTTGACCAAAAATACCGTTCTTCAAAGATATTATGTGACATTTTATAATGGTTTTATGAGCGTTTTGGGGAGGAAATTAAAAACATTTTCACCACTTGATATTGCAGGCTGATTGCAATTTATAGGGCTGTGAAAAGAGTGTTAATTTATAATCCGCCATATCACTTCAAACCATCTGTTTATTTGGGATGAATTCTTGACTATAAATCCTCGTTAATCTTCTTTGTTCTTTATCATTTTCCTAGAAATAAATACGATACATCATTGTCTGTGACGAAAAGTACATTCGTTCCACTACTCGTGTTTCAATAATTAAACACATCGTATGACAATTCGGTGTGGAGATCTCGTCAAATTTGATGACATAATTTGAAAAAAGCTTCAAATAACAGTTTGTGTTTTGTCATTCATTTGCTACACTTTTGTCTGTACCACTTCCAGTTTGCTGCACTTTTGTCTGTACCAATTCCAGCGAGGCTAAATTGAAACAACAACCGAGTGTCTTGAACAGTTTTCCTGATGGAAATTTTTTTTCTGATGGAAATGATTTTTTCCGGATGGAAATGTTAATGGGTTTTTTTATTTTTTTACAGAGTTTGAACACAGATGTTACGCTGGTCTAGATGTATGTGTGTATTGTTGTTGCTTTATAACATGTTCTTACTCGTGAGGTTTTTGGTGGGTTGACTAGGCTTTCTGTGCAAGCTTTCAAGTCATGTGTTTATGGCGGAGAAATCTTCATGAGAAAACTTCGTATCTGTTTTGTCGGATATGTTTCTGTTTCGTTCTCTTACATTATAAATAATTTCTTAAGCGTGTCCAGGGTGGAAACACGTTGTGCTTTTTGCTGATGCCGTTGCGTTGTGCCACATGTTTAGTGTTACATTTGTGTTATTTTATGTATTTATGTTATTGGTAATAAACTGAAACTGAAAGTACGGATGTCATATAAACTTCTAACTGATCGTTGTCTGTTTTTCTTCTCTTTTTTTATTGGTTATTTATTGTTATTTATTTTTGTTTATGTCTTGGCAGTCAATGGCGGTTGGACAACGTGGAGCCAATGGACAGAATGTGACGTTACGTGTGGTACAGGACTCAAACAACGTGCCCGTTCTTGCTCAAATCCTTCTCCAAAGAATGGAGGCCATATATGTACCGGGAAGGTGACCCAGGCTGTGCCGTGTACAGAAGACTGTTTAGGTAAAGAACAGGTTAAAAGGTTTTTACACGGAATTGTTAGAGCCGACAAAAAGATAGTGTTCATGTTTTGTGTGATCAACCATTATACATGAAACAACAAACCTGTGAAAATTCGGGCTTCATCCGTTGTGCGAGTCGGGAGAAAACAGTGAAAAGCCACGCACATTTTTCAACTGTTGTTTATTTTAGGTTTTCAGAATAAGTTTTCTCCTGTATAACTTGATTTCAGAAGGAGCTATTTCAGAGAAAAATTGTTCTTGGTATGAACTTTCTAACTATAAGTAAGCTTTCGGACTAAAGTTAAACAGTCGTACTTTTTTCCTGACAGGATATCAATTATATGTTTTCCTGACAAATCCTGTATAATACATTTACAAAGAGAATGTGAAATACTGCACGAACTCATCTCCCATCTCAAAACTGTCTATTGGAAGGTTAATTTATTCCTCTTTATTTTCAACTGAAAAAGGAAAATGTTTCAAACTACTCAGGAACCTGACAGGCTTTCAGAGTAAATGAAAAGTACAAAAATCACCTTTTGTTTTGAACTTGGTCGGTTTCTTTTCCCTAAATCCCCCAAAATGCAAGTACAAATAATTGTTATTTTAAATGTTTCAAATACTTTCATCTTTGAGTAAACACAGCTTACCTTGATACAGTTACTCCGGTAGAACAAATACAAAGTCTTAGAAGTTTTGATAAAGGCAGGGTGTACTTTCGGTAATTGCCAAAGACCATTATCCTCTCTTGATGTATCCTAACAAAGGCATAACATAACAAACCTGTGAAAAAAATGGGCTGAATTGGTTATCAAAGTTGCAAAAAATAATGAACGGAAAAAACACCCTTGTTAGAGGTGTGTGCTTTCGGCAGGCTTCATGCCTGAAGCCTTTCTCAGATTCAAATTTTGGGGTGAAAAATTACCTCTTTTTCTAAAATTTCATTACTCTCGGGGAGGGGGGCGTTTCTGACAATGTTTTATAATATCAACAGTACTCCATGCAGTGCTCTTTACCAATCAAGTTTTTATGGACCCATTAACTTGTGAAGTAATTACCAAAAGTACACCCAGCTTGCAATTGTAATATATAGGCCTACACTTTCACAGCACATGTTGATGAATGTTTTCCCGAGATGAATTGACAGTTGAGAAAAATTAACATCTTAAAGTTTGTGAATTCCTAAAGCCTGCGCAGATGTTTGCGTTAATTATACCCGAAGTGTGGAAAGCACATTTCTTCCCGATTTCAGAAATATTGCACTTTTCATTTTCCATAAACATTGACACACGGTGAATATACAGAAATCGATTATGCATCTGGTTTGTTGATTATAAACCAACAGTATCATGTATTTCAACATTACTATCAACAACTGTTAGACACACAAGTCGCTGAAGTAACGCGTTTGACAGATGGCCTACATTAGTAAAATAACAGAATTTATTGAAACGATGTTCGTTCCACATTTCTCCAGTCCAATTGGAGCGTGTCAGTCTTTGTGCGAGATGGGTCACCACATTTTGCCGTCTGTTGTCTGTTGTTTACATTAGTGGGAATAATTGCTAATTGACAGAAATATTCGATGGCGATTTTGTAATCAAAAAAAGCTTGAATGTTCTTTTGAATGTGGGTTGCTCTAAAAACACCAGCAGATGTAGAACTGGTTTTCCAATACCATGGGGGTAGGAGTGGGAAAGGGATTTAGCTGGTGCTGTCTCCCTCGGTTTTACAGTAGGGACTACTTGAACTTTAGGAATCACAATATGTGGGTCACATTTTATTATTTCAATCGCCATTTAATTTTTTTATTTTTTTTAAATGAAATCATCACCAAAACAACTAAGAAACTTCACCTCAAATGTTTAAGTTTGATTTGTATTAGAATCCAAGGGGAAATTATTAAATATCTATCCACATTGCATGCCATTATCACATCAGCCATTAGATCACAAAATATGCACCTGTATAAATTCTTTTAATTTCCCTGAAAATAAGAACATTTTTGTAATTTTCTTTGTCAGATGACCTGGATTTACTTGAGGTCATGACCTTCTTCCAAAGCCTTTGCCTTTGTGCCTTTAGAAAGGTCATCAGACTTTCCAATATTTTAAGGGGGAGAAGCATTCCTAGCCTGTCCCTTAGCCTGTTTGAGATATAGGAGTACACCGGTTTGGGTCTATACAGACAGATTTACCCAAACCAAAGTAGTGCAGTTAGTATGTCCACCATTTCTTAAAATGGCTTATGACTAGCACTGTTGTACTGCAAACAGATCCCTGACTAAGTGGAATGACAAAGTGACTACTCGAATGGGAGTGATTTGTGACAACTCAGTGTTAGAACAATAGAGACAGTTAGACTAATTAGGTTGATCACTAAGCCACTAGTGCCAGAAAAACACACGGAGGGAGTAACAACTTGACCCGGCAGAAGCTGACATGTTCTGACCCTTTATATCTGATGGGTCTCTTGATGAGTTGTTGATTCGGGGAGGCCTATGCTGAAAATTACTTGCCATGTCCCTTCCCAGCAGCACCTAACAAAGTCTGTTCTTCATGGTTCCATAGTTCCCTGATTTTTTTTTCTCTCTCTCTCTCTCTCTCTCTCTCTTTTACTCCTGCATTTCTGCTCTTTTTCTATTTGTCAGAAAAGATTGGGGTTGGGGTAGAATGACGGTTGTCTTAATAATGTTTCAATGCTTTTCATTTGCCTGGGAAGGTTTAAAAGCAGGATAAAAGCACTATTGTTTAATTTTAGTCTGAAAGCTTACTGATTATAAAGTTCATACTAGAACCATTTCATCTGTGAAATATTTCCCTCTGAGATGAAGTCATATTTTAAAAAAATGTATCTGAAAAACCTTTTAAAAAACTCAACAGCTAATTTCAGGACAATGTATGTATATGCTGGAAAATTGTGCATGGTTTTTCTCTATTTTCTCCTGACTCACACAACGGATGTTATTTCATTTATATGGTTGATCACACACAAAATTGGACACTGTCTGCCACTTTTTTATTAGCTCTACCAATTCTGCATAAAACATTTATTAAGGAGATTAAAACTTAATGATTTGCAAATAAAATAATACGAGTACAATTCTTATTTTTCACATTTTCATAAGAATGGAGAGTTAATCAGTATATGTGTTTCATTTAGTAAAAGAATATCTTTTGTAAATTCGCTGTTATGACATTGATTGATTAAATTTTTCTTTGAACTTTACTTTATTTTCACAGTGAATGGTGAGTGGGGGCGTTGGTCTGAGTGGTCAACATGTAGTAATGCTTGCAAACATGTCAGAAGTCGCCACTGCGATGACCCAGCGCCCAATAACGGCGGCCAAGACTGCTTTGGAGAAAACTTAGAAAAGAAGAACTGTACAGGTGGTCGATGTCCCAGTAAGTTTGCTGAAAAAATGATGTGGATTAGTGAAAGGAGTCTCAGTCTATGTACAAGTATAATTATTTCATTTGCACTGAGTTATTTGTTGTATCAAACTGGTATTCCTTTACCTTCCTGTGGCTGACGATATTAAAGCCAGATTTTTCGAATCTTTGAATGAAGTTCGCTGAAGTGTTTGCATCTAGTTCTAGAGCAGGTCATAGGTCAGGGTTCATTTGCTTATGACAAACACGAGGAGATTGCACCTTTAAAGGAGACTCAAGCAAACTTAAAAATCTTTTTTTCTGAAGGTTAATGTAATTCTTGGGTAGTTTTCAAGTTCTTTAACCTTTCGCATGTTTTTTTCTTTTTAAACAGGTTCCCTTGATGTAACAACAAGTGTTCTTCCACCACTTGTAGCAGCTGGAACCAACAATGGCAAGGGTGGAACGGCAGTTACTAGTGAAGAAGACCCTAAAGGTAAGGTGAAGAGCTTGTGACCAAAGTCCTGGACTTGGACTCAAGTCACTGACTTGGACTCAAATCAGTGGTGACTTGGAATCAAGTCGGTGACTTGGACTCGAATCAGTGACTTGTACTCGAGTCACCGCACTTGGACTCAAGTCGCCGACTTGGAGTCTAGTCAGTAAATTCGACTTCAGTCATTAACTTGGACTTTAGTCAGTGACTTGGACTCCAGTCAGTGACTTGGACTAAAAGTCAGTGACATGGACTCAAATCAGTGGTGAGTTGGAATCAAGTCGGTGACTTGGACTCGAATCAGTGACTTATACTCGAGTCACTGCACTTGGACCCATGTCACCGACTTAGACTCAAGTCAGTGAATTGGACTCAAGTCAGTGACTTGGACTCGAGTCAGTGACTTGAACTTCAGTCAGTGACTCGGACTCCAGTCAGTGAATTGGATTCAGGTGAGTGACTTGGACTAAAGTCAGTGACTTGGACTCAAGTCGGTGACTTGGACTCCAGTCACCGACTTAGACTCAAGTCAGTGAATTGGACTCAAGTCAGTGACTTGGACTCAAGTCAGTGACTTGAACTTCAGTCAGTGACTTGGACTCCAGTCAGTGAATTGGATTCAGGTGAGTGACCTAGACTAAAGTCCGTGACTTGGATTCAAGTCGGTGACTTGGACTCCAGTCACCGACTTAGACTCAAGTCAGTGAATTGGACTCAAGTCAGTGACTTGGACTCAAGTCAGTGACTTGGACTCAAGTCAGTGACTTGAACTTCAGTCAGTTACTTGGACTCCAGTCAGTGAATTGGATTCAGGTGAGTGACCTAGACTAAAGTCCGTGACTTGGATTCAAGTCGGTGACTTGGACTCCAGTCAGTGAATTGGATTCCAGTCAGTGACTTGGACTCAAGTCAGTGACTTGGACTTGAGTCAGTGACTTGGACTCCAGTCAGTGACTTGGACTTGAGTCAGTGACTTGGACTCTAGTCAGTGAATTGGATTCAGTGACTTGAACTTAAGTCTGTCACTAAAGTCCAACTCTGCAAAATCATAACAATGTACCATTCATAAACATGTCATAATCTTACCTGGACAGAACCAGAGGTGAGACACAAGACCAGTAGGCTTATTTCACCTCGGTTTCTTCCCAGAACCATCACTTCAACCAAGATTGCATCTACCTTCTGCGTCCTGTACTAAAAGCTTTACATCTTGCTCTGTGTTTTTATCCCTAGTCAAGGATGGGTATGAAGATCAGATCCCCCTCTACATTGGTGTTGCTCTGGCTGCCTTGGTTTTCTTATTAGTCTTTGTCTTCATGATAGTGTGTATAGCAACACGAAGGAAGAGACAAGGGACCACTTATTCAGCTGGCACTACAGGTAGGCTTTTAATTCAGTTCAACTCAAATTACAAAAAGTGCATACAAGTTATTATAGAGAAGGTCAATTGAACAAAGATGTACAGATAATATACAAGTATTGTTATATAAGACGCAAATAAAGCAGAGGCAAATATGGAAGCATATTCAGAAGTCCAGATCCTGTGTATAAACGCCTTTATAAAACAAGAAACTGGACTTCTTAACAGAACTTTAAGTACAACAAAACGTACCGCACAGACAGTGGATGGGACAGGACCCAAAAAACTAAGGCAACCTAACGAGCTTGGATGGAACAAGAGAGTTAATACTAACCAAATATTCACAGAGAGGCAGGATAAAAAGAGAAGAAGCTACTCTAGATAATTAGAGACAAGATGTTGGAGTTCATATAACAATTTTCCAAACTGACCTTGGTAGATCTGAGAGGATGTTGCCTCCACGCCCTATATCATTTTGCCTTAGAAAATTCCAGTGGAAGTTTACCTAATTTTCCATACAGTCCGGCAATTGATTTCCAAGGATTTTTCCAGATTTCAGGATTTTTAAAAAACTCCTTCTGCCTTCAACTTTTTTTTTCAAAGAAGTAAACCAGTCACTTAAGGGAGAAAGAAGTAGCCCATTTTATCCAAACCTGCAGTTTTGTAATTCTAGTAATTCACAGTCTGTAAACCTCCTGAATTGTAACATCTAGGAGGATCTTGGTCTGGAATAAGGAGGAACCCAGGCCCACGAACCATTCTCTGGAATGTTCACACTCATCAAATATCGTTCCTTATTTCCTATGTAGGGTTGCCCTTAGTCAATGGTAGACATTTAGTGACGCTAGGTGGCAGCAGACTTACCAGGTAAATCCATTATTCTGGTATAAAGTCTGCTTGCACTTACAATAACCAAGTATGGAGTTGTGGTAGGGTTACTGTATAGTTTCTTGCCCAAAACTCTCCCTTGTTGCGGAGGAGTAGGGTTAAAACTTAAATTGTGGGAATAATCTAGTAAGGTTTGCTACAACACCTGTAAATAATGCCTCCTATTGTGGTGGTTCTGGAAAGAATTGGTGGCTTTAATAACTTGACATTTCGATCAGTGTGATCTGGTCGTCTCCTGGAGAAAAAGCTGGACTCTTCCACTGCATGCTGCTTGAATATTTCAAAAGATTATTGGAAGCTCTTGTCTCGCGAATTATTTAAAGGTGATGGTTTGAAAGGGAAGAGATGATATTCAAGGTTTAATCAAAAACCGAATAGCCCATATGCATAAGCGCCATCTTAAATATATGCCGCAATGCATCTTGGGAAACTGAGGACTGTTAAAGAATAAATCAAGCTGCCACGATGGAAGCCAATCTGTAGTTTACATGCAACTATGCCAGGTTTTATAGTTGAGTACCTTATTGCTTGAAAATCAGAGCACCATGATGGATTGGTTGCTGGTGTTACTTGGGACTCGGATTCCATCCAGAGTCCTGTGCACGCTTATCATGTGCATTGGGACATGCATGGGTTATAATAATGCTTTTTCTAATTTATTAAGTAAGCTTTTGACCTGGTGGTAAATTATTTGTATGTTACTTTACAGATGAGTGTAACTTGGCCATGCTAGCCGTACAGCCAGACATCACTCAGTCATCGGCACCTCTGAACATGTGCACCCACGTAGCTCTCCCAAATCACACCATGGAAAAAATTCAAATGACCACTTCACCTATACTCCAAACAGAAGCGTACTACGAAGACCCCAAAGACATCAAGCCGAACGGAATGACCGTCACTTTCTCGCCCAAAAACGGCGTCATGACCCACCTGAACGATTACTCGTCTGACTCGTCAAACTACGCCGTGCCAAACGGTAACCCCATCATCGATCCTTCCATGCATCAGTACATCCCGCTGGTCCCCCCAACACAAGAGTGCTGCCATCCCATTCTCCATAACCGGCCGCCAATGGACTTACCCTGCCGCAATCTGACTCACAACCCAAGCCAACAGAGATGTTCTGAACCGGATGGCGAAGACAACACCACATTTCATGAGCGGAGACTCAGAGACTCTGCCGTCCATTCCTCCGAGGAGGAGAGCCTGTCCCCAAGCTCTCCGTACGGGTCGGATCATGGAAGGGCTCCTTCTATTGTCAGTGCAGGAATCCCATCACATATAGACTCACATTGTATGTCGTGGGGGATGGTGAGCCATCGTGGAGGAAGACTAGTTATACCAGATGCCGGTAAGGAGAAGACTGCTAATGACCACACCCTAATCTTACTCAATCTGACAATTCAGAGTAATACAATTTGGGGGGGGCACTAGTTTAACTATTGCCCCTATGATTCAGGGCAATGTAATTAGTAGTCGTACAGGCCTTGCTATACAGGAGCCTCAGAAACCACTGTTGCCCCAGTCCCAAAGAACCTTGTTTTCGCTAATAGTCTCGGGAAAGTTGCTTTGCTTGGGACAGTATAACTGACAAGGCTTACATTTCTAAATGTGGCCCTCTGTAAGTATCAGTGACTTATATACTAAAGGGCCATTTCAAAAACATTCCACATTCCAAATGTAGGTAATACAGAGGCTGGTATTTTTTATTAATGCCCTGTAGGGCAATAAAACAGGGCTCATACTTGTTTCTTTATTGCCCTGTGTAGGTATCAGTATGTTTATCCCAGAGGGCGCCCTTCCAAAGGGACACTCCGAGGACCTGTATATTGCTGTCAGCCGTGATGTGACCGACCGTCCAAGAGTGAGTGGTAAACAGACCATTCTCAGCCCGGTCATTATTTGCGGTCCACCAGGACTGACCTTTGCCAAGCCGGTCATTATAACAACACCACACTGCGCTAATGGTATGAGAGGAGAGTGGAAGTGCTCTGTGTATAGCAACATGTGCCGCTCCGGAGAAAAAGCCTGGGAGGTGAGTAGCGAGAATCAAAACCATTTGCTGAAATTGTGAACTCTTTTATTTACTCTCATGTTGATTGGATACAGCTAAGTCAAACAAATGGATTGTTTGTGAGAAGATTGCAAACAAGGCTGCAATAGATTTTGTTGAGAAAATGCCAATGAATACGGTCCTTCTGAAAACCATACCTTATTCAGCTTCTGTTAAGAATCAAACTGATATTGATAAATCACACGTAGAAACAGTGAGGTCAATACTGCAAGTCGAACTCCATACGCAATCCACCAATATCAGGAGCCTCAAATCTTTCCAAATGTTGAGTTTTATGTTGATTTATGTGTGTGTAGAGCCCTGGGAAGGAGGACAGCCCTCTAATTAAAAAGGACAAGAGTTCACTAAAATATTACTGCAGCAAATTCAATATGATGACGTCTAAAACATGATCTCTGCACTTGATTTAATTAATCTGCCAGTCAACAGCACACATCACAAATATCACAACACAGTCACCTATTTGAAAGGCAAAACGGTCAACACGAGGCTGGCTGCATATTACAATTTAACAATATTCAACTAGCCCTAAAAATTACATTATATCTCTGATTCAAAGATGATTTAAACAAAAAAACAATACTCACAAAGAGTTCCAGGACGTTATCCCTCCCGACTAAACATGCTCCCTTCTAAAATAGAGAGAAATACACTTGCAAAGTAAACGTGCTCTCTTTCCTCAATGCTCAAAGCTAAAAAGGAAAAGAGAAAGGTCCAAAGGTCGTGGACACAAACTTTAGGTTTTTCAGTAAATATGCAAATAAGAAAGTTGCATTGGCTCAAGTTACATTGAGGGCGCACTTGCACTTATGACACTTGTTTAAGAATATTTTTGTAGTAAAAGGGAAACGTGGTTGTGTGTATTTGTTTCTTTAGAAAATCGCCATAGTAGGAGAGGAGACAATAAACACACCAATATTCTGCCAAGTGGACAAGAGACAGTGTTCCATTGTGACAGACCAGCTCAGCTGGTTTGCGTTCGTGGGTGAATCGCTGCCGAGTCAGGCTGCCAGTAAAGTACTGAAGATTGCTGCGTTTGGTCCCATACTCCGAGCTATGATGGATTACTGTGTAAAGGTGTACGTCATGGAGGACACACCGGACACATTGGAGGTAAACTTTTATCTGAATTCAGACTTGTTTTATGTCTGCCTGGTGAAAAAAGTGACTGTTATTTTCTGCAGATATAAATAAATCGTGCTTTTTTATCAACTTCTCTAGTGCTGAGGATACTGTTACCAAAAGCTCCTTGAAAACTTGAACTCCAGGGGTTGCCAAAAGGTGAAAATGCCATCGTTTCTAGAAACCTCATAAAATTTGAGCCTAGTTTCAGACTTTTTTGATGGCAATTACTCTCGACCCTGAGGTAAGAAACACCTCACTAAGACTTTGGGAAAACAAGGCCTGTGATTTGTCTAGATTTTTTCCTGATCTCAGAACTTTTTGAAGATCTCACTTTGCTGTGAATTATTCTTGAAGGTATGAACTACTTGTGAAAGTATCTAGTTTTCCAGTGATTGATGTAGAAAGTCTGTGAATCCATTAATGTGACACCTTGGAAGTTCAGGAAGTTTTATCACTAGACCAAAAGGCGACTGTTTCTCATATTTTCAGAATTGTTGTTTTATAGGAATATATATTCCCATCCCTGAAAGATATTTTAAAAACATTCCTTGATTTTTAATTGATGATAATTTCCATTGGAAATGTGGCAAATTTTTATGAAGTTAGTGCGAAATTGGTGGTGGGGACCCAGTCACAAGCTATATCTATGTTGCATGGTGTTTTGGCTGGTACCACATTTCTTTTTCTGAGGATTGTTCTACGTAGCTTCATTAAACTCGGATGACAGTTGCCTTTTTCATGTTAATTTTTTGCATATTGTTGATAACTCAAGTTGGAATCAACTTGCCTTGGAATTAATCGGCGAAATTTTTTCAAAAAATTGTAACAGATTTTGTTCTTAATTGGCAGAATGTGATTCAAATTGAGCAGAGATTAGGCGGCCGTCTGCTCCACAGACCCAAGCAACTTTATTTCACTGACACCGGTCACAATCTCAGACTTTCCATCGAAGACGTCATGCCAGGATGGCAGAGTAAAGTTGCCTCAAACTTCCAGGTAAAATATTCTTTTGACAAACCAGACATCAGTATCAACACCCTCCCCCCCCCCACCCCACCAACTACCACCTTCCCCTGTCCAGTGCTCCTCAACAAGTAAGTTTTTATGTCATTAACTTGTGGAGTAATTACAATGGAGATGTTGCAATAATTATAGTACACCCTGCCTTTGAGACAATGGAGATGTTGCAATAATTATGTCGGCATGTGCTGACAGTAGTCCTCACTGCAGGGTTTAAACTTTGGTTTTAATTTTCTTCTAGGAAATCCCATTTTATCACATTTGGAGTGGTGCATCCAATACCCTGCACTGTGCCTTCACCCTAGCCAGAGTTGATCCTGCCATAAATATTGTCAGATGTCGTATTGAGGTCATGCAGGGGTCATCGCCCAACAGCCGGCAGGTCATCGACATCTCAAGATGTGTGGATGATGTAAGTAGCAAGGATTTGGCAAAATTAATCAGGCATATTTACATGATTTTTTTTTTTTTTTTTTCTTAACACAAAAATAAGTTCAGAAGATTGGATTAAAATTCACTCCATCAGGGTCGGGGCTCATTATTTATCAGTTAAGTTGTGGTTGGGGTGAGCTAGGTCAGTGTAGTAGTTTGAAGGTCATAGGTCAGAATCCAGCCCAACTGAAAGCACTCAGCATGTAGTGCTTTGTCATTCGTAGGTGTAGGTCCCAAACTAAAACCATGAAGCATGATTACTGACCATTTTTTTTTTACTGTCCAACCCCGTTTAGATGTCATGTGATCACGGTCACTCGGAGCCTGATGTAGCTAACTGTAGTTCAGGGTATGGGTCAATGACCTTAGAAGCCCCCAACAAAGCCTTTCGTCTATCCAGGCCGTTCCGAGCCCAGCTTTGTACATTACTAGACCCACCAAGAAGTAGAGGCAATGATTGGAGGATGCTGGCATCTAAGTTAGGAGTAGATGGGTAAGTAAAATGGACTGGCTAAAGTCTCTTTCACACGAGCACCAGTAACAAAGGTCCTTGGTAATGGGTGCCAGTTGTCTGTCACTTCCTTTGATTGTGATTATCTAACAAGCTTCTTAAGGCACAAATTTACCAACGTCCCTTGTTTTTCAGAGGGTGGGGGTAAAGGTCATGATTGTTCATTCACTGAACACTTTCTTCTACTAGTGACACATTCTGTGCATGAGAATAATGATATTACCATAGCTTAGGTCCTTGGTTATTGCAAGGTAATCATTTCACACTATATAACTGGGTGATTTTTACATGATTGCTTTATTTTGGTGATCTGGATCCTTGTTAAAAATAACAAGGGTCCTTGGTTTTACTTAACGAGGATAGCTTTCACATGACAGGAAAAGCTGTTTTGTAACATTGATGTGATTTTAGTCAAGGTCTCTTGTTAGAAATTGTCTTGTGTGAGACAAGGGCCTTAAATTTAAGTTGTTCATAGGAACATGAAAGAAGGCAGTTATCCACTTGATGAGTTTTAATCTAAAATCAAAGTGCAACAATGCCTTGAGTCTGTTTAAAGCTAATCTAAATAAAACAAGTAACAAACTTTTTTAACAAAAGTTCATTTTATGCTTATCTATTTGAATAAGCCATTTGCAAGTCTGATTTGAATAATGTCTGGTACAATGACTTGCTTGGTCACAAGTTACTGCTTAAATTTGAATTCTTCAGAGTGAGACTAAAGAGACAGTTGCCATGTCAAATGGTTCTTGGGAATCTTTTGTATAGCAACCTCCTGATGAGCAAACCCTGGTACCATTGTGCCATACACATTCATTCACAATTGTGTATGGGTGTGGGTCTTCTCTTACAAACTATGCAACTTAATGTTGAAGAACTTAATGTTGAAGCGCCTTGAGCGTCACTGAGTGACGGATATGAGCGCTATATAAATAGCCATTATTATTATTAAAAGCTTTCCCCTAAACTTGTGACAAAGGACTAAGCAAATCATTGCAAATGGCTAATTGAAATATATGTTTTATAAACCACGCAGCAGTAAGACTTTGTTTAGAACTCGCTTTGTCTCTTCCAAGTTCAATACTTATCTTTTCTCATACCCACAGCTACATCAACTACTTTGCAATTAAGCCTAGTCCTACCGACCAGATCTTAGACCTATGGGAAGCCAGACATCGAGAAGAGGGAGCTGTCTTAGACCTGGCGAGAGTCCTCCAGGAGATGGGACGTCAAGATGCTCTAGCTGTAGTTGAAAAACAACTGGGAGCATGGATGTAAAAAACAAAACAGAAGAGTCAGACTGGTGCCATTAGGATCTCAACAGTTCTGATGTAGTCAAGAAGGTTACCGGACCTCGAGATGGCAATCTAAGAGACTTGCAATCTTCACAGGTTATGAATAAAGTAAAGAAGGTTAGCATCACAGCTAGGAGCTTATTTGGATGTTGGAACCCACCCTCTTATCACCCCTACCCTAGAAAGAATGGCAGTCACGGGAGCAAAGCTCTGCTTCTGCCAAATGGAGTGTAAAAATGTAATTGTCCAAAAGTGTGATGCTTGTAGATTTGGGTGAAAGTCGTTGGGTCATGAAATTTTTCAATTTTGTTTACCGATAATAAAGTGAAAAATGTGGTTCTTGTTTAAAGATGAGTCACATTTTGTGGGAAAAGTGAAGTGGTTACCTGCATCAGTCAATCGATAATCAGTCAATCCAACAATCAATTAATCAATCAATTAATCAGTCAATCAACAAATGTGGACTACTGGCACAATCTACCTGTATACCTTATGGTCTTTTAGCCCATGTTTGTTCCTTATTTTACCCCTATCAATATTTACAATGCAGTTTTTCAAAAGAAATTGATTCATAATGCCTTCACTTTCAATGCAGATATTGTCTATGAAAACTCCCCTTTTTCAGAACTAATTTAAACCCAAGTTTTTTAGCTCAGATTGTGCCAAGAAATGCAGGCTTTACGGACGAATTGCCAAGTCTGCTGGAGCTTATTTAGACACATAAATGACCTAAATGCAAAATTATTAATAACTATTAATGTGCCTATACATAATTCACTGGAATCCCTTTCTATTTTGCAATCATTTGTGATTTTCCATCTTGATTTGATAATTCATTTAATATACCTTTCAACCTGTTAGTAAAACATAAGAATATACAGAAATGTTGGGAAATGATGGCTCAATCCAGAATGTGGTAGCTTGTTGGTGGAGTGGCATAATTGAAAAAAAACATGTTGGAAAAGGTAGGATTCCATTAGATTAAGCAAGTATTTACAAAATGAAAAACATAAAAACTGACTGATTAAATAAGGATAGGGCCTAAACAAACAGATGTTCCATAAAGTAAACGGCAAATCCAGGAAAAAAGTGTCAAATTTTTGTCAAGTTTTCACAACCGTCAAAATAATTTTTGTGTATTGCTCTTTCCTGTTTACAAAGTTCCTGTGCCTATGAGAACTTAATTAGTTTGAACCAGAAACCAACAAAGTGGACTTGAATCTGAAACCTTTCAGATTTAATACCGAGACCAAGTAACTTTTTGTTTGATTGTTGGACGAGGAAATTCGTTCATTAAATGACCAGTTTACTGTAGTTATGTTTATCTTGGAAACCGCTAAAATTGCCGCGAAATTTAGGGAGGTGGTGGGGGACTAGTTAATCTTCTGATTTATAGGAATATAATTTTAAAAAGATTTTTAATAAAGTGATTTTGTCTTTAGAGGTTATGAAACCTACAGGACAAATTTAAGAGTGGAGGTGGATTGAAGTGTGGCAAGCCAGGCACAAATCGTCACATTGTGGGGTTTGAAGAGTTATTGAGGCGTATCAGCTACCTACTTATCTGTTCTTTCTGTCCTAACTTGCGCATTTGGGGCACAAGGTTGAACTATCTGTAATAACTTCTGGGATGATGTGAATATGGCAGCATTTTAAACTTGCCCCACCCAAGTCATTTGAATGAATTTGTCGGATGCAAGAACGAACAGACTGAATGAGTTTTATCTAATCAAGGAGTTACTCCTCGTCTTAATTCACAATTGATTGAAGCAGTGGTATTTGGTTATTATGAGGTCTGGTAGGGATTTCGTTTATTTAGTTTCTTAAATTTTGTGACAAAAAGTGATAATTCTTGAGACAGCATGGTTTATTCTTATGCAAGCTCAATCTGTGCACATTTTGTATATAATGTAAGATGACAAACGCCCGAGACGAAATTCCTAGACAAACAAAAAAAGTGACTTAAAACTTAAAGAAAAATACCTTAATATTCAGAATTTCAAAAACAGATAAGTAATTTGATACCAAAAAAAACTTGAATCATTCAAATTGTCAGTTGAAGGATAAATAAATTTTAGTCAGAATTTTATATCATCTTTTTTTAGTTTGTAACTTGTAGGAATGGTCATGGAGACCTCCCATGATGCATTTCACATGGGCTTCCTATGAATATGTAAATATTAAATTGATGTAGAATATTAAAATTGTCACTGCTCTTTGCTTTCCCGGTGACGTTGAATTTTTACCTTTGATCCTCTTCACTTGTGGCTGTATTTGTCGACACAATGTTCGCAACTGTCCGTTCGGTGTGGCAGATCCTTCCTGGAGGTTGCTAGCCCCTACCTTTTAGGTGTATGTAGTGGCACAGAGTCCCAACGTCATCAAATACTCCACTCTGTGGTAACTCAACACTGAAAGGGTTGGTATCTGAGATAAGTGTGTAGTAGAGATACAGAAAACTATGAGATCGCATTTGGGAGGATTCCATTCTGAAAAACTCCCGCGGGACAGGATTGATGCAGAATCTAAGTCATTATTGACCAGCTTCCCAGTCAGCCTGACCTAGAAATGACTTGGACTCAGAATCGGGTTTATTTATGACTCTGGGTGTTTTTAGAGTGTATGGTTGATGGGGCTATTTCTAGTAGAGGTCAAAGGTAAGAACTATTCAGGGAGATGCAACCTGAGTGCACCTTTAAGGATAAATACCTTATTTCGTTGCGTTTTGCCCGAGCCATCCGAACAGCAAGTTTATATAATTATACATAATTTGGTTAATATTTTTAATAAGAGTTAGATCTAGATGGAAACATAGCTCCTTATACCCAGTGGTAACGATCAGAATTTGTGATTTCTCTGTAAAGTAAACTTCAATGACTATTTTTATATTTGATATTCGTCATTGTCAACCCCGTGTATATAGGGAAATTAATTTGTCCGCTCTGTGCTTGGCCATTAGAGGGGGCCCTGGTGGTAGCGGGCGCTGTTGCGTTTAGGTAGTGAGCATGTTTGGTTGCATTTTAAGAAAGTTGGATGCTTTGTACATCTGCAAGGGGTTGTAAACAGCCTTGAAAGCTTCCTTAATTAACATTTTGTCGATTAGCATATTGCTGATTAGCATACTGGTATGTAGTCTGCTTAATGATGCCATTAAATGGCGCGTTGTGTGATACCCTATGCATTATTCATGAGTTAAAATCTTTGCTGGATTCTAACCGCTATTACCAAACCATAGTCTGGCCCCGCCTCGTCACCTTGTAGATTGGTATGCATTATAGCTATCGTCCACAGGGAACTAGAACAAAAGTGGCTGCAACTTGATAGACGAAGGTCAATGCGGGGAAGGGCGTGCACAGAGCGGATATCGACAATTGCTGCATTATGAGCATTTGTATATTGTGATATAATGCATGAAAGAATGTGTAATTTTGGTGATGAGATGTTGTTATTGTGTATAGGGGAGAATTGATGTGATTTCTTCCGAGCCACTTTTTCGAAAATCGAAGCTGACGTTCGACATTATTTTTCCCGATTCTCAACAACTTCACAAAATGCGTTTTCGTCAAGGGGGACTTCAACCATAGTTGTTTTCTTCTTTTCTTTTTCTTGTAATTATTAAGACTTTGTGGGAGGTTTAAATACGTTTTCATTCATGAATTAGATTGTATATAATGTAAAATTGTATACAATGTACAAATTAATATCGACAGATTATTTTGGTTTGCAAAACGATACACCGATTTGTAAAGTAATTTAGTAAAGCGCCACTAGTTTAAATTCAAAAAAAAACAAAAAAACACATTTTTTCTACTTGTTTCTGTCTTAAAAATAAAATCCGTTGAATGCGCATTAATTAATATACATGTACAGTACTTATTTTGATTTAAAGTGCGCCCTCTCTGTGACCTTCCGGGGGATGTATGGACCACGACGCGAATGTTAAACTCGAATAAAGGAAAATATATCTTCCTTTCAGAACCCCCGTTGTTATTTTATTTATTGAGTTATTTATTTTATTTATCTTTTTGTTTTATTTATTTACTTATTTATTTGCTTTTTTTTTTTTTCTTCTTTTTGTTGCGGGACAGGTGGTATGGCTATGAAAACTAAAATAAGTTCTTAATTATAACAGGCCTAAGTACTATTTTTAAAGATTTGTTGTTTGCGTGTTTAACCTTAATGATGATTGACTGTAATTAATTCATTTATTTTGTTGATTCTGACGGTTAATGTTTAATTCAAAAGGTTCGTACTCTAACTTTGTTTCATACCATACGGCCACATAATATCATAATGTTTTGCCTCGTGCTTATGAGTTAAGATAAGTATTTTTGCTTTTTATTCTTGTAAATTGTTCATGACTGATCGTTTGTATGCAACATGGAGTAACTTCATTTTTTTAAATAAATTTATATTGCATATGTTTTAGCTTAAAAAGAGAAAACAACTTACAGGTTGAATGTTGAACGTTGTAACAGGAACTCACTTAGGTGCCGTTGGGGGCGCTATATCGTCACAGAAAGCGAATTTTTAAGTTTTAAAAATAAGCAGTATTTAGTGTAATCCATTCTATTATGTATAAAATAATGATCAAAAAGCAGCCGGCAATGGGTTTTAAACCCAAAATGAGCATTTATTTCTTTCCTTGCAAGTTTGCTATCCTAGCTGCATATAATTTTCATATTTGAAATTTTATCAAAGTAGCCTAAAATGTACCATATTGAAAGGTTTTGTTTTTTGCATAATTATTATTAAAGGTGTTGGTAATTATTACTCGCAATAATCTTCGATATACTCGCTATGTTTGAATATTCATACATTGGTCGTAATCATTCATGAATTATTCATACCTTGAGCCAAACCATTCATGAATATTCCTTCGTGCATACATCTGTGAAAAATTACTATTTGGAATATTCATAGTAAAGTATGAATGTATGAATAGTTTTATCCTAAACACAGAATGGGTTCATATTGGAATATCAGCTTGTTTATGAATACTCATATTATGTATGAATATTGATGTTCAATATTCTGTACGAATATTCATACAAACACGAGATCACTTGATGGAGCTGTACATTACGTGAATGAGAAGTTTGAAGAAATAAAATACCGAATAAAGTTTAATAAATGGTTGATCAGATTTGTGTTCATACTTCATACTTTTTTTCTTGAGTTGTGTAAATGGCGTATTAATACGTGGGCCGGGCACCAGTGAAGGACAGCAGTTTAATAAATCTTTATCATAAACATGTACCCCTCAACCAATATGTTAATATAAAGCTTACATTAAAAACTGTAACATATTTTACATGAAGGAAGATGCACAGTACTTATAAAAATTCTAGTTGCAGCCCCATGAGCAAGTTTAACCAATTTACAAACTAAATGAACACGAAACGATTGTTCCTTACAAAGCCTAATGTTGTCTTTGTATAAAATGGCACCGTGACGAAGTGTTTAGACTGCGTGACTTGCAATTGTAAGGTTGCAGGTTCAAATCCCGGTCAGACAGATTTCACAGTGCCTAGATATCAAGTCTGTATTATGTCCAACCACAGTTCGTCCATATTGTGAAGTCCGTAATTTGAGACTTCATACACGGTAGGCACTGCGCATGTGCTGGTCTTGGATGGTGGTTCAACTTTGTTCCTTTCATAGAAGATTTAACAAACTCATGCCTTTTCAGGAAAACCCTGAAACCCAAATCTGTGGAAACTTCACAGGCGTTCCGATTGGCGGTGAGTTGTTTAATTCAGACGTAATTTATTTCACTTGTACAGCGAAATCGAAGATCATTTTAAAGGTATTATATAGGATTGGTAGAGCTGACAAAATAGTCGCAGACAGTGTTCTAGTTTCTGTGATCAACCGTAATATATATACATGAAATAACAAACCTGTGAAAATGTTGGTTTAATCTGTTGTGAGTCCAGAGAAAATAGTGAAAAACCATTTACTATGTTCAGCATTAAATCAGTTGTTTTTTTTAGGTTTTCTTTATAAGCCCTACAGTTTCCTGGAATATGCTTCGTTTCAGAGGGAAATATTTCACCAAAAAGATGGTTCTTATATGAACTTAATAATCAGTAAGCTTCCAGACTAAAATAAACAATGATGTTTGTATCCTTACCAATCATGGTTAACACCTTTAAAAGTGACAAGATTCCAAGGGATGAGACCATTTGTAACTTCTGATGCAGCTGCAGACCGGCCACAGAACTTGGATTTTCTGCTGGTGCAGGACAGTTCAAGGTAGACGCTGGTACCATTTATGTCTCTCTGGCCTAAATACGTCAGGAGCTATACTAAAGCACAAAACAAAATTGTTATAATCTGGCTCATTCTTGGCAGTATTGATAGTGAAACGCATAGTGGTTTTTCTGCCCTTTTTGTGGGGGGCTTTTACATGAGTGTATTTAAGACATGGCCAAAAAATCAATCAATCAATCAACAAACAATCGAACATCCCTACAAGCAAACAAAAATGGATTACTTTTTCGTCCGGCCGGGCGATTCACCATTTGTTACAATTTTCCTATACTTTTGTAAGCCTTAGGGAAGCGCAATCCAGATTTGTTTTGGAACCCTTTGTGCGCTGGAAATTGTGGCCTATACAAGTTTGCCTACACTCAGCTCTGGTGAATTGAAGATATGTTTGGTGCTCGGTATGTGGAATGGTGTACCCCCCCCCCCTCCTATTGTGTCTTCACTTTGTTCTGGGAATCTCAGGAATTCGTCAGAGGATCTTAGGGGGTTGTTACAAGTATGGGAACATTTTTGGGGGGCCCTCTGCCACGTATCGAGCATGGTATAGAAGAGGATGTCCGAAGTAGTCGAGCTACCCTTTTTCTTCGGCACCTTGCACCTATGTCCATCCCACCTCCCCGAACTAAGCATTGCCAGAGAGCCTTCGTTAAAGACTTTCCAAAACTGTCACAAGTTGTCCAGAGCCAACAAACTTTCTAGGAGATATGTACACATAACTTGTGCTTATTGCTTCCTCACAGCTTCGTATATAAACTCCACATTGAACAGGCTACTGGGAGAGCACTCGCAGTAAACCCCATTGCCTCCTCGACCGTTTTGAGTAAAAGATGGATTTTTCGGATGATGGACTATTGAAGCTATCGTGCAGGTAAACACACATTTTCTCTATCATAATTTCTTTAGTTTTTTGGGGGGATGACCGTCTGTTATTGGTCCTTTACTCTTGTGTAATAATTTCATTATTATGGTATACCGAGTCTCACTACTTAAGTTGGAATTTTTATTACGTAATTGAATTTCGCGGTATAGAACCCGGGCGCGTTTTTATTTGGGGGGGATTTTTTGGGTGTTTTTTTTTTATGTACATCAAAATTGCCACAGCACACAAACTCAGCCAATCACGCGTACCATTCTGTATGCTGACGTCGACTACATCATACATTGTTATAATAGATCATGTACATGTACATTCACGTGGTGTTTACACACATTAGAAATAAATTATATGTACATAAATGTGCAGTTCCATCATTGAGGTAGTGGTTCCATGGAGGTGATAGTTCCATGGCGTCTCGTGGTTTGGCGTCTGTGCCGGTGTCAAGGAAATTTGTCCCCTGATGAAAAATTAACATGGGATGAAGGAGGTTGATTCAAAAGAGGGCGCTGTCAGAAGAAGTTTGTACGCAGTTTTTCGCCGTATGGGGGACAAAATCTCTGGGTTACAGAATCTCCTTTTACTTTCTTTCGAATGCTTTATCGGTGAGCGTTTGGTCCCTGATGCCACGGAGAAGTCTACCTCCATGCTTATACTTTGAGGTGGAGATTCGGCAACCATTGTATTGTAAATTGTAGCAATGTAATAAACTAAACAGCGAACACGAAGTTGTTGCGCCTGATTGTGTTTTCCTAAGTTTCAAGTGGGCCAATGATCGCAGATGGTTGGGGGACAAAAACAACCACAATCTCTGTAACAGGTTCCTGTACAAAACTCATGTGCATATTGATATGATTGAGACATTTCAAAGGTGCCACACTTATCCAGATCCAGCAAATAGTCACAGAGATAACACTGGGATCTACAGACCCGGACACAGAGATAGGAAAAACAATTTACCTCAAAGTTAAGCTCATCAGTCGTATTTAAAACTCGGCTCTTTAATTATTCACATGGTCTCGTTGATGAAAACATCTACCCACAATCCCACTGCTGCAGACGGTTAAATGCAAATCGGTTTCTCTTTTAGCAATGATGATCAATTTATGAATAATTAATGAAAAGGTTAGTTGGTATTTCACCCTTTCCAGAACAGTCCAGATCTCAATACATTGATATTGATTATCTTTACCAGTCGCTGTCGGCCCTAAGCGATGGGGGGCCGAAATGGACAAAAGACGGTCATCGCAACATCATTTCCACATAAACAAGTCACAATAAAACGCGCTTTCTGTTACATTCACACTGCCTGCCTGCATAGTTCACGACAGCGCTAACCCTGTGGCCCTTGTACACAGCAGTCGTCCCCACGGAGCTAATGTTTTCCCGGAATAAATACGGAAACGTTTGTGTCTTCTTCGAACACCTACTAGGTGACTTGTCTACTTGAATTTCCTCGTCCGTAATGTTCCCCAAGTGGGACCCTCTCTCTACGCTTGTACGGTGTGTTTGGTGGTTTGTCATCATCATAACGTGTGTTGTTTGCCCGCCGTTGGCTGCGATCTTATTACTTGGGTAAACGAGGCGCTACGGCCGTCTCCCTCTACTGTAACTACCGTTGCTTGGATGCAAGTGCATCGCAGTTGCGAGTTGGAGGTGGGATTTTCCTTATCAATTGCGAGAAAAACAGAACTCAAATCTGATATGGGTTTGTGAAAGCTTCACAGGTGACAATAGATTATGATTTAGTTCTGGTGGATGAGGAACTAAGCCAGTTATTGTGATGGGAACTCTACGTAGTCAAAGCAGTTCTGAAGTTCATGTAGCTGGCGCATTCAGAGGATGTACTGACAAAAGCGATCAAGGTAAGAAAGCTAGCATTTGTCTCAAGTGTTATGGGGGAAGAAACCGGAGGGTGGTTGTTCGAGATGTTATACAGGATTGTTTAGGATAAAAAATATAATTGTATAATTTTAGTCTGAAAGCTTACTGTTTATGAAGTTCACGCTAGATTTTTCTGTGAAATGAAGTCATGTTCGATAGAACTATATCTGAGAACCTTAAAAAAACGCAACAACTGATTTCGGTTGTTGCAACCCAAATTTTTATGACCAGACCACGTGTTTAAATACTGAAAATTGTGTGTGCTTTTTCCCTACTTTCTCCCGACTCACACAATGGGCTAAGCTCCAAATTTTCACAGGTTTGTTTTTTCATGTACACGGTTGATCACACAAAACATGAACACTGCCTGCGACTATTTTGTCAGCTCAATCCTGTACAATATCTCTAAACACTGAAGTTCACGGATTGCTGTTTATCAAAAATAAGACGAGGTGCATCAATCAAGTCTTCCACAGTTGAACTCATGTAATGACATACGCTAAGGGAATGTCCCCATCCAGTACCAAACTTCGAGGAAGTCGAAAAATTCCTTTATTCGGGTGTGCTATTACACACCTCGGTTGGCTAATATAAATAACCATAAGTCATAGTGTATTATTTCATTATTCCTGACTGGTTTGTTCCACTGACCTTACGTCATATGTCACCTGAAATATTTAAATTGGTGATTGAAAATAATGTTGGATGTTTTTCTGTTTTCGTTCTTGGTCCATAAGACTCAAAGTCTGAAGTACATTAAGAGCAAGAAACGCGGGCTGCATTTGTTGCTTTTCAGTTTGCCAGATCGGATGTTATGAACTAAAATTCATTGTAAAAAATAATAATCATTGTTTGAAATGCTCAACTTTGCTCGAAAATGTTGGAACACATCTTATGTTCCCCCAGTCAGCCATTTCCAGTTGCTATTAAAATTCTAAACATGCAACAATTATCAGATTATTTATTTATTTATTTATTTATTTGTTTATTTATTTATTTATTTATCTATTTATCTATTTATTTATTTATTTATTTATTTATTTTTATTTATTTATTTTTTTAATGTATTTTGTCCATCAGAGAATCCGACTCTTTATGCAAAGTTAAGAAGTGTATCAACAATTATTTATACCAAATCTAAGGCACTGTGTTCTTGGTGTAGTGGTGCTTAATTTATAAATGATTTATATGCATGTCTGATGTATGTGTGTATGTATGGGTGTATTGTTTATCCTACATGGGGAAGCCTTTCGGTGAAGCTTATGCATCGCATTGTTGAAAACAAACATTGGTATTCTTTAAAATGAGCATCTTTTCGCAATTTGTGTTGTTGTGAGTTTTGAATACGACGTTCGAAAAGCTTATAAATTTACGGCTACATGGCAAAAATGATGAAACCTAACTTTATATTTTAAGTAAACAACATCATAATCTAAGCGGATTGAATGTTGCAAAATATTAGTTGTAATCTTTGTATGGGTTTCCCCTTTATTGAAGTTTATGATAACATTGTTTGGCCTAGGTGTCTGCCACGCGGATCTTGATTACTTTAAATAGTTGGAAAATAAATTCAATATTTTATAGAATTTGAATGTAATACAAAGAGTGGGGCCCTTTGTTCATAAAAAAGAGATGAAAACGTTGAACAACGTTTAAGAAAACGGGCTTTCATATTTTGATAGGTTTTCTTTAAAAAAAAAAAAATTCAAAACACTTGGCAACCTTCACCTCGATGCAAAATCATGTGCGTCCATAAAATTTGACGTCTCATTCAATATTTTGTGTCATTATTTACCCTTCCAAATTGTGTCAAAAACCGGTCATGTGGAAGATCATTGCAATATAGTAGAGTTCTTAGAAAGGGATCAAGTTGTGATAACGTCTTAACCTTACTGACCCAAGACCGTCTTGTCACCTTTTGAATAATCGAATGCCCAAATAATGCCGTGCCAACGTATCCATGCAATCGTCCTTCTTGTCCCTTCCACCTTTCATCCTCTAATCCTATTCAATGGTAAAACAGGATTAACTTTACAGCCTTGGATTTTGGCGAGACAACGTTGATCCGTGACTGTTTGACCTTACAGTCATTTGCTGGAACCCCCATCGTACAAACTCGTAAATTAACATTAATAACACTTAAAACGTCCAGATATTTTGTGTACTTAACTGTGAAAAAGTACATCAAAGAGTACTACACATACATGTGCTTTACCTGTAAACTAGCTTTAGCATGAACAGCCCGGCCGCCATTGTACTTTTATGACTCAATTAAGTTGTTTGCTGGTGCCGGCTTTCCATTCATGTCAGTCTTTTGTTAGTGAGTAATGTGCCCACACTTCATTTTTATAGTAGACAAAATCACCCCAGTGATCAAACGTGAACATTTTGGGTTAAAGTCAAAACTCTCTTGTCAGTGGGTAATATTTCAGACGAAATGTTATGGTCACTGAAGTGTGTATCATAAGCTTATTGTAAAGATGTGAAATTACGATGATTTGGGTGTTACAATGTGTCTCTTTCTGTTTCGTTTTCAGACTCTTTATGTTACTGTGGAGTGGTGCTATGCTTTGAATCACCTTCAGAGTACGTGTGCTAGCCTGTTCTCATTGTTTCTCGCGTGAATGTACCAGTCAACATGGCGGACGGCCAGGGCAGCACGGAGCGTCACTACCGACGACTGTTGGATAAGCTGAAATCCCGATCGAGTCGGATCTTCGTAAAGGCACAGATGCAGAACCGAACGCAGGAGACGAAGCTGAAATCGGTCGTCAAAATACTTGAGAAAGATCGTGATTTGAGGATACGGAAGGCGCATGAGGGAATTTGGAAAGTGACCACAAAGGCTTGTCCAGTGCCTAGGTTGGAAAAGACAGAAGGCATGCCGTCTTATCTATCATCACGACCCAAAGCAACAACCCTACCTACCCCAGCGGAGCTAGCGTCCCTCTTGCCCAAGAAAAGGGTAACCCAACAACAGTATGCGGCTCAGCCAATCGGAGACAAACATCAGCCGCCTAAAGAGTATAGCAAAATATCCAAAAGGAAACTATCGACAATGACCCCGGATCAAGTCCAGATTAGATATTACAGACAGGTTTTGAACGACTGGGAGCAAAAACTAGAAACATTCGGCGAAGAAACGGTTGAGAAACCGGAAGCAGGAGACCACGGTGAGACTGTTGCGGGATTGAGTACGTTAGAGGGATCTCAAAAGAAACCAGTCGAGACAGACAGATTCTCAACAGTTGCTGATAGTTCAGCTGCTGAGGAGTCGGTTAGAATGGTGATGAGGAAGTTAGGCATACGCCCTCAATCGAGCCCACAGTATTATTCCTCTCAAAGAACCAGGGTGAAGAAAAAGCGCCCTCAGACGAGCATTGGGACTTGTGACGCAATCATGGAACAAAAATACGAATCCAAAAGTAAAGTATTGAAAACCAATTACTTGGACATGTACAAAATGCAGATGAAGAACCACGTGACACGCATGAAAACTAAGGGTGTCATGCCAGCACCTTCAATACGCATGGATGAAACGGAAAAACAGCAACGGGATACAAAATCGCCCGCCAAATCTACGGCAGGACTATCTCGGGCCACAACACCCACCAAATCACAAAGTAAATTCGCAGCAGCCCCGTTCATTCCCGAAACGCGCGGTATCAAAACTCCCGCCAAATCAGATACGCGATCTTCCACGCTGATGCAACAGACCGCCTCGTCCTCCTTGCGCAAGACTCCACGAATGCGCAGGGCCAGCACGCAGGTCATGACTCTGTCGGCCTTTGATAAACTCCACGACGAGGTGCAGCATTTACAGTCATACAGGAGTTTTAGGCGGGAGTCTCTGCAAGTGGACGACCCCGACATAGCGAACATGGGCGACGTTGAAGACGGAGAGCTGTTCGAGGAAATGAAACGATGTCGGTACATTCGATGGACGAAAAACGACGAAGCAGTAATTGAAGAAATGAGCGAGAACGAACCGTTGCAGAGCCAGCTTGCTTTGTTGACGCTCAAATACACACCACAGAAAACTCCCACGAAGAAAAAAACTGCATGGGAAACCATGCAAAGTGATGTGAATTAATTTTTAAACATTATTTTTAAGGAAATAATTTTAAAATAGGTTTTCCCGGCAAATTTAAGCAAAATTTAGTTCAGTTCATGAAAACGCATTCGAATCCACGCATAATTCCCTAACTCGTTCAAACCAGTGTTTTTTTCTAGCTAGTACATGTATTGCGTTTGAACTTTGTTCTCTTTCACACATGATTTCGTTCTCCTTGAGGTTCATTTACGTTAGAGGGATCTCAAAAGAAACCAATCGAGACAGACAGATTCTCAACGGTTGCTGAGGTTCATTTATAGACATAAGACTACTTTTTCAACATTCAGTTGATTTTCTACCGCCAATTTACAATTGATGAAACTGAATGGTTGACCAGCCTTTTGCTGCTGGCTTTTGCAAAATTGAACGGTCTTTGCGAGCTAATGATATTGAATGATCTTATTTGATCAGCAAATGCTAGTACAGTAAAACTGTTGAAATCAAATTACTCCATTTGGTTGTTAAATAATGATGCGACAGCGCATTCATTTTCAAACGAAACTGAATGACCCGGGTGTTAAATTTAGTTAATTTTTGTTGAAGTAGACCGGGAAAACTACAGTAATTTCAAAGCTATTGTCTAAATCAAATTGACGTTAATGTTAATAAAAACAATTACAACTGTAAAATGTGTGTGTATAGTTTTGATTGTACAGAAAAGTTATAATCATGAAAATCACCGGATGGTACATTTTGGGGCGTTCTCAGTCTGTACTTATCATTCATACAAATCACTTCCTTAATTCACGCCGTCAATTTGAATGTGCCCAAAATTTAAACGCATTATCTGGCGCAGTAAGTTTAATTTTAATGTACATTATAAAAACACATACGAAATGATCGTGTAGCAGTGCATGTTCATTTTGAGTAGCGGGCATGGACCAATTCAAACTGCAGAGGGCGTTGCGTACAGCCGACGAGCGAAAGTAGTACAGTTTCAGTGCCGTGCTGAGTCGTGTTGTTGCGGTACTGGCAACGTATTGAGAATGCCCCCTTCCTGCAGCTGGATGGAGCTGTCAATGTGGCGTCCACGAGCACTGAACCCGTGAATTATTTTAGGGGTGCCTAAATGAAATCCTATAACTCCTTCCTGCAGTGTAAAATGCTAAATATTCAGATATCCTCTTTAAATTAAAATACTTTGAAGGTCAGTTTTTTACATTAAAGAGGAAAATAATCCGTGCGCTCCTAAACCTTTATCCTCTGCTCAATTTGACACGGGTTGTCCCAATGTCGGTCGAGTTATTTTTCCTCCAAATAAAAACACCCCCACACTTGTGTAAATTTCCAAACATCTGAGCATCAGACTTGAAAAACATGGCCCACATCTGCGAAACGTTTTGAAACGAGATGAGGGGTTTGTTTTTAATACAAAGAGTGTAACCTGCTAATAAGAGCAAGGGAAACCATTAACACGTATAAAGATTGGCCAAGAGGACAGGATTGATCATAGTTGAATCAGAGAATATAAATGGGACCACACAAAACTACCCGCAAGGGGGGAGGGGAAGGCGGCGATATTGTCCACCGACTTTGACACCCGGATATCCGAGCACGGTCGGACTACTGTGGCCCGGACTACTACGTGCTGAAATGTCCAGCTACGTCACCCGGATAGTCGAACACGCCGGATAGCTGAGACCGTGACACCGGAGGCACAATGTGCCTCGACCATGTACCCATGAACCGTGGTGTAGAAATGCCCAACTAGCTTACTGGGGTGTAGAAATGCCCAACTACTACCATAACCGGCGTATAGAAACGCTCAACTAGCTATACCATAACCAGTGCGTATAGAAATGTCAAACTAGCTACCATATCGGGGTGAAGAAATGCCCAACTAGCTACGTATTCGGAATGGAACATTCCCATAACAAGCTCCCCAAACACCTCATTTAAAAAAAATAATCACACGCAAATTTGACTTTGTTTTCAACATTTATTGTAAACAACCAACTACCAAGTGCACATCAATTAAATTTGAAAAGTGAATTAAATTTACTCTTTTTGTAAGTTGTAAAATTGGTCGCTTCAAAATTGCATGCTGAACGTCCATTCGGGTCATATTTTTTTAAATGAAAATATGTTATAATTTACTTTTTATAGTTAAACTTATGAAAAAATGAAGCTAGCGATCTTGGTCATACGAATGTGACATTTTCCTAACTGAAACCCACAGGAGCTGTTACATGTATAGTAATTTATTGGTCTATAAAAAAATGTACATATTTACAAACTAAACAATTTACCAGACTTGGAACGTAATATTTTTGAGATATTCAAAATAAAGTTAGCAAATCCTAAGAGTTCTTTGCCACAAGAGGGCGTTAAAGTCTGGTTCTAGTCTCACTCTTCCGCGCACAGGTCAGCTTGGTGACTTCCCGTGTGCATGTCTCACACTGAACCTCACAGCACCAATGGAATTTACAGTTACAGCTGGAAGAAACTACAACTCTTGTCCGTTTAACGCTAAGTCCACATGATGTGCACAGCCGCTTACAGCTTCGGGCCTCCCATTCAGTCACCTCATCAGTACCTCGTCCACGCAAGCACTCACGATCTAATGTCCCAACTGCACCAATGGTAGAATTGAGTTGACAGTAATTTGGCGACTGCTCGAGAAAGACTAAGTCGGTCTTGTCCACAGGTTCGCTGTCCTTGGCGTCTTTGGATTTCACCTCGCTGGGGAAGAGGTTACCGTTGATGTAGTCTACCAGCACAGCCGTCTCGTAGCGTTTGCGAAGGGCCTCACCGATGATGTCAAAAGCACCGAGTTGATCCCAGCAAGTTTGGATGGAGCAACTACCTGAGACGCCATGACATTTACAGCGACGGTTAAGAGTCTGCCGAACAGCCTGTTGATAAGAAAGTGGGAATAAATCACGGTCAAAAATATATAAATAAATATACATCAAACTAAAGGGAAACAGCTCGAATCCATACGAACTTCGTTCAAAATGTTCGGGTCTTCCAAATGAAAACGACTGGCATTCAAGGACGACATCAAGTGTTATTACTCTAGAGAGACCGAAACGAGTCTTACCTTTCGACCGATGTCATTGTTATGGAGATTCATCAAGGCCAGAGCATCCTCCCCCTGCTCCATTCCATCTACGAAGACCTTGGAAATTCTCTCGCCAAACCTGATGTTGTCACTGCAGCCACCCCATTGCCAACCATCACCACCTAAAAAGGGAGAAAACGTAGAGTCTATATTCCAAGCTAAAATGAGAACTTAATTGACCCTTTGACTTGGCCAAACTAGATGCATCACAGAGCATGTCAAACAAATTTGTAACGTGGATAACCTTTAAACTTGTACGGGGCCTAATATATTTGTTTATCATTTATAAATATTGTGATACAAGTATTTTTGTTCAAGCTGATCCATCAGAAATTGTAGCACAACGTTGTTGCGTGCATTTGAAATATTCTCATTTTAATTAGCAATGCTTACCTTCCTTTCCCCCTCTCTTTGTCTCGTCACAACCGCAGCTTTCAAAGTTTCCCAAGGAGCAGTTCCGGGTCAACGAGTACATGACCCCAGCTGAGCTAATTGCGTGGACGAAAGACATCTCCCTTGTCGCTGAAATTAAAGCATGGTAAATACATAACAAAATTAAAACATGGCTAAGCAAAACTGAAAAGAAACTTCGCTAAATGAGACCTACATTAACATGAATGAAATATTCTTGCAAGATTATCGTTGGGGTTTTCATTGTTAGATGAAAAAAAGACTTGAGGTAAAAGTAATGTATCCATGGTTGAACAATTTTGGGGGTGGGTTGTTTTTTGCAACTTTATAGAAAGAATTGGAAATCGTTATCTCGTTCAACTTCTCTAAAACGAGATACTAAAGATAGTGACATAATGCGTTCGTTTGTTTAGTTTTCATGTTTTGTAAATTTTTCTGTAAGTTAAGGGAATTTCCTTCCGAGAATAACTGTACTTACGGAGTGGTTCGTTCAAGAGGGCTAAAGATCCCTCCGGGCAGTTCCAGCGATCCCAGAGGAACCGTCGCCGGCATTCTTTCATCGCAGTAACCGCCCCGGCGCTCACACTGTCCGAGTAAGTGATGTATCGCTGAATACCCTATGGTTGAAGAAAAACGAAAAACATTGAAGATCAGGGGGTTTTTTTAAGTGAGAATGTTTTCAATACTATATGTCTCCGGTTATATAATTGTAAGAGCTGGGGAAGGTAAAGGCTCGGCGCTCTTTTAAAATACGGATTTAATTACATGATTCAGTCCGGCTTGAATGATGAGTAATGTGAAACGAAGAACGCCCGCCGGAACCTTTGACTTGCCGCGACTTAAAAAAAACCTTCCTCTATTTGAAAACACACCACATGGTTCAATGCCTTAATCCCAACTGATTCTGCCAGTGTGGCCAGCTAATTTACTGATTACTAAGAAGGGTTTTGAACCTGCCGGGTGAGTGGAATAAATAATTGATGTTGTTAGGGGAGTATTAATTAAGTGACCCTCTCTCTATAGACAGATGAACAATATAAGTAAAAGGTTGTTAGGAAACTTGTTAACCTCCACCCCCAGCTTACAATAATCTTATTGAAAAAACATGACCCCACGCTGGGAAAGGAAATACAAACTTGTGAGAAGGGTTGTTCATTTGGCATGGGGGTTCGAGTGAAGTTCTGTTGTCATTGGTCTGAGATTGGATTTATAAATGAGTCACCAGGTATTGCTCTCAATGTTGCCTTCAAGATTTGAGGGAATTCTAATGACGATTGGTCAGAATGTAATGTTAGGTATAATGTGAGGCCGACTCGGCAGTCTCAATTCAAGACGTTTTGTTGAGTGGGTGCTGAGGGGGGTCAAACACCGTCTAGAAATGCGCGAGAAAAATAGACACATTAGAGGACAAAAGAGGGCATCCTTGGAGAGCATGTCACATCCTGTCAGTTAAAGTACTGTCCTTAAATCTTACCTCGAGGGCCCTAAGAAGATGACACTCAAGGGGGAAAAAACCCAACCACAAAACTTTTCAAGAACACAAGAGACTTTTAGTCATGGAGAGCAGAGCTCAGCGGAAGATTTTTTATTTGTGTGGAGGAGGTTATCAATTGAAGGACCTATCATGAAACTTCAAGTCAAAATGAAGAGAATATTTTTGTCACTTACTTTAGAACCGGAGATGAGCAGGTTGCTAGCGGGTGACCTGAAATTAAAGAAAATATGACTGAAAGTTTAGGAAATATGTCCACATGCAACGTAGCTTCGGTGTTCAGACTTTGTCTTCGTTTCTGTCTGCCCTAAACAATATGGTATATACAGAATTGAAAAAACTGACAAAATGGTCGCAGACAGTGTTCATGTTTTGTGTTATCAACCATATACATGAAATAACTAATACAAATTTGGCTTAATCTGTTGGGTGAATTAGGAGAAAATAGTAAAACCATGCACATTTCTCAGCATGAAAACACATTGTCCTCAATTTTGGTTGTGATCACCGAAATCAGCTGTTGTTTTTCTCTGAAATTATTGTGTGTTTTTTTAGGTTTTCAGAAACAGTTTTTCGAATATGACTTCATTTCAGAGGGAAATATTTCAGAAGAAAAAAGTTCTAGGTTGAACGTCAGAATTTCATGATAAGTGAGCTTTCAGACTAAATTAATTAACGATTGTTTTGTCACTTTACCCTTCAACAGCTCTTGGTTGAATGTATGCTAAGATTGGACTTTTTGTTCACATCATTCAAACTTGTTGATATAATCTGACTTCAAAAAGTTAGTTTGTTTCTTACAAAAATTGTTCGTAAAGATGGTTCGTTAAGTTACGACATAAAAGATGGTTCAATAAAGTACGCACGCTTTCGCAGGACACCCTTTGGCAAGCTTCAAGCTGTATTTAATTAGTAAAATTGAATTAAAACTAAAAAGAAAAGTTACTTACCATCCACGATCAAACAACTGTCCATCTATCGCAGCCATTACGGACATAGATAAGATGAACTGGAAATTTATCCACTCGGCATACATGATGGCGAACAACTACTTTAAAAGAACTAGCAAGAATAATTATCAATAGTAGTGAAGTAAATTCCCTGAGGATCGTTTTGATAGGATGTTGTCGACTTGAAGCCCGAGTTGAAACTGAAGATGAAAGGATGTCTAACTGATAGAAGTATTGGAGGAGGCAACAAAAGACGTCATTGACAAGTGATGTGATTCGCCCTGACAGGGCACGTCTATCCCCGCCCAGCCAATCATGTGTGCCGTACCACCTGAATGCATCGGCACTTCAAAGTCGACCACGGTGTTTAAAGGCTTAGTGGCGTCTTTGCGTTGGAGGGGTGACCCGCTGGGCACTCACGCGTTAGGGCGGCGGTGTGTTTCTGCCTGGCCTGCTCACAATGCGGTCCTCCCGTTCGCCCAAAGAACCGATTATCTTCAACCACGTATAGGTTTCAAAAGTAAGAGACTCGCTGGGTAATGACGCTTCTTTCCCCCAAGCGAAGGCCTCTTAAAATCCATTACATGGTAAACCTCAGACTTTCTTCTACTGGGAGTGGATTAGATGGGCATATTGTACTTCCATTTGGAGGGGAAAGGTTATTTGCAGAAATGACAAAGGAGAGAACCTAGGCTATTTTCTGGTTTCTTATCCCTGCACCAAGGAGTGTCACTCAAAAAAGACTGGGGCCTACAAGAAGTATCAAGTCATGCTTATCTGAGTGTGTTTCTTTCTGGAAAGGTTGAAACAACCTCCAGTTTGACATTTTTTAATTGTTATTCATGAGAGTCTGACGGCAAATTATTGGGCAATATTCAACATAGAGTGAAATAGATTTAAGTAGTCCTAAACAGATTCCATGTATTTAGTATTAAAGATGTGATTTATACCCTTTCCTTCTGAGTTGACATCGAGATGATTGGCAAGAATTCCATTTTATTGACAATATTTTGCCTGTCTCGTCTGAACTGGGTTGCTATATAAGTATTTTTAGAGACATTGAAAGTACAAAATGCACCCTCGGGACCAATTCTACCATCCATAGATAAGTATACACGTGTAAGTTGAATTACTATTTTAAGAGTATTTGCGTCCAACATTACACAATATGAAAAACTCAAACATGTGATTTACAGATCAGCGAGCGCCTGTTCCTGTCTGGCCTAGTTTGATTTGATAAAATGGAATGCTTTAAGAAAAGGTGATCTGTTGGTAAAAAGGGAAATTGACATGACATTTAAAGTCAAGTTAGATGGTGATTTTGTTTTTGGGGTTTTTTTTTTCTTTTTTTTCTTTTCTTTTTTTCTTTTTTACTTAAGAATAACCGGGATAAGGAGGTTGCTTGCTCTAGACATGCAATAGTAGTTCAACATTTATCAATTCAATTTACTTCGACATTTTTTGGAAATATTGTGGTTTGAAGAATTGTTATGAGTTGGATGGTGCAATCATACATTAGGTCACGTGTGAGTACAGAACCATTAGGGGATACGGTCAATAACAATCGAATCGTCGGGTATCGGGTGTGTTAGTTTGTTTGTTTGTTGGGGTGTTGGGGAGTTTGTTTGTTTGTTTGTTTGTTTGTTTGTTTGTTTGTTTGTTCCTTCCAGCCTTAATTTGGTTTCGTAAGTTTCAATCCGGTAAGGCAAGATGGCAGGGTACGATGGGCATGAGGTTGTCACGGATTGGGTTGGTTCCATTGATCTCCATTCATTCATTATTGATGGAGATCAATGGTTGGTTCGCAACACCTGTACTGAAACGCGCCTGGCGCCCCGCACGGCGCAGAGCGTGCTTGGCAGAGCGCGTCGTGTACGCCTTGCGCATTCAAAAACGGTATACGTTTATTTGATCGAACAGAAAAATCTTTATTCGATCTCGATGACCATAAACTATGCACTGCGAACAAATTAAATCAAAAGACTGGTTGTTTCGTTTTAAGTTTAGCCGTTGAGTATAGTAGCTAAACATGTCGGAAGAGAGTATTGTCTCGGACACAGGCAGCGACCTGATTATCGATGACGAGGGGCCAGAGCGTCGCTGGGTCCGGTGCGATTTGGCTTTTCACCGCTTCGTGGTGAAAATCACCGAGTCGACAGCTTTCAATGCTGTTATCATGTTCACCATTGTACTCAATGCTATCGCAATGGCTCTGGAGACCGACTTCACTCTCAAGGTAAACATTTCAAAAAGTAGCTAATCGCAATAATCTTATGCTTAATACCAGAATTATACTATAAACAGCCAAAATACCATTGGTCCTGTGATAAGTAATAGTATCATGCTCAAGTTCTGCTTGGGAAACCTTTTAAGCAATATATTTTGCTTAAAAGCAGCTGTACTGTAATTGGAATCAGGGCTAGTTTAGAACTAGCCCATAAAAAGGGCCAATCCACTTCGTAGCCTGGATTGGCCATATTTGCGGGGGGCTAGTTTAGAACTGAAGTATTAACTTCAAACGCTTATGATTTTTGTTTTGTTTTATAAGAATTCTTACTAATGTGAAGAATGTTTGTCTTGACTCTAGGCGAGACTCCGCACAGCCTTTGCGATCCTAGATGAGTTTTTCCTGGGTATATACACACTGGAATTCTTGATGAAGATTTACGCCGAGCCAGTGCGGTATTTCTACAGCAGTTATAACTTGTTTGACCTTTTGGTGTTGCTGATGTCATACATACAGGTCAGTGCATGAATATTGACGATAACTCACGGCAAGAAGTTTTACAAACATCATTGTAGGCTTCAAGTTCGAAAGTACATGCTTCTCTCGAAGAGTTGTTGACCATTGGAACAACAGCTCTTTCTATATGAACTAATTCAAAACTAACTCTAACAAAAACTGGAAAAACCTTGATTATCAATTTTAATTTCGGTATTAAGTAGTTCTTCGCGCTTTTGACTCCATGTCTGCAACAAATACCCCCTCTATAAATGTCTACATTTAAGTCTTTGACCAGACTGGTCAAATAAGCCTTTGGCTTTCTACTGACCCAAGATTTCTTGCAAGATTCAAGCAAGATGACGAGACACGTCTACGAAAGATCTCACTTGAGCTATGCTATAGAAGGTGTCTTATATTGCTTTTTTAGTGGTGATATTGTGTGCGTAAAAGTCCAATGCCTATTATCTAAGCAGACAATTTGCTTGTATACTAGGCCTATACCACTGCATTTTCAACTGAAAATGTTTAGGTTTTATGAAAATTGGAAGGGCTATTTGATACAGGTCCCTTTAATTTATACGTAGACTTCATTTCAAGCCACTTTTACGACTCTTAACGACGCAATGAACGAGACTTATCTTCCTGGTGTTAAACTTAAAGGTCCTGCTAGTTCAATTTACCGGAGGGCAGACTAACTTAAACGCACTTCGGACGTTGAGGGCTCTTCGAACATTGAGAACACTTCGCACCGTTTCATTTGTTCGCGGACTGCAGGTATGTTATGTCATTCGTTAAACCGTTTAAAGGTTTTACCAGCATTGTCACGTTGTCTGGTACTGCAAGCTATAGCCTGAGCGTTGCGCCCGCTGTTGGCAACATTTGCGGCACACAACTTACACTCTTAGTCTATACGCCATTGAAATAGAAATGTTCATCTCCATGCCTGATATGTAGCAGAGGGTGTGCCCCCCCCCCCCAAATGTTCCTATAATTTTAACACACCCTTCCTCTTGTACAGAAATACACCCCCTCCTAAAATCTTTCAAGAATTCCTGAGATTCCCAGAACACAATGAAGACGCAATGAGAGCGGGGGGGGGGAGGGGCTGGGGAGAGGGGCAAATGCCACATATTGAGCTAGCATCAAATGTTTGATCCCGACCCCGACTGATTCTTGCCCGTACGTAGTCTTACAAAGGCATGCCCATTTCTTCCCAAGGTTCTGGTGACGGCCCTTTTGGATACAATTCGTAACTCGGTTCTTAATGTGGTTCTGCTTCTGCTGCTTATGATGTTCCTGTTTGCCATCATGGGGTACTACTTCTTTGGTTACAAGGAGGAGGGCAGTGACAAAGAACACTGGGGGGACCTCGGATCTGCAATGCTCACCTTGTTCAGTTACGTCACGGTAAGTTAGTTACATAGGCGTAAAAGTTACATAAAGTTACAGGATTGGTAAGGATAAAAGGCATCATTGTTTCATTTTAGTCTGAAAGCTTATACGAAGTTCGTACTAGAACCATTTATTCTGTGAAACATTTCCCTCTGAAATGAAGTCATTCGGGAAAACTGTACTATCTGAAAACATTTTTTAAACGCAACAGCTGCTATTGGTTGCTACAACCAAATTAAGGACAGTGTTACATGCTGACAATTGTACATGTTTTGTTCATTATTTTTTCCTGACTCACACAATGGATTTTTAAGCCCACATTTTCACAGGATTTCATGTATATGGTTAATCACACAAAACGTGAACACTGTATGCGACAATTTTGCCAGCTCTATCAATCCCGTTTATGCCTCTAAAGAAAGAATAAGGGCACTCGTTTTAACATATGTCACTTTTTTCATTTCTTTACATTTTTTGGTGAAGGTGGAAGGATGGACAGATCTGCAAGCCGAGCTGGACAAGCGCCAGATGACTGGCAGTCGCTATTACACCATCGCCTTCATATTCCTTGGTCATTTCATCTTCACCAATGTCTTCATTGGGATGATCATCATGAATATTCATGAGGCTACAGAGGCCTACCGGCGCGAGCAGGAGCTAGAGAGAGAAGAGGTGGGGAGAATATCGATTCCAGTTTATCGAAAACGAAATAGATTATCTCGATTCTGCTTTACCGGAAAAGAAATAGAATATCGATTCCTAGTTACCGACAGCCAAATAAAGTATCGATTCCAGTTTAGCAAACACGAAATATAATATCGGTTCCAATTTACCAAAAAAATAAAATATTGATTCTGATTTACAGGAACACAAATAATGAGCAGTAACACAATGGTCACAAAAAATAAGTGATACAATAAATGGGAGAGACTGTTGAACGCTAAGTGGCAGCAGACTTACCAGGTAAATTTCAATTTTTTACTTAGTTTTGAGCATGCGCACATTACCGAGAACAATATCTGGTAAGTCTGCTGCCACCTAGTGTCCCCAAATTCCCCGTTATCTTTCCTTAACTGTATACTGTCCTGTTAATTTGTTTTCCCTTCCTTAGTATGTACATATCTGTCAAATTGTTCTCGACATTTATTCCGTCTGGCTTCCCGAACAGCCCCAATTTACTCTACTTTTGTTTTCTGTTCTCTGTTTTCATTGTACAGTGTTTCGGTTTTGGGTACAATATTGTTTTGTTCTACACCAGTCTTACCCTGTATTAGTACTTTTATTGCTCAGCTTATTTGAACATTTTGGGACCACTTTGGTCCTACCTAATTGCATTGCTTGAAAGCGTGAAGGAAACGTACTTGAGCACTTTAATTGGCCCAAATGTTCGAACACGCGCGGGACATCCACAGTCTCTGTGACTTGTTATAAATTTGAAAATTATGGAAATTGGAAACAGTGTGTTTTGCAAACCTTATGTATTCACCCTAAACCCAATGGTTCATGATAAAGTCTTCCATAACATTCTATGTTTTCTATTATTGTCAACAGGCCGTCCAACGCAAGAAAGAATATATGATACAAAGACAGCATAATGAGGTCAAACAGATGCTCGAAAAACAGGTGAGCATGCTTTGTACATTTTTGGTGACGTCGGGGGGGGGGGGGGGGTGGGGGAGATGCCGTCACTGTTTATGGTAAATAACTCACACGAGGAGACAGGGTAGTATCTACATCTCCATAGCAACCACGCGTGAGTCACCAGATTACCTCAACTGTTCAACAGCACATCTGTCAAAAATGTGGGAGCCTGGTTTGATACACAAACTTGTTTATGAATTATCATATTTCAAATAATGCCTGTTCCATTTCTGTCTTCCATCTTCATAATATTAGACGTACAAGTAAATATACATGTCTAAGCATTCTTTAGTCAACCTATGCATTTATTGCCAACCGTCTGGATTATTGCAACGGTCTTTTTATTGCTTACCCAATTCCCAGATTGCGAAGTTACAAAGTGCTCATACAAATCAGCTGCCAGACTTGTTAGTGTATGGGACACACAGATAAAACCACACAACCCCAGTTCTGCGTCCGACATCTTCATTGGTTGCCTCTCATATTCCGCATCAATTTTAAAATTCTCATTTTAGCATACAAAGCATTTTAGCATCTCCAAAGTGAATTACTACTCTCATTTTAGTGTTAAGAAATAATCCAGCTACTGTTTATTTTCTAACAATAAGGTGTGCCATCTTTCCCCACAACAAAAATTGAACAAGAATTGGCATGGGTGGCAGATCCTTTTCATCGGCTGGCCCCAAACTATGGATTGAACTGTCATCTGACATTCATCACTCTTAATCCATTGATATTTTTTAAGCGTAAAGTAAATCCCCTTTTTTTCTTGCGTTTATGTAATGTTGCCTGTCTATTTTGATTTGTATAGTTTTATGCACTTTTTCATTACTTTTTACCGTTATGCGTGGTTAATAATTTTTTATGGAAAAAGCGCAAAACCAATTTATATTGAATTTTTTTTACCACCGTCATGTTTTGGGGGTGTTTTTTTATGTGTTTTGGGGTTGTTGTTGTTTTGTTTTGTTTTATAGAATCGCGGCCACTACAAGAACTTCCACGACATGGTGAAAGAATTTCAAAGTACGTTACGTCACGATGATTACGTCGTCTCTGTTGACCTAGCAACCAATTTGACCTGGCTGGAGACGTACATCACGTCAATGGAATACCAAGATCACACAACATACAGGTACATGTACATGTGTATGGACCCTTATAATTGATCTCTATTATATTGACTGGATAGGACACGTCGAGTGCGTTTGTTACACATTCGATGATCAACGGTGCGACGATCAGAGTACACGCTCTAGACGGTTTACAGGTGAAAAATAGAGATCAATGACCCTTATGCATTGACGTCATCACGCCGCCATCTTAGAGGTCAAACGGGAACAACCCAGCCTCGCTACCATGGGCAGCGCGCCGTATCGATACCTCTCGTCACTAACCCCTGGTAGGGATGTACTGAAAAACCATTGATCTCCATTAATATTGTGAAAAACAACGCTGGTTTATGGTGGCCCTGAAGGGACATCGCATATCGCAAACGTGTGCGCATACGTATGCGATGTTGCGAAATTTATCGCGAATGTGTGCGCACACGTATGCAATGTCGTGAAACAATTTGCGAATATGTGCGCACACGTATGCGATGTCGCGAAACTATGGTGGCCCTGAAGGGACATCAAACATATATATTTACGTGAATATTTGCGTAAATATTCGCGTTTTTGCCCCGATTCGCAAATATTCACGTAAATATTCACGTAAAAATTTGAGGCTGAGGGCCAGATCGTGAATATTTACGTAAATATTGACGATTTGTGCCCCAAATCACAACTATTTACGTAAATATTGACGTGAATATTCACGATTTGTCCCTCAATCTCAAATATTGACGTGAATATTAACGTGAATATTTGCGATATGTGCCCCCAATCACAAATATTTACGTAAATATTTACGTAAATATTCACGTGAATATTTTGCTAGCCGCATATTGGGCCGAAATTTTTATCTGCGGATTCCGTGGTCGGCCAACTGCGTATTCGGGACAATTAGAATCCATGCAATTCAAGGCGGTAACAATTCTGTTTCCCCTTCTTTCTAGTTAGAGCGATTTAAAACAAACCTCTTTCTATAAAATCACTGAACATACTTAAAGGTAGAATAAAATTATTTGGCTGACAATTTGGTGAGAATTTAGCCGATCATCCAGACCATAATAGACAATTGTTGAAAAACTTGTGCATTCACCCGAAAGTAAATGTATACCCTTATGTTGCAAAAAAGAAGAACTTTGTATTCCATAGTCTGATAAACCATATCACTTGCCACACTTGATTTTGAAGGTGGCTCTTCTAATCACTAATTATTACCTAATTATCCACAAGAACACAAGGCATTTTCTGTCAAATATTCAACGGTTAAGGTAAAATAGTGACAAAAACTGACCATTGCGTTCACGCCAATGTAAGTACCCTTTACCTAGCATAAAAGTAAAATTGTATTCTATAATCTGACAAACCATACCGCTGGTTACACTTAATTTGGGAGTTGGCTAATTTGGATCACCAATAGTGGTTTAGGCATGAAATTGACCAAAGCATTCGATAACGTATGATAGAACTTTGCGTGTGTTTTAGCACTTAATTATTTATTACTTAATGATCCGAGTTCACCGACTCCGAAATTATGTGTGCCCATCAGTGGTATGGTCTATCAGTATGGAATTTTAAAAAATCATCTTTTTAAACAACGTGAAGGGTACATGAACTTAATTTCGGGTGAGCGCATTTTTTTTCAACAGTTGTGTACAATGGTCTGGATGATGAGGTCTTAATTGTTGTTGTCCATGTCTGAGTTGATGTCTTTGTTGACCAAATGTAGTTGTACCCACGTATTTTGGATTTTAATACAATTTTTAATTTTGTCTTATTGTTGTACATTTTTTATTTAAATATATTTTAATTTTTTACTTTTCTTAATGTTGTAAAAATAAAACTCAATTCAGCCTCCTTAAGGAGGTACCCAAGCTCCTGCCTTGAAGTATCTCTGGTATACAAGATGGGACCGGGCCACTTGCGTACTCCCTAGGTCACTAACAAATTGCCCGCAAAATGACACCACCCCAAAGGTATGCGACAGAGGTATGCAATAAAATTCACGACATTGCAAATAAAGTCGCAAACGAGTGCGCACATATTCGCGAATTGTTTCACAACATTGCACACGTGTGCGCACATATTCGCGAATTGTTTCACGACATTGCATACGTGTGCGCACATATTCGCGAATCGTTTCACGACATTGCATACGTGTGCGCACATATTCGCGATAATTTCGCGACACAGCATACGTGTGCGCACATATTCGCGAATTGTTTCACGACATTGCATACGTGTGCGCACACATTTGCGGTAAATTTCGCGACATCGCATACGTGTGCGCACATATTCGCGAATTGTTTCACGACATTGCATACGTGTGCGCACACATTCGCGATAAATTTCGCGACATCGCATACCATCCTCGTTCCCAGAGGTGATCGATCTCGCCACGCCATTTTTCCCAGCATGCCTTGCTCGATCATAACCCCTGGAATTGGTTCATTAAAATGTGCTAGAATCTAGCACATTTTAATTAGGCCTGGGGCCGATCCATTCTACGCGTGCGCTCAAGTATGGTTACCCGCAAAAGAGGCATCAAGTCAAAAAGCAACTGGTCCTCTGTCATTTTTCTTTGATTTTGTGATAATGTCTAACCGTATGCAGTTTAGAGTGACCGTGTAAAAACATGATTCATTTGAAATGGAATCGCGTCAAAATACTTGCATTTTCACACGCGCGTACTAAGCGTCCTACAAGCGCCATACAAGCGCTCGAAAGTTTTTAACAAGCGTGCACGCAAACTAGTCACCCTTGGGAGCCAATCAGCGTTGTTTTTCAGTACATCCCTACCAGGGGTTAGTGACGAATAGGTATCGATACGGCGCGCTGCCCATGGTAGCGAGGCAGGATGTGGACCTTTTTACGGCACAGCAATCTTTGTCAATAATCAAACTGACACTGGACGGCAATGTCCTTTGTTATATTGTGATAGTATTGGTCATTGCTATTGCAGACAGGGAACACGACAGAGGCAGTGGCATCATGACATACTGACAGCTTCCGTTGTGGTTGTTGCCGTTGGCTATTCCTGCCGGCAGCCTATGCTTCAATGCATGATGGCGTGGTGATACAGCCACAGCCGTCGTCGTAACCGCCAATTTGGACACGGCCTGAGTGTACAATAAATTACCCAGTTGAAGTCCAGTTACTTATTCCAGCATACTTCTTTTTCTTCGTCAATGTTCATTTCATTGCCAACAAAAGCTTAAGCCGTCATCTTGGTTATTTACAATCCACAGAATCCAGCAGCTTCACTTTGAGATGTGTCATTTGCTGGCCTCCGTACTTGAGAAAAAACTAAAGGAACGCTATGGCATGGCCTGATAACGTCAGAATGACAATAAAGCATAACAAGAAGCTAAGCGCACGTAAGAATATGCTTACCAGAAAATGATTACCAGCCAAAATACCATGTCACATGTACCAATCAGTGGATAGCATCCCGCTCATTTTTGCTCAGCAGTAAAAGTCAACCAATGTTTTCTGCTTGAGTACGATAGCTCTATGAAATTGGGCACGGGGAATGAAAGCCCGAATTATAGCAACTTGGGGAGTACGGGTAGGGTCGTGTGTTAGAGTTGGCTCAAGGCGTGTTCGCCCGAATGATATTTGTACACCACTATACACTGTCACATTATGCCTATTACTTAATGCTAGAATTTAACCCCAATAAATCATTTTCACAAAAAATTCCGATAAGCCAACGTATAGGTCTGACGGTAACATGTTTTGCTCGACTAAGGCCCATTTCGAAACTACGGCTCCGGCTTGGGCTCCGGCTTGGGCTCCGGCTTGGGCTCCGGCTTGGGCTCCGGCTTGGGCTCCGGCTTGGGCTCCGGCTTGGGCTCCGGCTTGGGCTCCGGCTTGGGCTCTTGCTTGGGCTCCGGCTTGGGCTCCGGCTTGGGCTCCGGCTTGGGCTCCTGCTTGGGCTCCTGCTTGGGCTCCTGCTTGGGCTCCGGCTTGGGCTCCGGCTTGGGCTCCGGCTTGGGCTCCGGCTTGGGCTCCGGCTTGGGCTCCGGCTTGGGCTCCGGCTTGGGCTCCAGCTTGGGCTCCTGCTTGGGCTCCGGCTTGGGCTCCGGCTTGGGCTCCGGCTTGGGCTCCGTCCACCTGGTTGAAACCCCGTAGGAAAAGCGTCCACTTTTCAAATAACGGACGGAGCCTAAGTCCAAGCCAAGCCCAACCCGTGGGTTCGAAAATGGCCTATGCTTTCATAAACCAGTTGTGATTTTCCAAATGATTAAAGCCGATCAAAGGACGATATCTCTTGGGATTCCACTCGCATTTATTTCAAACCTTTGATCAATTACCGTGGCATATCAAAATCTTGGTAAATGTGCCACCAGCGTGTCTGACCTGGTTCCTCCTATCAGGATGTTTGAGCGTGAAACCAGACTTTCCGCTTCTTCTCACCCATACACTCTTGCTCTGCTGAGATGTAGAACAAAGAGCCATTCCAACAGCTTTGTTCCACGTACTGCATCTCTTTGGAACTCCTTGCCGGGTGCATGTTTCCCCTTCCATCCTACAATCTAGACTGTTTTAGGAAGAATACCAATTCGAATTATTTTCACCTTAAATGTTTTTATTTCTTTATAGCTCCTTACCAAGAGTGGTTTTTAGTCTTGTTTGGGGCGAACTTGCATACAAAATTATAATATTAAATCTATAGATACAAGTAGTTCTGATGACGACATAGTTATGAGAGGAATGTTCAGTATGCTTAGCGTTTTATACAAAGATGAACAGTTCAAACCGATTGCAGTTTTTTATGATTGTGTAAATGAGTTATTGACACCAGCACAAAGCATGACCTAAAAATTATTGACAATGCATCGTTTTGTATAGTCGTTTAGCACCTGCTACTTGATTGATTGTGTCTCATTTACCAAACCAATGGGACTGATGACGTATTCATGTTGTATCGAACACAATGGATTGCATAACTAATATGCATACAAACGACCAGGGACAACAGATGAAGGTTTCGTGTGTGCCTGTGTATAATACGCACAGCAGGAGTGCTCATTAGAATTAGCCACAGCAATGTTTTACAAGGAATATTAATGTCATTTTTATAACAATATACACAAATTGTGTTAGTTATTGAAACTAAATTTGTATGAATTAAATTGTCAAGGGCTTTTGTCTCTTCTGTCTAACTGCTCTTACTTTTTTGCGGTGATTTATATTTCAATGAGACGTTTCCTTTGATTTGTGGTCTTAGAAAAATGGCTGCATGTTAATTTTGTGTTTTTTAAATTAAATTAAATGTTGCCAGTCCAGAGTATGCTGTTACACTTAAAATGTTATTTTGAGCCTGGTGTTATTTCTTGTTTAAACATTTTGGCTATGTACCAAACTTGTTAAATTATTTATTTTTCTTTTATTTATTTATTTATTAATTTATTTATTATTTATTTATTTTCGGGGGTTAGAAATAAATCAACCACAAAAAAGGAGTTGATATACACTTTGCAATGACTGCCGTCGCTGAGGTCAACAATACGCGCATGTACGCGCCTCTCAGTGAGTGCTCTGGCTTTTGACGTCCTATGCAAAAGGGGTCTATTTTGTTAAATATCACATTTGAAGTCGGACACTAAAGACTATGGTGGCCCTGAAGGGACATCAAACATATATATTTACGTGAATATTTGCGTAAATATTCGCGTTTTTTGCCCCGATTCGCAAATATTCACGTACAAAATTGAGGCTGAGGGCCAGATCGTGAATATTTACGTAAATATTGACGATTTGTGACCCAAATCACAAATATTTACTTAAATATTGACATGAATATTTGCGAATCGGGGCAAAAACGTGAATATTCACATAAACATTTACGTGAATATTCACGATTTGTCCCTCAATCTCAAATATTGACGTGAATATTTACGTGAATATTTGCGATATGTGCCCCCAATCACAAATATTTACGTAAATATTTGCGATTTGTTCCCCAATCGCAAATATTTACGTAAATATTCACGTGAATATTTGCGACTTGGGCCCCAATCGCAAACCCTGTCATCCGTGAATATTTGGTTTCTTTCCAGCTAGCCGCATATTGGGCCGAAATTTCTACCTGCGGATTCCGTGGCCGGCTAACTGCGTATTCAGGACAATTAGAACCCATGCAGTTCAAGGCGGTAACAATTCTGTTTCCCCTTCTTTCTAGTTTGAGCGATTTAAAAAAAAAAATCTTTCTATAAAATCACTGAACATACTTAAAGGTAGAATAAAATTATTTGGCTGACCATTTGGTGAGTATTTAGCCGATCATCCAGACCATAATAGACAACTGTTGAAAAACATGTGCATTCACCCGAAAGTAAATGTATACCCTTATGTTGAAAAAAAAATTAAAATTGTATTCCATAGTCTGATAAACCATATCACTTGCCACACTTGATTTTGAAGGTGGCTCTTCTAATCACTAATTAATACCTAATTATCCACAAGAACACAAGGCATTTTCTGTCAAATATTCAAACGGTTAAGGTAAAATAGTGACAAAACTGACCATAGCATTCACGCCAATGTAAGTACCCTTTACCTAGCACAAAAGTAAAATTGTATTCTATAATCTGACAGACCATACCGCTGGTTACACTTAATTTGGGAGTTGGCTAATTTGGATCACCAATAGCGGTTTAGGCATGAAATTGACCAAAGCATTCGATAACGTATGATAGAATATTGCGTGTGTTTTAGCAGTTAATTATTTATAACTTAATGATCCGAGATCACCGACTCCGGAATTATGTGTGCCCATCAATGGTATGGTCTATCAGTATGGAATTTTAAAAAAAATCATCTTTTAAACAACGTGAAGGGTACATGTACTTAATTTTGGGTGAGCGCAATTTTTTCAACAGTTGTGTACAATGGTCTGGATGATGAGGTATTAATTTTGGTGTTTAATTACTCACTAATTGATCAGCCGAATAATCTAATTCTACCTTCAAGTATTTTCTTTTTTAATCGTTCAAATGATTAGAAAGAAGGGGAGACAGATATATTACCTCCTTGAACTGCATGGATTATAACTTTCCTAAATACGCGGCTGGAAATTTCGGCCCAGTGCGCGGCTAGCTGGAAAGAAACCAAATATTCACGGATGGCAGGGTTTGCGACTTGGGCACAAATCGTGAATATTTACGTAAATATTTACGTAAATATTTCCGAATGGGGGTACAAATCGCAAATATTTATGTAAATATTTACGTAAATATTCACAGTCTTTGGTCAAAATTGATGTGTAACAATTAGCCTATAGAGTGTGCTACACAAATGAGCGTCTGGGGTATACTTGCGGAAACAATGCGGAAACCGGTACAGCACGTTGCAGCTGTCTATTCTTTTTCGTCATTTTCCCTCTGAACTGCCCCAAAGAATTACACAATTTGTTACACCAACATTTTAGGGTATGGCTGGCCTGAAGGCTCGTCCACCTGTTGGAGCTGGCTCTTAATATTTATTCACTTTGATTGTCATTTACGTATTTACACGCATTCAATCACTTTGATCTCAAATGGTGTTTGAAGCTTTGCATGGTGTGAAAAATAAGAAGTAACTATAAATACTAAATAGAAAACTTGCGGGTACAACCATGTACAAAATCTCTTTTGAGGGAGTGTTGTCTCTGAAAAGAACCGGTGTGGTCTCGACGTTTCGAACAGTATACTCTGCTCGTCAGACGAGCATATTATTTATAGTTACTTCTCACTTTTATCTCGTTACTTTTTCAGAAACTTAAATGTCCCACAGGATTAAAAACCAGAGATAAAACTCAATGAGCAAAACACTCTGGAAAACCTTGTGGCTATCCGAAAATTGTACCTCTTTAAGGCTTGCTTTTTGATACTAACAAAATGTGTCTGATCGTTTTCAAATACATTCCATTTTGTTCTAAATACCTACTTTTGTTCCTCGCATACCAACCTTTCGGAATGCTTTTGATAACCGATCAGACAAATTTTGCCTGCTATACAACCGTAACGCAGGCAACTAAAATTTATAGTGGATCGTGCTCGTTATTGTGCGCCCTCACGTATCTTTGATCGTGACATTACACAAATTGCGACACTGGAATCAATACAGCACGTACTGGACACTGGAATCAACACAGCACGTACTGGAAAGTGTGCTGGTCATAGTTGTATACTGTGACGAAACCATTTAACTCCATGGAATAATTGCTGTCGTTATGCTGGAATTAATTAACATCAACATGACTTGTGACCAGTGTGCGCAATGTTTTCTACCTTGGTGCCAAACAACTCCTAGTATTTAGAAAGGTGTTGTCACAACTTTGCGGATGGTGCGCCACAGGCTTCCATGCGCCACTAAACACCGATTCCGTGACGGTATCTCCTGTTATAATAAACTTGATCGTCTTTCATGTTTTAAAACAAACCGTTCACCACATGTCCTGCAAGTTCGGCGGGAGGGATCATAACAATGAAACATAGATTCAAATAAATAAAGAAAGTGATATCGTTATTAAATTTGCCGTCAACCCTAAAAGGGGAAAGTAGGTGAGATGATCGACGTCCCCATTCCGCCACGTTGGCGTAAACACTCGGATATTGGTAGCTTAAAATGGCTGTTCTGCTTGTTGTGTTTGGTTGCAGTATCAACTTCGTTGTGGACTTGGTACAACGGTGAATATGCAGTCGCAGGTAAGTTTGATATTATGGTCTCTCTAAAAACAACTGTTATCAACAAAATAATCCTTTATCAATCGACTTCATCAATGGTTTCCTCATAGGTGGAACATTTAGTCATGGATGCTGAAAAATTGTTACCATGAGATCAAGAAACAAAATGACCGCAATGCAACATCTGTGTTACGTCAACTTTAGCTCGGTTCATAATTTCATGAGAATTTTGGTAACACAATAATCGGCACACTACTCAGTCCAATTAATATGTTGAAATTCATGAGAGGCACAGTTGAGAATTGCCAAACTTCTAGCGACCTCGACATTGTGAATGGATCTAGAGTAACTCCCCAAAAAGAATCAAAGGGGACCAGTTTTACTGACTTTGAGGGCGGGTTTGTCAATCATCGTCTCTCACAAGCTACAGTTTTGCTTCAGTGGGAAGTAACTGAGTTAAACATCTAACGTCAGATATAAACCAATGACTCCGATTTTATGTTAAAAACACATGTATTAAAGGTAAGGTCATAGATTGTTATTTATCAACGTAATGCTGATTTTATTGGCAAAATTATCAAAAAAATACAATAAAAGTCACTTGTGAAAGTCTCAGCTGAATGCAGTGACCTTGTTGAAAAAACAGCAAAATAGTTTACAGTGTTTTCACAAGAACGTCGAATCCATCCACGTCTAAAGTAAAAGCGAGGTAACAACGGGTACCGACTGCATCTCTGTCCGCAGCATTCGCAAACGGACACCAACTCTTAGAAATCGGAGAAACGATTCATGCATGAATAGTTTCTCAGATTCAAACGTTTTTATTGATTTCTAATCAACGCGGGCATTTAAGACAAAATAACTGTTCAGGATGCTTTACCATTACCAATTACCATCTTTATAAGCTTTAGGATAGAAATAACACATTTTCCAGGGTCACTATCAATGTATGGCCCTGGAACAAATTTTCTAACATTGAACCGTTTCATTTTTTTGAAAATGTTACACTTCTGCCTATATTTATTTTTTTTTATCTTTTTATATCTCAATTAAGTTAATAAATTGCCTATTGTGTTCATTTTTCCCAAAGCCAAGCGTATTTACAAATTAAAATAACATATAGTTCGTCCTTTTCCATTAGTCCATTATCTAACACACATCAACATTGACAGTCTATGTTTTGACATAGTCTTGTGTCAGACCAGAATAATAATGTAAATCTTCATTAGGCCTACTTCAAAATAAATGGTGTTTCCCGTGACCAAAGCAGTCATAGGGCTGTGTAACTCTGTTTTTTCGTAGTTTTACTAAACATTCATGCTGCTCTTACATGTACGTAGTTTAATTGTGCATTTCACAAGAGTAGATTTCCTTGCCGTTTTTTTAAGTTGGACTGAAACGAAATAGTCATATGAAACTGAATTGACTGTTGACTACTGTTTATGTTGTGTTCAGTTATCATTTCATATGTATAACTTTTTCTGCGTAATATTCTCCGGAATTGATCGGAAACACAGCCCGTTCTTTGATTTTTGAATGATAGAGTTTTTCCCGCTCTTTCGTGGTTGCAGCTAGGACCCTTGAGAATGCAATATAAAATCAACGTGAAAGTTTCAACGAAATGTGGGATGATATACTTCCACTGGACAAGTAAGAGGGATTTCGTTCAAATCCGTTCAAGTCCGACTACTTTAGTGGCGTGTCGTTGCCGAGCAGTTAAAGGGCACCGTCAAGCTCCGGTGTTTCTGATCATCAGAGTGTGGGTTCGAGACCCGGTTTTGACACTTGTGTCCTTGAGCAAGACACTTGACCATTATTGCGTCGTCCTTCGGATGGGACGTAAAGCTGTACAGTAGGTCCCGTGTGTTGTGTTATACACGTAAAAGAACCCAGTTACAATTATCGCCAAGAGAAGGGGGTTCACCCCGGTGGTTCTGGCAGTGGCTGCCGAGTGCACCGCAGCACCTTGTAAACCCTTAAAAGGTGCTACTTAAATGGGTCCCATAATTCATAAACATCAAAACCTGTCTTAGAATGTGTTTCTCCTTGTTCAAGCACCTTGAGTACCTTATTGGTCGTTGCGTGCGCTGTATACCAATATTAACAGAGTTTCAATGCCCTGTGCCTTCAAAATGAAGTACAACAAATCTGTCTCTGTCGGTGAACCAGTAGGCCCATTTGTTCTATGTGTTTTTTAACTGTAGCGGGTAAACCACAATAGTATTCATTAGACTTTCAAATCTTCATTGGTTATAATGTTTATTGTGGAATGGGTACCTCTCAAAGAGGGCGCCTCGTGTGGGATTCGTGAAGACTTGGGTTCGAATCACTTCGGACCCGAGACTTTCCCAAGTCCGTTTGGACTTACACTGACCACTGGGCGCTTATCCTACATCAGTGCTGCTCCATAGTTATAAAAAGAAAACACCAGAGCTAGCCATATGCATGTCCCTTATGCGCATGATCGGCACGTTAAGATTTCCGGGTGAAATCCGAGCCCAAGAAACACCGGCAACCATCATGGCGTGCTGATTCTGAAGCAGTGCGCTACACAATTATACATGACATAGTTACTTTGTTTTTGGTTTTTTTTTACTGTGCTCGTTTTCCCAAGATGCGTTGCGGTATATTTTTTTTAAAGATGTATTATTTATTTTTTTCTGTATTTTAGTAAAGAATGTGAAACAAGGAATATCGTCACATTTGCGTCAGACTATCACATTGCAACCACCGAAGCCTACCAACATTACAAGTATGTAACAATTAATACAATTAATACAATGTACTGCGTGTCACTGAATCCGATTGTATCAATTGAATTTTATGTGCGGTTGGTTGAAGGTGTCGGCGAGCGGTCCATCTGTTGCTAATTTAAACAACCAAGGTTGAGAATCGACAATGGAACAAGCGACCTGCCCGCTGTCGCTCGTCAGAGTTTAGTATATGGGTTAAGGTCGAAAGTACCTCCCATATGCGGCAATTTTGATTGGGGCCTGACCAATCTCTGGGTCAGTAGAATGACCTGGAATCTGCGTCAAAGTGGGTCAAAATGACGCATAGTCCGAGTTAAAATACAATCTTTTAACTAATTTCCAGGTTGGTCAGGCCCCCTGTGTCAATTCAATTTTGTTTAGTTCTTCCGGAAGCCCTAACATTAACTTGTTTTTGTTTGTGTTGTTGTTGTTGTTGTTGTTGTTGTTGTTGATATTTGCATTAAAGTTGCAGTTAAAAATGTAACCCAAACACCGGTTACCACACGCACACCATTGACGGAAAAATCCGCAGAGATTCTGCCGTGTCCACAGCTGAAGGACATACCAAACCTCAGTAAGTACTTTATGCTCTTTCGTATTTTTCTTGATCTCAAAGTGTCGAATGATTGTAAAGATAAGTGTCTTTTTTCAAAAGTTGTCAAATCATGTTGCACACTAATATGGTGTCTTAATCATGTAAATCAATTTGAAAAATAACTGAAAAGGTTAAAGGTCATTATTACTCAGGCTAAGAGTTGATCTCAATCCACATACAGGGCTGGTTGTAATTTGTCCGACTATATACTTTCCCAAAGTGGTTCTCATTATATTCTTTGCCATGGTTTGACCATAAGGTAAAGACTGAAAACATGAGCTACGGGCACCAGTGGTAATTATGTTTTCGAACACGTCTGGAGATTACGTTTTCGAGAATACATCTCAACAATTACACTGTATAGATTTCATCTTAGCTGATCTGTCTACTTTGAGTTAAATGCACACTTTGGGGCAAATTAATAAGAAAGCAAAGTTTATATAAAGTTGTCAATATTACGCATACTCGTACCGTGTCCGTATGAGTGGCTACGGCTAGAACGCCGGAAAGTCTTATATTTGTCAACGTTGCAGCTGCAGCCAACGGCCATTGCCGAAGTCGCCCGATTCAGACGTAGCCTTAGTTTCGCAAAAATGTCAAAATGCAAGCCATCCGTTAAACTCTACAAAGAGACACAGATGGGCTCATCTCAAACTCAAATGTATTTACACGCTAATATCAAACTGTTATTCAAGAAGTAGGGGACGGTATCCGAGTCTAGATATTTTTTGATAGTGTCACGCAGTTATTATACCAATGCTGCACGAATCACGGGGTGGTACTTAGACGTTGATAATGCGTAGATAACGATTCTCACCTTTAACCTAAAAGGGTTAGACTATTTATTACAATAGCTAATACATTGAGCAGTATTAAACGTATGGTATACTTTTGGTAATTGTCAAAGACCAGTATCCTCACTTGGTGTATTCCAAACATGTGCATTAAATAACAAACATGTAAAAATGTGGGCTCAATTGGTCATCGAAGTTGCAAGAAAATAATGAAAGAGGAAGAAAAAACACCATCGTTGCATAAAATTGTGTGCTTTCAGATGCCTGAGAAAGGCTTGATGGCTGAGGAAGCCTTTCTCGGAATCATTGTTTTGTGTGAAAAACTACCTCTTTCTCCAATGTTCTTTACCAAGTATCGACAGTTATTCAATGTTTTCCCCGATTCACACAGAGGCAATGAATATTCAGAGCCAATGGATATTACAAAGTCACATTTCCAGGGGTTATGATCGAGCAGGTCATTCTGGGGGAAAAGGCGCGGTGAGATCGTACCACTGGGAACGAGGTTGGCCTTCATGCTGTGTTCAAAAACGCCATTGATATCCGGGTTATCAATACTGGGGAAATCAACTTGCTTACTGTTCACCAGAAATTGAGAAAAAACGGCAAAGGGAAATTTGCAAAGAGAAATTGATTATAGTAATCAGAATATCTCTATTCAAAGTGTGGGTTCGAGTCCCAGTCGTGGCACTCGTGTCCTTGAGCAAGACACTTTACCATGCACACTTCGAATGGGACATGAAGACGTTGGTCCCGTGTACTAGGATTGGTAGTGCACGTAAAAGCACCCTTGTTTACAGGTTTCAGGCTTGTGAGCTACAGTAATTAAGTTCACATACGATGCATCCTTGGTTTCATTACCAGATATATATGTGTAAAAAATATTAATGACACAAATAACCAATACTTTTCAAACGTTGGCTTCCTTATAGTTGTTTGTTTCTTTTTCTGCAGTTCGAAACAGATCAATGAATCTAGATGAAGAAATTCAAATGAGCTACACCGAAAAATTCATTATGGGAAAAGAACTCAACAACATCCAGCAAGCTGTCAATAGGAGCAAAACTCTCATTCGCAGAAGGGTAATGTTCAACTTTTCGGGTAAAAACTATATGAAAAGTCTCTCAGAGTTCGGCAAAACTGTTGGGAATTACCGCTGGTTTCCCGGAGGCTTCTGGCAACCAGCGAACTGTAAAGCAAGATGGAAGGTAAATAAATGGACTGCATGCGTTTGTTGAATGCAGAGCTTTTAAAAATGAGGAATATTATTGTTGTTTTTTAGTATTAGAAAAATGCACTTTAGTTGTTTAATTATGGATCTGCTGGTGAGTGGGCCTGTATTGTTATACAATAAATAGTTATGACTCGTGCAATGAATATGGCGGTGCTTAGCAAAATACTGTGTTACGTTCACAATCCGTAACTGGTATCCGGCCTTTCTTTCTTTTTTCATTTTTTCTTTTTTGCTTAGCATGAACTTTTAAGCACTATTTTCTGCATAAGCAGCTCTGTGAACTTGGGTCCTGATCTCAGTGATTGGTGCATGAATTATTTATATCAATGATATGTACATGTTGTGTTTGCTTTATCAGATTTTAAAGTAATAAACAAAAACACTAAATAAATCTTTGAACGGCACAAAGTACTGAGTAATAATTCCAAGTTGAGTTCAAGTCATTTTAGACTAGAAAGAAAACTGTCGTGCATGACAAGACAAACTTAAATGTAGGGTCATAGATTGGTAAACACTAAAAAAATATGTCGACGATAAAAACTTACTTGGTGAGATAGCACTGCAGCTGTTGATAATATACTATTTTGAGAAAGGATTCCCCTCGAAGTAATATGGTTTGGATAAGTCGTCATCCTAAGACATTTGAATCTGAGAAACGATTCATGCATGAATCGCTTCTAATATTTCTGTTGGATGGTATCCGTCCGCGAATGCTGCGGCCAGAGATGCGGCTGGTATCCGCTCTCACCTCGCCTAAACGTGGATGGATTCGACGTGCGTATGAACATATCGTGACAGTTCTTTTCTGTTTTCTCAGCAAGTAGACAATGGATTCAACTGAAACTTTCACATGTGAATTTTATTATATAATACTCCATTATAATTTTGTCTGTAATTATGTATTACGTTGAGAACAACTAATCTACGACCCTAACTTTAATACTGACTGGCAGTATTATTAACCTAGATTGAAAAACAAAGTTCACTGGTTCGTTGTGATTTTGATTTCTTTATGCCTATTACTTCTCACAAACGGACCCATTTTAGCCACAGCCGTTGGTTGTCGCTTCTTTTGTGTGTTAGGTGTCGATATTGATGACGTTTTAGCGTTAATTATCTCGTTGCTGATGGTATCCTGCCAAAAAAAAAACAGTTTTGGTTTCACCATCTGCCACGTTGGGAATGCCTCTGAGGGAATTCATTGTTATGATGTTTTTGTGTGTGTTGTTTTCAGTATTAGTGGGATAATCGATTTATTGTCTGGTTGATATATTTTTTGCAGGTAGCTATTCTTATACCTTACAGGAATCGGACCCACCATGTACCCATTATCCTACGGTATCTGGTACCGATGCTTCAGAAACAATTGCTCTCATTTGCTTTCTTCATAATCAATCAGGTAAAGACAAAAGAAGCTTAAAAGGCCTTTTTGCACTACAGAAAATCTCCGTGTTTGGACACGGGTCCGATCCGTGTAATCTGGACTGTCCTTTTCACACTACAACTTTTTCAACACGGTATTGATCTTTTTCGAAACTAAATAACACCGTTTGGGACGGTGGGTTTGAGAACTTTCGATCCGTGTCGAAAATTCCAACACGTGTCGAAAGCCGTAGTGTGAACACCTCTTGGTTCATTTTCGATCCGTGTTGAGCGTGCGTGGCGCCATTCGCACACTATGGAAGTTTTCCGACTGGATCCGTCGGTGGAGGATTATATGAAACATTGCACAATCTATACAGATCGAAAGTTACACGTGTAACCCCCACTAGCTGATTTTGCGCAGAGCTTGTGTGAACGCAGAGCGGATTTGAACCGTGTGGAAATTATAACGAGAACACGCGGATTTGAACCGAGTGTAGATTTCGACACAAGTCGAACGTCGACAGTGTGAACAGGCCATTAGTGTTTACCAACAATGTTCTGTGATGTACTTTAACTATGGCCGATAAAATTCTACAACATCAGACAAATCTAAAGAGTAGACCGGCCGATAGATTCAATAAGTATTCCTACATTGATCAGTACTGGATGAACCGACCGCAATGGTACGGTTTGGGACGGATTCCTATTTGGACGTTAGCAAGCGTACAAGTTAAAAGGGGCACAATGCCTTTGGATTGGGCGCTTTGTGCTATAACGAGCGTTTGTAATATGGTTGGAAAGATTTTAGTAAAGTATAATAAAAATGATTAACATGAAATGTCCCTTGTGTTGGTTTTTGTCCAACTGCATGACAGAGCACGGTCCGCTCTAAGTTGTAGAACCAAAGTTTTTACTCCACAAAATGGCGGACCGTTTCATCCCCTGGTTGTATTTCCAAAGGCAAATTTATGTGTTTTTAATCACTACTCACTTATCACAACATTGTATGTGTTTTAGTCCATGAATACAAACTTCATAAAAAAGGATGAGCAGCAATTCCAAAGAGGAAAAGTCCGAGAAATTTGAACTAAAAGCAATGCCCCTTTAAGATTCCGATTTGGGTCAATTTCACTGTCAGAATCACTTCCATGCACGGACGATTGATACTTTCATTTAAGACATTTAGCGGCAAATTTGTCGGTGATTATTAGACCCCTTGCATTATGCCATCAGACGCTCGAACAGCGCTCTATATGAGATCAAAGAAGAACTGTCATTGGCTGAGAGTTGCGCATGGCGCGTTCGCGCATTTGCACGATTTCAGTGTTTGACCTTAACGATTCGACCTATGCAGAAGGTTTTTATAGCAACAATATATTTTTGGAACCGTATATATTTTCTGGTACGTTACCCCCGTCCGGTAAATTTCCATCATTTAGGTAGCTCTGAACATGTGCAAATTCCCGAAACTGCTGCAACTGGCGTCCCAAAAAGTCTCTCAATAGCCTGATGAAAGTATTCTAATGGCATGTGTACATAAAGACCCTCTTGGTCATGTTCCCTGTATCAAATAAGAATAATGGATGCTAAAATTCCTTGTACAAAAAGGAACCAGACTATTTTTCCTTCCAGCCTCGATTTGGTTACATCGATTTGAGTTGGAGAAATCAAGATGACCACCCCATGATAAAGGTCTATTGTACACACGGAGTGCATGCTGTGTGTGAGTTAGGTTCGGGTAGCTGCACAGGTTTGGAGTCAAGAACCATAATCATACAATGAGTATAATTAAAGGACAGGGGAAAACAATGAAGGAGACTACAACAGAAGTGTCACGTTGAATTGACCATAAACCGTTTTGACCGCATGGGGGCGCTTTCAACGGGGAATTTTCTTGCATCAAAATAATTGCTGTTTCACTATTTGAACTTGTTTTGCATTACGTAAATTCGGTTCACATAAGCCCTCACGTGGTCAAATATGCGGCGATGAATTGAATTGAATTGAATTGAATTGAAATTAAATAAATTGAATTTAACTGAACTGAATCGAATAATCAACCCCATTATTGCTCTCTTTGATTTTAGGGGAATTCGTTATTATTTAACCGTGCCACGTTGCTGAACGTAGGTTACGTTGAATCACTCAAGTATGACGAGTGGGACTGTTTTATCCTGCACGATGTGGACCACTTGCCCCTCAATGAACGGAATAATTACGGATGTGAAGGCATGCCAAGAAGACTAATCTCTGGTGCAGACAGGTGGAAATACAGGTATCTCGTCAACATCTTTCCAATAATTATAATGGTGTTACAAAGGATTGGTAGAGCTGACAAAATAGTCACAGAGACTGTTCATGCTTTGTGTGATCAACCACATACTGTGAAAATTTGAGCTTATATATCCGTTGTGTGAGTGAGGAGAACATATGGTGAAAAACCATGCACAATATTTTCAGCAATGTAAACAATGTAAACTTCATAATCGGTAAGCTTTCAGACTAAAATCAAACAATGACGTTTTATTTCTTTAGCCCCGTAGGTTAAATCTTGGGGCCACGTCACACGAGAACTTGGTTCAAGCCGTACGAGACAACAGACAACCAGTCTGTGACGTGACAATCTTAGAGAAGGAAACAAAATCACATTCCACTCTCAGAAAACAACAATGTGTTTTGTGCTACCGTTTGCATGCATTGCAAAAGCCCATTATTTTATGCACAAGCGCTACTCCTAGAACTATTCGGTTCGTTCCGCTATCGTCTCCCAGACCCTCATAGGTCATCATGTACAAAATCCTATTCGAAACTTTTTCCCCTTCACGTTTATGCACCTGGACTTCTCTTTTGAAAACGGAGCTCGCCAAAATTAGGCTCTATGTTCATTGTTTTCACAGTGAGCTCGGGGTGGGTCCAGAAAATCCACTCCGCAAAAAAAAGGTGCAAAAAATGATAAATTCCCATCGTTTATTCGGAATCGTCGCCTTCCGATAACAAAAATGGCCGCCGTCGCTTGTATCAGTGGTGTGCTGCGCGCAACGCTGGTTCACAACAACCAACGGTTTACGATAAGCCATGGATTATTGTGGACCAGTGTTGCGCACAGAATACTATTGAATACCAGCTTAAGGCATGTCGTGGACCAGCGTTGCACGCAGCGTACCAGTGATACAAGCGACGGCGGCCATTTTTGTTATCGGAAGGCGACGATTCTGAATAGCTCACTGTGAAAACAATGAACACATAGAGCCTCAATTTGGCGAGCTCCGTTTTCAAAAGAGAAGTCCAGGTGCATAAACGTGAAGGGGAAAAAGTTTCGAATAGGATTTTGTACATGATGACCTATGAGGGTCTGGGAGACGATAGCGGAACGAACCGAATAGTTCTAGTAGTACACAAGCGCCATCTTAAAAAAAAATACACCGCAATGTATCTTGGGAAACCGAGTACAGTTACCAAAAAAGATTAAGCTGCCAAGATGGCACCATGCTGTATAGTTTACATGTAACTAAACGAGATTGTATAGTTGTGTACCGCATTCTTTCAAACAAACTTATGTTATTTTTCTGTTTCTTCCCCACCACAGTCTAGAGTATCCTAGTTTCTTCGGAGCTGTTACTGGATTGACAAAAGAAAATATTCAACAAATCAACGGTTTTCCAAACGTCTACTGGGGCTGGGGAGGAGAAGATGACGATATCCTCAAACGTCTTATGGCAAAAAAAATTGAAGTCAACTTTACCAGGGGAAAACTCGGATATTATAATGTGATCAAGCACCACCACAAAAGTGCTCCTAAACTGCCTGAAAGGTAACGCAGTACCAGATTTTGTTTGAGTTTAATTTTTTGTGTTCCTTCTAATTCTCTGTATTTCTTTTGCGTCGATGAAAAATGGCCACATTTACAACCTGTCCAAATTAGTGTGTACACAGTTCTCCGTAAAGGGGTGGGGGACAATCGAACCTCCGGAGGGGCAGAATCTCCCGCCTCACCCGGGACCAAGTTGGTCCCAACCATTGAGTTTTGCGTGTGCGTGATTCTGTTTCTTCACAATACTTTAGTTTAATGAAGTTTGTGGCTATAAATATAATGCCATATTTTTGGGAAATTAAAATTTAGCCATGAAATATTATATACGAAAGGAAAAAAAATCGACAAAGAAAACCCGGTTACTTGTAAACAACTAAGCATTTGGCCAACCGACCTTCATGTTATCATTAAACCTATATTATCGCACAAATTCGGGCATGATTGGAAAATTGGGTTTTTAAAAAAATAAGCATCCTCGTCCCCGATTTTATTTATGTTTCATTGTTAATGTTAACAAATTATGTTGTTATATAAGCATTGAAATTGTATTAGTAGGGGAGATGGCCTTAGCTTTAGTTGTATTATATAACAAATATTGTATAAAAAAATTGTAATTTTTGTATTTTTTTTCTATGACTTTATTTGCATAGAACTTGAAAAGAAAAAAAGATTTCGCAAAAAAAAAAATGCCTAGTCTTCGTTGGAGTTGTTTTCTCGTTTTCGATACGCCCGAGACTTGCACTAACACACACTTCGGACGTATCACAACGCAATTGTTGGACGGGACCCTTTTCATGGTGCGTTGGGGGATAGTATTAAAAACCGATGTTTGTGTGATTATCGAGACAAATGCAATTTACAAATTTGATTCCTATTTTGGCAAAATAAAGTGTCATGTGTTAAAATTGTTCTGTGAGAGTTATCGCTAGTTAATTTGTATGTGACCTGCTGTACTTTTCTCTGCATAACTTGTATCACAGAGTGTTTAACAACTACACTAGAGTACGAAAGAGTTAAGGGGTAATTGACAGACCTCTTAATTTTGATTGAGTACAAGTCATTATTATGACTTACCTACTTATAAATATGAGATGTACCTCATAAATATACCTTGTATATAAATGATGAGTTATTTGGCACAAGTTGTAATGACGTATGCTAATGCATAATGAGATATAATTCCTAATCATGACTTATGCTAATTCATAGTTGTTATAAGTCATTTAAATGCTAACTCATAACTATGAGATACAAGTCATGACTCACAATCATGACATTCTGTTTTCGTTTCCTTTATTCGTTTGTTCCCCACCCCATTTCCCTTCCCCTGATTCGAGCTTGCCTCTTGTAACTGAGCATGCACGCTCTTTTGCTCCTCTTCATTTTTGTCTGTCTTTTTTTAAAACAAGACTCTGAAAAACACTTAGTATAATCAGTGTATGGTATGACAAAAATAATTGTACTAAAGCTTCTTTCTTTCTTTTGCAGACATAAACTGCTAAGCAAAGCAGGACAACGTCTTCAGAACGACGGTCTGAATAATGTGCAGTACAAACTGCAGTACATAGGACTTCACGCGCTCTATACAAATATTTCTGTTGATATATGGAAGCTATAGGCTATGATTTTAATTATGGAGATAAGGGAATTGGGAAATTTTAGGTGCGGAATAGAACCTTCGAGTCGCTACAGTCCCGACCGTTTTATACCCGTTTCTCTTATTGAAAGTACTGACTGTGACACAAACAGAAGAACACGACTGTCGTCCAGTTATTAACAATTGGTGGCGCCATACCGAACCAATAGTCCATTCTTATGTCTGTGATTCACAACCAGCTGGAGCTAAAGTGCCACCATAAAGCAAGGAAACTCTATCGTGCCACACACACTGGATAAAGACAAATCAATGCATGCAGAGTGAGTATTCGTTTTACAATATTGGTGTAATTATTTTGCTTTAAACACCTGTTGCAAAACTTGTTCAAGACACATCGTTCAGAAGTCGGTTAGTTGTTACTGCAAAGCAAGATTAGTGTGTGCTGTTGCAACCAGTGTTGCTACTCTGAACAAATGTTTTTCCTTAGATGACCACCTGAAATTTCCCAAGATATCCCAAGCATTCAAAAATTCATACAAAACCCCTATAATCATAGTAAGTTGCATAAGTTCGTCTAGGAAATCAATGATATAATATTCAAAATGTCACAAAAGGTGCAATAATTTCAACTTGGAGTCTTTGTTCAATACACTACAAAAACAGTACAATGAATTGTGCATGCCCAAAATACAACTGGAGCAGCACATTGCAGAAGCCATGTACGTAAATACATGTACAAGCGCTTGCGGCCACGCACGCGCGCTATATAACACTTGACTACATGCATTTAGTGCGTGCACTGTAGTATGGAGTGCCTCATTTACTAAATAAAATATAATAAAAAAACAAGCTTAAAAAAACAATACTTGTGACACATGAGCGAATATTCCCAAGATTTGGCCTTTTTATGATTTTTTTGCCCCAAGTTCCCAAGATGGGTATAAATTTTCTCAAGATCTTGGGAAAAATTCCCAAGCAGTGGCAACACTGGTTTCAACACAGTGTGAGAGAGTGGTATACATGATTGTGTGCACCAACATGTGGTTTCACCAACAGGGGGCGCTCTCTTGAGAAAAATAAAGGAACAATTTCTGTGAAGTACTGTTATCGAAGTTATACTCGGTTCGGTTTATTAAAACACAGAGGAGCTGAAAAAACTACTTACACCATTGCTGGAGCAGTGGACTGCTTTAAAAAGATCGTTTTTAAACTAAAGTTGGTTTATTTGGAGCAGGTCTACAAATATTTTTTGTTGTACCACTGTCACCACAGTATTATACTTATTTTAAAGATTGTGAATTTGATTGGTTGAAAACCTATCACGTGATGTGCTGCAATGGGTTTTGTACACCCTCAGGGGCAAATGGCACACTTGGCTTTGCCTTGCACGTGAGTTATGCTCCCCATAGACACTGCAATTATTTAGTTTTTGAATCGTGCACCAGCGCGCTGGTACCCGTCACATTTTCAAGGTCTCGCGGTACAGCAATATTCACTGACAGTAGCAGGTGGCCTTAGCATAAACAATAAACTTTTTAATTACTTTTCTTTAAAATTTATGTTACAAACACTTGGGAGAACGGGGAAAAAAGCACATTGAGTGATACAACTACATGTGTAATGGACCAGAAACCGATTGCTAAGGTTTTTATTTGTAAATTTTATAGTGGCTAAAAAATACCTAATTTAAATTAAGAATTTCTCAGTTTCACTGTAAAGTAGTTTACAATGAGATGAATGGTTTAATTTTACAAACAGGCTTACACCGTCTTACAGCTGTTGTCCTTTTCTTTTCTTTTTTTTGGGGGGGGGGCATTTTAGAAACTATAAAATGGACCATCATCTTACTGTTCTTGAGGCATTTTTTATGAATCTGTGGAAACGGACAAATGAGCTCAGCCTATGGGGAAATCTAAAACAGAAATCCAGCCATATTTGCATGCAAGAATTAGGTTCTAAGGACACTTTCTCGCCGGATTTTACATGTGATAAAACTTTATCATCGTTTTTTAGAACATTCATTTATCTCTTAATTTTCACCTACAAAAATGTACCCAATTTACTCTTCTTTTTTTTCCCAAGAACAAATTGGCCAGGTCATTTGTTTTGATTTTGTGAAAATTAGACTCAACATGACGTGAAAGAGGCAATGTTAACATAATAAGGGTCAATACATTGATACAATCATGAACAATGGCGCTTAGTTTTTACTTTTTTTTGTACACGTGGTTTGTTTTGAAATGGAAAAGGGCAATAGTAAAATAGTCGTTGTTATAATTGCTTGGTCATTGTTTGTTGCACAAAAAGACATTGTGAAATAATGTCTGCAATTTGTTGGCAACTCATTGTAGGTTTTGCTAATTGATTCTGATAGTCAAGCCAATTTGATTCTGTCCTAGCTAGTATTGTTTTTTATATCCCACCTTAGTTGTCATATTCTCCTAGTATTTTGTTCAAATGTTCAACCGACATGCATTTCCTTACTTGTTAGAATAACTCCCTTGCAGCCTAATTTGGGCTAAACTGGGATGTTGTGGGAAAGTGAAGTTAGGTCAGGTGGATAAGGTGCCAAAAGGAGCTTATTACCTTTTACCAGTTCTTCTCATTTATATTTGATTTATTTGTGTTTTTAATAGAATTCTCCCAATTTCCCTCATAGTGAGGCTGCAATAATCACAAACATTGCTTTATTTTCTTGGGGGGGGGGGCATACCTGACAAGCTGTGCTTTTTATGCCCCCTCGACCTTCCTCTGTTTTCATGTTATTGTTCTTTCCTTTTATTGTTCTGTTGACTTTGTATATAAACTTATTTATTTATTCCTATTCCTGTAATAACTATTTCGTGTCTTACAATTGTCTATTAAAGGGGCACTGTCGTCATGATCAAAGCAGGCCCGTGGCTGCACATGGAATTATGAACTCTCACTCAAGTTACTGCATGCGTGCGCCCACCCCATGTGTCATATCTATGGAGTGTGTGCGCGCGGGTGCAAACTGGGTTAGAGTTTATAATTTAATTCTATGTACAGCCACAGGCCTGCTTTGCTCATAACATATTGCTCCTTTAAATGTATTGTACAGGATTGGTAAGGATAAACAAAAACAGCTTTGTTATTTTAGTCTGAAAGCTTACCAATTATGAAGTCATAACGAGAAAACATCTATCTGCAAACAGCTGATTTCGGGTGGTGTAAATTTTGATTTTTTTATTGGTATCTATATAAGACAACACACCATAGGTGTCAATTTTAACACCCCAGTTTTTGCAGTGGTGACTTTTTCGTACATAATGTAGTATGTTTTTGGAACTAGAAGAGGGTAGTCTAGTATTGTTGTTAAATGGTCATTATGGTATTGCACAGAGACAACGTGAAATAGTGGATAATGCAGTTTGTCGGCAACTCATTGAATTGCTTGCTTTTTAAAATGTGTTAAAAAGCAAATATGAACATGCATCATTTAATTAGTATTTTAACTTAGAGGTATATTTTTTGTGATGGGCTACATTAAAATGACAGTCATATCATTGAATTGTTCATGTTGTTTTATGAACTGGAATATTAAATGTTTTCTTTAGTTGAAAACCTAATAAATCACATTTAGTGGTCACGATTATGTTTTTGTATGAAGTGTCGAGTCTGGGTCGAGAAGTCTAGTGCGACTGCGCCAGGCTCTCATGTTCCCAGAGGGAGGGGGTGGTCTCGGTCACGACACTTTTGATCGGGACCAACTTCGTGAAGCTGTTCCACAGATAATTGTTAAGCTTTGCAGATACATTTTGTTGGACAATTTGCTTTCGTCCGCTTCGGTCTCTCCGTCTCTCAGGCAAGGTGTCTATAGACTCACGATCTTGAGCTAATCAGGGCACAAGAGGGCCGTATTCCAGCTTCAGTGTGGGTGCACCGCACTAAATGGAGAGAAACTCGTGCGCGGAGCCTCGCCAATAAAATGTAAACTTGTTTTCTGTAAATCAAAGATTTGAAAGTCATGGCTTTTACGGATTGTTGAAAAATGGTCTAATATTGTGCCCCGGGGTTGTTGACTTTCCACCTGGAGTATTTGGGGGTACACAAGTCCTCTAAAAACGGCACTATTTTTTGCTAAAAGGTGTTGGATATTTTTTCCAAGATGGAGTCTGACTAGTTTACACGTTCAGAGGTGTTTTTATTTTGAATGAGAGCCTACTCAAAAGCCAGAAATTGAAAAAAGAAAGAAAAAAGTTTAGTTTTCAGAAAGTATATTTGGTTGTTTTCAAGAGGCTAAAAGAGATTTTAAAAGTGTTTTTAATATTTTAGCATTTAGCGTTGGTTGCTATTGTGGGGGGGGGGGGGCTTATTTACTGTGTTGCACCTGCGTTGCTCTCTTGTCCACTATTCGGCGCCGGGAAAGCGTGTATGACCATGTACGAGTGGGAACCCACTAAATAAACTCCCATAGCATACAGTGAAAAAATGCTAAATATTAAAAAATACACAAACAGTACTTAGAAGTCTCACAGCTTTTTACAGTAATGGGGAAATTATCAATTGACTCTTGAACTTTTATCCTCAGCTCAATCTGACATGGGGAGTTCCAAGGCCCGTCTAGTTATTCACCCTCCAAATAAAAACACCCCAAAACCGGTGTAATTATTTTCCAAACGTCCGAGCATCAATCTTGAAAAATTTCCTTGCACCTCTCGGTTAATAGGACCATTTATTTTAGGTCCTATGTTTTCCAAAATACCTCAAGTTGGAAGTTAACAACCCCCAGGTCACAATTGGGCAAATTGTTTACACTGTATCCCTTGGGGGGGGGGGGCTCTCAAATCTGTCTAGATTATAATACTTTCTGGGCCTACACAATATTAATAAGGCCGACGCTGTGTTCTCCATATTTAGTGGGGTGCTTCCTAGGCAAGCGTGAACGCACTTGGTCAAATCTAGGTCGAGTTACTCCTGGCTTCGTTTCTGCCATCGTGCCATGAAACAGAAATTGTTTACTCTAAGCCATTTATGATTAATCGCTGTGTATATTACTTTTAATTTTGGCCACAGTTTAATGACTATTCAGTAGAATTTTTAAATATCAAATCCAACCCCAAATTATGAAACCTCGTTCCCATGTTAACCTCGCAGACGTATTTACAGCACGAAATACCAATCAATCAGTGAAGACTTTCTGCTTATTTCGGAGCAACTGATTCAAACTTTTGAAGTATTTTTTTGTATTTGCGTAAATCCATCTTCCCTCAAACCATTGTAGATAAATTATCCTGCAGGTGTACACCGCACCTACCCCGGAGAATGCTTTACATTCTGGCCATAAAAAATCATTACACATTCGGTCGTGCAGTCACAGTAATGACACGCATTTAGACCATCGGCCGTCCAGTCGTATCTTACAGTCTTGTTCTCTTCAACGAGGGTTTACTCAGTAACCACTCAAAAACGAAGATAATAATACCAACTTGCAATTTTTGCTTGTTCCCACGCTCAAATGTTGCACATTATTTCGTAATTTGACGACAAAAATCGCCCTAATTTGTGCAACGATATACGGTAACTGAGTCAGGCGCGAGTAGGTTGTCCAATGAAATTTGGTCTCTCATCAGGCAATTGACCAATCAAAATTAGTCTTATGGAAGCGTGCGGATGTACGAAGGAACGCGCTGCGACGTATTATGTAGAAGCGAAGCGCATTTACGAATTTGCACAATTTTGAGATTGCGCTGTTATTCTGCATTCCCAGACTAGCACTGAATCTGAAAATTGAGCAAAATTTTGCGCAATCTCCATATTGTGCAAATCTATAAAATGCGCTCAGCATAAACAAAATTTTCACGCAGCTGGATGTCATGTGGGCAACATGTCAGAAAAAGACAGCGAGAAGCAGTCAAATTTACAGTGTTATGCCCATTTGTGTGATGTTCATGAAGCCTTTACACCTATAACTGAAACATAGTGGACAAAATTCAGACAATGTGTGCAGATTTGGAAGGAACTTCACGGAAAATCAGCTGAAATAGCGAGGTGTTTCTTGCAAGATAGTGGCGGTGATGGTGCAGCTTGCGCTGCAGTAAGTTAGTACCTAACGCAACGATGGTGGTTTTCCCCCTTTTCATCAGAAGGGTTACCAATATTTCACGGATGCTACAAAACAAAGACGGGCTGTACTTGCCAGGCAGAAGCTAAATAAGGAACGTGTGCCTGCTGCTGAAGGTTAGAGAATCAATTGTTTCAAGTTATATATTGAACATTTATTTTTGACATTCGTGACTGCATTCTCTTGCTCTTATTATATAGACTTACTCTGAGATTGGGTGGCTAGCTGCGAAACTGTACCGCAGTAGCTATTGTGTTCGCTACCAACATTTCTATTTTTTAAAGTTTTATAGAGCTGGGGCGGTGAGTCAAAATAAAAAAAAACCAAGAGGTGTTCATGCACGTATTGCACGGACATAGGTATAAAGAACATGTTGGGCATTCAGACCCATATTTGTTCACAGTACTGTTTGTAGCCCTGATGTCTAAGGTTCATGACCAAGACTCAAGAGCTACGTTTATCAGCTACACTAAGTCTTGGGTAGGTGCAGTGATCAGTAACCCTCCTCCCAGTCCCAGTGGCCTTTGCACGAAGGGTAATGGCTTGTATTGTGTACATTTTCTGTACTAACTAGTAGTAGTAACTACAGGCGATATGACTAATGAGCCATTTCTGTCGGAGTGTCCATATTTGCAAGATTTTCAAAATTTTTACAAATAAAAAAAATTCATAAAAAGGGAACAGAAATTGTCTCCATGAGTTGGGAATTAATTATAGCACTGAATAAATTATTTAATTCCTCAACAGATCGACAAAAAAATTCACAAGAGACTGTCGAGTTGCCAGTTTGAAATAAATTGCTTGTAGTGACTTCCATAAAATGGTTCCCAGTTTTTTTTTAAAACTGTTTAGCTTGTTTTTGTTTAAAAAGTATTATTATTTACATTTTAGAAAAATCATTGGTGCCAAAAGTGTTATTTGAAGAGGGACTTAATTATTATTATTTTTTTTCCCAACCAGATCTCAGTGAATCTTCTCACATCAGAGAGGAGGACTCGGAGCCTGCTGAAAAGAGAATTTGAATGCTCCAGTCAAGTTCTTCAATGAAGAAAGAGGGAACCTTATCATCTGCTCATATTTTACCGAGAGTTTGCATCATTTGCCATGAAACTCGGTATTCAAACACTTTTTACAGCCCAAATCGCACATTCCACATTTAACCATGAACAATGTGTGTACAACCCTGCACCCCCCCCAAAAAAAAGTTGAAGTAAATAAATAAAATAAAATACACGTAATCAACTTATTCATGTATGTGTTTGGTTGGGTAAAATGGTAGCTGTAGGGCTCTTCTTGTCTGTTTTGGGGAAAAAAGGGGAGGAGCAGGTGATACTGATGGCTACATGTACAAGATATTTTTTATTTTAGTAGTTCTAAGACCTGTGCATGTACTATGTAATTACGCAAATTCTCTAAATTGGCAGTGCATGTGACAGGACCATCAATTTAAAGCTAAGTTTCTTTTCAGAACCACATTAATTGAAAGTTGCATGTGCAATGTTATGGTCAACAAACAGTAGTATTTCAAATGAGATTTAAAGGTTTGTGATGAGAAGTAATCAGGTGAAGTGTTTCTTGTAACAAAACACTGTGGTCTGTTCTGAACTTAGGAGTTCTGAAAAGAACCAGGATGCATCACAGTACAAAATAGAAACAAAAAAATCACTCATTTGCTTGCCACAAATAAGCATACCTTTCAGTATAATTATGGTTAGCTTTTTTTAATGAAATGACAACGGTCCAGTAAGCAACAATTCTGCTACTTACAGGTTTTGTAAAATTGGGCCCAGACTGTCTGACTAGAAATTGGTAATCTAATCTGAGACCATTCTCCATCACAGTCAACTTTCCTAGCACATCACTATTTTTAAATACTTACTTTAACTTTTTGTATTTTTTTACAACTACCATAGAGCATCTTCATGTATATATTATTTTTAAATGGAAAATATTGAAAAGGACATTAACGTTGCATTTACATTTCAATTCTTTATCTTATCACACTTCATTAATAATCGATACACACATTTTGTATTATTCAAAGTGTTGAAATAAAAGGTTAACATCTGTTAAATGAGCATTCCTTTGTCTTTATGCACACAAACCATGACCATTATGACATGATATTATGTGGTTCTTTTTGTAAGTTATGAGTTTGTTATTCATACAGGGGACTGTTTTAAAACTCATACAGAGCTGTGGTGTGAAATTTAAGCAAAATTTAATGCACAAAGGAATGGGTTTTTTTAACACATGATAACAACATTTGTAGGACATATTTTCTACAGAAAATGATTTGTAGGGACAGGAAAATTCAAGTACAAAACCTAATAATTTATTAAATTCAGCATTCATATTTTTGATTATGCAAGTTGAATTGACATTCAATAAATTCAAAGATGGAAATATCTGAGGCTTCTTACTTTTTCTAAGGGCTGTTTTGACATACTTTGTGGGTTAAAAAGTATATCAAAAACTCCAGTTATTTTACAATCAACATGAAATAGTTTGCTTATTTATTTGGCAAGACTGAACCCCCCCTCCCCCAGTCAGGTTTTTTATACTTGTGATGTACCCCATTCCTTTCCATGTGTTATACCTGAATTGTTAATTGCCTGGAAATAGTGTGTTAAAGATTCAACAATTTCACAATGGATCAACTGGCCTATAGCATATTCCCCACCACATAAACACCAAGTACAGTTGAAAATTAGTGTTCCAATAGTTGATATAAGCATACAAACTTTTAGAAATGCTGTTAGCATACATGATCTTTAAAATTATAAAGGTTTCCACATCATAATCTGATTTTTTTTTTTTGGGGGGGGGGTAAACTGTGCCTAGCTGGAGAAAGCCTCTCTTTCTTTGGTCAATTGAGGGCGCTGTTTTTCTTATGTTTTTCCTTATGTTCAAAAATGTGACATTTTATCCGTGAATTACACATTAATGTGCAACATTTGAGCGTGGGAACAATTGGATTCTTGCTCAGACACATATTATCTACAACTGGGCTAAGTTTCATGCAAACCCTCTCCGGAGAGAACAAGAATCGTTTTCTAGAAGGATTTCAGAGCCACGGCCCATAGTCTAATTTGGACACGATCAGTGTTCCAGTTGCACCACGTACACTTCAGAAATTTCCAGTCGCAAAGCGCCAATAATAATTGCTTGTCTGCATTGATTCTAAAGTTCTCTATCGATATAGAAACAGGAACAGTGATGACGTATCTTCTTTTTTCCCTCAGCTAGGGACCAAATCCTAAAGCTGTTAAGCGAAAAAAAAGATTGCTTATAACAATAGTAACTGTTGAGAATTTGCAGGGAGCCAGTCAAATGCGATACACATTAGGTTTTTTGTAGAATTTCTGCTGGTACCCTGTATCTGCTATTACCCGATACTTTTCTGCTTAGCAAATTTGTGGGCTTGTCAGCTTTCTGACAATTCTCATCATCTTAATAAAAAAAAAACTTTACTGATAGATAATCGATAATATCGATCACTAGGGTGTTTTTTTAACAGGTTCTCTTCCGGTGGAATCCTAATTCAAGATGAAGACAATAGGGTCAAACGGGGACCTTGGGAAACATCGACCCGCTTGGGGTTGGGGTTGACACCTCGTTTGGCCCTGGTCATTACGAAGACTATTGTTCACACTCGACCCCGGTAGCCTACATCTTTATATCATAGACTTGTACACAAGTCCCGTAATAAAAAGTTTCTTTAAGATTTTAAAAGACATTGTCATCAGGTTGTAAATTCTGTGGCTTTGAGTTTGAGGTAGAACATCCTGGTGGTTATTCCTTCTGAGATGTCACCGAGAAAAATTGGATATCCAATATCTTATGAACGGCTCCTTGTAAACTAGACTTGATTTCAAGTCTGACATCGCCGTTATTTATCTGCATCAACCACGAAATTACCCCCCCCCCCCCCGCAGAATGGCTATCGCACTCGTGATCGAAGGTCCCGTAATAAAAAGTTTCTTTAAGATTTTAAAAGACATTGTCATCAGGTTGTAAATTCTGTGGCTTTGAGTTTGAGGTAGAACATCCTGGTGGTTATTCCTTCTGAGATGTCACCGAGAAAAATTGGATATCCAATATCTTATGAACGGCTCCTTGTAAACTAGACTTGATTTCAAGTCTGACATCGCCGTTATTTATCTGCATCAACCACGAAATTACCCCCCCCCCCCCCGCAGAATGGCTATCGCACTCGTGATCGAAGGTTAAAAGCGGGGTTAATTCACAAGAGGGCACTATTTCAGGCAATATTGTATTATCAGGAGACAGAAAACAGACTCGGGACCAAGTCTACTTTTAAGCGGGTATAAAACCCTTTTTTTGCTAGCCAAAAATATGCCATATACTGTAGGCCTATCTTTCATATCAAGAGGACCACTTCAATAATGAATGGACAAACTAACTGCCTGAAACATACGAGGAAATGAGCAGTGGTCATCCGTGCTGGATTCCTGGCAAAAATCCAAAGTGTGAAATCAACATTTTTATATTAACAACGATTATTAATGTAGGGTCATAAATTGGTAAAATGAATTGCCATAAAAACAACTTACTTGGTTAGAAGCACTGCGTCTGTTGATAGTATAAACTATCTTGAGAAAGGATTCCATTCGAAGTAATATGGTTTGAAAAAGATTTTCACTCAGAATCTTGGTGATAAATAATTTTTCCTTTTTTAAATATATCAGCATTACGTTTGGTTCTACAATAAACGGATGTGTGCGACTTCGCAGACGCTGTATTCAATGATTTTGTATTTATTTGTATAAGTGTTAGCGCCCCCATGTGTTTCATTTGTTCAAGTTTAAAGAATCGCTAATTTTTTTGGTCCAAATTGTTGTCGAGTCTAGATGCCCACCAATAGTGGTGGAACCTTATTCGGTACATATACATAAGGATCTAAAATCTGATTATTTGAACAAAAAAGTCGGTCGATGAAAATTGGATATAAATTACCGAAAGTGCCGACCGCGCAGACGAGTATCACCGGCCGTTGGCACCATGGACGCACCGGCACTCAGGCCCAGACAGCCGGGCGGCCACCTGGCGTGAAACACGCCATGTAAATTATTATAACAATTATGACAATACACACCAATAAATGAACGGTGTGTACATTGGGTATACCATACATTCGATACACCGTGGGTTCTTTACTAATGATGGCAGACTTTGCAAGCCAGAACACTAACCCTTGGTGGGTCATCCGGGGGCGCCATTTTACTTCCTTACATTTTGGGGATTGACTGACGCTGAGAATGGAAGACGTATCCGGAGCAATGGCTGTGACCGGAACGCCGGGCGTTCAACGTTGTCGTTGCAGCCAACGGCCATTTAGCCATAGCCGAAGTCTCTTGATTGGACTGGCTCTTTACAGACAGCGAAGTAAGTCAGTTTTGGACGGAGGTGTATTTCAATGTGAAAGTACACAGCACTTCATGTGACCCGCTCTCTTCCTCTTTGTTATGCCGAAACTTAGATTTTTCGAGTAACACTTTTGCTATAAGAGCCTAATTAGAATTCCAAAGAAAGACAAAGTTCGGACATTGTGTGACGTCATGAAGAAACACTTAGGGAAACCATTGCTATATTGAACCCTTTCTCTAGGGTTGAATATATTTTGTGAATTCACGTCTTGCATCGTGAGCGCACTACATGATGTAGTGTATTCGTGATGTACGACCTGCCCTGGATCTGGCAGGTGGCTTTCGCATGTTAATCCTTGGAAACCGTCAGTCTAAAAAAGGGTGTTTATTGTAAGTGGTGTTTGAAGCCTTGCATGGTTTGGATCATAAGAAATACCATAGTAGTAAACTTGCGCGTACCACCATATAAAACTCTTTTGGGAGAAGTGTCACACAGAAGAGAGCCGGTGGTCTCGACATCTTGAACGGGATAACTCACCTGAAGATGAGCAGAGTATACTGTTCGAAACGTCGAGACCACACCGGTTCTTTTCAGATCCAACAATTCTCTAAAGAGTTTTATACACTATGGTTGTACCCGCAAGTTTACTACTATAATTTTGTTTTTCCTTTTATTGTACTTTGGAGAAGTTGAACAAGTCCCCTTCAAGCTTCCCGTACGCAAACAAGAATAATTATGCATTGGTTTCATCCATGGAATTCCTGTTTGTCATTTTAAACAAAGACAGTGAAATGGTTTTCTGGTTTATCAATATTGATTATCATCTGTCACCGCGATTATCAAAACAATAGTGTCTCGCCATTGTTTTGTCACGGGTGCGTAGACCTCGTTTTGAACATCCTGTCCACCGACAAGTTGTGTGGCTCAACCAGCGCATTGATGGGGAAACGCGCTACGATGGGTTTTGCTGTCCCGCTCGGCCGACATGGGCAAGTCTAGCGTTTGATATGCCGGTCATTGACCCTAGTGCTTCACTACACCAAAATGCAGCAATCTACTAATAGCACAGAAACGTCCAAATTGACACCGACATTTTTTCATCAGAGGGAGTTCAGAAGGGCGTCAAATCGTTACAAGGGTGGTCGGTTACCAACGATGTTTCATTCCCCGTAATCAATTGAGACATATTGTAAGCAAATTATTCTGAGTTGTATCGATAGCCAAGTTAGATACAATTCATTCTTTTGAACAGGTTAGTTTTGCATTTCAGTTTTTGACACTCGTCTGGATTTAGGGTGTTTCATCCATTCGAAGAAAGTTCCCTGAAAATAAACCAATCTTTCCATATGCTCTGATGAACAAATTAGAAAGTCTCCCTGATTTTTTTGAACTTTTCCCTTATTACGTTGATCCAATTCTAAATATCTCCCTGATTGTTGCACAAAATCTCCCTAATTGTAAGATGCAAATATTGGCATGCTCTCTGCCCTGGTCTTGGCCTTGGTGCCCCTTCGATTTTCCAATGGAAGCCATTGGCAAAATTCAAATTGTATCCACAACATTTCGTACACGCCTCCCCCATTCAAACTCCCAGCTGGACTTCCAAACAGTTACTCCCTGACTGTTGCACAACATCTCCCCGATTGCAAGATACAAATGCTGGCAGCTCTTGTAGTGAAGTTCCAGTCTGCAGACTGTTCTAGAACTTCTAATGCCGTTAAGTAAATTTTGTGAGTGGGCAGTTCCCCCCCCCCCCTCCCCAAGCTGATGTCTGTGTGGCACATCTATATTTAATGTTCCTTAAAAAAAAAAAACTCTTAGAAAATAAGGTGAGAAGATTGAGTTCCTAGCACGCAATATTAATGGCCCCTTTTTTTAAACTGAGAACAAGGGGGGATGAACAGACAAATAATGAATATATTTATTATGTACACACAATTTTTTACCTAAATTAAACTTCCATTGATCCGCTGAGGCAAAGCTGCATGTACACCATGTACATAATAGTGTTTGCAAGCAGCAGTGACCAATATTATATTAATACGAAGTGATAGTCACTAAAAGTATGTCGTAAATAGGTCGAATTTTCAAGCAAGATGCCGTATTAACCTCAAAACAGTCTTCGGACCGTCTGTGGCGCAAGTGACTGTTAAGGAATATTAAATCCCCCTTCCCGAAATGCCCCTGTGCCGACCCGCCAGTACCTCCCATATGTATATTTATACAGGAATGGAACGCACCGAATCAACTGGACAGCAATAAGTGATATATATTCACCCTGGTCTAGCCACTTTTATTATCGACTAATCGAATTACAATTTGAAAGCGTAAGTCCCCGTAAGTGTCAGCGTGTAGACACACCGAAGAAGACCGGGGACTTGACGACAAGCGACCCGTGGCCCTAAGGGTCGGCGGGCAGAAGTCAACCGCTAGCACCCTCCCCGCAACGTGGGGTCCCCGCTGTCAGCTGAACTATGAAAATATTGTTCTTCGGTGGTCCTCTGAGGCCGACCGTGGGTGACCTGCGGATTAGGGAACTTGACCTCGGGGTCACGACTTCAGGAGGGGTGTGTAGATAGCATAACAACAGTGACTTTAGGATCATTCGGGGTCGTTGTGTCAGTTTAGCGTGCAGTGCCCAAGGAGTGGTTCAGATTTTTATGGAGGGAGAGAACCCTAACTTTAAGTAAAGCGTCTTATATTTTTTTGTCCAGAGAAAAGCCATGGTCTAATGCCAGTATTTAGAATCAAGGCAAAATACTTGCTAAAATCTCACCTAGGTGGGGCCATTTTGTTTTCTTGCCACACATAGCCAACTCGATCAAACGGAAAAGCCCCCAGTTTGGCCACTTTGGCCCCAGTCATCCTTATAGCGCATAGGGAACCAGACAAGAGGGCCACCTCTGCACTGTCTGTGCTGACTTTTCATGGTTTTCATCTACACGGCCGAAACAAAACCCTTAGCGACACCATCATCCTGCCAGCGGCTTGACCAGCATGTCGGCCCGATGGTCGAACCGCAGTCCGCCGCGATCGCTTCTCTAAACACCTATACAAAAATTAATCGGCACAAATTTGTATCTTGTTCGTTCGGTTCACCGGGCAGTTATCAAAGCAGTGGCGTGTAGCCGTGGGGACTGGACGGGAGATTTAGCGTTTCGTCCCCCATGGTGTGTCGGTATATTTTTAACCCGCGTTTATTTACTCACTATGTTGAGGCCGCGGAACAGACGGGATGACCACGTTACTTCTCGAAAAGCAAATACAATCACTGCAATGAAGCATTATATAGTGAGACTCGTGAAACTTCTGCACATAAATCGGCGGGAATGTTGGGGACAGGGCCATTCAAGTTTCATTTCTTAACAAGGCATTTCATTGGAAAGTCTTCGAGGTTATTTGGACGGAGTATCAAAGCATGGATCGGGGGGGGCATCAAGGCTAAGACAAGGAGCAACTTCGCAGGTGCAATTGCCTCCTTTGACGTACGTGTTGTTCATATTGTGCAGTTGTTGGTTGTTGGTCATTGCTCAATGGTTCTGCCGATAAAGTAATGTGAAGGCATCTCAACCTTCGTCTCAGAACCAAAGCTTCTCCTAAATGAAATGTCAGTCTCAAGGTTGAAACCCGCCAATAAACCTAATACTCGGTACTTTATTTCAAGAGACAATTACCAAATTCTTGGAAGGTTTCAACACAGGTACTTATTAAAGAGAGTAAAATTTACGTATGGAAATCTCTCGTCATACAAGGCGTTGTGAAAGGAGCGCGGAGAAGAGATTTTTTTTTAAGTCGACCAAAGAAGACTCGTGCTCCAGATCTTGAGGTATGGTGCCGGCCTCCCTTAATCTACACCACCACTGGTACATATTTGCCCTGATTTTTTTCCCCTGCTAAGACCACACGATGACAGACATAAGTGGCCCTGAGTTTCTCAAACACAAGCAAGCGCAGGGATCAGGCCCAGGGTGTTTGGGTTATCAAATTGAGTCGGTAATTGTTCTCCTCAGGTGACGGAGAGGAGTTTATGAATGGTCACTTTTTTCCTCTCCAGTGCGGACTTCTTTTTGAATTACATTGAAGGTGTGGGAGTTCAATTTGATTATTAACAAATTACTGTCCCAACACACATGGTGTGAACTTGGGGTTGGGCAGTATTATATTGGTGTTCAGGTCTTTCAGCAAAGCCCCTGCTGAAGGACTAGACTTGTGGACAAGCCGTGAAATGTTTGTCGCGATGATAGCATTATAAAACGACCCTCCCGCAAGTATACTCTCGCGAGACTGCTGCTCCCGCGAGACCTCTGGCGACTACAAAATGGTGGGTTGTCGGGAGCCAGCAATATGCGACATCAGTTGAACGACTTGTCCACAAGTCTACTCAAGAACCAATAAATTGGGCCTTTCGTGACGTCAGTGCTGTTTGGGTATTACTCATGCAGCAAGAAACTATATCTGATTTTTAAATTGATAGATAGTTTTAGAGACGATCTATCATCAGAGACTGCCGTCATTTTGTGATCGGTCCCTGACATGGGGCGGGGGGGGGGGGGGCTTGTTTTTGTTGTTTATGAGTTTGCATGGTTTGTACATGTAAATGCAGATAAAGGCTCCATCCAAACCAACTAACAAAAGATCACAACTAAAGAGCCCTTTTAAGGGCGGGGCGGCACTGGCGGCGGGAGCCTTTGGTCAGCAGTTTTTGAAAACAAACGTCGTGTTTGTTGTTTTGTAATGTTTTTATTAAAGTTATCCTTGTGGATGCTGGAGGGGATCTAGACCATTCGAAGTTTCCCGAAGAAAGTGCAAAGACTTGAATGATATTCTCCAACTTTTGTAGACGATCCAAGCCATGACCAGAAAGGGCTGAGGTCACGGTGTTCTATTTATTTGTTTTGACTCCATTCGCTCAGCATTTCCATCGGGGGGGGGGGGGGGGTCATCGGTGATCAGTCAAAGGTTGTCTGTTTCTTGGGATGCACGGGAAGAATGCATCGGGTCCCGGCAGTGTTTATTTGCGTTGTCTCCAGGAGAAACAACAACTGTGAGTTGACGGTAGGGCGTCCTCGATGTTTCATGGCGAAGATCATCTCGCCTACAATGTGCAACTGTCGTACCCTCCTTGTTGGTGCCTGATACTGTAACACTTTGAGAAAGGATTTCCTTTTAGACCTAATAGTTGACAAATTACGCAGTGCAACCATTTCAGTCAGGACTGGTGGGGGCGCCCGCACCCCTCCCTCTCTACATAAATCGCAAAATATTGTTTTGTGCATTTTAAGGCGTTTTCGAAACCACGGCTTGGGCTTCTTAACCGGCTTAGGCTCCGTCCAAAGTACCATAACGAAAGCACACGTTTTCTGACGGAGCCTACGCCCAAGGCCAAACCCAAGCCGTGGTTTCGAAAACGGCCTCAATATCCCCCATCAGAAAGACCTACTTAACCGGCCAGGATGATGGACGAAGAATGACCTCGACTGTAATTGATGACTGTTATTGACCGGAAAAGACGGATGACTTTGGACGATGGGCTATTTAGTCTGCAAGTGCGTTGCTCAATAAATTGTAAGAAAAACGATGTCACTTGAGAATTCTAATTGCAACATTTCATGTGCTCCACGGTTTCCAAAACACATGCTGCTTTATTTTTAAAAAAATTTATTAAATTGCATTCGGAAACATTTCACGAATGCTTGTCTCCTCGTAACACACGTGTTGGGATAACAATTAGCCTATGATGACAACGAGTAAACAAACCCATCGATCCCCTTCCGGTTTATGTGAGAATTACTTCTGGTTTCCAGCCCACCTTATCCCATTCAGTGCTGCACTTGGCTCGTCTGTTTCCTCTGATGATACAATGGGATTCTCGCAAGGGGTTAGATTCGGAGGTAAATGAGGGGGTGTCGATAAAAAAAAATCGGGGTTTACCATTTTCATTAAAGTAGTCCTCGTTGTTTCACAACCCATTCCACATTTACGAACATTTCTGGAACTACTTTATGTCCAGAGATCTAAGCGTGGATTACTTTGCAAATGAGTGAAATAACGAATTAATTGTGACTAATCATGTTCAACCCTGATGGCCTCCATAAAAAGTAGTGTTCATCAGGAAGATTTGGGTGGGAAGAAATTTGGCAAAATGCAAAGATGATAAGAAGAGATAATCAAACAACAACAAAAACAACACCCAAAGACAGCATGCGTGAACTTCAACCATTTCACTCGCGCTATCAATAATGCAAGGTACCCGCCCAACATGGCTGAACAGGCAGATTCAGGATGATGTTTTTTTTAAAGTGATAAATGATGATACAAAATAGAGCACCTGTCTTTGTGAAAAGAAACACTCTTCAGGGATAATCCAATGTTTCCGACAATGTTCAATCACAGGGACTAAAGAATGGAAGTTTACATTCATCATTTTGTCCGTGAACTACAATTCGGATGCTCGAAGGGATCAACACGACTTATCTCGGCCTACACCCGAACACAAACACGGGCGTTTGGTGACGTTGGCAAAACTGCTTGCAGCTCGGTGTTTGTAGTTTTTACCCCAAGAAAAGTTTCTATACACGCAATGCTGTTGACCGTGTAACCTTTGTTTACAAAACAGTCACCTTGTACATTCCATGGCAGTTCCTGACAGGCAAGACAGTACACTGGTCACATGGGAAATTGTTCATGTTTGTGTCACAACTTCCACATAAACTCAAGAGTTATAAAAGTAACAGCTGAACAAGTTCTGAGATGTGCCCCCTTTTCTTCATATAAATTGATACAAAATCAGACAGTGCAATATTCTACTTGGTTTTGTGTTTTCTTCTATTGAGCTATGTACAAATTGTGCCTACAAGAAGTCCCGGCTTTGTGGCTCTTTTTGAAACGTGATGTCACATGTTACATGGTCTATTATTATGAGTTTACATGCATGTGTATGTGGCTGATAGTGATATTTCTTGAACTGTTCTTGCTGCTCCAGGAGTTTGGGGCTTTTGGTTAGCATCTGGGTGAAGAGGGTGGGCACCCCATTGTGTTTGGTACATTGGCACTAGTGGATCTTGTCATGCCGAATTATGTCTAAAGGAATAACTGAAAAAGTTGAACTTTGCTTGTAGCATAATAAAGAATAAAGATTGCTTCAAAGTAGGCCTATATGGGCTTCCAGCCAAATGACGTCACGAGTGATACATTGTTTGTGACTGGTTCCCTGCTCATTGTGTTAAGCAGTATTTAGAAGATGACCTTTGGCCTGGGTCATGACCTTCTAGAAGTCACAACTTCAAGAGTTAGTCATTTTTACCTCCAGGCATTTACTCTGGGGACCGTTTCTTGTTCTTTGTCAACGTAATGCTGAGTTAAAGGCAAACATATAAAGAAAGATACAAAATAGTCAAATGTGAACGTTTTAGCTGAACACAGTGTCTACTTGCTGAAAAACAGCATAAAAACTGTCTAGGTATTTTCACGAGAAAGTTGAATCCATCCACGTTTAGCGAGGTGCAAGGGGGGGTACAAACCGCATCTCTTGCTGCTGAATTCGCGAGCCGACACCAACCCTCAGAAATCAGACAAACGATTCATGCATGAATCGTTTCTCAGATTTAAATGTTTTGGGTGAAAAAAAAACATCCGAATCAAATTACTTCAAAGGGAATCCTTTCCCCCAAATAATGTATGCTGTCATTAACTGCACAGTGCTTCTCACCAAGTAAGTTTTAAGGCCATTAATTTTTGGGGTATTTATCCGAATGGTTGCATCGATGGTGGAGGGTCACGGGGTGTGCAGGATTCACGACTGAACGCGGTGTATAACAATTGCTTGCACTAGAGGACCTTGAACACCGCACGATATTTTCGCCATTGTACAACTTCAATATCGCGCATTATTACAATCCCGTGGGAAATGACTTTTACGCAATATCAGCGGGGGTGAGCACACGGTATTGACCGCCACAAACTGACCGGTAGCAAAGACGGCTCTTCCTGCGCAGGATCAACTCAAAGGATAAACAACATCAGTGGACTCAGTGGACTAGTGGACTAGACACACAAATGAGTTTTCTTGCACTTGTTTAAATGCTTGTTTAGTTGAGCTTTTATAGGAGCACTGTAGCAATGTATTATTTGACGGTACATGTTGGGCCTAAAAAAAAACCACCCAAAACCCAACCACCTTCTCGCGTTCAAGTTCAACAGATGTCCAAATTAACACTGCTTATTTTATGACGAGGTTTTAATTTGAGTAATTATTGACTTAACTTTGAATTAGTCATTAATAGTTAGTACAGTTGAAATGTGCCATGCAAAGGCCGCATGCTGGACGTCATGATGACTCGATACCATGATGGAGCATTATTGAATAATCATCTTAGAGGGCGTCCATCTTAGTTTTTCATACTCTCAAAACCAAACTGAGGATGGGTGTAAAAAGTAGTCTGGTCTTTCTATTTGAAAACAGAGCGTGGGCACTTTTCGTGTGACCACGGCTGGGGCTTTGGCTCCGACTTTGGCTGGGGTCAATTGTTTTGAAAACGTGTGCTTTTGGGACGGGGCTTCAGACAGGCGGACTGGGCCCAAGCCAGGGCCCAAGCCAGTGCCCAAGCCAGAGCCAAAGCCCGTTTAGCCTTGGTTTCGAAAACACCCATTTGATGTAAAACGTCACCAAACTAAAGTTAGCCGTTTGTTCGTAACATAATGAGCTATACAAAGTGTTCTGCCTACACAGTTTTGTAAATTTTGTGTCAAGAAATAAAACGTTAATATATGACCCTCTAACCATAGAGCAAGGAACAGCTCCGTTCCTTGCTCTATGCTTTAAGTAATGTCCCATCCCCTGATAAGCGAAAATTGAGACGAAACATTCTGTAGCAAATTGATTTATCTTGAACGGTGCAAAGGTACTACAGAAAGTTCCAAAGTCATTCCGGCCACGACAAAGGTTGGTTTTGGGACCCCCTTTGCAAATTAAACCGACAGTTTGTGTTATGGTACTTTTGGAAGTTATACTCAGCGCTATGGCTGGAATGTCAGAACTTCATGATAGTTTATAAACAATTCATTTTACAATAGGGTTAAACCGATGAAAGTCCATAAAACCATTTGGGGTGGACGGGCCACAGCTTTTAACTGACCGCAACGGCCTACAGCGTAAAACAAAAGCTGCACCGTAATTTTTGCCTTCACCACAACGGGTGCCTTTTTCAGGCGGGCATAATCAGGATGATAGTGACAGCCTTGGACGAAGTGGTGGCATAAACATACAAGTATGTTTGTTTCTTTAAGCATGTTCTGCGAGCTTGATTTTGGGTGATGGGCTCAAAACGCAAAGCCACGCTCCGAGGCAATAGATGGGCACAGGAGAAAGTTTTGACAGCTCTCCGAGGCGCGTCACCCCGTCACTTCAAGCTTGTTAATCCGCAGTCTATGACAAAACATCAATTTCCTATCTTTTTATTGAATTTGTAACATCCTTCCTTGGGCATAGATAAACTACATGGATGTTGTGTGTAGAGGGACATGGGTGTTCTTGTGCCCCCCCCCCTCCCACCACAAGCGGTGAGGACAGAGAAATGTAGGTCCTTACTACTGCGGATGAATACAGAGTGCGTGGATATCAAATCCCATGACGTGCAGTTGGCAGTAAGTCAATGGTGTTCATTTCGCATCAGCGACTTGACGTAGACGCACCGTCGTATAACAACACACGCACGTGGGTTACAACAATTTCGTTCAACCTGCGCCTATCATTACATCCACTGTCATCAAGTAACACAAAATCTCCTCCATAAGATGCTCGCATGTCACCAGGATTATTTCTAGTGATTTGACATCTTGAAAATACAATGGAAAACGGAAAGAACTCAGTGGATACGACGAAGGGAGCTCGAAGGTGTTCTTTTGCAGCGGTAGTGTGGGGATTAACGGTAACTGTTTTTAGTGTCGGGTCGGTGTTGTGCTGTTTTCTGTTATACCACAGGATTTCATATGTGGAGCTGGATTTCTCACGAGTGCAAAGCAAGCATGAGGACAGAATACAGGAATGGGTGGAAAAATATGTCGAGAAAGAGGTGAATCGGTTGGTGGAGCAAGTAAGTACGTTTTGCATAGTTTTTACCGCTGTTGGATCATACACATATCATAGGTACATCCATGCCACCGTGTCTCGCCGGCGTAACACGCCGGCGATTGCTCGACCATGACCGGGGCTTAACTCGGTAGCAGACCGGGCATTCACCGCACACACAAGTACCCTTCATCGATTCAGTCCCGTTGTATTACTCTTATTTAACCTGTCTACCGGAATGCCATTCTCTTGATATAAAAGTAGTCCATCAAAGAACCCCGTCCGTCTCTGTTTTTCTCATTCTTTTTTTACTCTTTTTTTTTCTTTTCTTTTTTTTTTTTCACCGGAGTGCTAATACGTGTCTTAAGACCTGAATCGGTTTATGTCCGGGGTACAATGTGGGTTTTGTTAGCACGGCCATACAACCCTATCTCCACAGCGGCCGAAATGTATTCTATTTCTAGTCTGGCTTTTTAATACACAATATCCCATTGTAACGTAGTGTGTATATACACTGTTTGAATTGTTACATAACCAACCCAGCTGACATGCTGTACTAAAAAGGCTTCTGCCCGAATTTCCTTTTGCAGTTGTGAATCACCTTAGTTCCCCCGGTCCAGTATTCTCTCTTCACTCAAGGTTACAACTTTGTGTAAGTCACATCAGCTGTTGTGACACACAAGGCTAGGGTGCACGAAGTGGCTTGCTGGTCCTTGCTCTATGCTTGAATGTATAACTTTGACATTTATTTTATCAAATTACCTGCGGTGTAATTTACACCCCATGGTTTACTTAAAACTCCAGTGATTGTTTTATTGGCCCTAGCTGGGTGAAGTAGCTAGCCTGTGTGTTTGGGTTATATATCAATCATACATTTTGAAAACCAAAATGCCTTGTGAAATGGTAGTTTAATTGTTTTAGAGCAACCAAAAACACTTACAGGATGTTTGTGTTTTTTAACCAGTGCGGTTACTGAAGGGTTGTTATGTAGTTTTGTTAAATCATATAGGTTAAAGGTAAATACAGAATTGGTAGAGCTGACAAAGTAGTCGCTGACAAAGTAGTCGTAGACAATGTTCATGTTTTGTGTGACCAATCATATACCTGAAATAAAAAACCTGAATATATTACTTCATTTCTGAGGGAAATATTTGTCATAAAAAATGGTTCTTTCAGACTAAACTTAAACAACAATGTTTTTTATCCTTACCAATCCTGTATAATACCGTTCATACTTTAATAGGAGATGTATTTAGATTCGGCTGATTTTTATTTTACGGACTAAAGATTGATGTGTATTTTAAACAGTGATTTGTTTGTCCTGAAATGAATATTCCTTACACCAAACTGTCAGTATTACTTTATGTTGAAGAAAAATTGCAGGCCATCTTTTGATTCGATACAAAAACAATACAAAATGCACAGTGAACTGGAACAGTATTAATACAAGAGAGGATTAAGACGTAAAGCATTAGGCAAAATAACATACTCAAAATAAATTAAAGTCGGGCAATAAAAAGACTACAGAAAAACATAAAATAAATTAAAAACTGATGAATTGATCGAAAGGTGCATTAAAGTGTGTGAATCAAATTCTAGCCGTTAACTAAATCTCCCAAATTAAGAAATGAAAAGAGAGATTTATTTAAGCATTTATGCAGAATTACATGACAGATCAAGTGCAATTTGTAATTAGTTTTACTGAGCCTTTTAATTAAATGCAGTAGGTACTGTTGTCATACCTTCCCCCTTCCTTTAGTCATTTTGAAATGATACTAAGATACTGTTCTTAACTGTCATATCAAAACGTTTTACAATAAAATAGAAAGAAGCATTTGAGTGACAGCCTTAAATCTAGGAAAAATACCTCTCCATCAAGAATCGTGTACACCAGTCATTGTTTTTTGTTCCCTTTCCTGTTAATTTTGTTGGTACTTCGTTTTCAAACGAAACCTGCTTGCTTATCAAGGTTTTTTGATCAGTCAATCCATGAAGTGCACATCTTTGTAACACATTTGAATTCGATATTCCCTGAAACCAAACCGAGTTTAGAAAGCCAAATGTTCATTCCGGTTTCATGAATGGTAGACAGGTTGTAAACAGAAGTTACTTTCTGCTTCCCATTTGCACGCAACTTGTGTTACACCAGCCCCCCTTCCAAGGTTATCCCAGTCATGGGCGCACAGCGGCCCACAGGTAACCAGTGTACCCAGGGCTAACAATGCCGACCCTTAGCAGCTGAAGTTCACAAGGGCAGCATGGAGTCAGCCCTGCTGCCTGCTGGGTTGGGTCTTGCAGGGTATCTTTAAGTTTTAAAGGCAAGGTATAGTTTTAATGAAATGACCGTGTGTTTGCATTAACTCAGTTAAAGTAATGGTAAGTGTGAAAGGTAAACATGAAAGAGTTCCCTTTTTTGAGTTTTCTTATTTTCGCAATTTTACCTTAAAAAAACCTAAAACATATGCCTCAATCATTTAAGGTCCACTTTGTAAATACAATGGGGATTGAGCATTCAATTTATAGAGTGCATTGTTTTGTTTTTGTTTTTGTAGATGCATCTCGCATAGCAAGATAAGATTCTAAAAACATTTTAGCACAAAACCTCACCTCAACCATGGAACTATTTCTCAGGAATCTTGATTCAACCCATCGTGGTATTATCCTAGAAAAAGGCGTGTTTAAAAACAACATTTGCCAAAATATGCATTTTTATTAAAACTCATCCATTTATTCTGTGGATTGTTGCAATGCTGAAGTCCATCATTATCGCTGCAATCTACTTATTTTGAATTAGAATTTTCATAACTCATGATTTCCTGAGATGTTAAAAACAAAAGTTATTCCCTTTAAAGATCGACCCCGTCTTGTATTAATGGGGGATATTTATCTGTTGCTCCCCTATGCAGAGACTCAATGCCCATGCGGAGAGAAGAGTAGAACGTAGCCTGGAAAATTGTATGTGCCCACCAGGTAAGTCCAGCTTCTCCAGGTCTCAAGGATTTTTGTTTCGCTGTTACATCAAATTTTGTTGTTGACGTTATGTTTAGCGATTGACCCCAGTCATGCTAACGAGGTTTTCCTGTGACGAGAATGTTGACTTTAAAAATTTACTACAATTTCCTGTCTTGGACGTTAATTCTGTCTTAATTTTTCTCTTGCTGTTTTGAAAATTTGTATAATAGGAATTGTGGGTCCAGATTTGTACCCGTTTGTTGTAAAGTTTTGTCTTCATCATCAATTTTCAGTAGATTTGTTTTCTTATTTTGCTTGTGCTTTCCGGGGGGAAAGGGGAATAGCGCAACAAGCACTAATAGAACCTAATCTTGATTCAGCTTAGTTTTTACATGAAGGTCTACTTTTCAAAAACTTTCATTTGCATCTATGTAGGATTAACTATTTGTAGTTGAGTTAGAACAGTCAGTTTGTCATAGTTTTGTTTGATTCAATTTAACATGTCAAAAGTTATTGCCTTTCCATTTTACTGTTTAAAATTGCTGTTGTGATGTTCTTGAGGAGTGTATAGCTCACAAAAATCACATAACACGTAAAAAAAATTGACTGGCCATTATCCTTTATTCTTTTATAAAAGTTGTTCTTTTATCACCTTAAAGATTGTGTTTTTACATTCCACATAACATAAATTTAGTCTTCCTGGCCATAGTTGACCCTAAACTTGGAACGTAATTTGTTAACAAATAAGTCACATTGTGGTGGCCGGGACTTTTCATTAAAGCTGGTATGTCTAGTAACTTGAGGAGATTTCCTGTTCAGAAATCCTCGATGACCGACCAAGACAATCATGGTGATGGTGACGATACTGGACAGTGCCCCATGTGTCAACTAGTTCATTAATTGACCAATGAAGGTTAGGAACAGGCATCCCTGCTAACTTGAGGGGGGTCATCATGGCCCAAAATAGAACAAGGGTCTTAAGCATAGAGCAAGGAAGTGTATAGAGATCATGGCCAACGGGAAAGCTATCGCTTTTAAACTTTAAAGCCCATGGCTGCGTGTACTTTTTTATTAATGGCTAATAGACGAAATGATATCACAGTAGGCCTGGAGTGTTTGTAACCTTGGTCACATACAATTATTACTTGTTTGGTTGGTTCTAAATGTTTCTTGTCTGTTCAAGGCATGCATTACTCTTTATAGAGTTTTGATGTTCCCCACTGGAGTAATTTTTCTGATGTTCTGTTGTTTTCACTGAGAAGCTTGTATGATATATTCAGGCATGATGTTCGTCCTACTTAAGTCTGATTTCAAAATATTTTGCCCTTGAAATAATGAGAAAAATTGTGATAAGATTAGCATGAAACGCCTATTTAAGCCAACACCAAGTACATTTAGGTCAGTCCTTGTACTCAATAAAGTGGGTTTTTTTTCCTAGGACCAACTATCTTTGCTGTATTTATAAACCAACGATAATAATGGGCAAAGTTTAAATGGTTTGAAGTGTATGTAGATTGACTTCAGTTCTGCACATTATTAGCTCTGGCTGAATTTAGGCTGAGTTTGATTTGCCAGCTATGGCTGTTTCTAAGAGTGTTGCTATGGCATGGGCCTCCTATGTTTCAACCCAAGTTCCCATAATGATCAAGCCACAGCCACTCCTAATTTGAATGTGGCATTGTACAGGCACCAGACTTTACCCCTGGTACCCTCATTTTCATCATACACATAAAAATAGAACTTAAAACAACAAGTTACCATTGAGGGCTTACCTGTCATGGACCCTGAACCCCAGTGTATTTTTTTTAGCAACTCCACCCAGACATGCTTTTAATTCTCTGCACTTTCACCTGTACCCAAGAACTACTCGTTCAATTGATTTTCTAAACAGTACATGTGTACTAATTAATTTCCTTTTTGGAAGGCTCTGGCGGGCATGTCGGATGACCTCCGGTCTCTAGAGGCATTTCTTGAGCCATAAAAAGGAGTCAAAGCTTTGATCTTGTGATTTTAGAGGACCGTGTCTCGGATATAGCTCTCGAGGCGTAAGATTCAACGGAAATTCAGTCTAGTTAAAAAGAACCTCTGGCTGTGGAGGTTCTGTGTAACTGTGACTGAGTTTCCACCAAATATTGACAGTTCGTAACAATGTTTGTTTGTGTTTTTATGGTTAAAATACAAACGATGGCCATTTGAAGTAATAATTTGAATTTGCCAGCAACAAGTCTTTCAGAAGATTAAGGGCAATAAATTGGGGTCTGAGTGAGCTGAGAAGTAGTTTGCTTGTGGTGGTATAAAAACTGCTCTCTCATGTAGGTTGATGTTAATTTAATGAATTTGCAAGTACATGTCATGGAATTCTTTCTTACTTGTCCCTGTCAGTAATTGCACGGTAAAACTTGGTGTGAGAAAGGGGAACCAGGTAAAACGGTTACCAGGCTAAATGATTGAAATGTATTGATCACCACCTCTCATTTAAAGTAATGTATAAAATCTAATAGTACTATAAAAAGTGTCTGCGCATGAAAAAGTTAAGCATATTTTTGACTACAAACATGAGCAGACAAAACTGCCCAAAACTCCACTTGGTGACTGTGGTTAACACAACCAAATAATCCTTTCCTAAATTCAGCCTAACAAACAAACAAAGCAGTAGCATGTCCAACAGTGCAAGGAAGTCTTACCACCAATCAATGTTAGTAACAGGAATTAACGGATCATCCACTTCTGGATTTTACCACCCTTTGGCCATGCACAAAAAAATAATTGGGTATCGTCTCCACTGATCATGACAAAGTTCATGTGTGTTTTTTTTTTTACATCAATGATGAAGTGGCTTTAAAGAAAGAGAAAACAAGAGATGCTAATCTAGTGATAAAACCTTGAAGTCAATTAGACATGTAAAAAGCCCCAGAATCAACTCTTTTTGTTTCAGTAAATACAAAATATGTTTCCTGCTTTTTCATGAAATCAAACACTGGATAGGAAACAAACACCCACCTCTTCCCAATCTAGATTTGGAAGGACACTATCTGGCTTAATGGCATTACTCATTTTAAACAACACACATTTTTTTAGATCAATAAACCAGCTAGGCTAAGTTGGGGAAATTTCCTCATGAATGTCCGTGATCAATTTTTAAGGGCTAGATAGCTCAGTGGATAGAGCACCGGCAGGTTAATCTGGGTGGTCTTTGGTTCAAATCCCGCTCTAGTCAATTTTTCTTTGTTCACCCCCAATCATTTTTTTAAAGGAGGCTGACCAACAACTTTTTTTTTATGAGGCCAAATTAGAGACTTGGTCTTTCTAAATTATAGGCTGTTATTCATAAGCTTCTTTAAGTAGGAAGTGAGGCTCATTGTGTGGTGATGTATTAGGGCGCATTTAACGTCCTAATCTTGAGCCTGTGAACAAGGCATTAATCGGCCACGTTTTGGAGGCAATGTACTGCCTTGGTGGTCGTTGTTGCATTGGTAGCAGCTATGTTGCAATTCTACATCACGCCTCAACAAGTAAGCATGCTCAAAAGTGTGTAATTGGCGCCAAACAGACTGATTCTTTTTTATTCCATCTTTTCTGAGACAACCTTAACAGAGTGCATTCCACCCCATTTCCCGACCTCCAATATTTCTTTAACATGGTAATACTAGCTTACCTAAAGTTGTACTTTATACTAACTTGAGGTTAGGGGAGATTGGTAAACCCACGTAGCCCCCAAGTGCATATATACAGAAAACGTTTTAGACAATTTAGACAATTTTTGTGACACCTTTGATTTTTGTTGTTGTCACAATCACAGTGAAAGTGGTACAGGAGTTGGTTTGATGCACTGTTTGTTCACTTTACGGGAGATATTTTCCATGCTGTTTTTCAATTTAAAGCAACTTTGTATGCTGTTTCCATTTCCCAACCTACAGGTCAAAACATGATGTCCCACCCCCTTCAAATATGCATGGTTGTATCATTGAGGAAAGGTTGTGTGCATGTATAGGAATGGTTGCATGGTGCGTGTGTGGGTGGTGGGTGGTGGGTGGTTGTTGGTTGAGTGAAATTATGCAAGACATTGGTAGTCTAGACCAGCTTATGTTATTGGGGACCTGGGATTGTTTGGAGCAAGGATTAACTTCCTGTTCAGCTTGTAGTGGAGTAGTGGCCACTTATGTAGCTATAAGGTTCACCTCTGATTCACCCAATGGTCAGGGCCACACTAAAGCTTTATGGTCTTATGTTGGGTGCAATTGCAAGATAGTGTCTACAAAGTCACGCCCTGGAATTTCTGCTCTCTTTGGTCTCTGACATTCTTCAACAACTGAAGTCAAGAGATGATTTTACCATGGGGCTTCTTGTTGTAGAATTCAAGATCCATTATTTGTACATTTATTGGCTTTTGCCAGTTACATTTTAGCCTTCATTCTATTTCTAATGTACCTGTTTTGAACATAGCACAACTTCTTTGTATGTACCATTTTTTGTCCGGAATATAGGGACCTGTTGTAATACTTTTATTAGTCAGAGAAAAAAGATGACAATATTTCCGACAAAATAAGGGCTGCAGGTTGTTTTTTGGCATGCTACACTGAGCTCTGAATTGAAACCAAACAACACTGGCTTTGAGTCGTGGTTGATTTGGAGTGGTTAAAGATTAGCAGTCAGAGATTATGTTGGATTAAAGAGTTTTTAAAGGAAGATTTACTCTCTATGGTTTAACCACTGATTGGAAGGTAATTATGTTCTTGATGTTCGACCATAGAATCACGTACCCACCACTAGTTCAAGTGGAACCACCCTTCTCCTATAATAGCAGAGGCACCCACAAATATCACCCTTCACCCCTTCAAACCAACCACTCCAACACCCTCTTCAAGCTTCAAGTGGGATGTGTCGGCTTTATATTTCCTTGTAGTAAACATCTCCTCCTGTTGAACAGCTCGGCCACCCTGGGCAGAATCAAAACTCGAGGGCTGACACTGAAGGAGGATTTTTTGGGGAGGAAGGGTTACCCCTGAGCCCAGGGGATGAAGTTCAAGGAAATGGGCTGACTGGGCTAGTCATACACCCCCTGTTTAAGGAGGTTTAGAGGCAAAGGGAATGCAGTCTGGTTAACGTAGTTCCTTGATTGAATAGGGCAGGGCTGTGTGGTATTTATCAATGATGTGGTTAGTCCTGTGTTATGTATAAAGATCCACCATACCCTCTGATGACAAAATACTTTGGAAAACAACAAACCTAAAGAATTTTTTTTTTTTTTTTTAAAGTGATAAGAGTACTGATAATCTAGGTTTATCTCATGACAAACAATTCTTTTGAACAGTCACCATGTCAATTGCCATAAGCCTGGAATTACCAGAAAGCCATGGAGGCCATGACCTCTGTTGCCCTGGTCTTGGCCTTGTTTCCCCTTCAAAAGGTGCCCTTAGACTTTCCAATAGAATTGCCCATTGCAAATTAAAAACGGCCTTGCCCTTGCAAAGATGAAGTTTCAGCAATCACTTAGAAAGTAAAAAAGCCAACACATCTCATACTTGAGCCAAAATCTGTAGGTTTACTTTGTAGAATATTTTTGCAGACATTTGGCTGTGTGTTTTCCATTCTCTGTATTCAGTAGGTTCAGACAGAGGAATGACAAATTAAAGTGAAGCAGGCATCAACCTAGTAAAGTAAGTTACCAGAAATGACTGTACACAGACCTCACAATGTTAACTATGGGCACACTTCCAAAAACACTCCATCCCGATGACAACCCCCTACTACCCTGGTAAAAATGCCGCAGCCCCCTGCAATACAACCACAGACCTCTTGAGAATGGGGGTAGCCCATCTCGTGGCGGACATGCTACGCTGACTCGCAAGGAGGGGCGTGCTTTCTGCCTCCGGCGATGATTCACACAAATTGGGTTCCCCAGTGGGAGACATCTCCGGAGTCCTAGGTAATTGAGGCACCTCAATGTCTCAATTGGAACTTTTTTTCCAAGGGATGTCAGACAGCCTCGGATGTGAAGTTTTGTGGGATTTTGTTTAATAACGACTGATGCTGATTAGAAAATCCCGCATCGAGGATATTTTTCTGGTCTCACAGAGAGCACTTTCAATTTCAATCCATGCTCATTCAGTTTGCTGATAATGACTGGCAATCATTTCAACTTCATCAAAATTAATGGTCATACTTTGGTAATGACCCCCCGAAAAAAAAAGAAGTGTAATTTGTATCCGAAAGCTCACTTGTAAGCTATGTTTTTAAAGATGGTAACATTAGTAAGCATCCTGCGAAATTATTTCGTCTGAGATGCCCCCGTTGGATAGAAATCAATTAAAACATTTGAAATTCAAAAAGATTCATTGCATGAATTGTTTTTTCAGACTTCTGAGGGTTGGTGGCAAATGCTGTGGCCAGAAATTCGGCTGGTACCTGCTGTCACTGCGCAGCTCTTACGAATATACGTAACCGTGAAAGTTTTTTGCTGTTTTCTCAACAAGTAGACACTGTTATTTAGCTGAAACATTCACATGTGATTTTGATTGTATCTGTCCTTGATAGTTTGCCAGTCTATGACCCTACCTTTAAACAACTGATTTGTTTGATTTTCGAGCACATTGTAGCCAAACCATCACCAGGGGTTTTTAGCAGGAAGCTTAGCATTCAAGTATCATTTGAAACCGCCGGTTTGGCTGTTTACATTTAATTTTATTGTTTGCCGATTGGATGAATTTGATGGATTCGTGTGGATTTTTTGATAAAGTCAGAGCTTGGCTTTCAGGGCATTTTGAATATTGATGGATGTATGTTAGAATTTTGCAAATCTGCTATGGTGTAGGCTTCATTGTTAGATTTTGATGGATTTAAAGACGAAGAAGTTGTTAGAGCGAGCAACAATACTGCGAAGATGGTTTTAAAAAAATTGTGGTTTGGGTTGATTATTTGCTATATTTCTGTTAAGATCTGTGGATAATGGACCCTATGCATTGATGTCATCACGCCGCCATCTTAGAGGTAAAACGGTGTAGGCACAAGCACAGGATAGGCGAATGAGCTACCTTCTTTCGACCTCTAGCCGAGGGCGCCCTACAAGGCCCTACTCATATGACGTCACGAGTATAAGGCCTTTAAAGACATATTCTTTTCATTGCCTACGTGACTGGGTATTAGGCGCGATTCTCTTAACTCTGTTGATAATCTTTCATCAGTCTTGGCTGGAATAGTTTAACAGTAACTACGCTGGTTGATTTGTCGAGTATCGCATAATGGTTGAGTTAAGACAGATTTCTGAATCCTAGGACTTGGCAACAGTACAAATGCAAGTCCAGCCGATGACACAAGGTGTGCAGTGGTTGTATATTAAAGTTGAAGTCAATATGTCATCACAGTGTCAAGGTTAGACTGATGCACAACCAGCGTTGGCAACAAAATCAGAAATTGAAAAATTGCCACAAATGTCACTCCAATTTTCGGGAGTGTTGAATAGGGCTGCCTTGGTTGTGTTTAACCTGGTTATTGTTATCTAATTTGAGTGTGAAAACAAATACATTGTCATCGGAAAAATGGTTGTAATTTTAATTTAATTTCCCTTCTCTTGGAAAACCAGCATTCTAATTAATCTCAAATATTCTCAAGGGCAAGGGAAAGCGGTCATAAACTTCATACTATGATACTTTCTATTGTTGATATTTTTAGTTCATCCATGGGGGGTGCTTTGTGTTCACTGCGATCCCAACTATAGTTGGGACGCCCCAACTTTAACACTCAAGTTGGGACCAGTCCCAACTATAGTTGGGAAGATTGTCAAGTTAAGGCGGAACAGTTACGCCACTGCCCTCCTCACTCAGTCTTCACCCTACTTCAATCAGGTTTTTTTATTTTTGCATGGTCGCCCCCCCCCCCCCCCCCCCACCCAAGGTGATCCAAGGTGGTGATCACATTTTACTGTTAATGACCTTTACAGGTAACTGACTCACTTGAAACTCAGAAAATGTCTCAACCTGGAAATAAAAGTCGACAGGTGACAGTACCTTGGGTGAATTACCAGAGATTAATCTTGATATGAGACACACAAGGTATCTACGATAAGAGTGTCCGCCCTGTTTGGAATCTCCCTTTGAAAAGCATTCCAGGGCTTCCTCTTTTTTTTCGGGAGAGGGAGGTTGTTAAGGACCTGGCAAGTGCTCAAGTATTATCCTATCAAGAGTCCAACAGATGGAAGATTCTTTCCACTTGAATTAATGTTAACAATTTTACAGCTTTATGTCACCTAAAAGCTATAATGTGCACTGACAGCAGGACTTAGGCACAGTCTGTGGTTTATTGCCCTGTAGTCAGCTGCTGAGAATTCTGAGGGGTGAGTAATTTTTTAAGCTCAACTTGGAGGACATCTTTTTAAAGTCTGGCTTTTGAGTAAGAAATATCAGACGAGGGTGTATGAGTTTTTGTATCTGATTCTGGAGTTGTCCTCCTTGTTGTTGAACATGAAGCTGTTCCAGGCATCCTAATGGCAGACCTTAACCTTCCCTGCAACATTCCAACCATTTTACAGAAATGTGTAACAAAGATTCACTCAGCGAAAGTAGTAGTCCCAACTGATTTCCTACCTGCCCAGGTAGTAGTTAACAAGCAGGACAGTTCTTTTCAGAACTAAGTAGTCTCCTGAATTCCGAAATCTACTCCGCTCTGCTGCAGTAGAATGTATAGCAAGACAAGTTCTAAAGGAACAAAACTACAAAGCAAAGGAGTTATATACACATGGTGTTACCGCAAACCGAATATACAATGTATACAAATTGTTGCAAATCTTTTCAAAAAATAGTTTTCAAACTCCTAGCAGACACCTGTTATAAAAATGTTGCTGACATCCAAACTCATCAATTAATCTTCCTCATCCTGGGACAAAACCCCCGGCGTGAACCCATCTCCCCCCTAGGGACTGACAGTACGCTTTTAGTCTCTGGTATTATCGGATCAACCTGATTGGCACCTGAATGGAACCTCCCTGCTTTCTATTGTTGTCATCGCTTTCAGGTTGCCAACCTACCCCTTGTCACGATTTCATCACTCCAGTGGCCTCATGACAATACTGGTATCTCACACCCTCCCCAGATCCTTGCCCCTTTTTGAGCCCAGTGTAATTGACTCTGTTTACCCCCAAACATCCCCCTTGTAGGGGGCATTGTCTGGCCCTAATCTGCACCCCCTTGTTCCCTATGAATGAGAGGATTGCAGTTTGGCTGGTTCTCCAATAAACTATTCTCCAATTTTCCTTTTCAAAGGTAAGCATTCAGTTCAGCTTTAGGCAGCTACTGTACCGTTACAATTTAAAAAAAGTTATACTTTGCAGTTTTGAGTTTCAAAGAATATTTTTGTTAAAGAAATTGTAGCAGGCCTGGCATTACCCAGAGGACACAGAGGCCATGGCCTCTGTTGTCCCTGGTCTTGGCCTTGGTGCTCCTTTAAAAGTTTCCCATAGACTTTAAAATATTCCTAATTCTTGTTTCTTATTCCGTGCACTTGTAGTTGTGTCGTTGTTTTCAAAACACAGGATATGGAATTTTATGTTTTTATATCACGATGAAGAATAATAAATGAATGAATGGAAGTGCCCTTTGCAAAATGAAAATTGCTTTGCCCTCCTCTCCAAGATGAAATTCCAGGCCTGTTTACTTTTAAGTCCTGTGCGAACTACAAATTTACCAGATCTGTCTTAGCAGGGAGAGACCGTGCAATTATTTGCAGAGCAAAGAACTGCAGGGGACCAGTCATTATTGTAACAACGTTACATGGCATTTTAGCCGGTTACCCATCTTCTGTGCCCAGCAAATTATTGTGCGGAACGGGTTTTTGAAACGTAGCCCAGCTCTTAATTGATTGGGATACAAAGCTCTTAAAGTCACAGCTAGATTATCTGCTCACATAAGAAATGACTTTTGCATCCTGGGCCCTCTCGAAGGAGGTTTGTTAATGTATTCAGTACCATCCCATAGTTTACTTCTATCTGCACCTCAAGGTTAGGCATTTCCGGAATCCCCAGAGTTGACTGCTCTTAAGTACACTGACCCCTTGATTTGCCCAAAGTCATACTGAACATCCCACTGTGCCGGTTCGATACACTCTTTAAAAACACGGAACTACTTTTTATTTTAGGGGGATGGGGGGGGGGGGCCAGTCGTTCTCCCTCATCCATCCTCAGTTTAACCCCACCCCCTCCCCTCTTGAAACTGTCCTCATGAAAAATTCAGTGTAACCTGTTAGGGCATTAAAGCGAACCATCATAAGCACTCAGTATGATTCGTCCTGGATGCAGGAAGAGTCGGACAAGCTTATGGACTGAATGGCTCCCAAGCAAAAGACATGATCAATATTTTGTCAGTGGATTGATTAACGGGACGGGGTGATGTTTTAGTTGTTTGGAAACAACGCTTGTTCGCATTGACTATTTTGTTGCCATTACTCTTTGGCTGAAAGTGTCCCTGTGGGCTTTTTCTATTGTCCTTTATCAGATAAAAGACCATCGGGTGTTTTTTTTATTGGCTAGGCATTTGTTTGTAACGGTTTGGCTTAGTTTGATTGGATAAATGGAAGGGCTTGATCCCATTCTTTCGATAATATATTCAATAAATGTAGTCAATTTTCCAGTGATCAGGTCAGGTATAGGTATACAGGGGTGTGTGACCTTTCTATTGCAATGTCACAGCCCAAGTTTTTGCCAACCAATGCTGGGAAAACTATGGAAAGCCATAAATGCAAAGCAAAAACAGGTAGCCACAGTCTGTAACAATGTTACACAATATTCAAAAATAGTGTTGAATTTGTTGGAAACAAAGCAACTGATCATGGAATGTATTTCTTTTTAATTGAAAGTTTGCAGAAATTTTGATTTTGGTCACGCCTGTTAACAATATTGAATTGTTTTAAAACATTTGGCCCGCCATGCCAACCAAACAGCAGGGTTTGTTAGAAAGGTTTATACTGGGGTCTGTCTTGAATGTCCGACTGTATCTTTCCATATTACAAGAGTTTCACGTCAGTGCTTTGGACACTGTCTTTTCAAAAACTTAAAAGTCAATTTCTAATGGACATGTTCAGACTTAAGATATGAGACAGTATAAAATTCACCATGAACGTGTAAAAACCGTTTTCTAAGATACTTGAGCATCTTTTTCTTTGTATTTCTCATTATGTGATTTCTAGTAGAAAAAACCTAGGCCTATATCTGGTTATTAAGATACTCCTCAGAAGAAAACAAATCTTTATTCCTAATGCAAAAGTAACAACATCTACTAAAATCACTGCGGTACCCGCTGCTAAATCATAGGATTCGAACTGCCTCCAGCCACCGGGCTAACTTTGTGGTCTAGTGTTAAGACGTCTGCTCTAGCACTGAAATAGTCTTGGGTTTGAATCCCACCCGAGTGATATACCGGTGGATTTTTTCATAGGACTTGGGAAAGTACAAAATGCACATCGGTGTAAGGGCGTAAACCAAATAATAAACCATTTTGTTCTTATCTTTGAATGCAAGTAATAAATAAAGACATTTTATTCCAAAGTGGTGTTGCCTGGTTGAAGCATCATGGAGTTTTAACTTGAAGTATGGAGCAAGGAGTAAACTAATGTATGCTGTTGGCCTAAGCTTGGGTGGGCCTGTGTAAATACTGGCTGTGCCCACCACCCACCAATAGGTGGTCCTTAATTTGCAGAGGCTAGACGCTAGATTATGCTGCAATTAATCAGCAGTTTTGTAAAGCATCAAGTGTTTCAATTGGGTACATATGGGCAGGTGTTGTAGCTGGACAGTGCAGCGTTTAGGCTGGATATGGCTGGAGGGAAGTCTGGACCATGATTGGACACATGGAGTTGAGCTGCTGGACTGGGGTGGACTGGGGGATGCCTGGCCAGACTGTAGCGACCCAGAGCAGGAAGTTATCGCTTATGAGAGGTGGTCATTACAAGACATAATTGTTACATCATGGGTCACCTCAAGAAACAATTACAGCCAAAGCAAACAAAAATAAACTTTGCACAAGGGCCCACATGCTGAACACCTCTAGCCTAGAATTTTAATCTGGATTGAATACAGTGGTTTTATACACAATTGGTTAGGAACTTTTTAAAAAGATTGTGTATGCATCTTAGCTTCAGTCAAGAATCTTCTTTTATTTGGTGCTACATCATTTGAATTTGACTGAGTTCAAGGATTACAAACTAGTTCAGCTCATTTGGTAATGTTCCATACCCTTGAGGGAACATTATTACCCCATCACTCAGGGAACTTCCTTGGCTACCAATAAGAGAACGGATTCATTAAAAACTTGCTCTTTTTGTTTATATTAATGCTTGGAACAAAACTGCTTCTAGAGATCTTTCCAATTTACTGTCATATTACACTCCTCCACGCTTTAATTGGTCCACACTTGACATCAGTCACTTGAAAATGAATGTTCCTCGTGCAAAAACAGTTCTGGGTCCAAAAGTATTCAGACTGAATCCCTTTTGAGACCCAGAACTGTTTTTGGTGCAGCTTCTGAATTTCAGTGTAGCTGGACCAATGATTTGAAACTGTCTTTCTCCTGTCATTATGGAATCTGTTAGCTTATCTCTATTTCGTAAAGCTCTTAAGACTCACCTCTATCCATGTTAATTTCTATTATGTGTGCTATAGTGTCTTAGGCCCCGTTCCCACTGGACCCCGCATTGATCGCGCAATTCGAGAAAAGGGCGATCAGACCCCGCAATTTCTCGAAAAGGGCGATCAAAGGGCGATCAAGCGGAAGTGGGAACGCGAGGGCGATCAGGATCAGACCCCGCAATTTTGATCCACCTCGGGAGTAGGATTAAAGCGGGATCTGATCGCCCTTTTGGATTAATGGGCGATCAAAAGTCTAGTGGGAACGCAAAGGGCGATCAGACCCCGCAATTTGAGGGCGAACATCCGGTACGGTAGGCCCGAATGGCGCGAAAATGGTGTGGTGGTCGCCATAGATACGTTGCGCCTGCGCACTGCCCACTTGGTCGACCTGCGTTGGTGAACTTTGAATCCACTTCCGTTCCCAAAAGGGAGATCAATGCGCGATCATACTCCAGTGGGAACGCGACCGCGATTCACGTCTGCGACTAATCCTTTTGCGGGATCAGGATCTCGTAATTGTGGATCCAGTGGGAACGCGGTCTTAGACATTTTCATTTTTAAGATATGTTAGTTTAAGAATGTTAAGAATAAATAGATCTCTATGTCATCCATGGTATGTTGGTCTCTTGTGGATTTGCTTAGCACAGGCTGTTTTGCTTAGCAGAAGCATGGTTACCAGCTTGTACATGTAGGTATCTTTTGTGTGTAAACTGGTCCCCTGCTAATTGATACTTAGTAATTAAGTTAAATGTTTCCTGCTTAAGAGAATGGAGCCACTGTGTTGGAGGTCCTGAAGATTCTTTGATTTATGAGAAAACTCTTTTAACGGATAAACAATGAAATACTTAAAACAAGTGTGGCACATTATCTTACACAGTGTTAAATGCTGTGCAAACACAGCTTAGGGCAGAAATCCTTCAATGGTTTCCTACTTAACAGCCTTGGTATAAAGGATAAAGGATGCTTGGTTCATTGCACTTAGTAATGCCACATTTAGCCATTAAGCCCACAGGGGTCTCAGCCTAGTGCTAACTTGCTTTGTCACTTTGACTGTAAAAGATACTGCTGTTTTTAAATGGTTTCACCCATGATGAATGAAACTCCAAGCAGACAAAAAAATATCATGGAATAAATTCCTGCTGAGGGAAAGCCTCAAATGAGGGGGAAAGTTAGGGGATAACCGGTCAACTTCTATATTCATATGACATGGTTTTTGGCTGGTAATGTTTTTCTAAGTTTTGTCCTAGGCACTTTTCGGAACCACCACTTGGGCTTGGGCTTGGGCTTTACGCTTTGTCATTTATTCAGAAAACGTGCGCTTGTCCTACTGGGTTTCAATCAGGTTGCCCAAGCCCGAGCCAAAACCCAAGCTGTGGTTTCAATGTGGGCCAGAATAGTATTTTTCTTTGTTCAGCCCAAAACCAAAGAAATATCTCAGTGTGTAATTCTTCGTTGTTACAATCATCTCCAACCTTTGGCCAGCTCAGGCACATTAATAAATAGACACAAGAGCACTGTGCTAAGATCCGTGTTGCTATAGTAACCATTTCAACTGCTGAACAAAGTTTTGTGCCTTAAGCAACTTCATGGAATTGGACCAAGTTGCTGTGATTTTTAAAAAATCTGGAAAAGTTTAGAATCTAATGGAATGGATGATGTCAGTATTTATTTAGTATTTTTCTGCAGGAAGTAGATGGCTTTCTCTGTATTCCCTGTAAAGTGAAATATCTTTGACAGATGTTTCTACATTTGTTTTAAAGGATGTGGCTTTGATATATTTTTATTTGGGGGGGGGATTAAGTTTGTTCTCTGAAAAAAAGGTGAGTGGCTACCTTGCATCGTGCGTTGCGGCACATTTTTTAAAATTTATTTATTTATTTTCTGAACAGGCATATTCTTCTGTACTGAGTTGCAAATTTGGTTTCTTTTATGGTTTTCACAAGGGCTGAATGACCACCTCAAGGTCTGGAATTACACGGAGGCTATGTCCTCTGTTGCCCTGGTCTTGGCCTTGGTGCCCCTTCAACTGTTTTCCGTAGACGTCAAGATTTTCCAATGGAAGTGCCCTCTCAAAGATGAAATTCCAGGCCTGCACCTCCATAGACTTACTTTGCTTGTTTTGTAACCATTTTGAGGAAGCTTTCATAGTTTTAAGTGGTCTTTTATTGTAAAAGTACATATATTTCTGGCCATTACATAAATTACAAGTTAACAACTTTTTTGTAACTGGGCTTACTTGGAGACTTCTTGTGGGGCATTCCTTAATTTAAAATAAAAACGTTATTTGAGGGTGGGCTAATTTAGTAGACATCTTGAGGGGTAGGTCCTAATTTGATGACAGTTACTGCCAGAGGATAAGTCTCCGGTTCCACCCTAACCATCATCCATGCTCACTTCACACAGTAATCTTGAGGGATCTACAAGATCCAGGAGGTTTGACTTGCCTTAACTCTTAACAGATGTCCAAGCATGAAGATCCAACATCGCCACCTCAGAAAAAGAAAAAAAAATCTTCCGAGATGGATAAAGTATGAAGGCATCTCTGTCTTCGAACAAGGTGGAGGAAATGAAGCAGCAATATCTCCAATCTAATAAGAACCTTGGGAAATTCACTGCTCATCCTGCCCAGGTATCGCGGAACAAATGCAGGATTAGAAATTTGCACGGCAGACAGAGTGCCAACAGATGTCGGTTTGGGGGTCTTTCAGTGGACTTGATTCCCCAAGACGACTTCAGGTAAAAAGCACATGCTGTAACGGAATGAAAATACACAGGTAACTTTCATTTCCTGCTAATTTGACTCGGTGAGGCGTTCTCCTGGCGTGGTGCACAGACCACGTCCAGATGAGGGTACACTTGGGAGGGTTAGCTCTGGTCCGTAGTTTGAATTCCTCAAGACGATTTAGGCGGCGCCCTCGCTTGTCAGCCATGGGTGGGGTGGGAACATCTGCAGGAAATCTGTCATGTATGGTAATTACCATTGCAGACGGGAACACGAAATTCAAGCCGATCACGTTCAGTTATATGAGGGGCGAGGGCAGGGCTTATATATTCTGGGATATCGGAGTGTTGAAGCATCCCGGGGGAAAAATTAATATAGTTGTGCTAGACCTGGCAAGGAAATGGTACGGAAATGCCAAATTAAGAATGTTCAACCAACTCTGCTGATTGATGGACAGATGTAGATAAGTAAATTCAAACAGAATTCTTAAATACAGCCGGCAATCATGTTGCATCATGCGTTCCGTAACCATTACAACATTGGGCTCAGCTGAGTCAAGTTACTTCCACTGTTAGAAATAGTTTTGACAATTGATAAAGTGAAAGTTATTCAACTGTGTCATTGATCACTTCCAGAGAGCGTGCAGAATGCAATATTTATAAGACTATCTCCAAATCCAAACAGGTGTCAGTCTACATAAAAGGAACGTTGTTTTAACAAACTGACAGCAACACCCCTAATCTCCGTGTAAAATCCAGGCTTGAAGTGTGGATGCAAAGCTTAATTTGACATTGCATATTTGCTGTGGCGAATTTATCCCAGTTGAACCGTGGTAAACTTTTATAGGAATCAATTGCTTGGGTCTCCATTTTTTTCTTGTCATTGGGCTCCCAAATTAAACCAGCCGTTTACTCTCAGAAATCCTCGGGAGTCTTTTTGATGACAATACCAGAAACCATAGCATAGCAATCTTTGTGATGCATCCCTTTAAAGGCACACTGCGTGATTGGGGGGTAAACCCATGCCCATGCAAACATGAAGGGGCACACCTTGCTGCTTTCCGTGGCTGCCTCGCTCCTTTTTTGTGCATATCACCACCTCACAGTGAAGATTTGCCTTAAAGGGTAAAAATTGAAACAAATTCATTTTGTGTCATTATTCTCCGATATCTAATTGGATTTAACCAAAATAAGCACCCATTTTACGACACGTAGCACACTTACATGCACCTATCCTGTCCACCATTTTGGGAGTCGAACTGTACGCAAAGGAATTGACTCTAAAATTGGCTGAAATGGTGGACGCGCTTTGTTCGGAGGTGCATTCTGTGTCAAGGGGGTCAATTATCTACACTCTTGGACAAAGCATGTAACAGGCCTGGAATTTCATCTTTGAAAGGGCAAGGCCATTTTCATGTTGAAAAAGGCACTTTCATTGAACAAGTTTTGGGAAACTTTTGAAGGGGCACCAAGGCCAAGACTAGGGGCATTAGAGGCCATGGCCTTCATGGCCTTTGTGTTATTACAGGCCTGATGTAATAGTCATAAAGCCCTTCATAGTTTAATGTTTTCTCATCTAATCTGATGAAAGTTTCGGTTTGTGTTTTACTGAAATAGTCAGAAGGATGGACACTCAAGCAAGAGGCAGTGATTCCTTTAAGATTCAGGCACTCGTGCGGTTTACATATATATCATCATTCGGATATCCCAGTGGCTTTCTTCTCCTTGTCTTCGACATAGCCCAGGAACAATCCTTCCCATTATGCCCTTCCTCTAAACTGGGCTTCTTATTGTAGAGGAGAGATGATGCCTCCCTACCGTGCAGACTTCCTTCCTGACTCAGACTTTTACAATGCATGAGAAACAGGGGATCTGTATTATTTAAAGAAAGGATGAGCTTTAATTTGTCAAGCAAGGGGCTCCTGACAGCCCAGCCCAAGTTTGCTGGCGTATATTTTTGTCAGAGGGTATTTTGGGATAAGAGTGGTTACTGTGGTAGCGGTTTGTTTGGAGACTTCTTGGCTGTGGTTTGGGGCTTTTAGACCCTGGATTCTCTGGATGCTGTCTGGTCTTGACAACGTAGACAGTTTCACCAAACTGATTGATAACTTAAAAACTCTTATAGGTGCTAAAGTTAGTATACTTGGCCAAAAAGTGCACAAGCACTTTTGGACCCCGGATTTTTCTTGGTGCGGACAGGTCATGATAAATCTGAGGTGCTATACTAGTCCAGGGCCCAAGGTCATGGGCACTTTAAGGAGGTAATGTAACCTCTGGGTGCTGTCTGGTCGTGAGGCAGACACAAAATGTGGACTGGTGAGCTTAAGTGCTTAAGTTCTCAAGTTTATGAATATTTTAACACTGTGGAACCTTTGGATGCTGTGAATCTTGAGGTTTTACTGTTCAAGGCCCAAGTTCATGGCACTTTATCCCAGGGCATTTAGCACTTACAGTTACAATCTCCATATTCTGCTTAAAGTGTTATCCAGAGTCTAAAAGTTCAACTTGATTTTGGACTTTAATAGACTTTAGAAACTGCATGGATTCCAAATTTGTTCACTTTTCAGAACTAGTCAGGATCATAGGGTGGTGTGGGTGGCCAGTGCATAAAGCGCTTGCCTCTCACCAATGTGGCCCTGGTTCGATTTCCGGCTAAGGCCATGTTATTGTGGGCAGAGTTTCTCAGGAAAAAATACACACTTTCGATATCTGGCTGTGCTCCGTAGTCATGGGTTGATGTGGCTGCCTGCCTAAGGCGCCCTCGCATGCCTGCTGCTCGAGCACGTTGTGGCCACGTCCTTCGCAGTTCAGCTTCTCAGCTGCAAATAAGGATGATTAGCCTCCGAAATGTTCACATTTCTCATGCAACACCAATGTTTCGGAGATTTTTTGTAGAGGTGTAATCAAAGTGCAACGTGTCCGTGTGACATTATCACACAAGGTCTATCCAGAAGAACTCGGAACCCTGGTAAAATTCAGCTCTCCAGTTTGACCTGTCAGGAGGCTTGAAGGCTACCGAGAAACTCCTTAACTCCTTGGTAGTGGGGATTATATGACTTGCTGCAACTCTCATAGACTCTTGAGTCATTCTTATCTGGCTGGGTGTAATCCATCATATTCAGCAACATTATAAGTGTCCATCAACATGGATAAATTGTCACTTTCGGTTCGTGCTGTGATGGTTTACCACAAGGCACTTGTTCCTCACTGACCAGTGAACCTAACTGCCCTTTATGCCACCTGCTTTAATAACAACAGATGCCCTGAGTAAGCACCTGGGCCTAATTTCATAAACCTGTCAAGCAGATTCTGCCTTTGCTTAGCAAGAACTGAGTGGGGGGGGGGGTAGCAGGTGCAGCAATGGTAACTGTATGGCATTCTGGCTGGTAACCTATTTTTGATAAGCAAAAATTTGTTGAGTTCAGCAATTTTATAGAGTTTAAAAAGAGACCTAGGACCACCCCTGAAGAAGAGAGCCGACCAGTGAGTCAAAACACAATTATTGACTTTATTTCCCCTGCCCCTTATCGTGTTATCACTGTCTTTAGTCTACTCTTCCTTTAATCCTTCCAAACGAAGGCTAACAAATTGAGAAAAAAAACCGACTGTTCAAGAAACAAGTTCAATATATAACCTAAATCACAAATCTAAGCAAATTTCCTGATCAAGTAATTCAATTTCTCTGTCAGTATTAATTTCAAGTCTACAGCATTTCATCTCCAGAAGTTGATGAATAAAATTGGTTACAATATCAACAATGACAAACTGTTTTTGCTCGTAGAGTTATAACTGTACATATCGTGTACACAAATAATACAATACAAGTGGAAAGTTTTGGGAGTTTCGATATGAGAGGCAGCTGCTGGGATTTGAGTTTCATTCATGGAAAAGTTCTTTCATGGGTTTTACGTGCAAATATTTGTAATTGTATGCAGTCACAATGAGAATATTTTCTTGTGGGAATTACTTTGACTCACTGCCCCTGATTTACTTTGTGTACATTTTTTTTAAATTCCTACTAATACTATGTTTGAAAAATTCCTTTTTTTTTGATGAATGACCACAAGTTTGCTGGTATTTCCAACTAATAAAACACAGACATTTTGTAAACCTGTTGTTGTTATTGTGCTACAAATAACGCCGCCATCAATTATCTAGGGGGGAAAAGCATTTGAAAAGAAATGCCAGTGGAGGGAGTGTCAATTTTGTATGAATGGAATATGCATTTCCCGTCAGCTTTTTACTGCAAACATTTCCCTTAGCTATGTCTCTTTTTAATAACACGCCGACTCTGAAAAAAATTTGTCTCCTGGAAGTAGAAAAGTTAGCCCACCTCATGCGTTTGTGATGGACAGTCATCATGTTATGGTTAACTTGGTTTACTTTGTTAAAGGTCTGTCTGACTCTTTTGTACAATCTGTCTCTCATTTTGCATCAGAAATATTTAATTATTTGAAAAATTATTGTTAAATAATAACCAAGGACCCTTGTTATTTTTAACAGAGGATATGTTTAGTGAGAAACGGTTACTGTGCCATAAACCAAGGACCCTTACTAGTTAGTAGAAGAAACTGTTCAGTGACTGAACAATCATGACCTTTACCCCCCCCCCTGAAAAACAAGGGGCATTGCTAAATTTGTGTTTAAAAAGAAGTCTGAAAGCTTGTCAAATAATCACAATCAAATAAAATGATAGACAACCAGTACTCTTTACTGAGGACCTTTGTTATTGGTGCTCGTGTGAAAGGGCCTTTACAATATTTTGCGTTCACACACCCCAAGGTCTGTTTGCTACTCATCATTAAGCAGCACTTAACGACCAATCAGTAACATTTCCAGGAGTAATTATTTAGTCTGTATGGATCTGTGTAATGTCCATTAGCCAGCTATGGCTGTAATTATGGGATTTAGAGGGGGCTAAATTGTTCTAAGTGTTTAGTTCATAACACACTGCTAGGGTATTAGTGAAGCTGTTGTATAATGCAACGTGAGGTTGTCTGCAACTGTGGTGGAAGCCTTGGGAGATGGGCCAGGGTTGGGGTGGGTCAGTCAGGGGGGCTTAGGGATTTGGCTAGTCTGGAGGGGGTAGAAGATTTTGTATGGTGATTAACAGGGATGATTTTTGAAGTTGTAATAGGGGTGGGGCAGGAGTGGGGGTTAGGGAAGTGTATGGAAGATATGTGAACATTCTTGACAAAATAATTATTTTGTACTGAAAAGTTTGTTTACAATTAAACTGTAGAGTTACATTTTTCTGGGACAATGGTACAAGTTGGGTGTGTGTGTGTATGTGGGCACACCCACCAGTCCTTGTGGGGTCCAAAACACAATGGAGCAATGGACCCCACAAGAGAATTCTTTGTTCAACTTGGACCTCACAGGGGAATTGTTCAGAAAAGGGAATAATAGAACAACAGGGGTGGTGGGAGATTTAAGTTGTAGATTTGTAACAATTATTATGAAGTGGGACTTCCTCAAACAGGAAGGTCCTAATAATATTATAAGAACTAAATCAATTGGCAGGGATGGGACACCAGTCTCTAACTATTTGCTGAGGTTGCACTTTTTATGTCAACCCATACGTTTAATACCTTTTCATTCTTGCTGGACAGAAAAGATAATTAGGTCTGGTACTTTTTGTGATATCAATATCATACATTGACTAAGATAAAGAGGGCCACAGCATGTGGTAATGATTTTTGCTCCAATATTTTGTCATCAGATTTCTCGTTTCCCTGGCTGCCTTGATTTTGTTCTTCAAATTTTACCTGTCACCAGCTCAAATTGATTCCATAAAGGGCAATACCCCCTAATTTGTTAGTCTGTTACTTGACAATCCCCAAACCTGTCTTCTTGTCTGTGATATCAATTTTGACTGGCAAATCTAAAGGACCCCGAGGTGATCATGTGACCTCGAGGTCAGTATGTGACCTTGAGGTCAGCACATCCCTGGGCCTGACATATCCCCCCACAAATCTGCCAGATGATCTCAATTGTGTTTGTATAACTTTCAAAAAATCTGGAAAAAAATTATATTGATGGACACAATGCAGTCAGTTTCAGTTTCCCTTTGAGAGGTAAAAAATAAAATAAAATAAAATTCAGTTGGGGGGGGGGGTTGCTTTTTAAACTAAGAATGCTCCCCTGATGAAATCAACTGATTTGTTGAACTTGACCAGCATCTCAATCTTGTTTATTTTACAGGAACAACACGTTTCAGATTTTAATCTGAATTCAGACTTTGTTTACGTCTATAGATGGTGAAAAAATCCCAGTTATTTTCTCTAGATGTGAAGAAATCATTCTCAATGATCGACTTTTCTGGTGCTGAGCGTTACTGTTCCCAAAAGCTCACTGAAATCTATAATGTCAGGGGTTTGCAAGGGGGCTATGTCATCAATTCAACATACCTTCTAAAATGTAGACCCTCATTTCAGACCTTTTTGTCAGCATCGGCATCGGCATTGTCACATTCTTTGATTTCGGGTTGTATTCTAACCAAACTTTGAGCTAGTTTTTTTTCTTCAGAATTGTTACATCTCCATTGTTCTTCTCATAATCCTCTTTAATGCCGCTTCTTCTCAGCGAATGATATTCTCTCGATAAATTAATTACCCCATATACCTCTTTAGCATCGGCATCGGCATTGTCACATTCTTTGATTTCGGGTTGTCCTCTAACCAAACTTTGAGCTGTTTTTTTTTATTCAGAATTGTTACATCTCCATTGTTCTTCTCATAATCCTCTTTAATGCCGCTTCTTCTCAGCGAATGATATTCTCTCGATAAATTAATTACCCCACATACCTCTCAGTTCTAGGGCAGCTGCCATAAGATACCGAAGAATAATCAGACAGAAATTTTGACCGTCCTGAAAATAGATCTCCGGGGGTGGAGGTTGACAGTGCTAAATCTTACTCACATACCCGAAAAAATTGCAACCCCAACGAGTGTACTTTCACGACTGTGTTATCGCATTTATTGGAGGATGAACAATTTAAGGGGCGAACTGCTTGAGAGATATAAAGCATCTTCAGCCTGTGGGAAGGTGTCAAACGACCACATAGTGTTACGGTTAACGTCCAAATATACCTTGGCTTTGGAGGTATGACAGGTATAAAACGCATCATCCATCACAGTTGGATCGTGTAAACATTTTTGGAGATGAAAAATTGAGTCGGTCCTTACCAATTAAAGGGAAACTACTTCGGTATCCAAAATCTATTTTGACATAAAATAATGTGCATCAACTAGCAGTAAAAGTCAGTTAATAATTTCACCCAACAAATCTGTATGTTGTTAAAGGTATTGTACAGGATTTGTAGAGCTGACAAAAATAGTTGCAGACAGTGTTCATGTTTTGTGTGAGCAACCATACATGAAATAACAAACCTGTGCAAGTTTGGGCTTAATCCATTGTGAGAGTCAGGAGAAAATAGTGAAAACCGCGCACAACTTTCAGTATGTAACCACACTGTCCTTAATTTTGATTGTAACAACCGAAATCTGCTGTTGCATTTTTTAATAGGTTTTCAGATACAGATTTCTTGAAATATGACTTCAGTTCAGAGGAAAATGTTTCACAGAAAAAATGGTTCTCCTGTGATTTTAATCAACAAGCTTTCAGACTAAAATTAAACAATGATATTTTTTATCCTCACCAATCCTGTATAATACTAAAATACCTTTATTTTTAGTTTAAAGAAGTTGTTGTGACTTGCAAGAAAGTGGAGCTAAACCAGGTATAGAGCTAATATTTTCCAGAAGAGATGGATACATCATGTATGAAACTATTCGTAAATGCTTGTTGTTTTTTTTTTAGATTTCATCCAAGAATCCAAAACATTGAGAAGATATTTTTCTTAAAAAATTATTTCAGATGTAAGTTTCCAATGGCGATGGTTACACCCTTTAATCTTAGGATAGGCCGAGATATCCATGACATTCCTCTCCCCGGGGCAGTCTAGAGATAGATTATCACCCCCGGAAAATGTTAGCTTTGAAGAAGAAGACAGGTCACAACGTCTGGGTACTTTCATAAATTTAAAAATGATAGAAATATGACGTGGAGGCGTGATGATTTAAGAAGTGGATGCCACGTCTTGTTTCAATCAAAGCGTGCAGTAAAAAAATTGTTTTGGTCAAAACTTTCAACAGATAATGCCTTGGGTGTAACTTTTGATCGCTTCATTTGCTTTTTAAAAATCCTGTTGACGCAGAACATTTATCAGACCCCCCCCCCCCCCCCCCCCCCCCGGACATCAATTTTTCTTCCCCTGTTCTCTTTTGGAGCAGAAATATCATAGATTTTTTTTGGAGATGGCGGAGAATTTACATTTTTAGTAACCCCGTTGACACAATAATGCATCACATTTACAGGGCTGCCAACTCTCGCTGATTCTGCAGAAAGCTCCCTGAAAACAAACCAATCTTTCCATGTTCTGATGATCAAATTTGAACATCTCCCTGATAATTTAATGGAAACAGTTTCCCTTGTTGAATGTCATTCTAAATATCTCCCTGATTGTTGTACAACATGTCTCTGATTGCAAGATACAATAGTTGGCAGGCTCTGCATTTATACAAGTGTGAATGGTTATAATATTATGGTTTTTTCCACTTCCCCACAGCCCTTTCAAATTCCTGAAAAATCCAGATTGTGGTCCTCACCAGACCTTATTTTTACTTAAAGTGACCCTGACCTTCCACACGTCAAGAAATCCTACAAAACCATGTTGATTTCTTGACTATAGGAGGGTGTTCTGTGATTACTAGGTTTAGGAGTTCACACAAACAAGTCGAACTCTTGTCAAGGTAGACTAAGATATATAGATATATATATTTTTTTTTACAGCTGGACCAGTTGTGTTTTTCCATCACATTAAGTTTGTTGGTTTCTTGGTAGACAGACTGTAATGCTCGCACTTTTTTGGCTGAGTGGGACGGAATCTATCAAATTCCAGCAAAACCAGGGGATGGCTTTAGTAAGATTTGGGTGGGGTGGGGGAGGGGGGGGTTTAGGGGTATTAGCATGTACATGTACATGTAGTTGAAATCCCACAACCTTGAACAATATTGAGTCAGCGGTTTTATGTTTCCAGCTGTAGTAGTTGTTGCTGTAAAAGTTCATGCAGTTTGTGTTTACATGCTGAAAATTGTGTATCACTTTTTTCTTCTGACTCGCACAACGAATTAAGTCAAAATATTTGCAGGTTTGTTATTTCATGCAAATAGCTGATCATGCAAAACATGAACACTGTCTGCGACTATTTTGTCAGCTCTACCAATCCTGTATAATACCTTTAAAGTGCAAAAATCTGTAAAGCTTTGAAGAGTTTAAATTCAAGGATGTTTTAATAGACTCAAACCAAAACTCCTCTACCCCACCCCTCAACTTCTTGCAGGTGTCCACCAGAGGTGTGATTGAAAACAAAGGCTCTGGGTTATTAATCTGTCACCCATAACTGCCTCACAGGTAGACGTTTGGTAAACAGAAGGGGGGCTGGGATCAGGGTTTATTGCTGCTAAGTCACATCAACTGCACCTTCTAGAGAAAGCAGATGGGCTGAAATATAGGGAGCATCGTGTCAAAGACGGGCCAGTAAATTTTGAGTTTTGTGTTCATCAAAGACACCGATGTGGGTCGGGGTCAGTTGAATTGGATGAAAGCCAAGTGGCGGGATTGGGGAGTCCAATGTTGATAATTTGACTCTTTTGCGGTTTCTTTGTGTTTATAAAGAGACGGCAAGAGAGCTCGGGAGGTGTGGAAGGCATTCAGAGGTCAACATTGAAATGAAGACACTCACTTATGGCCCCAGTCTGTGCTTTTATGTTAGCTGGGATAAGGTGATGCTTAGACTCCTTCTGTTGGCGTCTTCCAGGCATATGATTTCTCAGGATTTTCTCAAACCTTGAGCCTTCTTGAAAGAAGTAAAGCCATCACTATAGGGAGAAATGAATAATCCACATTGTGCCCAAACCTGTATTTCTGGTGATGCACAGAGTCTGTAAGCCTCCTGAATTGTAACATTAGAGAAGTGCCTGGTCTAGAATAAGGGTGACCCCAGGCTGCAAGCTTTTTTCAGGAATGTTCACATTCGTCAAATCTTAGCCCTGTCTATTATTTGTCAGAACTAATGAAGTGTTACTTGTATAAAGCAAAGAACGGTGATCGCAAATGCAGAATTAGGCAGTAAGCAGAGCCATGAAATTGGGCCCTGTCTGGCTTGGTGAAACAAGGTTTTAGCCTGAATTTGGTAAAAGTGTGTCCAAATTTGCTGGAAATTAAAAAACTTGCTGTCCAAGTTGTTCACTTACAATACATTTTTACATGTAAATGACAGATAAAACAGGGTGTCCAAATTTAAGCAAGGGTGTCCATCATAAGACACCCAGACACTCCTCTAGCTAACACTATTTGGTGAAAGCAGCCCTTGATAATACACATCCACAGTACAACAAGATGTAGCTTGTTGCTTGTATAAAAGTGGAAAAAAGATTAGCCAAAAATATTGACTTAGAGTAATAAACCAGCAGACTTTAGAGACTGGTAAACAGACAGGAAGTGATGTATGGTAACTCAGCAAGTCATTGGTACTCCAAAAGCTTGATAAGAAAGAATAACACTTGAAATTGGTGTCAGAAAATGTCAGTAATATTTTTGTTAGCGTTGTCACCCTTTACCAGTAGGGGTGGCAAACCCCCCATAACTCAAGAGGTACGTAGTGGCAAGTACCAAATGATAATATTTACACATGCAATTGAAACACCCAACAGCCAGTGTGGTATTTTCATTCGATTTTGAAACAATATTTGGTTATGAAATGAAATTGCAGTAGTGTCGGGTGGATTTTTGTAGATGCGCTGAAACACTCTGTGTTTGAACAACCCAATCAGGGAAATTTGCCCTGTTTATTTTGTGTCAAATAAGGAAAATAAGCCCGACCCGCTGGTGGGCATTCATGATCTGTGTGGACATCTCGAAGAATTCCACTTGTTTGTTTTAGAGGACCATGCCCAGCTATTCAACAGGTGTCCGAATTTGGGGACCGAGCAAGCACATAGTTGTCACTACAGCCTGTGTTTGTACAAGTCCAGGGCTGTCTTCATTTTGAGTGGGACGGTTGCACTTTCATCGGATGTTTTTGGTGGCAAAGGTACTGGCCGACTTCTTTGTCTTGATTTTGTTTTTATTGGTGAGGTCCTGAAATTATAGCAATTGGGTTGGAAGGAAGTGAGTGATCACTCACTGAGTGAATGGGCTCACCTTTTTTTCTTTCTCAAGTCAGTTCACGAGTTTACAACAAAATGTAGAGTGTAGCATTTGAGAAAGGTATCCTTTTTTGTTCATTTTCCTGAGGTTTTTCCTCTTCATAAGTCAGTTTCTAATGGTTTCTTTTTGGGGACTAGTATATTTGTCAGTAAGTTGTTGCATCTAAATAGTTTGCTGTTGTCTGTTCTCTCATGAAGACAACAATTGAGAGACATTTCAAAATGTTGAGAGAAAAATCCAACTTGCCTTGTTTTTAGAGCCAACACTGAGTGTCAAATTATGCATACATATACATATTATACATCAATTTATTGCTATCAATGTGAAGACTTTCCTTTGTCCCTCTAACTTAACACTCTCCATAGACAAAGCGCATGAACAAAAGTGAGGATTCACAAAGGATTCCAATGTTAGGACAGTATTGTTCCTTTTGTGTTCCTTTGCCCTACTGTCCCCTCTCTTCTGATAATACCGTGTGACACAGAGACATTTTTACAGCGTCCTACAAAGATCAGAGCGCTTTACAAAGCTGACGTGTAAATAAAGATACAAACAAACAATGCATTGATACAGATACAAAACTGTACAACAAATAAGCATAAATGGCATGCTTACACAAACACATGGTTTTTTTTAAGTCTATTTTTGAAAAGCTGAAGTGTGTTGGCTTCCCGGATGTTACCGGGGAGGGAGTTCCACAGCCAGGGAGCAGCGGCTTGGAAGGCACGATCTTCAGCACGCGACATTGTGTTCCCTCATGATTGACGTGAGTTTCTCATAAATTATTGACACAAGTTTTTCAAGATTGGCATTTTATAGTTTGCCGTTGTCCGTTGCCTCCTAATGAAAAAGCTTTAGAGTAGACCAGTCGACTTCCTCCCTGGCCAAACCATTTAGAAGGAGAAACAGCATGAGTGTCAAATTATTACACAATGTGTCTTCAAGATTGATGTACCATCTTGCAATTTCCGCAAATCTGGGAATAAAATTCAAAAACAACAAGGTTATTGTCAGGGTCTCATATCCGAAGTGGATAAAATCGACTTGAAAGTCCAACATGCACATGTACATGTGGCCAACACCGTACAAGGCATCTGGTATACATCCCCTAACTTTCCCAGCATGGCATAGACATGGATGGAGAAGAATTACCTTGGTTACTCTTAAGAGTTCACAAGATGGGGACCGTTTTGGATAATTTGACGGAACCGCAGGAGTCATGTAACTTTCTTCCTGCCAGTACAAAGGGCTCAATAGTTGGTGCACAGTTTGTAGCCAGGCTGATCCGAATCCACTGGTCTTCCATGGGGATGGTTTTGATTAGATTGAAACACATTTTTTGTCTAAAAATAGAGGGAGAAAAAAAGGCAAAATGAAAATCAGACTTCGTATTCGAAAAAGTAAACGATGCACTTGATTAATCGGTCGTTGGCCTCAACTGTTGATATGAAACTTAGGACGGTGTGGTTTATAGCATTTGTAATTGTCACAAAATGTATTTGTCGATTATTCTGATCTCATGCTATGATAAACCATTGAGAAGCTGTCACTTTCAAGACAACTTGGGTTGATTTTAACTCTTGTCTAAATTTTCAATCTATTCTTCTTTTTACTGTTTTATCAGCAAGTAGACACTGTATTCAGCTGAAACCTTCTCATGTGACTTTTATTGTATCTTTCTTTACAATTTTGCAATTAAAAAAGCATCAGGTTGACAAAAACCAATATCTTTAAATAACAAATAAATGCAATTTTAAAAAAGCATGAAAAGTACATACAGACAGCCCTATGGTTACTGCCGGGTACATGTTTATTTGACGTCAACTTCTACACAGCAAACTCTTTTCCAATTGAATTATGGATGGAAGTATTGCATTGCGTGGTAAATGTATCCGTTCAACCTTGGCCATGGCCCCTTGCATTGTGTGTTAACACCTTACGGGTGATCTTAGAACCGTTAGGTTCCATGATTTATTCATGTTCTTATTAGCCAGACTTGAGTTTCGTTCTGCATCAGTGTTGGATCGTGAGTTGATAATTTCAATTTCCATCCTAGAATTAGAAGGGTGAAGGACCCTGTGAGATACAAAGTGTCATAAAAGTTGCTTCTTGAGTGTTTTCTCATTTCTATTGGTGGAGTTTGTGTTATGAATATGACCCGTAAAAACCTGCGAGAAGAATTCTTTGTCTTTGTCGGCCTTTTTTGTATTAAAGGGCTTTATGTAAACTCTGTTTTTTAATTTGTTGTTTATAGTCAGTGTTCTCCTGAAGACAAGCAGAGCAAACTGTTGTAAACATTCTAAACTTTGAGCGTCTACTAAATCTCAACTCTGCGTTTTCTCAGAACCCAAAACAATTCCCATAAACAGATTTTAATCATATGATTTTCCCCTCAAAACACTGAGCATAATTAGTTCTTACATTTTACTCCATTCATAAATTTAAACTTTGATGTTTTTGTTATTATAGAGCAATTCGAAACACTTTAAAAAAAACTTCCAGTCATCTTTCTCAGCCCTTTTTTCCTAAAAAACTTTGACAGAAATGTTGTTTTATGAAATGGCTTATCTGTGTAGTAAATACTCTTATTTCCATTAATTGTCTACCTTGTCTCAAATGTCCTCACATGAAACAAGTTCGATCTTTTCATTAGAATACGCAAGCTTTTAACAATTACTCATTCGCCCTTTGCATGGTCAGCCATTGGCGTGTAGAGCCTCAAATTGGAGACAGCAGTGAATAGGAGCTTTGTACATAGCTCTGTATTGTCACGGTAATGTAATGACACTTACATCCAAACAGTTACATAAAATTAAATACCATATGAAGCATGAAGTTGAGGCTCTACACGCACGGTGGATCCGTGCCGAGAGCAAATAGCAAAGTGTCTAGATGCTAAAGACAGGGGTATGTGTACTTCAACGTTTTGCCCTTTCAACTCCCGTCCAGGTTCTTATTCTTTTTACTTATCTAAAACACGTGTAAACCACTACGGTTGTCTTGCAGTGGGGTCGAGACAAAGTCAAGCAAAGTACTTTCTCACCCTGATAAAGTCATTCCTTCACATCCATCTGGGGTGATGTTTATCCAGATAAGAGTGTGGAAATATTTTTAATATCAATCTTGGTGACTAATGGAGGAATAGTTGATGATAGTGACCGTAGATGTGTCTTACTGCTTCAAGTCAACAAAGTGTACAGACATCTGTAAGATTTACTCCTTCTAGTATTTATTTTTGATATTTTTTGGCAGCATCTTCTGATTTGCTAATTGGGGTATTTTTTACTCTGGGAAGTGAAACTTATACCCATGCTATGTAAGAATGAAATGTCAGCTATGATCAGCGACACACGAGTGACCTAGAAACACTTGGGTTTATCAATCCGGTAATTTGAATTACATTCATTATACAACCCTACAAGACTGTAGTCATATTACTTTTAGTACGTTCACACGCCAGTTGGACAAAGTATATGTTTGTCATTTGACTGGTCTTCTGATGTTTTCGTTAGATTGTAAGATTGAAAGATTGCGAACGGGCTTGGGGTATAAAGCGATCAAATATCATCTTATTATAGCTACAAATTAATTGATTGGGTCGGTATAAAGCTGTCATTATCAATGTTGATTCAACAAATATTGCTAATTAATTTGCCAAATGCTGCTGGTAAACGATGTGTTTTTAAGAGGGGGGGGGGGGTGTATGTTGGAACATTCCAAGCCGTGATCCATCTGGAACTTAAAAACAGGTGTTTGGAAGACTTAAACCTTCCCCCTAAGATGATGTTTATGGCCTCATGTCTGCAGTCAACCTGTCAGATTTCAAACGGGGCCATATTTGACGGTTTTAGCTTTCAAGAGGTGAAACCGATAGTCGGGGAAAGTGGATTTACAGTTTTAAAGGTATTATACAGGATTGGTAAGGATAAAAAAACATCAGTGTTTATTTTTAGCCTGAAAGCTTACTGATTATGAACGGTTCATTTTTAAACCAGAAGCATTTTCTTTTGTGAGATGTTTCCCTCTGAAATGAAGTCATAATCAAGAAAACTGTATCTGAAACCTAACTGTATCTGGAAACCTTAAAAAAAACCAAAATGCAACAGCTTATTTGGACGTTGCGTTTACATGCTGAAAATTTCGCATGGTTTTCTGCTATTTTCTCCTGACTCACACAACGGATTAAGCCCAAATTTTCACAGGTTTGTTATTTCATGTATGCAGTGGATCACGCAAAACATGAACACTGTCTGCGACTATTATTTTTGTCAGCTCTACCAATCCTGTATAATACCTTTAAGGTGTCTGCCAGACTGTTAAATAAAAGATGTACATGTCGGCCTAATGATAACAAATTGAGAACAAGTTGTTGAGAAATACCTGGATGTTGCTCATCCTTGGTCAACTGGGACAAGGATTGGAGCAGCAGGTGGAGTTTGAGACTGGCATGTTTTATGACTCCCTAAATTTAGAGCTAAAAACCTTGTGTTTGAAAGATAACACTTGCATGGGATAACTTTGCAGGAGAGAGGGGAATGGGGTGGGGGGGGGGGGTAACATTTTACCGTCAGAGCCACCAGACCCCTTTAAAGCATTTTGGACATACTTTCGTTTTTGACAATGCAGCAAGCTTTGTTCAAATTGTTGTCAATATTTTGATGTTTTAAGAAGGTGTGACTTTGACCATGAAGCAAAAAAGTACCTTTACTTTTGAATTTGGAGGAGAAAATAATGAGTCATTGACACAAGCATCCACAGGTGAATTGGCCAAGATTCAAGCATGAAGCACGAGCGTACAAGTTATACAATTAAGAAGGTGCCATGTACTCTTGAGTCATTAATCAAACAGACAATTTTACTGAGGTCAAAGGTCAGGGTTTTTCCCCCAAACGGTATAATATTTAAACCCATTTTATTACAAGTATTATGGCCTGGATGAAGCTGCAGAGGGGGACGAACTCAAGGCCTCATGGTACCCCAGTGTTTGTCAGGTTCTCTAAGTGCAGTTACAATTCGTAATACAGTTTCTCAACCGACCAGAAGTGGACCAGACAACTTCACCACACAGCCTCGATTTGGTTAACTTGATTTAAAAGAGTAAAACAAGATGGTGCCAGCATAGTGATCAATTTTCTTTAAAGGCAATGTTAAAGCAAAGTTTAGTTAAGAAAATTAAAGTAACGACAATCATCAAACTTTCACATTCTGGAAGGAAAAATTTCATCCCAACCTGCTTATACTAGGTAGGGTCAGCGTTTGGTTTTTGTCAATGTAATGCTGGTTTATTGGCACACTTATCAAGCAAGATTTAATGGAAGTCATGTGTGAAGGTTTCAGCTGAATACAGTGTCTATTTGCTGAGAAAACAGCAAAAAACTGTCACAATATTTTCACAAAAACGTCAAATCCATCAACATTTAGCGAGGTGACATCGGGTACCAACTGCATTTCTGGCAGCATCATTTGTGAGCGGACACCGACCCTCAGAAATCTGAAAAATGATTCATGCACGAATCGTTTCTCAGATTTTCAAATGTTTTTGGGTGAAAAATTGTCCAAACCGTATTACTTCGAAGGGAATCAGTTCTCAAAATAGTTGATGCTATCAACAGCTGCAGTGCTTCTCACCAAGCAAGTTTGTCTGATCATTAATTGTTGGGGTAGTTGCCAATCTAAGACCCTACCTTTAAAGGATCTGTAATTATACACAATATTTAAACTTTTCAAGACCTGACATGGAGTTGTTTTGCCTAAAACCTCCATGAAACCAATGCCTTGATAAAATAAAACCAACTGTACTTGCCAATCAAGCTCTGAACTTTATCTTCTTTTCCTTCTAGAGCTGGCTTGAAAAACCAGCGGATTATACCCTTTGTATAATGTTTTAGAGCATGCATAGTGGTAACAAAAACAGCCAATAACAAGATTCGCAGTGGGACCTGAGATCAAGTTGGTGTGGGGGGTTATAGGGCTGTAGTTTCCTTCATGCCGTTGGCCGTGTGTGCGTGGGAGGTTTTTTCCCCCAAATCAAATTGAGCACCACTGGAAAGGTTAACTTTGGTGAAATGAGATTTGTTAGCTGGTACCGGAACAACATAAGTGACCGATTGTGTCACTTGCTTGAACTTTGGGATCGGTCCATTTCACTTTAATTTTACTCGTTTGCTTTGTGGGCGTAAGTTTTTTTCCCCAGCTTGGCTTGTTGTATATTTTTGGGTGAGACTTGGCACTTGTAATATGAGTTAATTCGTTAGGAATTGAGGTTAAAACGTACGACATTGGGCAACAGTTTCTGAAAAAACCCAATCCCGCTGTAATTTAAAACCACTGGCTACATTGAAATTGACACCAGTGCTTGTCCCTGTAACCCGTAAAGAGTGTGTTCAAATAATATGCTTTTCATTTCTTACACTTTGTTTTTGTTTGGTTTTTTTCGTTGTAAAAAAGTTGACACTTTTCCAGAAATTTAACCTTGACTGTTGGATTGGGCACTGTACTAGTAAACTAATTATGCTTTAAATGGGATCAGGTATACCACTAATTAGAGCCCAACTGTTGATTAGAGTGTGGAGAGATCCTTGTAAATTAGTTTGTTTTGGGTTTTGATTTTTTGCTGCCCTACACCAAGAAAATTGTAGTAGTAGTAGTGATAGTATTATATATTTCTGGTAATAAAACCAAGGAACTTAATCACTGTAGCTGGCAAGCCTTCTGAAACCTGTAACTCAAGGATGCTTACTTTGTGAACAAGAAACACCAGGGTTAGCCCCTACTCTTCCACGATAAATGTTTTAGGTTCTTTTACGTGCACTACCAATCTGAAGGACAAAACAACTACGGTCAAGTATCTTGCTCAAGAACACAAGAGCCATGACCGGGACTGGAACCAACACTCTGCTGATAAACACCAGATCTTGAGTCAGGTGCTCTTATCTGCTTGGCCCGCAACATGCCATTCTTACTGATTGAAAGAACAAAAATTGTACCAATGGGATGAAGAGCACAGTTTCCACCCCCATCCCACCTCTGTACTAATAACTGGAAAAGGGATGTTTTTTTAACCTGTGGTTGAAGCCAAGGACATCTCTACCCACTCACCACTCTATTTTGGCATTTTGGAAGTTTTGCCTTGGTTTTTGTAGACTACCTCTGGTAAGGTCAGGGATTTGTCACTGGACAAAGCTTTAATTGACTTAACATTGTTTTCTACAAAGGGGGGGGGGTGTCTTTGCTTTCAATGCTGTTGTTGGGCAATTTTAAAAAGTACAGTTTTCAAAGTTGTATACACTTTAATTGCAGAAGACCACTTGTTTACTTTTCGCAAAAGAGACAGTTTCTATTGCCATTCCTTTATTCCCATGAAACGTCATCAGCACGTGCAGTGTCTCACCTAAAAAATACCAGCGTGAATGGGGCGACATGTCTGATCTGGTACCCAGTATCGTCCCAAGAGCCTTGTATTGTTAAACTAAAAGGTGCGACAGGTCAATTTGTGAAATTTCCCTACAGATTATGGCAGTCTAAAACTATTTGGTCCTTGACTTGTAAAAGGTGCCTTAATAGATATGCCATCCGTGGTGGAACTCATCAAGGTGACAGCTCACTAAATTTTGGGAGGAATTCAAGAAAAGTTGTGTGGACTTTGGGGCTATTTATAAGTAATGTTATTAGTAGGTTTGTTATTCCCCCCCCCCATGGATATATCTCTGAAGAAATTTGAAATGATGGTTTTTGAGGGAACTGGTGGTTTAGAAAGTTCACATTTTGATGGTTTTGAGTAGATGTATCCTGATCATCTTGATTATTGATTCCATGATGACATTATATCGACCATAAAACCATTTCACACTTTAACTCTGTTTCCCCCAAGAAAATAATGAGAAAACTGAAATGCGAATGAATTTCCTTCTTGAAGATTGCCTGTGTGACATCGGCCTAAGGAAACTGAAAAGTCTTCTAAATGTTTTACTTGGCTTGTTCAGTGGGCCATATAGAAGGGCAGTGTAGATTTCTGGTTTTGGGCTCAATGTGTTGATATAATCACTATTTCAATTTCTACCTCCAAAAAATTGGTCAGAAGATCTGATTTCTGCTATCTGGGGGTCATTGTAACTTGAGTAAACACAGAATTACTGTAGCATATTCAATTACCTTTGCACTTAAGTCCAGCCGAGGTACAAACCAACTCATCTGGGAAACACAATGGTATTACCTCAATCGGAAGAAAAACCAATTTCAATCTCGCAAGGCGGTGGTGTGTGACCAGCGGAAGCATCCGGAAATAATCCACATTATACCTTGGGAGAAATCATTCACGCGTGTAGTAGGAACGATAATTTCGTTTTTATTCATTTGCAGCGAATATTTCTGATGGTTCTGTCAGTCAGGTGTGGAGTGAGGTGTTGAACATAAATTATAAATGGTGGATGTTATATTTATGGTATTGAATGTCTACAGGGAAGACGGGGGGCTTTGCCTGGTGTGCTATTTTGAATTTTTAGTATCAAGTAATACAACACAAGGGAAAAACTGACTGGGTAAATTATTTGAAGTTTACACAGTGAGTTTCCCTTGTGGTTTATTACTTGATATTTGAAAATAAAAAATTAGGTGTGATTCTTTGATTTATGGCAGTTAGAGGTTAAAAGGCTTCTGACTGGCACCCTGACGGAACAAAGACACTGACAAAATAGGGAGACCGCAAACATGGAGCTAGAATTTTAGCTCAGTTGGTAGAGCATCAGCATGTTAATCTGGAGGTCGCAGGTTTATGTCCTGCTCTAGTCCATTTTTCTTTGTCCAACCCCAAATTCTGAATTTTTATAACACAAACAAAATCAAACAAAAACAAATTCGTTCTCATTTTAAAGTTTTATATGTTTTTTAAGTGACAGTATAATGACCTAGGCTTTGCCCAGTAACATAAAGCTGCTTTTAGTGCCAAAATTTGCTTAATGTAAATAAATTTTGCTTAGCAGAAACAGGTTACCAGGCAAAATACCATAGCATGTATATTGTATTCGACTGGTTCCCTTGTCCTATTTTAGATAGAGCAGAGAAATGTATGCAGCATTATTGGGTTCTGCTCTTAAATCACATCAATGACCATGAAAAGAGTCTGACCTTAAAAAAACCCATCAAGGTCCACTAAAAAAACGATGACCACCTCATCATCCGGTCTTTATTAGTTCATAAAGACCTGGTCAAAGCACTTTTCATTCCCTATCCCTAAAGCAGTGAACGATTTCCTTGTACAGCATAGCAAAAGTGCTACACAAAATGTATCAGTCGCTACTCAAATATCATCACTTGCTACTCAATAATTAGCAATCGGTGTGCACAAAACGTTCAGTCAAAATACTTTGCTATGCAAAACTGCTGGATGAAATCATTCCCTGCATAAGGGAATGACCATTTTTCCAGATTTATTTGATAATGCAAAGTCATGCAAGTTCAGAATTATTTGAGCTCTTTCCCAATCAAATGAGATGCAAGATGTCAATGTTGAAACTTCAGAGTTCTGGGTCCAATTTCATAGAGCCACAACTTGCTCAAAGATTTTTTTCTAAGCAATATTGAACTGGATACTAGTCATAAAAGGTATTTTAACATTGTATTTTGGCTGGTAGTTTTATTCTGGTAAGCATAATATCTTCATGTGCTTAGCTTCTGACTGGCACCCACAAATGAAGATATTGACAAAATAGGGAGACTGCCGACATAGGGCTCAGTTGGTAGAGCGCCAGCACATTTAAGGAGGTCATTGGTTCCAATCCCGCTCTAGTCAATTTGTCTTTGTTCAACCCCAAATCATTTAAACAATTTACCTAGTCAGTTTTCCTTGTGGTTTATAACTTGCCACTTTTAGTAAGAAAATAACTCAACGAAATTGGTGCATTCTGTCAAGTGATTTAGTGGATGACGATTCCTTTCAAGTCATTGACCAATCGTCTTTTGTTTTAAAATATTATCTCCTCTACTCTAGAATATGGTGGTTCTAGTGCTCAGGTCTTGATTTGTGTAGCATCTTAGGAGGAGTCTTTCTTGGATCTGCAGTCCCTTAGTACCAAGAATGCAGTGACAATGTGTTAAGTGCCTGAACAAATCTGTGAATTACCATGTAACTGTTCAATTATTACCAGTGCAGAGTCATTGTTACAGTCCCATGTGAATCCTTCATATAATAGCCCTAAGGTAACTATTTTTAGGAATACAATAACAGTTGACACTACACGTACCCCTGCTAGAAACACTTCACAAAGAAACCTCCACATCCGACAAAAGGTTTGGTACCCCCCTGGGCCACATCCACCCACCCTTAGAAAGAGCATTTTGTAAACAAGCAGGTTTCCGCACCCTAAGAGAAAGAGCTGATACAATGGTGTACAATGGGGGTAAATAGACTGCTTTGTGTCACCTGGACAAGGGAGAAAAACCGGGGACTAAAGAATCCATTCTTCTGGCGCTATTGTTGTTCCTTGTGAACACTCAACTGATGGCCACTTGACTACTTGTCAGCAGTCTTACACAATGTGGCCTGCTGTAATGCAAGGACTTAATGACTCTTGCACAAAACTGGCACAATACTTACAGAGATGGTGCATAAACCATTCTCCTTTGAGCTCACAAAGAGATATTTGGGAAAAACTGAATCAAATTGTGCACAATTTTCAAAGGAAGAATTTTGCATGAAAGGCTCTCAAGGGGGTACAACAAGATTTCTCCCAGACAATTATGATTTATTGTCAAACCTACTTACCTAGTTTCTACATTCATAAAACCTTGAGAGAGGCACATTCTGCCTGGGCAGGGTAATAAATATTTCCTCAATACAATGTTTTATAAGAACACATACTCTAAGATTATGTGCTGTTAACTTCTGCTCCAGCCGGCCAATTCTCATGTAAGGTACACAAGACTGTGGCTAACGAGGTACAATCATTCCAAAAAAGGCAGACTTACTTCTTCAAAAGCTCATAAATGTTGTTCATATACCCATTTTTCAAACTTCCTGAGCTGTTTCCAAAGGGGAAAATCTAGGTTCATGTTTCATAGCGAGATGAACTCGAGTTGATCTTGGTGAAACATCTTATATCATCCGGAGCGATCTCCACAGGCTAGCCATACCGATCATTCTTGGCGTTGGGGTGTGCCTTACCTCGAGTGCACGCTAACTGGGCCCCTGTCAGTCCCCCCACTAACTACCCTTATCCTATATACATTGTACATTGGTGACAATAAATGAGTTGAACTGATAAAGCCTGTCTGGGTTACTTGTGAGGGAGTGGGTTGGGGGGGGGGGGGGGGCTTGTAATTCAATTTAGGGTGGAGCTGATGTTGAACTTTAAAGGAAAAGACTTTGTGACTTGATTAAGTAATTGGTATTTTTGTAATGCCTGAAATGCTGAACGAGATTGCGTGATGCACAGTAAACCTACAAGATTTGTCTGTGAATGGAAGTTTAACTGGGGGGGGGGGGCACTGCTGCTGTGTCCCTGGCCTTGATCGCAGTGAACCCTTTAGACCCTATATTGTTTGAAAATGGTTTTCTAGTGGAAATGCTCATTTATTGAAGTAAATAACACATTTTTGCCGTACGCAACAACAAACATTGCAACTGTTATTGATGGGTCTGTCAGGCATGATATTCTTCCTACGATTTTGTTGCCCTTTGAAAAAAAACTCTGATTAAGTAGCCTGAAGCGTCTAGTAAAGTCTACACCATATGGAGAAGTAGGTGAACCCCTTGTACCCAATCAAATGTTCCTGTTTTTTTTTCCAAAGGCCCAAACATTATGCCAGGTCTATGCATGCAAATTCTATCTCTAGAGTTTGGTTTTGTAGGCCTATGACACGGCAAACTTTCTAGTTTGTATCTCACCACAAAATATGATATTCCCAATATTCTTGGAAGATTGATCTGGTTTTATAATGTTCTGTCGTGACCATTTAGAACAGACTGTATTCTTGATATGAGATAGGTCACCTGGGCTAGGGTTAGATTTATTGGTCCTTCACTTTGAGAGAATAACTAAGACATCACTAATGAAATAATGTGTGAGGAATACAAGTTATGTGATGCCTCAAGCCAAGGAATCTCTGCAATGAAGATTTATTGCAGAAAAATGTGTGGAATATTTTAGAGTTCGGACTAGTTTTGTTCCCTGTGCATAGGATAACTTTTGTGACAACTTAAAAGTATCGTTTAGAATTGTTTATATATAACAACAATATAATAATGAAACACAAGAAAACCATATTGCCTTCTGAGCTAGAATCCCGGCCATATCTCGTTGGGCCCCCACCCCCGGCCCCCCCGTTCATAGTTGGCTCTCAGTGCGCAGTCTGCGCTCTAGCTGGGGTTAACAACATTGACCAGGGGAATGGGGGAGGGTATGTTTATCGTCACTTTGCCCAAACATTTCGTCCAGGATTGTAGCCCAGGGCGATTTATACATTTGTATTTATTTATCTTTATTAATCTAAAGAGTATCTTACTCTTAAATAAAAAAAAACCACTTTAAATTTCCTCTCACTTTGATAAAGACGGGATTCAGGTTTAAATACTATCCTGATTCCCCTGACTAATCCAGTGCATAAGATTTGACCCCCGACCTTCCCTAAACCTAGCTGAATACATAATGAGCTCAGTAAATGATCAAGCATGCCAAACTTGAATGCATTGCATCCTCGGCTTTGGGCAAAGGTTACAACTCAGTGTCATAAATTGGTCAAGAACAAGTGATGACAAAACATCTTTGTAACAATATCCAGGATTGTAAGGATAAAAATCACCATTGTTTAGTTTTAGTCTGAAAGCTTACTGATTATGAAGTTCATACTAGAACCATTTTTTCTGTTAAATATCTCTCTGAAATGAAGTCATACTCAAGAAAACAGTATCTGAAAACCCGAGAAGGCGCAACAGCTGATTTTCAGTTATTACAACCAAAATTAAGGACAATGTGTTTACATGCTAAAAATTGCGCATTGTTTTTCACTATTTTCTCCTGACTCACACAACGGATCAAGCCCAAATTTGCACAGGTTTGTTATTTTGTGTACTGTATATGGTTGGTTGATCGCACAAAACATGAACGCATCTATTAAGTCAGCTCCACCAATCCCGATTTATACCTTTAACTCAAAAATGTTGGTTTTCTTGTGATCAGTAGAAATGCAGAAAATTTTTGATTTTTACTTTGCGCAGGAATGGACAGGTTTTTGTTTTTCTTCTCTCGTTTCTGATGCCACACTCTGCCTTTAAACAAATCTTGTTCTAGCTTGTTTGATGGTGATGGATTGATTGATCAGAATGGCCATTTGTGACTCTAAGCATTCCAGAAGGGATATGGGTATGCGTGGTTTATAACCAAGGGAGTCCTGCTCAGGGAATCGTCTGTCAAACGCAATATTTGCCTAAACTCCTGAACTGGAAGATTATTGTTTTTTATCGGTTGCAGATTTTTTTTGATTTGAAGCGGTGTTTTTGTTTTTCTTTCTGCGACTCCCGTTGGATCATGATTCTGGAGTTAAATGTCAAAGCTAATATCGAGCTGAACAATTATAACTGGCAGGTTTTAGTTTTTATCGGAAACAGATTGTTTTGTTGTGAAGCAGTGTTGTTGTTTTTTTTATTTGAAAGAGATGGAGAAATTCAGGAGACTAGATTGGCAGTCATATGTCAGAATCAATTCTTGAGTTGACATCTGAAGCGACAGGTTTGGTTTTTATTGGTTACAGATTTTTGCTTTTGATTTGTTTTGTGTAAAATTGGCTGGCTTTTGTATCTTTCTGTAAAAAGTAAACAAAGTTGGAGATGCTGTATTATGTTCTGTTGAATTTTAAATTTTCATGCGAGTATACTGTACTCTGCTTCAATTTTACTGCTATGCCACTACCAACCCTCCAAACGTTGTAAAATTAATTGATGACCATACTAAATTTACCCCAAAAGATAATGGTATGTGACTGGTTTGCTCTGGCTCTAACAGTTCTGAAGATTCTTTCTGTCTGAAGCACTTTCCTCTTGCGGCAACTCAGTTTGCAAACTTGAAGATGCAGAAAAGGTCTCATTTGAAACAAACAAACATGTAAAATAAAGTTGTAAGAGGCTACTTTGAACGCTTCATCTTTTGAAAAAAATGTTGGGTTGAAAGATTGACTAAAGTGGGACTTGAATCTGCAACCTCTGTTCGGGGGTTCTGTCATTTTGATAAATAAAATGAAGCGTGACCATCTAACGACCAGAGCACCACGTTTATTTACCTGCTCAACAGATTTAGCCGTGGTAGACTTTTATGACATTGTCGAATTGACATGATGACAAACATTTAAAAATATTACCTGTCTTTGTCCCCTGGTCTGGGAATTTATGACTACAACTTTAACACCTTGATAGCTCCTAATTTATTACGGCTTAACCGAGAATTTACTATTTTGTGGTCAATGAAGGTTAGTCTGCAAAAATAAATAGGCCTACTTCTTTCTCAGAGTCAATACCAAGGATTTAAAAATCAAAATGGTTGAGATTTTCTCCCTTTTGGGGGGGGGGGGGTGTGGGGGGGTGTGGGGGGGGGGGCTTTAAGGAAATGTTGACTTAGCTTAGAAATGTGTTGATATTTTATCAGATTTGGTGATGGTGTTGGATGTTGTTACCATGCCTTGATTGAATTTTTTTATTTTTTTTTTATTTTTTTAATGATTTATTGTGGGTAGGGATCATGATGTTGTCCCATGTGAAATGTGGGCCAACATAAAAGAACATGATCATGACCTTTGACCTTTAAATGTACGTGGTATTTGGGAGAGTGGGGGTCAGTGGGTGCACTACACACAGTGTTCCTATTGAGCAAACACATTCAGCAGACTTTTAAGAGTTCTGCAAACTGATTTTGGACCAAGATCTCCCTGTTCATATTGACAGAAGGATGTCAGCAACAAGATTGTATCAATCTGTACACATACTTGCATGGTTGTATACGGTTGGAAGGTGCTTCTGGAAGCATATGTGCTGCCAGCTAAAAAAAGGCCACCCTGCACATGCTTGCCAATGCAGCAATACGACTAGGCCTGGAATTACACGCATGCCATTTGCTTTTGCTTGTGTCTTTAGTCGTGGACTTCAGGTCTTGAATTGCATTGAGGCCGTGGCATTGTTGTCCTGGTCACCAACCTTGGTGCCCCTTCAAAAGTTTCCCATAGACTTAAAGATTTTCCAATCGAAGTGTCTTTTGCAAAATGAATTTGACCTTGCCCTCTCAAAGATGTAATAACAAGCCTGTTAGATGGCTCAAATTCAAACTTTAAATTACCAACATTTATAAACCTTTACAATCAAACATTAAGACAAAATTTGTCTCTGTTCGTTGTATAATTATTTTTGTTTACATACATCATAAACTGTTAATGTTTCAAAAAGCTTTGGAAGTATTGACAAAGTCTTGTCGCCTTTCATTACTGATTGTACTCAACATATTTTTTCCCAGGCAGGCTTTAATTGAACAGTTGTTTTGCTGTTTGAGCATATAAATATATGAGCCAAGAGCATTCTTGAAAATCTCTCTAGATCCTTCTGTGATCAGTCATGAGACTCGTGCAGAACTGTATTGCCAATATAGTGTTTGGGGCTTAGGATTGTGGTTTTTCTGATTTTCTCGGTAAGCTGTCATAAAACCTTGAAAATTATACAGCCAGAAACCAAAAGAATAAACAGTTTGATCCAGCAGGATAAAAACTAATTGGTATTCCGAGAAATGAAGTTAAAAAGTACAGTTACAATTGTCTGCTCTCTGTCCATATTGTCAAAACAAACAAATAGACAATCTCCTCCCCATCCCCCCCCCCCCTCAAGAATATGGAGTGGACTTCACTGCGTCCAACCTTTCATATCCAGACTTTGTTTTCCTTGGACAATCTCAGCTCCATGTTTGTTGTTTCTGGAGATATCTTGTGGAATTTTGCACCCGCAGTGGAGTTGTTAATGACGTGCAGTCTTAGCATATGTGCGTAATTCCAGACAAGTTGGATATTCGATAAGTTATGATGGAATCATATCAGTCATGACGTTGCAGAATTGTGGCATCATCTTCATAATTGCGGAGACAAACTTCAGGCTGACGCTGAGCCTGTTCTAAATTAGGTCGGAATTTTAGACACCCTGTTCCATATTGGCCAGATTTCTGCCACCTTGTTTTGTCTGTCATTAAAGAGTTGTACCTGGGAGTAATTTTAACATTCTCATTTTCAGTTCCATGCACAGCGTCTTGTCAAAATGTGGGAACATTTATCCTCTAAATTCTGGTTATGTATGCATAACACCACCCCCACCCTAAACCACAAACCAATCCCAGGAAAGTAAGCATGAAAATCCCCTCATGGATTTCTCTAGTCGACCTTGTCCATGAATGATATATTAAGTCAAGAGACAAATCTGATAGCTGTCAAGCATCCCAGAAGTGAGCCTGTCTACTCTGGAATTAGAAGCGTAAGTTATTTTGACTAGGATGACTCAAAGAGTGTCCTAAGAAAGACAGGCTGAGATGAACAATTTGATCGTGGCTGAAATTAATGATAGAGGGGTGAGCTGACAGAAGGGTGAGTTGACCATTTGGCGTAGACTTATAAAGGGATGCGGCTCGATTCACAATCTTAGAATAAGCACATGCAATGCAAAATCTAAACAACAGACTTATATTCAAAATTTCGTTGTGTCAGTGTATAAATGTTGTATCTCACTTAAAATAGCCCGATTGTTACACACGAAATAAGTATGCCCTGAGAACGACAGTTTTTATGTGACAGTTTTTGCACTGACACAACTATTTGTACAATGTGTTCAATGCATAATTATTTACAATGGTTGCGTATATAATGTGGGAGAAAAGAAAGCATTATCCCTTTTTTTACAGGTTTGTTGCTAGTGGTACTGGTACCCATTTGACCCACTGAGCAGGAGTGATAAAGTTTTGCTCTCTGGCAATTTTGAAAAACAATCAACAACTTGCAATTTTTCTCGCCAATATGAGTCTCTCCAAACTTGTTGATTCTGTATAACTGGGGTATTTTGTTTACTTATCAATGATTATTCACCCCAAACAAATCAGAGTAAAAGTGTCCACAACTTTCGACCTGTATAATTCTTTCTCTACTTAGGTTGAAAGAAAAAACTGTGATGATATAAAACTCCATTATCGTTTGTCAAAAAGTGACTTCGAAGAGTTTGTTTTCTTAGCTGATGAGGGTCACTGTGGAACCTTCTTGGGACATGTCTTTAGCCAAGGTTGGAACTACAAGACACAACTCAAGTCCAAGTTAGGGCAAACTCCTTCTTCTCCAAACATACATGGTTTACAGGTCACTGAGTACAGGTCATCCTTCATTTACCTTAAGCATCTCAGGCATTCACTGTGTAACCAAAGTTTTATATCATAGAGGTGTCGCTGGCCAGATAAAGATGACTTGGTTGGAATGACTAATTGAGGAGATGCGATTCGATGATGGAATTAACTGGAAGCCCTTGGCATCTTCTTCCATGGAGTGCTCTGTAGTTGTTATCTTGGTCTGGGCTGAAAGTATTGCTTAGCAACTTTATTTACCCAGTTTAAAAACAGCTGGACACCAGTCTCATCAATGTGATTAGACAGTATTTTGGCTGGTTGTCGGTTTTGGCTGAGCAAGTTATTTTTATGCTTAGCAAAAACGCTACCACTAGAGGCTGGGTGAGGAAACAGTAAGGCACCTTTTATTAAAAGGACCAACACCATTTATATCTGCTATTGCATACACAGGGTTCTTGACCAATTTGTGGAGAGGTCTAGTATTTGGACTGTTTAGTTCCAAAATGATAATTGATTAGAAGACTTTAAGGAAGAGGTCAAAGTTTTTCTTACGAGTAACTGGGTTAGATTTCACAAAGAGCAGAGACTGTATTCTTGATATGAGATAGGTCACCTGGGCTAGGGCTAGATTTATTGGTCCTTCACTTTGAGAGAACAGCTATGACATCACTATTGAAATAATGTGTGAGGGCTTAAGTTGAGCTGTCTTGGTCACCATGGTGATTTGTATTGTGACATCACGCTTTGCTTTGTAATTAAGATAGGTTTGTTGGATAACCCCCTCTTGGGATCAATCTTAGCCCTTGGGCAGATTGTATACTTTTTGACCCTCTTGTTGCCTGTCCACCACCAGTAATCTTGGTTACAGAGTAGGTACAGTATGTCTCTTCTTCTCTTGAGTTGTCTCTCATAATCATATATATCAGGGCAGCCATCTGTCAGCCACCTTCTAGATGGTGAATCCAGAGACTCCTAGTGTGTCTTTTACTCCTCCACATTAATGTCTCCATCTTCAAGAGCAAATGTGTTCACACGCTCACATCCTCACGCCCGCTTCCCTTTCCGTGGCAGTTCATGCACGGCTAGAGCAAAATTGTCTCCTCATTGAGTCATGCCCAGTGTGGTTCCAGACAATCAGTGAGTTTGCAAAAAAAAAGAAACGACGTCTGCTCGAGCTTAAATCCAGCAGCGTTTAAATGTCCACACATTGATGAGTTTGAGATGGAAGGGGGTGGGGGGGGGGGTATTGAAAATCTGGTCCTTAGATTGCAGCAAGGTTTTGGGCAGGAACAGGAAAACAGAGTGTGCAAAAGAAGAAAAAAAGGGGTGAGTAAGTGAAATTTGATGCTGAAACTGACAGAGACCCAATGTGATCGCACCAACCACGTACCTGGCATCACACAAAGGTTTTACAACAAAAACACCACACAGGTCCATCAATTCCATTTTGCTATTTTGAAGACATCATGAGCTCGCGGACAAAGAAGTTTGACCATGTTGATTTTTTTTGAATGAGTTTAACTATTTTTAATTACCAGTTTCAATTTTTTGTTTGGGTTCTTTCTTTGCAAGATGAAAAGAATCTTAATCTTGAGTCGCAAATCTATTCTTTGAGTTGTGACACATTTATTGGAGTTGTCATCCTCATCTTTTAACAAGGCACAGATAGAGCTCCCAGGTCAGACATGTAATGTTTGACGGACGTATTGACACGTTTAACACAATGGTACATCTGTCTACTGATGCAGTTATCTGTTTAGTGTTAGTGAGCATGTCTGCTTCAAGTTCCGGTGATTTTTACCCAGGGTGTCAAATTTCATGGAGTTGCTTAGGGGAATATGTCGGCCAAGTTCGCGCGAACTATCATTGACCATAGTTCGACTAAGTTGGGCCAAGCTCTGTCTAGTTGATGATGGTTGGACTACGCTAGGTGACTATTTGGAATTGGAACTGGTTATCTTAAAGCTCAGTAGCTGTTTTCATAGCACAGTGCTGAGTGAACCGGTTATCGGAAAAATGATAATGTACCTTAATCGGACATTATTTTATAGTCGCTTTGACTTGACAAGATAAACTTTTACCTCAGTGAGCCACTGAGCATGCCCTACATCATGTAACCAACCACAAGTTAACCATCAGTACTTGCGCAAACTTGCTTATTGAGAAGTTGCTTAGTAAAAGCATAGAGAAAGGGTGAAGGTAAGCACGAACAGCCATACATGAGAAACACAATTCTGCTTAGCCATTTTCTGTGTGCTCTAACAGAGCTTTTTGAAGTTTGCTTAAGAAAGCACACTCTGAGCCCACTGCCATAAAGCTGTAAGCAGAAAATGCTGCTTTGCAAATTTCTCGCTAAAAGTTTTTAAAACGAGGGGGTTCCAGTCCGACAATGTAATTTGATGGCATTTTGGTTGGTAAACTGCATATGCTAAGCAAGCTTTCTCTGCGCTTAGAAATTTTTTGTGCATCTTTTCTAGTGCATCATTGTTTGAAGGTCAGTAAAAAATTGGACTTGATACTTATGTTTTCAAATGTTGTCCAAGAAGTACTGACTCATGGATTTGTGAGAGTGATTTGAGTGTTCGTTGTAAAATTCATAACCGTTGAACTATAAAACAGTCTGGACCCTGGATATATGGTTTTTCTGTGTACATTGCGGCTCATAAAAATTGCAGCATGGTGTCCAAATTCCGGCAAAAGGTCTACGCTGTAGACAAGGGCTGAAATGCTTAAATTTTTCAGAGCGACTTTGTAGTGCCACGCTGATCCATTCGGATTAAACAATTGAACTTGTAATTGATAATTACAGCAGGTAATAGGCCTACATTTAAATAAATCATGCTGAGTCAAAACTCTCAATTAAATAAAAAGCCTCTAAGTTAACTTCACAAGTATGAGAAAAAAAAACATCTTCCAACTCAAAACGTTCCCCCACTATTTTTAGAAACCTACTTTTGGACAAAGTTACCAAGAAGAAACTTTTAAACCACAAGTCTTTTTTTTTCTCTCTTTCTTTTTTTAAAGCCTATTTCCTGAGAGTTAAATCTCATCAACCTAATTTGCTCGCATAGTTGGTGTCACTTGGAATTCTGGCGCTTTCCCAATTTGGTAGTATCCTGGTTGTGTCTAACGTAAACCGTGATAGTATCGCGGTGTGGTGTTCCCATTTGGTTAAGATGGAAAGATATAATTTTTCTCAATTCACCTGATTAGGAAACTAACTTTACACTTAAAATGATACGTTATTTCTTTAATTAAAGACAAGTGTGCAGCGACAAGACAGATTATTGTCAAAGGCCTGTTGATCTGAAACGAAAAACCTGAGTTGAAAAACCGTTAAGTCGATCTGTGAAAAAAAAGTGGTAATTACTAAGTTCTTATAAAGCACTTCATCACACCCGATGGGCGTATCAAAGCGCTCAGTATTTTTTTCCTGCAAGGTATTCAAAGCTATGTTTTGAAGTATGAGACCTACTCCTTTACATAGCACCATGTGCTGGTTTACAACATGCTGTGGCGCATTATGCTGCCAATCAAACCAGGAACACTGGGGCGGACCCCTTCTCTTTACGATAAAAGTGCACTGGGTTCTTTCAGGTGAACTACACAACAATCGGGACCTACGACTTTAAGTCCCATCTGAAGGACGCAGCAATAATGGTTAATTGTCTTGCTTAAGGATACAAGTGTCACGACCAGGACTCGAACCCACGATCTGCTGATTAGAAACACCAGAGCTTGTGTCCGGTGTTCTTATCTGCTTGGCCACAACATGCCATCTAAATTCCCCCTTTTTTCTACAAAATTGTTGTGGGTTTATTTCAAGTTTAATTCTTTTGAAACATTCAGCTTCAGGAAAACGTTCTTGTTGCAAAGGCACTTCAACTGGAAATAATGGTCACAAATGTCAATATATTGAACTAAAACAAGATATTTTAGGAAAATTGCTACCAGTCCAAATTTTAACCAGATAAAAAAAAAAAGCTTTATAAATCATCAGTTTTGTTCACAGTAATCACCCAAACCTTGCTTTGTCTTGATTGTTGTGTTGTTCCATACGAACAAGGTTGAGTTTTGTTTCCAAACAGGTGTGTCTCAGGACTCTTAGGTCAGCCCAATGGAACAGGTGTCACCTCAGCAGACTGTTTGATATATTGACATTGTAACCTGTGCCCATAATCAAAGGCAGGAGGCATGTGCTGGCCAGTCATTGCCTCCAGTCTCCACAAAACAATACAGTGGCTGGGTTCGTTAGCTATAAGCTGAGCTCTGTTAATTGGGGCGTCCCTGTTGGGTCATTAAAAACTTTGAATCAATTAATAGGATTGCCTGCTAGTATTTGTTTAGACTGTTAGGAATAATTGCCATTCAGCTGACAAGCTTTACAGGAACCATGGAGTTATTGATATTTTATGGCGAAGGAAATCTAGTGTTTGGCTTCAGATGGTTCTGAGTTAATTGATTATGTCTGGTAAGGGTCGCAGGAGGGCAGAGGGTTCTATTTATAGGTATTAATGTGAATCTTGAGGTGAAGGAATGAAGAGACCACAATAATAATCACTGGAATAAGTTGTAAAAGAGTTGTCAGGGTAAGGTATGGATGTGGTGTGAGGATAATGTGGTTTAACACTTACAGGTTCACAAATTGATTTGTTAGAGACTTTGATGGCCAAAACGTGTGATACAGTTTGAAGGTATTACGCAGGTTTGGTAGAGCTGACAAAATAGTCGCAGACAGTGTCCATGTTTTGTGTTATCAACCATATACATGATAATAACAAACCTGTGAACATCTGGGCCCAATTTCATACAGCTGCTTAAGCAGACAATATTGCTAAACATCTTTCTGTTTGGCATAAATGAGCAGGATACCAGTCACAAATCGTACATGTGGAATTGTAATTTGGCTGGTTTCCTTATTCTGGTAAGCATTATTTTGTTGTGTGTAGCTACTTTTTGTGCTTAAGCGGCTCTATGAAATTGGGCCCTGGGCTTGCTTGGTTGTGTGAGCCGGGAGAAAATAGTGAAAAACCATGCACAATTTTCAGCATGTCAACACATTGTCCTTAAATTTGGTTGAACAATCGAAATCAGCTGTTGCATTTTGTTTAGGTTTTCAGGTGCAGTTTTCTCAAATATGACTTCCTTTCAGAGGAAAAAGTTTCACAGAAAAAAATGCTTGTAGTATGAACTTCGTAATCAGTAAGCTTTCAGACTAAAATTAAACAAGAATGTTTTCTGTCCTTATCAATCCTGTATGATACCTTTAACAATGGCTTGTTTAGTGTAAATCAGGATGTATGATAAAACAATCTTTGATTTTTTTATTTTTATTTCATGCATGACAACTTGTTTTCAATCAGTTGGGGATTTTGGACAATGAAGCTCATGGGTTGCCCTGAATATGACCCCACCCTACAAGAAGTGACTCAGCCGGGTCTACTAGCTGACATAAATTGTTTTAAGGTTTTGGGGAAATGCAGGACAAAATGTAGTGTGGGATAATTGATTGGTTTTCGCAATTTAGGAAACTGTGGCTACCGGTAAATGTTAAATGCTGCCTCATCTTGAAGAGTTTCTACAAATGGTCAACTTTTTTCCCCACATGCACTTTACCAAACACACGGACTTCTGGTATGATCTCTGTGTTTTAGAAATTGTAAAATGTTACTCCCTCTCTAGGCCTGTCAAAAATGGGATGACTGTTCATTCATTGTGGGTTTAGGTTGACAGGCTATTCATTCATGTTCAGTTGTCATATGTTGTGTAATTGGGTGACGGGATCAGCTAGTTTTATGCAGTTAAAGGCGAAGTACAAGATCTGTAATTATTTTTAAAAAATTAAAAAAATTGGGTTAAACAAAGAAAATTGACTAGAGCAGGATTTGAACCTACCACCTCCAAATTAACGTGCGACAATCTACCAACAGAGGTGTCTAGCCCTATATTGGTGGTCTCACTATTCAAATTCATGCCGGTATGAACTCTAAACAGAAATCTTTCCTTCTAAAATACTGTCCAAGTCAAGAGAATAACTTATGAAGATACCTACCAATCACTGCTGCTTATTTTGATTGCCACATTGCAGATAATCCTGATGTGAACTTAGCATAATATTCATGATAAGTAGGGTTTTTGAAAGTTTTCACCATGATGTTGGCACTGAATTTAAAGGAATTTTCCTAGGTTGGGAGGATGGTGTGCAAGTGAAAACTTAAAGGGGAGGGGAACATCTATCTAATGAAACAATGACGAGCACTTCGTATAATGTATAAGGTACTTGACTCATCATTTCTCTGACTTTAACAAGCATTTGTTACTGATTCTGTGACAGTCTTATGGATGGACACTTCAATCACATTCATGGTCTTACGAGGTTTCTCTTGACGAATCTAGCAGGTTTGCCGTGATGCGGCAGGACTGAGTGTCTAGCTGGCTCCTTAGCATTGGAGGAGCGTAATCCGAGTGGATTACAACATCGGTTATAAGCCCACGCTGTCAGAGCTTGGGTGTATTGAGTGAGATTGTTGTTTCATTATACTGGGGTTGTGTTTCAAATCAGTTGGAGTGAAGGATAGGTGGGGGCAGGTGGGGGTACCGGAGTTGCCCCCCTCCCCCCTCTCACTGCTGAAAGGGGGGCTGGGTAGAGGGGGGTCGTCTCGCCTGAATGTCTCCTATACCTCGAGTGGAATGCAGTGAGGGATCAATCAGATGCAATGAACTGATTGGAGATTGATCGATAAAAAAAGGACCTTACTTGTGCTTGGGAGAACTAAAAGGGGGTGTAATATCCCCCACAAGCTGGCAGGCCTATCTTCCTTCGTTAAGCACTGAAGGATCACATCCTGTAAGAAACTTTATCAAGGACCACCGAACGAACTTGTCAGACCTTGGGGAAACCAGGTCAAACCTTTTAAAACTAAGGTGGATAAGTGAGTAATTGATGAAGTTAGCACAGGTGAAGAAAATGAATTTTCCCCATTCCCGTATATAATTCAAAAGGCCTTGAACTTAGATTCATCAAAGACAATTGCCGCCAGTCCCCTTGGTCCAGATTTTGGAGGCCTGTCCAGCGAAGAATTGCTGAAGACATTTATCCACTAAGCAAAGCTAAAGCAGGCAACCAGTCATAAATTGTACACATATCATGGTGTTATAGCTGGTAATTTTTCTGCTAAGCAAAACTGCTTATTTAAAACAGGGTCCATGGTAATTAGCTCCCCTTAAAAGATCATTTAGGGTTGACTCATAACGAGCAACTGTGAGTTACACAACATTAATCACCATCTTTATGTTTTTTTGTGTGATGAAAAGTACACTGACCCTTTCCACACCTTATTCTGATTCATGGTTTTAATGGAAGGTAAAAAAAAAAAAAGATAAGTTCAATGCTCAAAATGACCAAACAGGATAGCAGTTTTGCAGGCATGTCATGTTACCTGTGTTCAGTAGTTACTATTATTACTGACTCTTAACATACCAAAAAGGTACCAGACTATTTTGTGTTCCTTCCAGCCTAAATATAGTTACGTTGATTTGATTAAGAGAAACAAGATGTTTGAACCCTGATAAAGCCCTATTGAAACATAACAACGCTCATCTGTTTGAAGAGTTGTTCATATTTCCACAGGTGTTTTTTGTAGCAAGTCGGAGGTCACATATTCAAATTAATTTCTAAAACAAATGTGACTGGAGGCAATACCTATGTAGCATGCCTGGTGCAAGCGCTGATTGAAAACATCACGGATACTTTACCGGAACTTCCCTCCGGCACTTTTGTAAGTTTAGGAAAAAAGTAAAGAAAGAAAAAACCTTTGATAAACAGGTTGGTGGTGTGAATAGTTGCGCAACGACCTGAGAGTGCCCTTTGGTTGGAAAACTCAATGAAATAGTCTGTACTGGTGAAATGGCTCAATTGACCTGTTTGGAACAACAGGGAAGTTTAGGCAATAATTGGTTCAATTGATTGTTTGCATTTTAGGAAAAATTATGGTAGTTTTAAAATATCCTCTGGTTGAACTTGAGATCAGGAATGTAACTTATTTTGTTAGTTTCTTCAAACTGTGTGAACATTTGTTTCAGACAGAAGTTAGGAGAATGCCATCCGCCAAGTTTCTCGTTGGCTTTGGCTTTGTGGGGTTGGTGAGCAGGAGAATTGGGAAAGAGGGGTCAAGAGGAGTGGATAGGAGGAGGGACAAAGATGAGGGGCTCTCTCTAGGAGGGGCTATTAGGAGGGGCTGGGAGCAGGAACTAGGAGGGGTTAGGAGGAAAGACTGGGAGGAGGAGCTAGGAGGAGGGACTGGGAGGAGGAGCTGGGAGGAGGGACTGGAAGTAGAGGCTAGGTGGAGGGACTAGGAGGAGGGGCTAGGAGGAGAGGCTAGGAGGAGGAGCTGGGGAGGGACTCGAAGTAGAGGTTAGGAGGAGGGGCCAGGAGTATGGGCTAGGAGTGGGTGGGGCTAGGATGAGAGGCTTGAAAGAGGGGCCTGTTGTGGGAGCATGTTGGTGGACAAAACTTAGAGGCAGTCATTATACTCGATTGCAGAGGAGTGAAGAAACATCACCAACTTTCCAATGGATCAGCCGTCTTTAATAGAAGATGGATCTAAAGTAAAGATTCTACATTGCCTTTGAGTATGAGTTAACCTTTTCGCCCAGAGGTTTTGTTGCTTTTTCCTAATCAGCAACAACTAACTAGGTTGTGCTGATCAGACACTAAACTCCTCCCTCCATATCAAGCTTTCTTGGATAGTCACTTCAAACAGTGCTTCAGCTTCTTCCTGTTACATTTACAAGACAGACTATGTTTAGTTTAAGTAACCCAAATAGTCTACACTCAGCTGATATCTCCACCAACTGCTGAGTGGATGTTTTTTGTGTAACTTCCTTCCCTGGAAGATAACCCAGTTTAAATCACTGTCGTGCGGCATACAAACTGATTCCTTAACTGTTGTCACTGTGTTGAGGTATACGACAAGGAGGTGGTGATATTTATCCTGGCTACTGAGACCTTGTCCTAAAGTTGTTGTTTCTCATAAAAGCAACATAATCTCTTGATTATCATAGAATGCAGCGCGCGGAGTACTCTTACTATACTTGTGCTCATTTCATACTCAATTTTCGTTTTTGCACCCGTAGACTTCTATATTCATACTGATATTTGTACTTCAGGGTACTTTTTCTGTACTCATATACTCGTACACTTGTAACCTGAGTACTTTTTCTGTACTACTCATACTGATACTTGTACTTGAATAGTTTTTCTGAACTCATATTCTTATACTTGTTCTGATACTTATACTTGAGTGCTTTTTCTGTACTGGTACTTACATTCATACAGATACTTGTACTCAAATACCTTTTCTGCACTGGTACTTATACTCATACTGATACTTTTACTTAAGTACTTATTCTGTACTCGGACTCGTTTTCTCAGAAAGTCCTTGCTATAATTCTGGAATGGAGGTGAGAAAGGATATGGTCGTAAAAACTGTTTGTGTTTACATCGTTTGTATAAAGTAGAATCTGCTGTGCTTTGAACCAGTCCCTCAACCTATGAATGAGGGTCAAACAATTCTACCCTGACCCAATTCTGCTTCTTTTTCTCAAATTGTTTAATCCTTTGTTGTTGTCCTTACATGTTGTACAAAGTGGACTTGCAACTGTTTGATTGCAAACAGGAGGCAAAGCAGTTGTTAGCAGCTGAGAAGGAATTTACTTTGAGAGGTGAATTTTTGGCAAGGGGCACACCAAAGATGTCGTTATCGGAAGCTCTTAATCAGTGGTGCCTGTATACAATGTCTAGATCACTCCATGGGGGACCGGTGACAAACTGGTGACCCGCGGAGTGCCGTGACTTTAATGATGGGGTTTAACATGGTATGGGGGGGTTTTCAGTAGAGCAAGGGCCAAACCCTGTGTGTTGTAAACTGAAACCATTTTAGGCAATTTGGCTAATTTGATTTTGAATTATAATTTTGAAATGGGTTCGGGATAAGGGATCTTTACAATCAATTTAAGACGAAAACAAGCGCTGGATTGTGCTTGTGTACCTCAAGTCATACGGGTTTTGAGGCATTGCATGTTGAGGCATCAATGTCTATTCAGTTTGCAAAAACACCATTTGAAAGTATCTACTTTGCCGTGTAACTTGTCTTGCTATTTATTCTACTGCCGCGGAGTAGATTTTTAAATTTGGGAGACTATATTGTTCTGAAAAGAACCGTCCTGCTTATTAACTACTACCTGGGCAGAAGGTAGGAAATCGGCCGGGACTACTACTTTCTCTTAAGTCTTAGTGGAGACAGGGAACTTCTCGTTAACATCACTGCTGCAGAGTGAGTTCTAATGGGTCTCAACATTTCGACTAGCCTGCTGTAGTCATCGTCAGGTGACTGAAGAGTGTTTGAGATGCTGGTCTATAGGGATTCAGAGTACTTACAAAAACAAACCTACTCCATGGCAGTTGAATAAATAGCAACACAAGTTCACAAAGAACAAATCTACACAGCAAAGTTTATATATGTACATTGTGTTATTGCAAACTAAACTAAATGTACATTGATACCTCAAGTTGTAAATAAAGCGGCTTAACAATGTTTTTCAAAAAATTCCATCAATGTAAAAACTGGTGCCAGAACCCTGAAACTTTGATAGGTCGATGGTTAGCCGATAGTTATTATAGGACTCTAAGGCCACTGGTAACAGCATTATTGCTAGGTAATTATTCAATGAATGGGGCAATTGCATTTGATTTATGGGTGTTTGGGTGCTGGTATTTCATACTTAATTTGACCTGGCCACAACCTCTGCTTTCCAGTTACCAAACCTTGGGAAAAGTGTTCTGTTTTTAGTGTTTTATTGTGCAATGATTATAGGAAGCAATGAATTTCATTTTTTTTTTTTTTTTGGACAAATTCCAGATGGTTTATTGCTTTTGGTGTCTGGTGACTTTATTAGCAAGGTGATGATTGGTTTTTAATGGTGGAATCAGGGAAAGACTAGAAACAAGTTTGTGATCAGATTTATGCGGGGGAAGTAGACGAATGAAAGATAGATTGATGTGAGGGGGTAGAAATGGAAGACAGGAAAGAAAGTCAAACAGGTGAACTTGTCTTATAATTGTTTCTCAGAGGAAAAAACATTTTTTGAAGATGATGTATTTCTATTCAGGAAATGTCGCTGAAATTATCAATCAAAATTGAAATTTATTTTAATGATCGTTTCCATGTTTTCCTGAGTGGGGCATTGTGCCTTTGTTTGTTATAAAAGTTGACATCGTGTGATTATTCATGGCCAAACTATAAATATAAATTAATTTTTGTTTTTAGCCCGGGAAGTGAATTAACTGAAACCCAACCTTAACATGCCAAAAGTGGAAGGCCACAATTTTCTTCAGTGAACATTTTTGATTCAGTTAGGGGTACCATGTTGACGGACTCCATCTTAGCGAAGCTACTGATTGGAGAAAAGCTTCGAGATGAGTGATTGGGAAGGAAGGGTTGAGTGAAGAGGGTAGGAAATGACAAAGAAGACGTGCAAGTGAACTATTTCACTTTATGGCCAAGGAGCAGGGGCTCCTAATCCTTTTGAAGCCGCTATACAAATAAGAAATTTTCCTGAAATTTGCTGATTGAGATGTCTGGAAATTCAGTTGAGGCAGAACCGGTGTGTAGGCTATGTACCCAAAGGAGCCTTATAGCACAGTTGAAATTACCTGAAGGCCGCGGAGGCTGTGGCCTTTGTTGCCCTGGTCTTGGCCTTTGTGTCCCATTAAAAGTTTCCTCCCAGACTTTGAGATTTTCCAATGGAAGTGCCCATTGCAAAAATGAAAATGGCTTTGCCCTATCAGAGATGAAATTCAAGTTCTGTGAGAGACCTTTTTGGTAAACTTGAAATAATCTTGGATGTGATTGAAATAAGGTTTTGTAATCTTGCTGAGGTGTTTTGTTAGATGGTTTTTAAGACTAAAGCACACTTTGGCAATGCTCATGATTGGTTCTAAGAAACATTTGTGAAAGAGCTTCATTTAAACTCTGGGGTTTTCACAGCAATTTCTTAAACTCTCCAAACCGATCTTTTACTTTCAGTTACTGTAGTGTTCTTATCATAAAATCCAGCAAATATTGTATATAATTATTTTAACTTTTCAATCTTAGTTGTTACTTTAAAAAAAAGAATAATCTATGTGGCAACCATTTCTGAACCTTGGTAAGCAATTGGTCTGTAATTGTTTCTTGATCGCCATGAAACTTCACCTTGAAATAATTCATAGTGAAAGCAAATTCAAGTGCAAAATCTGCTGACATTGGAGTTGCGCCTTTAAAAAAGATTTCCAGCTTTATATTTTGTAAATAGCAGCCCTTAGGGACTCCTCTTGCCCTGGTCTGATGGAGCACTACCCCACTGGGAGCTGTGTTTGTTTGATAATTGGCTACTTACTATGCCATCAGAAGTCTAGGGGTGGAGTGTGTGTGTGGGGGGGGGTGAGAGTGAGAGCCCATAAGAACCTTTGATCGGTGATGGGAACTGACTGTATAAAACTTGCAGTTGCTGGTTAGTTGAATTCGTCAGTGCCCATTAAATTCTCATTCAAGTCACTTGTCATTTATTAGGATCTGGATTCCTGGTGTGGAGGGGGAAAAACAAATGTCAAGCAAAGTGTACTCTTTATTATTTGTTTATTTATGAACCTTTACAATTGTAAAACTCAAGGACAGTTTCTAGTTGATCACAAACAGAAAAAAAAGTTTTTGAGGTAAACAATATGGAAACAGTAAATTAAATACTTTTTACAAACAGGAAATAAAATGCCCACCATTTACACAACTGGAAAATGCCAACTACAAGACCCTATTTAGTGAGAGATGGATCTTAATCTTTTAGTCAGAAGTACAGCCCAGACTTCCCCCCTCCCCCCCCCCCTTCCATTAAATTACTCAGTTCCGATAAAGTGTCTCATTAACAGGCCCTTAAAGAGTGATTGATGTTCTGTTTTAATTCCTTTTTCTGGCACTCCTTCAAGATGTTTCATTTAATCTCTTAGGGCGCCACGGGGAGGGTGGGGGGGGTTCACTTTTTTATGTTCTAGTGAAGCATTCTGTGTAAAGTACATTTACCTTAATTGTGACAATGGATTACTACTCGGTCAGAGTAATGAAATCAAATGGTTTAAGTTCCGAATTGGTATTCTGTTGGCATTGTGAATGAGGTTTTTTTTGTTAAGGGGAGGCTGTTTTTGTTTTTGATAATTTTTTTATTTACAGATGCGCTCTAACCAATGTATTAAGACTACTTGTTGGACTATTGTTAGTGGTATGTTTTTGTACTTCTTTTCTTGAAGTTGTTTTGGTTGTTTGGTACAAAATGTTTGTAAGGATCTGTCACATCCTAACCTTAGAGCAAAATTAGTCTGCAGCCAGGAGTATGTGCAAATGTTGATAGCTTTTCTTTGAAGTTCCAACAACAAGGTCTTACAATTTAAAGAGGACCTTGGGGGTTTGTAAAGTGAAGATAGATGTGTGTTGGTTCTTACTGGATACACCATGGAGGAATTCGTCTTTTTTCTTGGAAGATGCTGTGGCTCTTGGAAGAAATGGTTGGTTTGTTCATCATGTTTCAGCTTGTGCGCTGGTAACCATCATCAAGAAACAAGAGAGAGATGGGCCCTTTCACTTGAACACGAAGGTCCTCAGTGATGGGTGCCGGTTGTCTGTCACTTGTTGGATTGCGGTTATCTAACAAGCTTTCACATGGCTTCGACACAAATTTACCAATGTCCCTTTTTTTTTTAATGGGGTGGGGGTAAAGGTCATGATTATTTATTCACTGAACACTTTCTCCTTCCAGTGACATGTTCTGTGCTTGAGAATGATGACATTGCTAAAGCAAGTGTCCTTGGTTATGGCACACAGTGATTGTTTCTCACTACATATCGTGGAGATTTTAACATGGTTGCTACTTTTTGGAGGAGGTCTTGATCTCTGTTAAAAAAAACAAGGGTCCTTGGTTGTTATTTAACATGGATAGCTTTCACATGACTGGAATTTGCTATTTGTTTAACATCGATGCAGTTGTAGTCATGGTTAAAACTGTCTGTTTGAAAGGGCCTATACTCAACAGGGTGATTTGACCTGGGGGTATGCGACCCAACCTAAAACAAGCAGCAGCCTGCGGGGGCTTGCTACTTATCCGCAACAAGACTCATGCCCGCGGATCTTAAGACTTTATGACTTGCCACCTGTTAAGATTGTGAAATCATTTCCAGCGAAGCCACAAATCTCCTGTTAGAGCTCACAAGCGTCATGACTGTTTCTTCCCATGAAACTGTTCAAGAAAAGATTTAATCACTTGACGAGAAAAAAAAAGTCTCTCAAGTTGATGTGAAATCTGATTGACCTTGAGATAAAAGTTTCCCACGCAAGTATACATTTATTAATTATAATACAGGATCAGCATCAATTACCTATTTCACTGGAAAGGTTCTACATTTCACGAGGGACTCTGAGGTCAACTGATAACGTTTAATTGCATTCGGAACGGAGGAAAGTGATGAGAGGCAAAGTACCGCAAAAAGAGGGTTCCAATTCCGTGCAAGTATTAGCTTAACAAATTTGTGCATAAAAACCCAGTCGAAAGCAGTGCATTGATATTATATTTCGACTGGTAACATCTGGTAAGCAGGATTAATTTATGCTTAGCTATTTCTTTTTTACTTTCAGCAAATCTACATCATCCATAGCATAATCATCTATGGGGAAAGCAAATAGTTATAAAAGTTGCTTAAATAAAATAATGGTGAGGTACACCAGAGCTGCCAAGTCTCTCTGATTCTGCAGAAAGTTAGGAAAAGCCAATCTTTCGATGTTCTGATGAACAAATTTGAAAATCTCTCTGATTATGGAAACTGTTTCCCTATTATGTTGTATGTGATTATGAATATATCCCTAATTCCCTGATTGTTAAATCTCCATGATTGCAAGATGCAAATGATGGCAGCTCTTGGTACATGTGTTGAAATAATAAGTTGGGATTTACCCCCTACTCCAACAAGATTGACCAATTTCTGTCCTCTCTTTTTTCCTGTGGAATTGGATATTACCACATGGGTGGTGCACACCACTTGATCCAAAGTGATCTTATCAGAGATTTAATGCAATTACAGAAGAATTATATTGCCATGGCAACATGATTGATTTGTCTGAAATACTGGGTGCTTATTCATAGGTTATTTTAAGATTAGCTTTGGACATGGGGGGGGGACATGGGAAAAACAGTTTGGGTTTACGATTTAGGGTTGACGCACTAAAAAAGTGAATTCTGTGAAAAGGGTTATGTTGGTAATAAATCGTCAGCCTGGGGGTTGAGGAGGGAAAATCTTCCTTGCCCCTCCCTTCTTCTTTATAGGAAAAAAAGGAAGTCATTTTGTTGTGAGAAAATGAGAAAAGCTGAACAAATCTGTATTTTGTGAAGAAACAAACTCTCTTTGGTCTATATGGTTGGTCTTGTTGGTGTAGTGATATCTTTATATGCCTTTCACCTCTAGGACCCCGGTTCGAATCCCGCCTGGGGGCACTATGTGGATTGGGTTTTTGGTCCCTTTCTGATTGCATGGGATCTCCCTGGAATAGTTCTCCAGGGTTTTCCTTCAACATCTAAAACTGAAGCCTCTTTTCTTGTCTTCTCTCACTGGAGCTCTTGTCTAGTATTGTGATAAAGTTTTGGTTTTCTGAGAATTATTGGCCTCACAACCAGAATATATATACTTTTAAAAATAATATTAATATTAAAAATGCAATAAGTTGACACTTGTGGAAAATGTTCTGTTACATAGTGAAGCCCCCCTCCCTCATTACCACCAACACTAAAAGGGGCTGCCACTAGACTGTGACAATTTTTTTATAACATAAGTTGGCAAAACTCAAAACCTTGCCGCTTGCCCAATCTTAATGTTGCCTTGCCCAAACTTAGGGTTACTTTGCCTAAACTTTACATTGCCTCGCTGGATGTTGAACTACAAAACTTCATTCATCATAATAATTTGTTCATACTCAAATACTACACCATGCAACAGACAGTTAAGAATTACGGCATGCGAATTGAACTGCTCTTCAACCCAGTATTCCCAGTAGATGACAATGACAAATAATGACACTGATGATGTCATGGATGGTGACAATGACTGTTCCTAAGCGAGGACTGAATCATCGTCCCCTCAAAGCCATCACGCTTAGAATGAGAATCACAGCCTATCCCCGCTCAGAGAAGAGGACCCTAACTGTGATTCATTATCAGTTCCACTTTTCTAAAAGGTTATTAATGGTCATTGACCTGACCCTCGGTTGTACTTTGCCAGAGTCGGCGAACACATGACATCTTTCTTTGGAGAAGTTTGATGGTCGAGTTTCACCCTCAAGTGACCAATTGGATGATGTGAACTGACCCAGTTTTGAGATCTTCTGGGAAAGTTAACAGGCCTGGAATTCCGCAGAGGCCATCTGGTGATGTTGCCCCTTGTCTTGGCCTTGGTGCCCATAGATTCTTAAGATTGCCCACTAGAAGTGCCCCTTTGCAAAATAAAAGACAATTCACAGACAAATTTGCAGAGCTGAAGTTGTGTGAAGTCTTCTTATCATATAAAGAAACAGCACAGTGTGACTACCCTTGGTAGTTGAATTTTTATATACATTTGTTAGTCGTATATTCTGTGTTGACTAAATCGTCTCCAAACTAGTGAAGAATTTGTTTTTGTTTAGACAAAACATTTGATCAAATTGATGAACGACAGCAACACAAGTAAAGCATTTGAGACAGCTCCGGTCACATTTCCATCACAAATGTTTGAACGGATTTCCTTTATGGCATTCTTTGACCACAAGTTGCTGAAGAAAATAATCCATTTTTGTCATCAAACCTCCACAGCTGGCCGAATGTTGTACAGAAGGAATGCTAGTGAAAATATCACAGACCAGTCTTGTGTATTTGGGAAGACTTTGCTTTGTTTATTGCCCTTGCGTCAGAAAAGGGGATCAGTAGAACGTGTCGTGGAACATGTAGTTGGTGTCAAGATTGACATACAATGTAAAATTGACTGCAGAGTGTTTTTTGGTACCAAAAATACACCAACGCAAAAGAGTTAGGTTATGCATGACAGGCGTGTAGCAAGGCGTTTAAAAGTGGGGCGGCCATTTAGTTACAATCTTTGTGAGGAATAATCCGTATAAAAATCTTGACAACAGTATCCATCAACCGTGGCAGTGGTTTGGGAGGGGGTATAAATATTGTGTCCGGTTGCATAAGAATTCCACTGTATGTTTACAAAACTAAGGAAGTATTCCATCTTTACCTAGTCATAAAGGCTAAAATATATATTTTTAAAGGACTTAAGAAGATCCAGACTCACACTGCCACTTGGTTTGAGCTATTTTAGTTATAAAATGTTCCCTAAGTCGGAATTCTTGAATCTGCAAAACACGAGGAAAAAATGGGGTGGCCATGGCTAACCAGCCACCCCTTGTTAGGCGCCTGCAGATGCATGATCTGAGTATTGGCTGTGTCTGAATGGAGCGACTTTGGCTTTGGCTTTGGCTATAGTGACAGCTGCATTAATTCCTATACGGCCTTCATAATTTGACTTTCATGGAGGGTTGCATTGAGCGATGTTGCACACGCTTGGTATTGAGCATAATATTACAGCCCTTGACATGATGTGGTCACAGGTAGTCCCAATTAATCCCAGGAGATTGCAACATCCATAACAGATTAATTGATTCAACTATAAGCTGAATCTTTTCCTGTTTTTCGCTTTTTGTACTCCCGTGGCTCATTAAGGTAGGGTCATAGGAGCAACATACAAATGCATTTTTTTTCTTCAATTGCACAACGCACAGAGTTGAGTAAAATCAACTGAAATATATAGGAGTGGCTTAGACCATAAACAAATTGATGTCGAACAAAGTATCAACCTTTGAGAGTGTTACCGAGTGAGCTGATGGCCATATTTTTTTGGAAAAAACCTCCCCACAGAATAAGGGTTTATAATTGTCAGGGATCTGCTGGACTACAAAACTTAATGTCATGAAGCCACAAGGAGGAATTCGCCCCAAAATTGTCTCCTCAGACAATCTCATTTTCTAGCGACAGTTCCTTTTATTTGGGTCAAGTAGCCTTGTAACTTCAGGAATCAAATACTGAGTGGAAATCCCTGAATTGCAAATGAAGAAGTTAATTCCTTTGCAAAATGTTGTGACAAATGTTTTGCTTTAATTGCAACTTCCATTGCGTGCGTATCGTTGCGTGTTCCACAGATGTAGAAATAAAGAATTAAGTGACTCCAATTTACGCAATTTAATTTGACAATATTTTCAGATTTACTGCCTGTCTTTTTGACTCAGACTTCCTGTGGAGGTGATACATTTTATAAGTTTTATGGAAATATTGTAATTAAAATGCGGATGTTAGTTACTTCAGTTGAAAAGGAACATGACAGAATAATAATTTAATATAATCTTTCTCGATAATGGACAAAAACTTACTCTAGATCACATGCCATTATAGTGTTCTTAATATGAATGTTATTAAAGGAAGATCATAGATTGGTAAAAACTAAATACTCCAACAAATAATGACCAAAAAACTTACCTGGTGAGCGAGGCAGTTGTTGATAGTACACAATTTTTTAAAGTAATATGGTTTTGATAATTTTACACCCAAAACCATTTGAATCTGAGAAACTATGCTGCATGAATTGTTTCTCAAGTTTCTGAGGGTTGGTGTTCAATCGTGAATGCTGCCGCCAGAGATGCGGGTGACAGTGACAGCCTTCTGCTGTTTTCTCAGCATTCAAGTAGACACTGTATTGAGCTGAAACTTTCACATGTGACAATTATTGTATCTTTCTTGATAACTTTGCCTATAAATCAAAAGTAAAAAACTAAGTACAAAACTAATCTATAACCCCCCTTTAAAACAAAAATATTATTAACTCAAACTTTTTTTATTCTGTCAATACAATCTCTACACCTGTTCCATAATTGCACATGTTTCCATGTATGTCATGATGAAAATTAATTTTGATGTCCAGATGAGTTGAAAATAATTATTCACGAATGCGCATGATGTTTCAATTGAAGTATAGTACCAACATAGCCTGCCGTACATTTCCATAGCCTTCATCTTAAAGGTATTATACATGATTGGTAGATATGACAAAATAGTCAGAGACAGCATGTTTTGTTTAGTCAACCATACACATGGAATAACAAACCTGTGAATATTTGGGCTTAATCCGTTGTGTGAGTCAGGAGAAAATACCATGCACAATTTTCAGCACGTAAACTCATTGTCCTTTATTTTGGTTGTACAATGTAACAACCGAAATCAGCTGTTGCTTTTTTAAAAAAAAATTTCAGCTGCAGTTTCTCGAATATGACGCCATTTCACAGGGAAATATTTCACAGAAAAAAAAGGTTCTACTATGAAATTCATAATCAAAAAACTTTCAGATTAAAACTAAACATTTTAATTTTTTATCCTAACAATCCTGTATAGGCCTTATACCTTTGAGCAATATTCTGTGAACTAAAACAAAGTAAAGAAAAAAACAACAACATGAGGCCCACATTTTCCCCTCAAGGCTTTCCACAACAAAGATGAACTTTTACCACTTGGAATAACTTGGGTAGCATTTGTTTATCAGGTCAATGACCTCTGGGTCGGCAGGGTCATCATCGGAGGCTCAATCTTTGGTCACTGTTCAGAATGAATTACTGTTGCACATCCTCGAAGGCTAAACCTTCCTACATACACCGCAGCGTCCAAGATTCATTAGTTTGTTTTATTGGACCAAATTTATGCTCGTGATACCTGCATTTTATGTTACCTCCCCGATACGAGGCGCTGAAAGACGCCCACCAGCCGGATGTGACTTTGTAAGACCTGAACTGCCTTTTTTTGTGTGCGTGTTTTTTTTTTTTGTTTTTTTTCGCTGGAAAATGTTTGGACTGAAGTGTAACAGTTATGGGTGTACGTGACACAATTGATAACAGTTGCGCAAGCGGCGTGCTTTCGGTTGTAAAGTGAGCGAGAGGGTTGGGTAAGGTATTGAAATGTTGCGTCCATCTGGTCCATTAAGCTTAGTATTAGGCCTGGGTTGTCACACAGGCCATAGCCGTGGTTGCCCTGGGCTTGGTCATTCAAACAAAGTAAACGATTGCCATACTTTCAGTTTTTCTGATTAGTCTAGCCTTTTAACAAAACTTACAGTGGGTTACCTTTACATCAACAACATTTCTTAACTCTTGGAATCATTTTTCTATTAAACCATATTTCATTTTCTTTACTAAATATAAACAATATATTGTATTACATTCTTCATTTTGCCAAGAGAAAACAAAATGTCAATTGAATTTTCTCAAAGTAATTAATTTCATAGAGTTGTTGAAGCAGAAAAATTGCTTAACAACTTTCTGATGAGCAATGATTCGCAGGATACCAGTTACAGACAGTACATATAACGTGGTATTTTGACGGGTAACCTCTTTCTGGTAAGCATTAATATTTTTTTGAGCTTTAGCTTCATTTTGTGCTTAAGCAAGTCTATGAAATTGGACCCTGTTTAACAGGAACCCCTACGTGCAATCTGATGCCAAAACCAGATTGCCACACATGTACCAGGTACGGACTGCTAAACCACAAACTCCCGGCTCCTAGGAAACCATTTTGAATATAAACCACAGGCATTTTCAAGTTAGACTCTTCTTGTCATCACAAGTTCATTTATCAACCCATCTCTCTCTCTCTCTCTCTCTGTAGTCTTCCTTCTAAACATGGACAAGGTACCCTCTCCGACCAGCAAGCTATGTTAACACAAACACGACACGTAGCGATAAATATTCAATTTGGGAATACCGCCGTGCAGTTACAATAATACAGTGTGGGTTGACGCGAGATAACAGAAATGGTTGAAGATGTACTTTATTCAGGGGTTAACATTTACTCTGTGGTTTCTCATTCGGAGAAATTTCAACCCGCAACCCTTAAGCCAAAAGAATACTGTGATTTATGTTTAGAAATTTGTTCATGAGTTTTCATTTTGCCACCATTATGTATTTATGTTTGGGGCTATTTTAAACAAGTTAAAAGGTTATTTTGAATACATTTTTTTTCTTTTTGATGCACATATGGTATTAAGTTACACAATTTTGATACGTTGTGACTCATGGTTTTTTCTAACCCCAATTTCAACTTTTGGCCGAGAGTGAGATTCCTTACCGGGGGAAAAAACACAGTTTAGGTTGCTGCTCTTAACTCAACCAGTATGATTAAAAACGATGATTCACGACGGAAGGTCAAAGGTCATTGGGAGAGGTGGATTCCATAGGATAGAGTCAAAATCTGGGTCAACCTAGGTCAACAAAGGGTCAGTCTGAAATATTCCAAGAGCGTTTGGATATACAGTGTTGTGCACTGCACTTAAGTTTTCAAGGCAAAGTGTGACGAGTAAAACTGTGACTAACTCTTTTTCAACCCTAAAGAAAGTGTGAGTGGTCGAGTTGCGGGGCGAATTAATTCCGACTGTTACATCTTTTATTGAAGTCAGGATGAGGTTTATCCTGCCATTATCTTCACAGCTTATCTGATGAAACCTCAACAGTTGTGGACTCCGACACTCCTAGGACACTCCTAAGAATTGTCGGATGCTCTTTGCCCAGCCCTCCGGCATCTTAGAGTCTATCTTTAAGAGATTGTGTTCTCTTAAGACATAAATCCCAATTGTCAAAGGCTGCTTGCCTCTAGGCTTTCCTATGTCGGGTATTAACCTTGTTTAAAATCCCATGACAACTGCCGTAATCTTGTATCACTTTCGGTCCTTAATCCTGGAAGGAACTGAAGAAACACCCCAATCCCATGGTTCTTTTAGGGTTCTAATTGATCAATCTTTGTTCAATAAGTTCCTTATGTTTTATAAGGACTTATCGGATGAACTCCTCTTGTTAGTCAGCAACGGGTAAGGAAGCCGTCATGCACTTTAAAGCAATGGCTGGCCTTTCTAATTATCTCTCGAAACAAATTGAAGGGCTGAGACTTTTAACTGAAGTTACAACAACAGTTTGCTTAGCAAAGACAAATGTTACTTAGCAGAATCAGGTCACCAGTCAATGTGCTATGTAATGAATACAGTTTGTGACTGGTTCCCAGCTTATTTTTGCTTGGCAGAGAAATTCATCAAACAATTATTCTGGCTGACTGGCTGTTTTATGTGCCATTAATAAATATCTCAGGTGCCATGAACTACATGTAGAGTACCTTCCCTTTAAGTTAAACATGTGTTACTCCGAACTGTTTGAAGACTGTCAGGAAAACCTTTCAGACAGTGGAACGTTTTCTAACCCAAAAGATATTCTTTGGGTATGGTTGAAATTACGAGCTCCTAACTTGTTAGAGCTGTGAGTGATTAAGACCTTTACAAATTTAAATCATTGTGACACATCGCATGTGGAGGGTAAAATCCTTTTTTGTTCCTGACAGAATTCTAGGCCGTAACGTATTTGCTGACTAAAATGAAAACCAAATAAAAGGTAGGGTCATTGATAATTGATTGGTTTTTGTCGACGTACGTAATGCTGATTTGTACAATAAAAGTCACATGTGATAGTTTCAGCTGAATACAGTGTCTACTTGCTAAGAAAACAGCAAAACTTTCATGGTATTTTCACAAGAACGTTGAATCCATCAACGTTTGCGAGGTGACAGCGGGTACCAACTGCATCTCTGGCGGCAGCATTTGCGAATGGACACCAACCCTCAGGAATCTTAGAAATGATTCATGCATGAATCGTTTCTCAGATTCAATTTGCTTTTTTGAAAAAATTTTCCAAACAATCTTACTTCGAGGGGAATCCTTTCTCTCAATAGTTTATCTTATAAATAGCTCGAGTGCTTCTCACCAAGTAAGTTTTTCTGGTCCTTAACTTTTGGAGTATTTACCAATCAATGAAGCTACCTTTAAGCAAGACCTTTGATACAATAGTATAAATCCATGTTGAAAACTACTGGGCTGTGGGGGTGGGGTTAATTTAAGAATTTGAATCTACAGCAGCAAGCAGACAACATTTATGAAACTTCTGCTGGTGCTATGTCTACTCTTCGTTCATATCAATTTCACTACACATGGGAGAGATATTGGATGATTTTGTGGGCTGTTCCTCCCGCAGGCATAAAAGTGGGGGTGTGAATATCCCCCTTCTTTCCCCATCTCCTGTAGGGTTGTGCCTCTTCATTATAATTCCGAGAAGCAGTAAAGGGGCCTTACAAAAAGAGTACCACGAGTGGTCGCACCGTGAAAGTCTAATAGGCCGTATCCGATTTGGCGGCTACAGCTACGGCTACGACTGTTGGTAAGGGTGTTGCTAAGGACAGCGTTCGGCTGCATATTTGGGTGTTGCTAAGGATGTCCTATACTTCAATGCACGAAGACACAGCGACCTAGCCATAGTCATAGCTGTAGAGGTCAATTCAAACACAGCCATATTGTTTATGAATGTGAGAAGGAAAGATGAAGGTTCTATTGAAAACATATCCAGCTTAAAAGCTTAAGAACCTGTTAAACAAGTGTCCCCTCCAACTATTGTGTGGCTTGGAAGTTTTGTAGTCCTGTCCATTAGCACGTGTCAGCATATGGTTCTTGTGAGGAGATATGTCTGGGGTATCACCTATCGTGTGTATGGGGGAAATATGACCAAATATTGCTCGGGGAACTTTGAAAGATCCTATTGCAGTGAATGGTTCGTGTCTAATTAATGTAAGTCTTAAAGAGCGGTTGAGGGAGAAGCTTGTCTGTCACGTATCGTCTGCATGAGATCAGTCTGTAGCTGCAGAGCACTATTCCCAGTTTGCTGGCTCTGTCACTCAGCCTGTACCCAATCTGAGCAGCTTCCTTATGGACAGGTGGGCATGTCACCTGAGATATGGATCAGGTCCGTGGCAACCTGCTATATTTTCCTGTGCAAATTGACTGAGGTATCAGTTGTCGGTTGCATGAAGGGGAGGGGCTGCTGTCATTTCTCGGGTCACCTGAAGGGAGGAGAGGGGGATGCCAGATGTGGTGGTTTTTTTTGAGAGGGGTGGTGATTGTTATCTTTCAGTCTTGTTGAGGGAGGTATTAAGTAAGAGGATGCTGATATTTAAGGAGCCAAGTGAGATTGATGGCTGGTTGTGTGGTTCTTAGAAGAGGATCTTTTGCAGCATTCATTCTCACCAGTGGTCAGCTGGCCAAATGCTAGTTGAAACACCAGAGGACCATTCAAATAGCTTTCCAAGTGGCCCGGCTGGCAAGTTCAGTTTTGAAAAGCATCCGTTTGACATGAAAAATGGGCCAGTGAAAAAGCTGGCGGACTAGTGAAACAGCAAGCTACCTGGTCCTGCTGGCCAATAAAGAGCAAACTCTGTGTTGGTTCTCAGATCAAAGACTGATATCGTCTCACAGGTCACATGGGTTTAATAAGGGGAAGGGGTCGGAATATTCCTACAGGGTGGGGTTTCCGTCTAGGTGGTCACACGGTTCTCGGAGAGAGAGAGAGAGTATTATGGCTTGTTGATGTTTAGAGATTGACGGTAAAGGATGTTACAAATGATTCTTGGGAGAAAGAGGAATGGTTGCTAATCCTAGTTTTAGAACGCAAACTAGGGCGCCCTCTCTAGTTGCCAAAAGAAGGTTGGCTCATCCTGTGCTCTCTGCATATGTAGCTATGCATTTTTTTTTACCATCGTTCTACCTCAAAGATGGCCCTGGGATGACATAAGTTTTTAAGTCCTTTCTTGCACACACCAGGGAGGTTCTACCTCCATGCACACACACACACAAATGGTTACAGATGGCGGGCAAGTACCTTTTTAACACAAATTCGTCCATCACATCAGTGTCCCCTTATATTAACCCTCTAAGCTTAAATATATTGAAAAAGTTGCTGCTTACTTGAGTCAACAACATTTTTTTACATCTTCTTGAAGTTATTTTCTCTTCTTAGGGTCTGCAGATATCAATCATTGTAGGCTAGCTGGGACTTTTTACACTCTTGTCTTCAAGGGAAACGCATTTGGGCAAAACATTCTACAACAGCTGAATGAAGTTTCGCAGACAAGTGAAATTTTTCATATTTGTCTTCGTTTATATGAAGATGGACTATAAAAAAAATGAAATTATTTGACTGGAAAATGAATTTGTCATAACTATTTAGTGTTTTTGTGGGTTTACAGTCTGGGGTTCAGCTACTGTATAGCGATGTCAATGCGCAGGGTTTTAACAGATCAAAGCATGGGATGAACTCTTGTCATTGCTGACATGAAGAACATCAATAATCTCATTCCAGTTTACTTTGCAAATCTGGTACAGAAGGAAGCAATTTCACAGCATGGGCAAAAAAAATAGAGCAACTTTTAATGAAGTCACTCTCGGAAGATTTGGAGTTGACTTACAGGCGTTTGTAAAATGTACAGAGTGACTCCTTGAGTACACAAAGTCTGAATGTCACAATAACAAATGGTAAAGGATTGTTTAGACCCAAGGGTTACAAAGATGTGGGTTTCACTGTTCAGTTGTTTATGAACACACTTCGAAGATATGACAGATAAATTCTGTACTTTGATAAGGGAGCATCTCAAAAGTTGGGTACGTTCGAGGCGCAAAAGTACGTTCCCGTGATGGGTACGCGCACGCAATCCATTGGACCGCATCATTGTGCCGAAGTACCGGAGCAATCTTACGCGAGTGAATACGCACATGAATATTTTGGACGCTTCAGTGCATGGAATGTTCCGGTTCATGAGCATGGGCTCGAATACGTATCACATCCACCTAAAACTTTCCGTCTGTTCCGACTCTTGAGATGCTCCCTAACTTGAAAGAATGACCAAAATTATAGTTTATGAAATGATATTTATGTTGGCACTAGAGATTGGGAAGCTAGAGAAATTAGTAAAGGAGAAAATGATTGGTGAATTGCAACTATGGATCGATGACATCTTACTTTGCATTTGTGGAAAGCCAATAGCTCCTGAGATATGTTGGTAATATTTCAGGCTTTTATTTTGACAACATGGGAGAGGTTTTCACTGAAGATGACTGATTAAAATCAGTATGTTGGGTCAAAATCCTCGACCCCCAAGTTTCTGTTGAATCCATGAGACAAATCTCATTTGAAAAATGTCACAAATGTTTACTTCTGACCTAAGTCACTTGTTAAATACTGCCTGACATAAATGTAACACAAAAATAAACTGAGTAGTATTCCCAATGTTTAGTCCATTTATAAATTTACAACAGTATTATCACTGTCAATTTATTTATAAGGAACTGAGCATTTTGTTGTTTAAAGGGAGGGTATTACCTGCGGTAATTACACAAAAAAAAATTATTGACTATAAAAAATGACTTGGTAAGAAGCACTGCAGCTTTTGATAATGTGTAACATTCTGAGAAACGTTTCTGCATGAAACAGTTCTTAGATTGTACATTCCAATTAAGGATTATTCCTCCTGCGTGGACATAACCACTCCAGATTTTTGGTGATATCTCAAAAACGCTACCGCCTTTTGAATATTTTTTTTTATAGGCCTATATCTTCCTTTATACAGGATTAAACAATCGAACGGTTCCAAAAACCAAAGGTATACATTGCCTTTAAGTGTCTCAGCTTGCAGAAATGTAAAAATTCCACAAGGCAGAGCCTTACAAAAACATATTGAGAAAATTTATGCAATGTCCCCTTCGCCTTCTGTGGCCATTACAAATATTTTGTTTATTTTGCTATCATGTTAGTCTGGTATACCACAGTCTCTCGTAGGCAAACACGGAGATGGAATCTAGGTCTGAGGATCTGGAGGTAAACCGCACGATCCAAATTTACGATTTATTATTAGAATTTAGAAGGATCAACCACGATCAAGTCAGAGCTTTAAAGTGGTTAACTCACACATTTTACGTGGAGTAATTTTGAAATGGTGCCGACCACCAAACGATCAGACTTTCTTCGAGGGATTTTGTCCATAGCTTATTGCTGTAATCTTTCCTTATAGGAACTGCCTTGCTGTATTGGACCTTCGTGGTGTCAAGAATATTTTTATACCATCGGCTGTGCAAGTTTATAACAGTGGGAACTTTTAAAGTTAGGCCTGATAATATTTTATTTCAGGAATATATTTTATTGTATTGCTTGTGTGTAAATACTGTTTTACTGTTTTTTAATGTAAGATAACCATAGTTGTTATGATGTTGGGAGACTAATATGTCAGTTTCTTGTGATTTTTTCTTTAACCATTGGCTCAATAAACCATTCTCAATCTAATTCTAATTATAATTCTGAGGGAACGATTTCTCAGGATTTTCTGTAAATTTCGTTGAGCCTTTCAGTTTTCTTAAAGAAGTAGAGCAGTCACTAGAGGGAGACAGGAATAGTCCACATTGCGTTCAAACCTTTAGTTTTGTATTTCTAGTGATGCACTGAGTCTGTAAGCTTCTGAATTGTGGCATCTGGGAGGTTCCAGGCTTAGAATAAGGGGGCATCAGGCCAGCAAGCCATTTTCAGGAATTTTCACTGTCATCAAATCTTATCCCTTGATATTCAATGCAATTTATATGTGGTTTAAAGATTATGTTTTGTGGTTAATTGCACGAATTGGTTTTATTTTCAAAATGCACTTATTGATGTTCAAATATATAATGTATTGTCTACACTGTATAATTTGTATCATTCTTTTTCAAGTGTTTTTGTGCGTGAAAAATGTATATGAAAAAAATGTGATTCTAGTTTCTTTTGGTCATCTGGAATGCCACAAGTTGATTTTTGTAACAGTAAACAATTGTGGAATGACTGTGACTAGTTGTGAGATTTTGTTTATTTTCTGTTTTTGTTTGTTTGTTGTTTTGTTGACTTCAGGTCCCCCTGGTTCCCCTGGTGATATCGGTCCCCCTGGTGAGAAAGGCAGGAGAGGTAAAAAAGGTGAACAAGGTCCGCTCAATCCCGTGTGGTTTTTTTGGTTTTTTTTAAGAGTTGTAACTCTTTCCTTCCTTTTGTTCAATCTGCTTCATGCACTAACTGTTTTTCTTTTTGCACATGCACAAAGTATCACACTGGCCAAGTACCGGCCGATCACACTGGCCAGGTACCGGTCAATCACACCGGCCAAGTACCAGTATACTTTTCTTTCACTACATATACAGCTGTAGATTAGTTGGTTAGCTATCTTTCACACTACTAACATAAGAGGATGCATACTAAAACAAACAAGTGTCGTTTCTTTTCCATTTCAAACAAAAAGTGCACACATTTTCCATTTTGTGGGCATAACTTTGCCACCACATTCAAAACAGTTTGTCTCATGGCTGTCGCATACAAAATCGTGGCTTCAAAAAACATTTACACTTTTAGCACTCTTAACATTGAACGAAAACAAGTTTTTCTTGACAACTCAACCAGTCAGCCATATTTTATTTGGGAGGGAAAACATGCAAGGGTGCAGTCTTTAGGATTTTTTTCGCAAAAGAGAGCTTGTTATGATTGATCCATCACAAGTTCGCTTGAATGGAAAGTAATTAATTAATCCTAACCTTGCAGCATTTGATTTATATTCACTTATACGGCACATTGCCTATTAATATCCCCTAACCTTGCATTAATTAGTAGTCTCCCTGAGCTAATAAGTTATGTCCTTGGACTGGGAAAATCTTCAGATTCCCTGGAAGAACATCTCAGTGTTAGTCATTAAAGATTGGGCTCTGGACGAGAGGACATCCATTCAAATCATTTCAAGAAACTTTGGAAATTGTTACTTTTTAAGAAACATGTCATGGCATGAGCTTTCCCGTTTCCAAGGGAAAAAACAAAATTTAACAAGCGAGCATAATTTCCTGAAGATTTATTAATATACCGGTGTTTCCATGGGAGAAAACCCCCAAAACATTTCTGTCTCTTTCTTTACTGTCGGTCTGAATTACCGGTTGTTAAAGCAGTTTAAAAGATTAGATGGGATTATGACATCACTTTCTTGAAGAGAAAGTGATGTACATTAGATGATGGTTACAGTGGCCGAGCGGTCAAGAGCAGTACCAGACTCAAAGCTCTGGTATTTCTTATCAGCAGAGTGTGGGTTTTGAGTCCTGGTCTTGTCCTTAAGCAAGGCACTTAACCAATATTGCTTTCAGCCTTCAATGGGGCCGTGGGTTCCGTGTGCTGTGTAATGCACGTAAAAGAACCCAGTGCACTTGTCGCAAAGACAAGGGGTTTGCCCCAGTGTTTCTGGCAAGGTCTGGCAGCAATATTCGCCACCTCACCTTGTATATCTTTCAAGGTGTGTATTTTAGTTGCTTCATCTCTTAAAACCATTCTCCAAAAGCTCCATCCAATTTGATATTTGCGTCATTTATGACATACAATGGCGCATTTTCAATGTACGCTATAAAAAAATAAAAAGAATGATTTATTCTCAGGAGATTTTGTGCCAGTACTAACTCCTCACCAATTGCTTCTCTTTGTACTTGAAAAAAGGTGCTTTTTGCAGAGATATTTTGCTGTCCAACAATTTTTTTCATGGGAATGAGTAGTCGTTGTTCCGTAAATTAATAACAAGACAAAAAACTTTCATAAGAATACAATTTATGTTAAATGTTTTGTTTTAAGTTATTAGGTTCATCAACAAACATTCTATGTTAATTTTGACCTTTAAATTGCACTTATTTCTGGTACAACTGTACAAAATTAATAATGCTTGCTATAAGTTTGACTATTTTCTGGTCACTTTATTTTTTTTTTCCTCTTTTATGAATAGTTTTATCTTGATTTTTTCAGCAAATTAACAAATTTTGATGATACATTTAACTGTCATTGATAACAATTGGAACTAAGAACCATAACTACATACTTATTGACTAAACACCATAATACAATTTGTTCACTAAAAATCATGAAATAGTTTGACTAAGAACCATGAAATAGTTAACCAAGAACCATGATAATTTGTTCACTTAGAATCATAATATAGTTTAACTAAGAACCATAATCTGTTTTGTTCCTTAAGAACCATAACATAGTTTGCAGTGTCATATACATTTTTAAATTGTTTTATTAACACAGTTTATTTTCTGTTTCTTCACAGGTACTGCAGGCTTTCCTGTAAGTATTGGTTTTGTGTCTACATTCTTGTATCACCAAATCACATAATTCATAAGAAAGTGAAGTGAAAGTAAAATTCATTGATAAATAATTGCTTTATAATTAAGATTTTATTACTACTATTATTATTATTATTTGATAAAACTAACCCATTTCTGCCCTACATATTGATCTGTGCATGTATTTTTGAACTGTTTTATATCTTCGCAGGGTCCAATTGGATTAAAAGGAGAAACTGGTGATGAAGGTGGTCAGGTTGGTAAAATCATGAAAGCCTCGTTTACAAACAAAATCAAAATAAACAAACTAAGGCACCCTACCTTTAGACGCCCCACCAGCTCATGTATTTCTGGCGGTAGTTTCCTTTTTTCAATTTCCATTATTACATTTGGGATTTGTAACTCAAACACACAACGGCACGGTGTTGGCTTTCGGAAATAATTTGTCTCCAACATACCGTACCTGTGATTATTTTCACCTGACCCGGAAAATCCATTAAAACTGCCTCCCTTTTGGAACAGGGCTGAGTGGGCGCTGCAAAAATTGGGAAGAGATGTTGTTAAAAAAAAAACTTTTAAAAAAGCTCCTGGCATAAACATCTGCCATTCCTGTTTGTGTTGAGAACGGGGACCACACGCTGCAGGATGCATCTATGTGATTACTGTTGACAGGTTTTGTTTGGGTTGACTACATCTGGGATTAGATTTGGGAAGAATTGGAAAGTATGTGAGGTGAATGACCTGATAAGATGAAGCTACTGTTGGTGTCCGTTTACTGAACAAGCTGAGGCTAGTGGGTCTCTGATCTGTCAGCATTTTTTCTGTGGATTTCTGCATAGATCCATCTCGAGGAAAAAGATATTGCTCATTTTATCTTCAAACCTCTAGATTTTTATTTGTCGTGATACATAAGAGAGTTTATAAAACAGCCTGAAAAATCAGAGGGTTACCCTTTATACCAAGAGGTGATCGCCAACTATTTTTCAGAAATATTCTTTTTTGCACCACCCCATCACTTTGTCTTTTGTTTTTATTTATGTTGATTAATTTTTAGAACACCCACAGAAGATTTTAGACAAACAGTGGAGTGACAGTAGAAACACTTGCCTCTAATTTTTTTACAAAAACCTGGTTTTTGGTTTTATTTCTCCTGCAATGGATTTGAATTGTTTGTGTTTTGTTTTGTCGGTGACGAACGTTTGTCCCGGCTGAGCTGCACTTTAAACATCCAATTGAGTGTTTTGTTTTCAAGTTTTGTGTCATATGAGATTTTTTAAGTCATGAATTGTTATTAGAGAGATATATCTGTCTTAGACATTTGTATGGAAAAAAGATTGGACAGAAGCAAAGAAGCAACAAACAAATAAGTTAAGATGCTGGTGATGAGTTTTCCCGAAGATGTATGACTCTGGCCAATGTCTTAACGAGTACAACCTTGTGGAGTGTCCATACACCATGGTCATCATCAGATTCCAGTATTGCGTGCTAGAGCTTCTTATAAACACATTAAAACTCCTCCAGATACAGTTTAAAAATCAATCAAAATGCCGACATTCTTTGTAATGTATCTCCGGGTTTTTCTCTTTTGCTCCTATAGGGACTTCCAGGGATGCCAGGACCTATTGGTCAGAGAGGTGATTCAGGCTTTAAGGGTGATCTGGGACCTGGCGGCTCCGTCGGTCCCCCTGGTCCCCCAGGATTGCCTGGGGACCCGGGTAAGAAGGGTGAAAAGGTGAGAAACTCGTGGGTGATTTTAGATGATGATGGGTGGAATGAGGGGATAGTTTGTTATGGCAAAAAGTCCTAAACAATCGGATTAGTGTTCGCTGTTGAATATTTTCATCAATGTTCCCTGTATGACTTTCAGATGGGGATTATATTCTAGGAGACTATACTTTTTAGGAGACTCCAATTTTACCAAACAACCTACAAAGCGAGGAAAAAAGTCCTTGACAAATTATTTTGCTAAGCATTACTGACTATAGGGAAGCAGTTACAAATGCTATTCATCGCATGTTACTTTGGCTGGTAACCTGTCCATGCTTAGTAAAAAACCTAATAGCGAAATTCAAGCTGTTGCAGCTCTGAAATTTGATGATTTATTTCGTGGAATGAGTGACAGCTCTTTTTAGCATCTTTCAGAAGCGGTGACTTGGCTTTTTTCCCCCTGTTAATAGTTTTACCTGGTCATCATCAGGGAAGGTGGTGTCACTAATAAGGAAATTGATTAAATACATTAAGGTTGATTTTGGACAGTTTACTGTGGAAATGGTTCATCAACCAACAGTCATAACTCAGAAGTAAACACTTTGTAAAGTGAAAGAACTCGTCAACAAACAAAGTTAGCTGCCAAAATACCATGGAATTTACATTAATATGATTGGTTCCTTAATCCCTACTATTATTTTGCTCACATGAATCAATTTGACACGGGATATTTGTCTGCTGAACAGCTTCACGAAATTGGGCACGGAACTCTATAATAAGAACTGTAGATTAAGAACTGCTTATTATGTCATGGCACGGGTTACTGTAAGCAAATAGTCAAATAATACTTTCCAAAATAGTCCATAAGCAGATTTGAAGTGTCACTGTAAAGGTATTAATGTAGGGTCCTAGATTGGTTTTTGTCAACTTGATACTGATTTGTAGACAAAGTTACAAAAACGATACGGTAAAAGTAACATGTGAAAAGTTTCAGGTGAATACAGTGTCTACTTGCTGAGAAAGCAGGAAAAAACTATCACAGTGTTTTCACAAGATGTCAAATTCATCCACATTTTATAGCGAGGTGACAGCGGGTACCAATTACATCTCTGGCCGCAACATTCACTTAAAACTGACATCAACCCTCAGATATCTTAAAAACAAATCATGCATGAATCATTTCTCAGAATGAAATGTTTTGGGTGAAAAATTATCCAAAACACATTGCCGCGGAAGGGAATGCTTTCTCAAAACAGTTGATACTATCAACAGCTGCAGTGCTTCTCACTAAGTTTTTATGGTCATTCATATTTGGAATACTTACCAATCTAGGACCCTGCCTTACAGCTTCTGTTGACCATAGTCATGGCCTTGGTGCCTTCAGTGTAAGTATGTCCCTGGACTCTCTGAGAACAAGTAACAAACATTAACATCGGTTTTTGAGGAATTCAACTTTAATTTAGACAAACGATGTCTGAAGAGTGTATATAAATATTGTATGTATATATTAATTAATTTTTCTTAAGTTAGCTGACTCTTTTTTAATAGATGATAAACTTGCATCAGGATATAAAGGATTCCATAGCTGCCAAGCAGCCTAGCCATCTGCTCTAGATTGGCAAAGGTTTTGAGTTGGAATCCTGCCTGTAGTTTTTTTTTTTTCTTCACAGGAATCGAGAAAGAACTTGGAAGTATACGGTGCTGATCTGTGTATAAAAACTGTTTTCGTTTGATATCTTACCTTTTTGATTCAGTTTTTCAATGTGATTGTGTTCATTATGGTTTTTCTTCTTTTTCTTTTTCTTTTAGGGTGATTTCGGTGAGCATGGAAGACCGGTAAGTTGGTGGAACCAGTTGTGATAAAATTGTGGTTTTGTTCGCAGAGAACTCAGTGAAATTTTCGGAAGAAAGTTTGTCTGGTGATAATCCCTCCAGATTGGATGTGACCATTCAGACGATTGAGTGTTTCAGATTAAACACTTTCAACGTAGTGTTCTCAGATGTTCTCATTCACATGAGTTGCTTGTGAGACCAAACTCATTTTTAGGCGTCAACTTCCAAATTAGATCAAGAAAACACCAAAGAACCTCCTCTTAATCAACCCATTTCAACTGACAGATCAATTCCGTCTCACCAGCCCATGTCCTTTTAATCAATTAAATCTCATAAATTAAATTCGGGGAAACTAGTTCCATATGATAAACTAGTTCTTTCTGATAGATCAAAAAGCATTAGCAGGTCCATGGTGAAAATAAGACTCTAACAAATTAGTTCCTCCTGTGGAAATAGTTCCTTCTTAGAGTTTTAAGAAAATTATGGTTTGAATTAATAGATTCTTGTTATTATTATTGTTTATATTATTATCACTGTGATATTTCTGGTAATGAAACCAAGGATGCAACATCAGTGAACTTAATTACTGTAAGTCGCAAGCCTGAGGAAACCTGTAAACAAGGGTGCTTGCTATGTACACCAGGAACACCGGGGTTAACCCCATCTCTTTCACGATAAGTCTTCTGGGTTCTTTGACGTGCACTACCAATCCTAGTACACAGGACCAATGGCTGAATGTCCCATCCGAAGGAAAAAACAATTATGGTAAACTATATTGCTCAAGGACACAAGTGCCATAACCTGTACTCGAACCAACATTCTGCTGATCAGAGACACCAGAGCTTGAGTCCAGAGCAACTTATACCACTCGGCCACGACACGCCTGCTTAGTTCTAGGAAATAGAGTTCAAAGAATTTTTTATTATTTGAATGATTAGAAAACTGCTTAATTGGTTTTTTTTACACTTGGCTTTATTAAAAATGTGTTTTGTTTGTTACAGGGTTTTGATGGTACACCGGGCATTATGGGAAAACCAGGACAGAAGGTACGAATCAGAACTGTAGTTTGTGTGAAAATGTCAACTTCCCCATTGCCAAAAAAGCTCTTTTTCATCTTGAAAAAGCAAATCAGAGCTGATCAATTGAAATACCTGTGTGAACAGAAACAAATGTTTCTGATATATTTTTAATTCCTGAAAGTTTACCAAGTAAATGTACAAAATGCTTCACTATCTACTACTTAAAAAAAAAACACCCATAAAACAATAACACTAGCACAAGAAATGAACAACATAATAAAATGATACATATAGAAAATGCCTTGTTCAACAATCAAGTTCATGGCTTTGTTTTAGAAAGTGGTGAAATTGTTTGTCAAAGTTGTTATTTATTGCTATTTTTAGGGTGACAAGGGAAATATTGGCGATACTGGTCCTGAAGGAATGGTTGGTCCACGGGTAAGAAAAAATTAACTTTCCAGTAATGATAATAATTATGTGCATTTCTTAAATAGCACTTTATCAAAGCCTACTTACTGGCATCTCAAAGTGTTCATTATTCCAAATATTCTTTAAAGGGAGGGTATACCTTTGGTAATTTCTCCAAAACATAATGGCCATAAAAACTTACTTGGTAAGAAGCACTGCAGCAGTTGATAATGTATAATATTCTGAGAAACAATTCCCTTCAAAGGAATGTGGTTTTAGAGAGAGGGATTCAAAAACATTTCAATCTGAGAACTGTTTCTGCATGAAGCGTTTCTCAGATTGTGTATTCCAATTGCGGATTATTCTTCATGCGTGGACATAACTGCTCCAGATCTTTGGCAATATCTCAAAACACTACCTCCTTTTGAAAAAGTTAGTTTCATTGTATATCCATTCCAAAAACCAATGGTATATTTTGCCTTTAAAGAAGCAGACAAGTTTAAAATCAAGTAATAAACCACAAGGGAAACTGACTGGGTAAATTTTTAATTAATTTGGGTTTTGAACAAAGAAAAATTGTCTGGAGCGGGACTTGAACCAACGACCTCCGGATTAACGTACCGGCAGCTAATGGTTGAATGGCTTCTGTCTGGCACCCCCAAACAAAGATATTGACTAGTAGGGAGACCGCCAACATAGGGCTGAATAGCTCAGTTGGTAGAGCGCCGGTACGTTAATCCGGAGGTCATTGGTTCAAGTCCCGCTCCAGTCAATTTTTTTTTTTCAAAACCCAAGTTTAAAATCAGTGCACCTCTTTTTCTTTGTAACACATCAGCGCTATCAAAAAGGTTTTCAGAGTAATTTTAAATGACATGGGAAAAGATTGAATGCTGCGGAAATCACACAGTCCTGCAAACAAACTTGCAAAACAACTTTAAGAGTGCTCACACTTGCTAATGAAAGTAGAAGATTTCTGTCACATTAGACTTATTTTTCCTTCTTCTTGATTTTGTTTTTTTATTTTTTGTGTTTTGTTTTTGTTTTTTTAGTTCTACTTGATTTATTTGTTTACATGGGACAACCTTCTTTGATCTTCTTGAAAATAGGCATGTGATTTGTCAGGATTATTCCTGATTTCAGGATTTTTCATTGATCTCTTGGGGCCTTTGAAAAAGACAAACTTGCTATCACAGAGATGAAAAGATTTCGCCCTTGTTATGACCAGACTTTCAGATATCTATTTGAAATGATGTAGAGAGTCTGTAAACCTCTACAATGTAACATTCTGAACCATCAGGGAGCTTCATTTCCACCACCAAGAGGAAATTATTATTCAATTTTCAGGATGTTTCATTTTCATACAATCTCATCCCTGTCAGGAAAATCATGGAATATTTAATGAATTGCAGATCGTACTTTTAAAATATTTTATTTTCATTTTTGTGTTGCAGGGCCCGGAGGGTCAATCTGGGAAAATGGTAAGACATTTAATTTTGGAATCTACATCACTCACTTCCCAAATCTCCAAACCCACCACTACATTCCTACAGAATTCCACTATCCCCCCTCACTCTGGGCTACTTGATAAAGTGCAACTTTGTATCTTGCATCACAAATTTTGACGCAACAAAGTGCAACTTTGTATAAAAGTGTGCATTGGCATAAACACCTCTCAGTCAATAAACATAGTGATACCTAACCATCTAACAAGTCGTTTAATTTTTCCGGTTTGAAATTTGTGTTGAGCCATGATGCATGAGGAAGCTACGTGTGTTTGTGAAAATGCTTCGCGTGTACTTTGAGTTCCGGATCACTATATCTTGCTTATCAAGAAGACGGTTTCTGAATCTTTGCAAATGATGGGGGTGTTTATCAAGATAAACTTGTGATTATGTAGAGGATCTGAGGGCCCCGTGGAACGAAGGTCATTTTTAGTAAGTGAGGGTTAGTCACTTTCCCTGTGAACAAACATTAAATGTGTGTGCGTTGGTGCTGAAAGACAGTATTACAAACACGTATAGTTTGTCACTGTATCATGTGTTTTTTTATGTAAATGTCAGGTTTTTAGATTAAACCGGAGGAAAAGGTTATCCACAATGGAGGTTCTTGGGTTGGATTTTTGTGGGAGGAAAGTTCCATGATTTAACTTCTCAACTCCAGAACGTTCCTAAATGAAGAGAGGCCAGCTAGGCAGTTACTGATAGTGTTGTGTGTTGCTCCCTCTCATTTGAGGCCCTTGTCACCTCAGAAATATATGACAGAAAAACTTTGAGGCAACTTTTTTCAAGAGGAGTTTCTCTGTCCAAGAGACAGTTATTTGAAATTTGAGAATGGTAACACCATGTGACTGTAATATATCTACTTTGCTGTGTAGATTTATTTTTGAGAACTTGTCTTAATATTTATTCTACTGCAACAGAGTAGATTTCGAAATTCCGGAGACTACTTTGTTCTGAAAAGAATTGTCCTGCTTATTAAGTACTACCCGGGGAGGTATGAAATCAACCGGACTACTCCTTTGGCTTATAGTGGATCCAGGGGACTTTTCAATATTAACTTCACTGCCGCGGAGTGAGTTATTAATTAGTCGCAATGTTTTGACTAGCCTGCTCTAGTCATTGTCAGGAGACTGAAGAGTGTTTGAGATGCTGGTCTCTTTAAAGGGTTTCAGAGGAACCATTTGTCTGTAAATTGCCTTATGTGACATGTCCTAATCTCGGGTAGATTTCTGGAAAAAAATAGCTTGCTTTCCTGGTGAAAAGTACTCGGCAGCTTTCTACAGGGGTTTTGGTGTCTTTGGTATCATGTATTTGATATAAAGATTCCAAAAACTTGTGTAAGTTTGAACAAGGTGCAGGAAAAAATATTGAGGATCTTTCAAAGATGTTCCAAATCTCTAGGTGTCATCGACAAAGGTTTGGGTGTGTAGATTTTAAACACAGTGCTGCCATCTTGTTTTTCTTAATTCAAATCAATACTTACCAGACCGAGGCTGGAAGGTACAGCCTGGCCCTATTTTGTGTGTAATAAGAATCAGTATTCATGGCTACACGGCGACATACAGGGCACAAGACAAAGGTCTGGTTAAAGTCTTTTCACACAGGAAGGTGTCTTGGAAATGAGCGGGGTTTGTCCAAGGAAGCAAGCCACCTTCCATCTCAATTGACACCCTATTATCTAAATCCTCTTCTGTTCTTCCCCCTCCAGGGAAAAATACCCCCCCCCCCCCCATCATCAACAGGGGGAACAAAAGGAATACCTACATCCCCCACAAATTTGCTTTACAGCCTTTTAATAACCGTGAAAAATGCCAGCTTGCTTGCTTTGAAAACACCTGCGAGGATGCTTAAGACTCCTTCCACTAAATCTGGTAAAAATCTAGAGCTAAGTCTTGAGGGGTTGTACCTCTCCTTCTCTCTTCAAGATAGGGGGATAGATCTTGTCTACTTAGACCACAGAGTCGCAGACAGCTGGCCAATTAGAGTTGGAAATAGTCTACGTGCTGGCTGGATCACTGGGGGTGACTTTTTAAAGCGTTCTCCCTTAACAGTGGTCTGTTGGCCAAATGCCAGTTAAAAGCACTCGAGGACCAGTCGAAATTCACTCCAAGTGGCTAGTTCAGCATTGAAAAGCATCCTTGTTTCATTTGAAATTTGGAGTCGTGAAAAAGCTAACTGACTACTCAAAGTGAAATGCCAAGTTAACTGATCCTGCTGACCAGTCGTTAAACAAGTTAAGGGGGTTATATACCTGGTTATATACCTGGAAATCCAGATATTTTCTGATACAGCTTCGGGATTCCCCCTGTTGGGAATAATATGGAAATACCTAAAAAAATATGTTGCTGAAATTACATTTAATAGGCTTAGAACTGCATAAGAAGGACCTTGGAAAGATTCTTCATAAGTCCATCTTGACACTCGTTACCTTTTTGTCCGTGTCATGCTCGCCAACTTCTGAGTCGTACACGCAACAGGGCCCACCCACCCCCTAGAGTCATAGACAGTTCAGTTAATTTGCTGTGATGGAAATGGACCTCTTGCTTGCTCTGAAAATGCCACTAGGGTTGAACACGGTTTCCTTCTGCTGAAAAACTGCACCGCAAATTGTGAAACATTTCTGTAAAAGACCCTCGTGGGAGTCTGGTGATGAGGAGAATTCCCACAACTGTACCCCCTCCTCAAGATAGCGTGCGGAAAGCGTCAGCACGTCTGTTTGTTCTGTAAATACCTTGAAGGAGGTGAGGTGTTCCCCTTACTCCTTGGAGAGACTCCAGAATAGAAAATCCTCTATACTTCATGTACTTTTGTGGGAGTGGTCTCCCCTTTAGGGAGGCTGAGGACACACTTGTTCGTTATTCTGGCAATTCACTGGTGGCCGTTTAGTAAGTACGACAAAATAGCAGCTTCTTGTTTGAGTTTAAAACAACGGTGAAACTGCCTGATGAAATGTCTTTGAAACCACTGCTAACTTGCAGTAGTTTTTACCATGTGAGGGCGTTTGGGCTTATGGAAGGGTCCTTTTGGGGTCATTTAAACAATGGAACAGTGTACACCACAAGGTATTTCTTTGTTCAACTTGAACCCCACAAAGGAATACTTTAGAAAAGGGAATAGAACAACAATAGCAGGACCACACAAACCTGATCCATAAGGTTGTGTTGTGTGGGTGAACCAAATTTTACCCGATGCAGAACAAGTAAAATGAACTGGGTGTTGTTCTATTGTTTTTATTATAATGATTACTTATTTGGCCATTGGTCTCAACAATGAAACACAATGAAGTAATGTTTGTTAGAAAACTCTAGTTATTTCAAACCAAAACGGAACACAATGCAAAAAAGGAGTAGTGAAGTATTTTGACACATGATATGACTGTGTGTTGATGCATTTGTGAAGTTTTTGTTCAGTGCCCCCACATGTTCAGCAACCTGTTCACTAATGATGTATGAATGTAGCTGTCAGTTTGCCAGTTACTTATGTGATTCATATTTAAGCTTTTGAGAGAAATGCTGCGCCCCAATTAGGATTTGCCGAAAGTTTGTATTTAACATTCATGAATTATTCATGAGCTAGATAGCTTGCCAGTTACTTGTGTGATACATATTTAAGCTTTTGAGAGAAATGCTGCGCCCCAATTAGGATTTGCCGAAAGTTTGTATTTAACATTCATGAATTATTCATGAGCTAGATAGCTTGCCAGTTACTTGTGTGATACATATTTAAGCTTTTGAGAGAAATGCTGTGCCCCAATTAGGATTTGCCGAAAGTTTGTATTTAACATTCATGAATTATTCATGAGCTAATCAGCTTGCCAGTTATTTGTGTGATTCAGATTTAAGCTTTTGAGAGAAATGCTGTGCCCCAATTAGGATTTGCCGAAAGTTTGTGTTTAACATTCATGAATTATTCATGAGCTAATCAGCTTGCCAGTTACTTGTGTGATTCAGATTTAAGCTTTTTAGAGAAATGCTGTGCCCCAATTAGGATTTGCCGAAAGTTTGTGTTTAACATTTATGAATTATTCATGATGAATAACGACTATAGGTAATTGACTGATGAGTTATTTATCGGGAATGCTGCAATAATAATGAATTGGTCATCAGGAAAATGTGTCATGCTGAAGACAGCTTCTTATAATTTAGTTATGTTTGACTCATGAATTATTCAAAAGAAACCCTCAATACTATTGAATTATTCATCTAGTAAATGGTATTGAATGTTTCAAATATATGCTCTTTAATTGAATGTTTGACTCATTAGTAAATTATTATGAATGCTGTAGTGTTTATGAATTATTCATAGAACAATTGGATATTGACTATCCATGATAGTCTCTTGTGATTGAATTACCTTTGACTATTTAAGACCCTTCATTTTCCCTTAATCATTCACGAGGAAACCGTGTCAGGATGTTTGATATAACCTCTTACAGTTGAGTTAACCATGACGCATGAATTATTCATAAGAGAGGATTTTTTTAATGTTTATGAATTATTCAGTGGGAAAATGGGTAATGAGTTATTTGGATATTTTCCACATATACAGTATAAGTTGTTTAAAATAACTTGAGCATCAACGAAATGTTGAGTGAGCAGACATTGGTTGGCATCTAACAGTTGTGAAACTATGAGTCAGTCCCTAACATCATCAAATGTCGTTTAAAATCTTTTGTAAATTGACTTGGTGAATTAAATATGTTAGGACTGTAACTTGTGTGATTTAATCCATCGTGCTAATTGACATGGGCAAGGTCAGGTCTATAGTACACAGGATATTAGATCTAAATGACTTTCTACACTCCAACAGAGGCTGGGAAACTTTTCTTAAAACCTCAGCTGGCAACCTACTGAAGATTTTTCAGTGGCAGGAAAGACTTTCTGGCCAGAGTATGGTTCTCTGCGTACACAAAGTTATTGGTATTCTCGTTACATTTTTACGAAAGAAGGAACCAGACTATCCTTCCCAGCCTCGGTTTGGTTACTTTGAATTTGAATTAATAAAGCAAAACAAAATGGCTACAACCTGATGTGGTCTATTCATTTCTTAAAAGTGAAATTTAACAACAAGATTGAAGTGTTTGTTAACAGTGGCAAGATTGCTTGTATATGTTTGTATCTTATCCAGATGATTTTTTGTGTTTATTTTCAAACAGGGGGAGCGAGGATTTAAAGGTCAAAAGGTAAATATTACAAGCATTCAAGCAAATTGCATTATGGGAGACTTATCAAGCTTGAATGGCAACTAAATTTACATTTTAAGAATTCAACAAACTCAAGAACTTCCATCCTGTGGGAATCATTGGCCACAAAATTGTCAAGTTAGGTCTGTAAAAACCTGCTCACAAATTGAGTGGCTCTTGTATTGGCTGTAGCATTGGGTCTGGCTGTAGCCTTGGCTCTGGCTGTAGCCTTGGCCCTGGCTGTAGCATTGGCCCTGGCTGTAGCATTGGCCCTGGCTGTAGCCTTGGCCCTGGCTGTAGCATTGGCTCAGGCTGTAGCATTGGCTCTGGCTGTAGCATTGGCTCAGGCTGTAGCATTGGCGCTGGCTGTAGCATTGGCTCAAGCTGTAGTTTTGGCTCTGGCTGTAGCATTGGCTTTCAATCCTAAGCCACTGTTTTTGGATAATCTCACAAGATGTTTTTAATCACCGTTGCTCAAAAAGACACACATGTCCCGACTCTCAATGCATGAATGCCTGTTCTTCTTCACGTTGTTTAACCGCTGGAAAAGATTAATTAACTCTCGATTTATATCATCAACTTGTGAAAGTGCAAGAGCTTAAGTTTTTAAGCCATCATGACTTTGACACATTTTCTCGGAGGCATCGATACATTTCCTATGTGACACCTTCTGGGTGATAAAATCTTTCAAGTGTGATTTTTATTTTTTATTTTTTTACAATTTGCAGGGCCAAGAGGGACTCATGGGAGAGCCTGGAATGGAGGTTAGTATCTGTTTTAAATTAGTAAACTTATTTTGTACTTAAGTTTTTGTATTTCCTAGCCATCTAAATGATGTGAACATATGTTTCTTTACAGCGTGAGGTTGGACTAATGGTTTAGCCATCAAAATGATTTGAACATATATTTCTTTACAGGGTGAGGTTGGACCAATGGGACCTCCTGGTGAACCGGGGGATAGTTTCGACCCAGACAACAACATGCACGTTAGGACAATCAAAGTAAGTACTGAATCTCATCGCAGAAATCAAATTATTCTCAGGGAAACTAAGTGTAAGCAGAGAACAGCACCAAGGGCAGATCAAGATTGTTTGAGGCTGGGGTGTAGGGGTAGAACTGAAGCTAATTTGACACAAAGTCCTTATTCAACCCTTATTTCAAGAAGGTCAAATTTACGTTTTTCGTCACATTTTCTCCTCTTTTTTTTCCTTTCCTGTTGTGTTTTTCTTTTGTAGGGTGATAAGGGAGATTCAGGGGAGCCAGGGCCACAAGGCTTGTCAGGTCTTGATGGGTTTCCAGGGAAAGACGGTGTCAATGGTACAGATGGACTACCCGGCTTCAGTGGAATGGATGGAAGGGACGGCATGACTGGATCACCGGTGAGGGATTTAGGCATGCATAGCAGAATCAGGTTACCAGCCAAATTGTTATGAAATGTAAATTGTAATTGACTGGTTCCCTGACAAATTTTGCTTGGTGGTAGCCTAAAGTCCACTTTTTAGTGAATCTGCTCGAAAATGGCTTTACAGTACGTCTTCAATACGGGTTATGAAGCCACTTCATACAATAGCTTATGAAGCCATAATCTGAGGCCCATTTTTTTAGTAAAATACCATTGGAGGTCTTTGACTTTGGTTCCAGTTGTAATTTTCCATCGCAATGCAATTAATTCACACCTGGTCAGACAGGTTATGTGTGTCGCTCCAAAGCTTTGCAGTTCGGGAATGGTTCTTTGTTTTCTTAGTCGTAAAAACTGACATTGTAAATCATTTGGCACCGGGCTGGGCCAATAAAACACCTCCCTACAGGTGTCCGAGTTCCTGTTCACACTAGGTTTGCTATTATTCACGCTGCACTTTTTCTGTTGACTTTGAGTTGACTTTTATTGCTGACAAAAATTGACACAATTAAAATAGTTTTGTAACCGAGCCCAGTCAATGAACTGTATGTCAGAATTGAGCATTTGTACCATGACTTTTTATTTATTTTTCAATTTTAATATCGCTCTTTTATACATATATATTACCCTGGAGTTTAGCCTTCTTTTTGGCAGCTGTGTTCTTAATGATTTTTTTCAGATTTTTGTAATGATTTTCTTGTCTATTAAGTAATATTCCACAAGGGAATGATATCATTTTGGGTTGGAAAAAAAAGGACTAGAGCGAGACCTGAACCTGCAACCTCTGGATTAACATGCCAGTGCTCTACCAACTGAGCTATCTAGCCCTATATTGGCGGTCTCTTTATTTTGTCAGTTTCTTGTCTGACGTAAATTACTCAAATTGGATCTTTAAGAAGCACAAATAGTTTATCAACAAAAACTTGAGCTGTTCCCTTTTCTTTTCATTGAATAATTTATTTGTACCGTTTTCCATTTTCAGGGTGTGAAAGGGGACAAAGGTGATTCTGGTGCTAGCGGGGAAATGGTGAGTGTAGACTGATTTTTGGTCCAAAATGAGAAAATCAACATCGTATTTAACTTATTCATTGACATTGTTATTACTGTTTTTGCAGGGCCCGAAAGGCATGCAAGGCTTCCCAGGGTTGCCTGGAGAAAAGGTGAGTTTCCGGGAATTTTTTTTTCATGAAACGCTGTCTTTGTATATTGAGTTAAACACATTGCTGCTCAGTGTTTCAGTTATTAAAAACAAATTTCAGAGAAGAAACCATTCATGTAAAAAGAATTCCAACCAGCCAGTCTCCAGGAAAAATCCGGGAGAGCTTTACAGAACATAAAACATTACAAGATTATGGTTATTAGTTCTGTGTTTTGAAGCTGACAAGTTGTTTTGCAAGAGGAAACACATGTTTTTTCTTTAGTGGGAAATTTGCAAGGTTAACTTTTTCATTGACTAGCCAGCTGGACCAATTAGTTTGTCATTTCAATAGACCACCAGCCTTTTCACTGGTCCACATCATTTACGGGTTTCTTTCAACACTCATTTTATATGACGCCTCAGTTTGAAACCAGTGCAGGCAGTGGTTTCCTTGTAGCTTTGGATCCAATAAACTAACAGCCGGAACACTTGGACATCATTTTGACTGGTCCTCGGAAGGTATAACTGGTATTTGGCCAGCAAACCAACACTGTTGAGGGAGAACCCTGCACGGTTTGAAAAGAACACTTCTTTGTGATTCCAATGTTGACCAGTTAGAAAAACTGTCTCATTTTGGTTATCTATTTCATCACAGGGTCAGAAGGGTGATGCAGGAGACAGCGGAGAATTAACTCAAGGGTTACCAGGACCTCCTGGTCCCCAGGGACCTTCTGGAGAACCAGGCCTGATGGGACCAAAGGTAAAGGGCGTGGTTTACGAATCCTTTTATTCTTCACATTTTTGCAAAACCAGAATTGTTGTTATGTGAGTCACTATGATTTCATTTTTAAATGAATGACCTTCTCAGGATAAAAAAAAAAGGATAAAAAAATCGTTTTTAAATGATAGTCTAAAAGCTTACTGATTATGAAGTTCATACTAGAACCATCTTTTCTATGAAATATTTCCCTCTGAAATAAAGTCACATCCAAGAAAACTATCAAATTAAGGACATTGTGTTTACATGCTGAAAACTGTGCATGGTTTTTCACTAGTTTCTTCGACTCACACAATGGATCAAGCCCAAATTTTCACAGGTTTGTTGTTTCATGTGTATGGTTGATCACACAAAAACATGAATACTGTCTGCAACTATATTTTGTCAACTCTACCAATCCTGTATAATATCTATACAGTAGGATAAGTTTCACTGATGGTTCAAATATTTTGTCACAGGGTGGTTCAGGTGTGGCTGGCCCTCCTGGGAAGACAGGTCCTCAAGGAGTTGGAGGAAGCAAGGTGAACCTTAAACTAATTTTGTTAAAGCTTTTAACTTAAAGTTAAAAATATTTGGGTCCAAGAAACCCTTCAAGAAAACAGTATGAAGGTCAAGTCACAAAAATGTATTTGCAACTATGGTTCTCAAATTCAAAGTTTAATATCAACTTATTTCAAAAATCTGACTTTCTCAATTCTTCAGAATTTAAGCGCAGAAATTTGTTTAGCACAAACAAAACGGAGAAAATAGAATTAGCTGTTACAAACTGCTTACCAACTAAAAGGACATATTGTATAAATGCAACCAAAAAAAACTATTAACCTGATGATTCAACCCAAGCAAAGAATTTCTTGAAGGCTAAATGACAACAGAACACACATACTAACAGGTATACTGTATAATCTTGCTAAGTTAAAGTTTTAAGTTCAAGCCTAGAAGATATCTGACATGATAAGATCATGGAACATTAATTGTATAAGTTGTTAATAAGTTGAAAAGGTTTGATGTCTGTTTCATGCTCTCGTAAAGGGAGAGAGGGGCAGTGCTGGCCCTATTGTCAGTCAGTTTGGAATAATGCAGGTGAGGTTTAGAAACATGCATGAAATAGCTGTATGGTGTCAGATTAAAGTGTTTTATTTTGGTCCTGGAAGAATGGTGTTGATACTGTCTCTGATACTGTTTTATGTTTTGTAGCATGAAGTGTTGTTTACTTACATTTGTAAAAAAAAAAGTGCTTGAAGCTACATCCGGAAAAAACATATTACTTTAAAGTTAATTCAATTTTGAACAAAATAAATAGGTTGTTGTATGTTCAAGTGGAGTGTTTTTAGTTATAATTAGGCAGCCCTCTGACATGATAGAAGCTTGTTTGTCGGACAGCAAAGTTCACAGTATCATCAAATTGTGCTTAACTTTCTCATCCTCTATTTGTTTTGTAATTTCTTACAGGGACCGCCAGGCGACAAAGGAGACATGGGTGATATCGGATTACCAGGAGAACGTGGATCACCTGTAAGACTTATCAATTTATTTCTTGATGACAGAGCTTGTTGCCATGTACCTTTAGAGAAATATTTCCACCATCTTGTCCATGTTTTTTTGTTTGTTTCCTTCGTACACTCCTCTTCACCCTTAAGCTTTTTTAAGTGTTGTAATCATAACAATGTACAGGGAACAAAACAAAATGGCAGCAATGGCAATGATCGCCTTGAAACTGTATACAACAGCGTTTGAAACAGTTTTCTTCACAACGGCAAAGGCAAGGCCATCGTACTGCTCAGCAGTGCGGTTACTCCAACATTCAAAGTCGTAGCGAAATTTTCCTCCGCATTATCAGTTCATAAATCTCAACCCCCCCCCCCCCCCCCCCCCCGGTTCAGTGGTACTGCTTGTCACTCATACAAAACACCCTAACAGTGACTGGCTTCGGTTCATTTGGATTTCAACTTTCTCCTGGAAATCTCAAAACACACACTTGCTTTTTATGAACAGAGACATTTCTCGTACATTGATTCTGGAAAAAGTCTTGAAATTTTATCCAGATTACTTTGACCGGTGACTTTTGAAACGGCATCGAAACTGCGTCGTACATTTGAGATTTCCTGTGAGTTACTCTTGGACACTGCTGGCACAAAATTACTTCTTCCTCACTAATGATTGAAATATCCTCTCTAGAGGAGTGGAAAATGCTACGACAAATAAATCTATTGATACTATAGTCCTGGTAGAGAATTGACAAAGGGTATCCATTTCATTCTCCCCCAAAAAGTCTTGAGACATTATTTTTTAACTTTCTGTATACCGGCTCTATTTAAAATTGAAACAGACTAGTTTATTTTGTCCAAGGCTGTATGTTTCAATCTGACAATCCATGAGTTTTGAAATAAACAAGCTGACCACGACAGGCCCTTTGTTTAAAGGTGGGGTTGTATGTAAATACTCCAAAAATGAATTACCATAAAAACTTACTTGGTGAGAAGCACTGCAGCTATTGATAGTATCAACTTTGAGATTCCCTTAGAAGTAATATGGTTTGGATAATTTTTCACCAAAAGACATTTGAATCTGAGAAACGATTCCTACATGAATCCATTCTCATATTTCTGAGGGTTGGACTTGGAGTCCATATGCAAATGTTGCGGCCAGGGATGTGGTTAGTACCTGATGTCACCTAGCTAATTTTGCCTATAAATCGGCATTATGTGACAAAAACCAAATGAAAAACCCTACCTTTAAATCTAACTAAGCCACTAATTACGTGATTGTGGTTAACAGAAATTTATAATTGGATTGCCTTGCCTATGAAGAGATTGTTCAGTTGTTGTCAAATCAAAACTGAGTAACTCTTTATCATCAAAAGCCATCGGTGTCTTGTCCTCTAAAACACTTAAAAGTACACGATTTACGAGGCCAACATTTATCCAAACTGTTGTTACATTTGTTCAAGTTACAATAGAATAATTGACAATGGCAAACTCAAACTGCGTCATTCTCGAAAGTGTTTCCTAACTAAATGACTATGGAGAAGGGAGATTTTCTGGAGTTTCCTGCACTTTGTGTTTGTATATTATGAGAATAACTGACCAGTGCCAAGGAAGTCAATGTCATCTCTGCTCAAACTCTTCAGTAAATAATGGATGACGGGAAGCATTTTTTGTGCCAATACTTGTCCAAATTGTTATCCCACTTCGACAGGCGTGCTGATCATTACCAAAAGCAATCAATTCCAAAACTGATGAAGGAAAAATCCGGCTGCAAAGGACCTTTGTTTTTATAAAACAGGTCGTCAATATTGGTTGGTCGTGTCAAGACGATGACAAAGTAGAGGGATCGTTCTTGTGAACTTTCTATTCCGAAACTCCGCGTTTTTCAAGAGGAAAACAAAGCTCTGTCAAAATGAATGATAGAAAATCACAAATAATGAAAAGAAAGATAAGTGCTAAAGAAAATCTTTCTGTTAGAAAAAACAAAGCATCCCCCCAGAAACCAATGACAAGGTTGAGGGTTCAAATCCAGCCAAGCTAACCACTGATTTTTACAATGACTAGAATGAGTATTGTCGTCTAGTTATTGAATCCCCATTTGTTGATTTGTGCAATTCATAATCTTATACGTTAAACCAATGTTTGTATGTGAGAGATTTGCTGTTGCCAGCTTGGCTTTTATATCCCCCTTGTGAAGCTTTTGCCAAGTTCTCTTTTTGGGAAGATCATCTAAACAAACGAACAAACAAACAAGCATATAAACACCCTAACAAAGAAAGAAAAAAAGAAAGAAACAAACAAACAAACAAACAAACAAATCCTTATCTGTTTAAAGCAAGAGTTCGCTTTGAGATGTTTTAATACATCACACGCTTTTTGACATTCACTGAGAAGTCTTAAATTTAGTCATTTATCTTTTTATCAGAACCTCGTGTAAAATATCTGACCCGTGGTGTTTTAATTTCTATCACTGTCTTGAAGTTGTTGTTTTTTTAAGAAACCTAAATATAGTTTTTGTTATTTTTTTAAAGTATGGTTGTACTTTGATGGTCTGTAACTTATTTACACCTTCCATTGTCTTGAATTTTCTTATAATTCTGTAGGCTTATATGCATGTACTTCTTAAAAACCATAATGTTCACATTTTTTTCCCTTTCCAACATTTCTTTTATCTTGGAGTTTTCATTTCTCTTTCTATTTCTTGCTTGTCTATATTTCTACACTCCTTCTTTTTTCCTTGGTATGACATTCACAATGATATAGCTCTCCAATTCTTGTTCATTTGGCTTGAAAATGTTCAATTCATTGGTTTTTATCAATACGTGTGATTCACAATACAGTGCGCCCTCTATAGTTTGGCCAGGAGAGGCCATTTTTGCAGTTGTATCATGGGGGAAAAAAAAACAAATTTGTTGGTCCTCTCGTGTAGGGCCTGCCGCATGACCTTGATTTAGTTCATTCATGGAGGAACCAAAAGGAACCTAACTGCCAGAGTGCCACTGTGTTAGGAGTGTGATTGTTTTAGTTGAGGGCTAATAAGAAAGTGTCCTCCCTGGGGTGAACTGTAGAGGGCGCAATGTACTGTGTATCACCCGTAATGTTGTGTATGTTTGCACTGGCCGTGCAGTACTCTATGTAGAGCTTTTGTAAAAAAAAAAACTGTTCATGTGTAGTTGCAATAGAGTTGCACCATTCTTCCACTCTTAATCACTTCATTTTATCATTAGCACTTATAACTTCATCAAAAAGCTTTCAGCAACAGAGAAAAGATGGATGTCAGTTAACAATAATCTCTATCATCCCTGGTGTGGCTGTTATGCCTTCTTGTTCTTTGGGTTTTTCTAGAGAAAACAGCTGTTCTTTGCAAAAGTTTTAAAAATATTCAGGAACTTATTAGTATTCGAACTTGAATTTGGCTTTCTGGAGTAAGATCTATATTGATGGCAGGGGAAATAACTTTTATGAGTCTCTGAAATTTGAAAAAAAAACACTTCTTTTGGAGAAATCAAGAAGCACAAGTGGTGTTTTCAGATTTGAGAAATCATTTTAGAGAGAAATAAGTTTTTCAGTAAGGACATACCACAAATCATGTGGTGAATCTTCATCAAACAAGAAGACAATTGTGTTGATTTTTGACCAGCTCCTTCCCTATTTGTCGTCAGTCCTTAAATCATTTTATGTCTGTGCCGTACTGTAGGGAATGCGCGGTCTGCGTGGCCAGAAAGGAGTCTGGGGCAAATCGGGGCGCAGGGGAAAGAGGGTACGTGGTAGCATGCCAGGCTTATGAAGCATGTGTGCCACTCTGCTGCGCAACTCTAATATCACTCTCTAAAACGCTGTCACCCAAAATTATCCCAGTTTGGATATATGTATCCCGATTTGGAGAAACTTATACCCTGATTGGTGGTAATCGCCACCAATGAGGATATAAACTGTTTCGTTCAGAAACTCTTGGGTGACAACTCATTTTATGCTCTAATATTGTATGCCTTAACTCAGATCATTGTAACCAAACTCACTTGATTGGGGACAGACTGTTATCCCGATTGGTACTGAAGGCCCAATTGAGATAATGATTAGACCCAGCATCAGGGACTGTTGAGTGACATTGATGCCTTCTGCTAACTTAACACAGGGTTGTTGTCAACTGAGGTCTTTTCATACTTAACCTAACTGGGAATGCAAAACCAATTGGAACTTCAGTAATAGAGTTTCATTAGACATTTTAAGAACATTTCAATTTGGGCAACAACAGCTCAGCTGGGGCAAATCAGATATTGCCACAATTTGGTTTGCATTCACAATAGGTGTTTTATACGAGATGGCCTTTCGGGAGAAGATCAGGAGATATTTTTATCCCATTTAAGGGCGTCTGTATCTCAACCGAGATAGTTTAATAGTTGACAATAATCCCCTCAACCCAGCAACGTTTACATAACTTAACACAAATTAATTGAGCTGCATAACTTAACACAAATTAATTGAAGAGCCCATGCACTAACCAAAACTTGTGTGATGAGAAGTGTTTTCATCAAGATAAGCAACTTTTTATGACAAGAAGACACATTTACTTCATAAAATGTTTGACTGAGGAAGCTATTATGATGTTTGTTTAAAAAAATAATAATTTCAAGCAAATATTCTTCCACTCCAAAAATTTATAATTAACAAAACAAAAATAAATTCAAAGTTGTTGAGTAGCATTAGTTTTTATTAATTCTTTTGATTAAAAAGTCAAAAGAATTACTTACTGAATTTAACTAAATAAATATTTACTGTTTTGTTAAAAAGATAAAAGCAAAACTTACAAATAAAGATTTTTGATGGTGCAAACTAAAAGCCCATTATTGTGCTGCAAACATTCTTGTCATGTCCCCTGTATGCGTAAGAATCATGCCTACAGAGTTTCATTTTTCAGAAAAGGGACCTGACTATTTTACCTCTCAGCCTCTCTCTGATCGGTTTGACTCTAAAAATAAAGTTGTAAATATGATGGAAGTAAAATATTACTCTCAAAAAGATGGATTACAATCAAACTAATTAAACATTAACATCAGCATCCTGCTTTAATGTTTAGGAGTTAATCAATCATGGCATGAAGAGATATTGTGCAGTGCCTTCATTGTCTGTTTCTGCAACTTGTCTAACGACTGTCCTTGGAAAGATAACTGACAACTCACCTTAAATATACACACCCACCCCCCTTCACCCCCCCCCCCCCCCCCTAACAAGACTACACAACAACCATTAACATAGATATGTTATTATTTTCTGCATGTGTCTTTTGTTCTTATCTAAAGTGGATTTTATTTCAGGTTTTTGTTTGGCTAGGTATCTAATTCTTTAGGGAAAGGACCACTTTCCATTAAAGTCTATGGGAACATTCCTTAAAAGGCACCAAGGCCAAAACCAGGGCAACAGAAGCATATAACCTTAGTGGCATCCTTGAAATTCATGGCCTAAGGCTTTAATAAAAGGAGAGAAGACAGTAAATTTAAAGGTATTGCACAGGATTGGTAGAGTTGGCTAAATAGTCGCAGACAGTGTTCATGTTTTGTTTGATCAACCATACACATGGAATAACAAACCTTCGAAAATTTAGGCTTAATCTGTTGTGTGAGTCAAGAGCAAAGAAACATGCACAATATTCAGCGTGTAATCACATTGTCCTTAATTTGGGCTGTGACAACTGAAATCAGCTGTTGCAGATTTTTTAAATGTTACAGATACAGTTTTTTCGAATACGACTTCAATCTCAGGGAGAAATTCACAGACAAATGGTTCTAGTAGGAACTTCATAGTCAGTAAGCTTCAAACTCAAATTAAACAGCGTTTGTTATCCTTACCAATCCTGTATAATACCTTAAACAGATGTTTTTAGTTAACTCCCAATCTATTGAAAGATTGAATGCATGATTCATTAATTTTCATTACCTCAGGCAGCTTGTTTTTCACATAAACAGCTGAAGTCTACAAGTTTTTCAAAAAGCAAACCAACTGTTTGTCTAGAAAACTCATACAAATTTCCTGATAGTTTACCTCTAACTGATGACGCATTCTCTTTTCCAAGAAAATGTCAACTGAATGTACACGGAGGAAATTGTAGATCAGACGATGATCCGTTTTCATTTAATGTTTTCAAACTGAGCGTCTTGATTTCCTTGCTGAAGACTGGACAACAGTTGTCTCACATGTTGACATTGGACCACGGACATAACTCTCCAGTATATTTTTGCAAAAAGGGAACTCAGCAGAATGACAGTTCCATTACCAAATTCTTTAGCGGTGCACTCTCAGCCAAGTAATCTGGCAAATCTAAACTATTCCCCTGTACTCACCTTTCCTCAAAGTATTGCAGAATTGTAAAAAAAGATGTGGGCATAATCAGAATATGGGCATAACCATAATCAAAGAGACAATAAAGAATTACCAGGGGTCTGTGGCTTTTTAGTGTTATTTCATTTCTGGTAATGAAACCAAGGATGCCTCTTATGTGAACTTAATCACTGTAGCTCGCAGCCTGAGAAACCTCTAAACAAGGGTTCTTGCTTCGTAAACAAGAAACACCAGGGTTAACCCCTACACTTTCACAATAAGTGTTCTGGGCTCTCTACTTCCACTACCAACCCTTGTACATGGGACGTATGGCTGAATATCCAAACAACAAAGCTGTTATGGTAAAGTACCTTGCTCAAGGCACAAGCACCACAACCAGGGCTCGAACCCTCTCTGCTGATCAGAAACACCAAAACTTGAGTCCGGCGCTCTTAACCGCTTGGCCATGACACGCCACCAGTGTCTAGTGTCTGAGAATTGCCCATTACATTGCCTCTGGATTAGGCACATGTTTCTTCAAGAACTTGAAATGGCAAATTGTTCAGCAAGACTGACCCAGCCCGCTCCAGAAATCATTAGACTTCCTCCAGTCCTCCACAAAAAGCTTCTTAATATTTTAAGTCACCTTAAAGAGGGTTGCATTGGCATAGTGGTGTCTCTCTCACCTCTCACCTCTAGGATCCTGGTTCGAATCCCACCGGGGACACTATGTGGATTGAGTTTTCAGTCCCTACCTGATGGCATGGGTTTTTCCTTGGAATAAATCACAGGGGCCTTCCTACATCTACAACTGAAACTTCTTTCCTTGTCTTCTCTCCATGGGGTTCTTGGCTTTTCCGTATTAGTATCGCTTTTCTGAGAATCCTTTGCTTCACAACCTGGTGTTTAAAGTGTATATTGAATAAGAAGTTCTTGGGTACAGTTGATAACTTGATGGAAATTTGTTCTTTAGGGTTTGAATGGAACAGATGGTAAAGATGGAACTCCTGGAATGATGGGTCTGGAGGGAATGAAGGGAGACATGGGAGATATAGGTCTACCAGGAACCCCCGGGGAAAAGGTAAGAAGTAATTAATAATTAACAATAACAAATAAATAAACGTTCCCAACTTGCAAGCACTTTGATATGTACATCAAATCTTATGGACCAGTTTAATCGGGTTTTTTTTTTAAATGTCTACTTCAAGGCAAAGACTATTGTGTCATTTGTTAAACCAATAACTAATGTGTTATACAGGGTGAGACAGGTGATAGGGGAGAGAAGGGTGATCAGGGAATTGACGGAGCACCAGGGATCCAGGTACGATTATTGAAACAACGGTGTGCCTGCACACCCTCACTACTAACAACGTTGATTATTTCCTGATGTACTAACAAGGAATGTTTCTGATATTTATTTTGATCTGAACGAGGATAGCCCTTCAAGATTCGTTGAGGCATTTTATTCCCCAATTTTTAAAGGACTGGGCAAAATGCTACTAGGCTAAAAGGGCTGCTGTGTAGATTTGTTCTTTGAGAACTGTCTCCTGATGATGACAAGAGCAGGCTAGTCAAAACATTGAGACCAATTAAGAACTCACTCTGCAGCAGTGAAGTTAATAAGGATAAGTCCCCTCAATCCACTAAGCAAAAGTAGTAGTCCCGGCTGATTTCCTACCTCCCCACAGGTAGTAGTTAATAATTAGGACAGTGCTTTTCAGAACTAAGTAGTCTCTCGAATTACAAAATCTACTCCGTGGCAGGAGAATAAATAGCAAGATAAGTTCTCAAAGAACAAATCTACACAGCAAAGTAAGTGTATACACATGGTGTTACAGCAAACTGCCTTACCATGCAATGCCCCCAAACTTATGTAATTTTAAGATTGAGATGAGTACGAAGACTCTAACTTTAATGATTTTTTCCATGCCCCTAATGTTGATATGATGATTTGATTTGGCAGGGATTAGAAGGAATGGCTGGCCAGCCAGGTATGGATGGACTGACTGGACCTCCAGGTGTAGGAGAGAAGGGAAGCCCTGGTGAAATTGGACCCACAGGAATACCTGTAGGTAGCCATGTTGATATGGTGGAATTATTCACATATAATAACTCTTTTTCAGATAGTTTTTGAAATTTTATCTGTAGCTGCTGATGACATTACAGTTTTTGTTAGGTTATGGTCTAAATTTAGCTTTGTTTGTTATGGTTAAGAGTGTCAATTTTATTGTTGTTTTTAGAAGCTTAAAGGAACAACTGCAACTTCAAAGTAATTTGTAAACCAGAAACTTTTGTCTCGTAAAGATATTCTCAATATTTGTGTGGATGGCTTTTACAAAAATTTAAGTGAATTCAACACAACTTTACTGGGGTGTTGTGGCAGAGCGGGTCTAGGGCAATACTTAAGGTCTGTAATTTACAGAATGTTGGTACGAATCCTGGCCCGGTCTGTCACGACACTTGAGGCCTTGAGCAAGGCACTTTATCACAATTGCTTCTCTCCACCCAGGAGTACAAATGGGTACCAGCGAGAGCTAGGGAGTAACCTGCGATGGACTGGCATCCTGTCCAGGAGGAATATAAATATTCTCTGTTGTTTAATGCCAATGAAACCGGGTATAAAAACAGGCCTGATGAGTCATATTGGTTTGGGACAGACTTCACTTACTTTACAACATAACTTTTGAAGTATTCAGTTTTTTGTTCAACAAGAGGCACTCTGACAGATGGAGTTTATGGCTTGGAACTATTTATTTTCAATTGATTATTTTGTTTCCAGGGTGATAAAGGTGACAAGGGAGATATTGGGTTACAGGGTGAAATCGGACCGCAAGGCATTGCTGGTGTACAGGTATAACTGTGGATTTGACATTGCAACTCTGCAACATTTTTAAAAAATTTTAATCTTCAAAAAGACTTTTTCTCTTGTTTTTATCGAGTTGCTTTGACCCGACTTATACCCATAATATTTTTGGGATGAAAACTAATCTAAGTTTCCTAAAATTACATGGCCATTTTCTTTTCAAAAGACAGAACGGATTCATCATTGAAACTCAAACTAGACATAAAGTCATTATGCACTATTGGAAAAGTGTCTGCAAATGCTTCCATTCTTCATAGGAATCAAGAGATATATAATGAAAACCAATTTGTGAAAATTTCAGCTCCTTTCATTGTTAATTTTTTGGGGGAGAAAAAAAAGTGAAAATGTTTCCATCCAAAAACGAAAACTCTTTGGGGGTCTTATATCACTATTTATTTGAAAATGCTAAAACACCAGGCTGAAATATTTCAAGGATAAATTTGCTACTATCATAAACTTTATACCTTGTATGCTTCTGTGACAACCTAAGTTAGAGGGCCTCTAAAGATAAGTAAACTCTTAGCATTGTCTGTACTTTGTGTACATCTTATCGTCATGTCAGTGCAAAAACGTTGGAACTCCTAAAGTAGCACTTTTACGCGTTATGCGCGAGTTTGTTAACAAAACATCATATCTCGGTTAAAACAGCCCAGATGTACACATCACAAAAAAAGTACACGCCGAGATACAACACTTTCCAGCGAGGTACGACGTTTTAACAAATTTGAGATCCGACGCTTTTGCACTGACGCGACATTATATACATTAGTCATTTGGTAATATTTCAAATCGGACTAAAATACAAGTAAAACCTCTAGATTGCCAGATGCAAACCAACAAAAGCCACTACTGAAGAAATTATCAATTTGTTTATTAAATGTTTGTTTAAGATTTTTAATGCCGTATCAAGTTGATGTATACTTCATTGTTTTTATTCCAATGAATGTTGATATATTTCTTAGGTGTTTTTTTTTACCAAAGGTATACCCAACTTGTCAATATTTATTCCACAGGGCATTAAGGGAATGATAGGGCCCCCAGGTCCGGTAGGACTAACAGGCCAGTATGGACCTCAAGGGCTGAAGGGTGAAAAGGGAACTATAGGACCAATGGGTTTGTCTGTATGTAATGCCTACACTTTGTTCATTTGGACTAATACAAAGAAGTAATATTCTTATTAATTTATGCATTGTTATTTCTGTTATTCCTTTAACCATCTTACATTTCTCCACATCAGGCATTAACTTCTTCATCATCACTTGTTTGTGTTGTCATCAAGTACTAACACTTAAAGTAATATTGATAATGATGTCTTTGATTTTGTTCCTTCGTTTGCAGCAATAATTTGTTTTATCTAATTTTGTCTACCAATACTAACATTTTCCTTGACTAACAAAGTTTTCTTCCAGTTTCTTGAACTAACAATCTCATTTTATGTCCTCAGAACTTCAAATACATTTGGTTATTTTTCTTACCTTTACTGACGTTTTCTTTTGTGATTAACTAACAGTTGCTTTCACTAACACTATAATTTCAGAAATGAAAGTCATACTATTGTCCTTGTTTTCTATTTTTTTTTAATTAACCGTTCATTTTTCTTTCTATGACTAAACTTGAACATCCTTCATCCTTTGTCATCACCAGGGAGAACATAAAATACAATTTTTCCTTTAGCTTATTGATTGTTGATAATATCACATTATTTTGTCTGCGCATATTGAGTTGAGTGTCTCATTCCTAAACATCACTTGGCAACAGTGGGCGCCATTACTTTGCGCGATAGCCAATCACGTGATATGATCTGTGCGCCGCGAATCCCATGAGTAGAACTGGAATGAATGACAAACTTCAGAGGCATTAGTACCTACACAAAATTTGAATTATTATTGAAATTTGAATAAGAAATACGTTAATATTCACAAATCAAGTGAGGGCCCACAAGCAATCGTTTGGCCATCCAGGGCGATTCGGAAATGTGTTGCTTACTGGCTGGTCAAAAGTCATTGGTTAAGCATGGGACCCCCAAAAATGCAGATCCATTACTAATTTGATACAAGTACCTACATGGATTTGTCATTAAATAGCGTGATTTTTGAAAGAAAAAAACTTGAATTGATGTGGAATCATATACTCAGTAAATAAATTGTGCAGAGTACTCCCACTCCTCACATTTTAACTCGCATTGTTGGGATGATGATTGTGACCAGTCAATTGTACATGCCTCTGCTACTCCTGCCGATAGGTGATGAGACATTTAAACTAACTATGGCTTTTTTAAGGCTGTTATTTAAAGTTATTATTGTGGCTTTGCAAACAATCTGGCAGTAAATTTTGTCTTCTTCTTCCAGGGAGCTAATGGTGCAATCGGGGAAAGAGGAGAGGTAGGACCAAAGGGAATTATGGTGAGTAGTTTGGGGAGCACTCCCTGTGAGAACTCAAGGTGTGAGAACTCAAAGTGAGAACTAGAGAACAAGAATTCAGAGTGAGAATTTTGGTGGGAAGTATTGTGAGAAATTGTCGTGAGTAGCTGTAAATGTAATGAGAAGTTGGGATGAGTAGTTGTGGTGAGTAGCTGTTGTGAGAACTTGGGATGAGAACTTGGGTTAGAAGTATGATGAGAAGATGTGGTAAGTAGCTGTATTTGCGATGAGTAGTTGTGAGTAGCTGTTATGAGCACTTGGGATAAGAACTCAGGTTGAGAAATTTGGTTAGAAGTTTGGAGTAGCTGCAAATGTGATGAGAAGTTTGGATGAGTAGCTGTGGTGAGTAATTGTTAGGAGGCAAAACAGAAGACAGAGAGATGAGCTAAGAACACAAGGGCATTGCTTGGCAATGGACAACTCGGGAAAGAGTGAAATGGAAAATTGGTGCAGAGGTTGTCCTCCTGGAGCGAAGTGAAATGGGCTAGAAAGAAAAGAAAGATTAATGAATGATTATTAATTTTATAAGTGTACTGAGCAACCTACATTTAACTGTATGTATGTGATTTTTTGGTTAAGAATACTGTTGTTGTTGTTATTTACAGGGTTTGGTTGGTGACCCAGGGAAAGCTGGTAGAGATGGGCCGAAAGGATCAATGGTAAGATTCAGGGATTGATTAAAATATACTCTATTAAGAACTGTTTGCTATTATTATTACTATTATTATTATACATTTCTGGTAATGAAACTAAGGATGCCTCATAAATAAATTTAATCGGTGTAGCTCCCAAGCCTGAGGAAACCTGAGACAAGGGTGCTTGCTATGTGAACTAGAAACACCGGGGTTAACCCCCCCCTACTCTTCCTCGATGAGTCTTCTGGGTTCTTCCTAGTACATTGGACCTTCAGCTTAATGACCCATCCGAAGAACAAAGCAACAGTTGGTCAAGTATCTTGCATAAGGACACAAGTGCCACTACCGGGACTCGAACCCGTACTCTGTAGATCAGAAACACCAGAGCTTGGGTCCGGTGTTCTTAACCGCGCTCGGCCACGACACGCCACAGTTTCATGATGCTGTATTTGTGGACAGTAAACAGTGTCCTAAAGTTGAGAAAATCATGAGGAAGTGGGGTTGGTATAGAACATAGATATTTAAAGAGAATCAGACTTGTCTCTCATCAGTGGGCAAGCTCAACAAATTGCTTAAAGAAAGATGGTTGTGTGTTCGATTCCACCTGAGTGCTGACTATACAATGCTATAACCAGGCATCATTAAATGCTAGCCTAAAGTTATATGTCTGGACATTATGTATCCCTGAAAGTGCATTTCATTGTACATGTGGATATTTGTTTTTAAAAGTTCTTTTTATCTTGCAAGATTTCTTTAAAATAACAGCTTTATTTTATCGTGTTTCTTTGTTTCAGGGTCCACCAGGATTAATAGGCGATATGGTAAGATATTTGTCAATGTTCAACAGCCCTTCTTTTGTTTCTGTAATTTTTTCTACTTTCTATACCTTTCGGGTGTTTTTGAAACTGTGCTCATCAAGTTCAGGCTTTTGCTCTTTGACATGTAAACCTTGACATGTTTTGAGCTTCTGAAGCCTACGCTGGAGCCAGTCCTAGTTTCAAAAATGAATTTGTTTCAAATTTGATGGGCATGCCTTTGAAATTGATGTATTTACTTTCCTGCATGATAATTGGAAGAGAAGAAACTTTTAAGTTTTAGTTAGCCTCGGGCCTGTTATTTTGTTAAATTAAATCTTAGGTTGAACAAAGAAAAGTTTACTAGAGCAGGATTAGAACCTGCAAACTCCGGATTATTGCACCTGCACTCTACCAACGTGGCTATCCAGCCCTTATGTTGGTGGTCTCCCTATTTTGCCAATATCTTTGTTCGGGGTTGCCATAAAACCTTAAACTTCTATATAACCAGGGATCACACCTACCTTTAAGATGCAGTCTGTTAACCTGTTACATGTATATGGCAGTTCTGACTGGCACCCCAGATTCAAGATGTTTATAAAATAGCGAAACCGCCTAGTACATTAGGACTACATAGCTCAGTTGGTAGAGCGCCGGCACATTATTTCAGAGGCCACAGGTTCAAGTTTCACTCTGGTAAATTCCAAGTGGACCATTTTCTTGTCATGGTCTTGGTGCCTCTTGGAAAATCTTTTTTTAAATCTTTTTGGTAACAATGAATGTATACCCCAGTCCTCTTTGAATGTGGTTTTAATTCAGAGGTGAATTTACAGACCTGGTGCTTAGTATGACCTAGTTTCTGATCTCGATTTTTGACTTTGTGAAATATTTGTACAATTTCTTTTGTCGTAAAACTCAAAGGTAGGGTCGTGGATTGGTTTTCGTCAACATAATTTGTTGACACAGTTATCAAGAAAGATACAGTAAAAGTCAGGTGTGAAAGTTTCAGTTGAATACATTGTCAACTTGTTGAGAAAACTGCAAAAAACTGTAACAGAATTTTCAAAAGTACACCAAATCCATCCTTGTTTAATAGCGAGATGACAGCAAGTACCAACCGCATCTTTGTGGGCATTTGCAAACAAACACCAACCCTCAGAAATCTAAGAAATGATTTATGCATGAATCATTTCTCAGATTCAAATAATTTTATTGATTTCTTATCAATGGGGGCATTTCAGACAAAACAATTTAACAGGATGCTTACCGCTGTTACTATCTTTATAACAAGTAAGATTTCAGATAGAAATTACACAATTTGTTGGTTTGGGGGTGGGTTCATTACCGTAGTATGACCCTACCTTTAAAATGTTGTATTATTGTAATTTTTGTTTTCTTGTCTTGATTTTCGTTATTGTATTGATGTAATGTTATGTTATAGGGTGAGAGAGGTTTAACAGGATCAGTGGGTCCCAAAGGAGACAGAGGTGACAATGGGTTGGAAGGTGAAAAGGTAAACTAAACAAATAGATGTTCAAGTTCAACATTATGCATAAATGTTGATGATCTTTTTTACCAAAGACATCATGAGTGTGAAACCAGACTCTGTCTGTGTTCTCACCATACACTTTTGCTTTTCTAAGATATAGAACAAAGAGCAGCTTTATTCCACATTTTGCATCTCTTTTGAACTCCTTGCCTGGTGCATATTTCCCTCCATCCTACAATCTAGTCTGTTTTAAGGTTTTAAGAGGAATATCAATTCCTACCTTCAGCTTCCCTGATTTACTTTCATCTTAAATGTTTTCTTCTTGTAGCCCCTTACCAAGAGCGGCTTTTAGCCTATTTGGGGCAAACTTGCATTAAAAGGGGATGGGGTTTTTTTATTTAAAAAAACAAAACATGTAGAACAACTCTGTGAAGCTTTCTTTACAAAGAAGAATAATAATCCAATCTATAAAAAAAGGAAGGCCTGTTTAAAGTTTGGCAAACTTTTGCCACAGTTTTGAAAATTACCCAAAAGAAAACAAGATGACTGCTTGATAAACAATTTAAAAGAAAACTGCTGTGAGTTTAATACAAAAGATCAAAAAAGATACCACCATCATCATCGTATGTACCTTTCAGCCGCAGTTTAGTTTACATTGAATTGAGTGGGGTGAAATGGACACTATCCCACAGAGCTCAAGTAAAAACACTTTCATCACATTTTTTGGTGATTTTTCTCCACCTTAAGCAACTCAAGGTCAAGCTTCTTCTCTTGCATTTGCTTAATTTGTTCTCCTCATTTGTCTTTCTCCCAGGGTGAACAAGGAAGGCGAGGCAAGCGAGGGTTCAAGGGATCCTCAGGGGATCCTGGACCGCCAGGCCTGGACGCTCCAGTCCCCGTGGTGAGTGGGCCAGGCGTTTCCGCACTGCAGTGTTGCCTCAAGACCAGATGAAGTGGGGTTCTACAGTGACAGTTGTGAGGACCTAAACAAAACTAAAGTCCAGAATCTAAAGCTGTGCACATTATTGCGTGTAAAAACTAGACACTGGTTGAGGCCATCTCTATGAGAAACTTTTAACTGGGAATAACATTCATATGCCATATTGTCAGCCAGTCTTGTTTGGCTGTGGCTATTGTAAGATTACTGCATCAGCCACAGCCAAAGCTGAAGTCACTGACTCACCAAGCCGCTGATGAGAGACCGGCATGTGTAATGAGGCAATTACAAAATCTTAGCCGTAACCATTGGGTGCAATGGTAATGTTAATGTAGCCATACACATGGTGCAGTAATCTTTGTGAAGTTCCCTACAAATTGCACTTGGCCCAATTTCATTGGGCAGATCAAGCAAAGAGAGTAGCTAAGCACAACAAAATGATGCCTACCAGAATAAGGTTACCAGCCAAAGTACCATGTCACATGAACCATCTTTGACTGGTATCTTTCTAAGTAGTGTATGCTTAAGCAGCTCTATGAAATTGGGTCCTGATCAAATACTGAAGTAAAGTAATAAAGGTGCCTGACTATTTTACCTTGCAGCCTCAGTTTGGTTACATCAGATTGAATTGAAATCAAATCCTTGGCTGGCAATATGGCGGATCTGTTTAGTGACTACATAAAAAAAAAACTCTATCAAATATTTTATACTAACTGTCATTGTTGAGCCTTTATTCTCTGTTCTTGTTGTATGTACTACTGTCAGTCTGGTGACTTCCTCATTTAGTCTGGTGATGGGACAGAATTCATACATTCTAATAGACCAGCAGCCGATATCATGAAACTACGCAACTGCTTAAGTCCACTTGCGCAAGATTTCTTGTGTCAGTGGTGCACATGACTTAAGCAATAAATGTTGGGCAAGTGGACTTAAGCAGCTGCGTATATTTTTACGTGAAATCGGCAGCAGGCCTCGATTTCACAAAGAATCGAAGATTTGTCTTAATAGTGAACCAATCTTAATTGCTAAGCAAACTGTGATGTCACACTATAAATCTTGGTGATTTTGACGACTCATCTTAAGGTGAATCTAAGCCCTTTGTGATTTCGAACCCTGATGCATATGATGTCATTCGAGTAGGGCGCCCTCACTTAGAGGTCAAAAGGAGGTTGCTCATAGGCCCATGCTGTGCTCTGTGTGGACATAGCTGTGCGTTTTCATTGTTTTGTCATTGTTTTACCTCCAAGATGGTGGCGGGATGACATCAAATTTATAACGTCCATTGATAACATTATCTTTACAGGGGCTGCCATGTTGTGTGTACATAAACAGATTGGTGCATTGACTTCTGTACCTTTGACCCAGCTATGAAAACTAATTACTGTCGGAATAAAAAGCTGGGCAGACTACTTTCACCTGATTAACAGCTAAAAACTGTGCCCAGGTCATTTTGACATTGTGTGTGCAAGACAAGAGTAGGTCAAAGGTCAAAGCCTATTGCGCTGAACTGTTTAGTGAATGTTCAACGAGACACCATTTTAAATCAACTGATCCATTGTACAAACCATCTTTTAGAACTACTGAGCCCCAGAGGGATTACAGGTTCAAAAGAACCTTCAAAATCTAACTTGGTGTATAAGGGTTGTTGAAGTGTCAGTCATTTTAAAATTTACTAAATTTTCAAGTGCTTAAGTTTGACATTTTTTGTCAAACCATGTGAAAATTCGAAACAATACAAGATGTTTTTTGTAAATGTGATCTTCCATGAACAAATACGTCTTTAATAATAACAATAGTACATAATAGCAACATTTATAAGGTGCACATATCATCCCTAAGAGTGCTGAAAGCACCTACAAGATTACAATACAAATACCTTACACAAAAACTTACAAATACATACATTCAAGTGGAAAATGACAATGAAAATGCAATTGTGAATGAGCGAGAAAAGGCTAGAGACATGAAATACTTTTGTAGTTGAGATTTAAGCGATTTAAGGAACTAGATGTTTGAATATGCAGCTGTAACAAATTCCACATATGTTGAGCAGCTCTAGCGGACGCCATTGTCATCCCAAACGTCTTTAGGAACGAGGCTCAAATAAGTAGCATTTGCATATTTGCTGGGTGGAAATGAAATCTTGAGAGGCTTGTGTTCAGAGCATGTGAAAATATCTTTGAAAGTTGTGTTGTCTATAAAAAGACCGTTTAGGCAGTCACTACTTTTCAGAAACAAATCCAAAAATTTCAAAAACTTCCCTTGATACTTGTCTCTGGATTTCCTTTAAGTTACTCTAACTTCAATCTATCTTTCTCTCATGCATGAACCCGTATTGAAATCTCTTCTGTCAAGACATTAGGCTGGCCGTATCTGAATTAGCAGTTACAGCTACCGCTACGGCTAGATTTCCTCATCATTATGCGTTGAAGTATAGAACGTTCTTTGCAACACCTTTAGCAACAGCTATTGCCGCCAATTTGGATACAGCCTTAGATGACAATTATCTTTTCATTTCTGCCCGTAGATAAGGGTGCAATTTCATGACTTACTGCAGAGTTCTTCACTTATTATCACCATTCTCTGCTCACAGATTTAGTGCAAAATGTCTGTGTTTGCCGTGTATAAGCAAAGAATGATTAGGAACATGAAGTACCCATGCGCACAAGCAAAATGTTTTAGATGGTTTGTTAAATAATCTTGCATTTAGTGTGAATTTTTCTGCTCCCAGACTTTTCGTTGATGGAATTAGGCCAAGTCCATTCCTTGTCTTGGCAACTTGCCATTTTGTGACAAGGATTGGAAAGACCCTGGTCTTGGCCTCAGAGCTTAACTAAAAAGACTTGAAAATTCATCTTCTTTGAAATAATAATATCTTAAATCTCTATGTTACATTCTCTTTTCAAAACTTGTATGTAACAACATTCAAACTTTATGTGACCATAAATGCTTATGAAAAAATATACATGTTTCCATTCTTCTTAAATCGCTCTAATATTTTTGTTTTTGTAGGGTTCCAATGGATTACCACTGCCAGAATGCTGCTTTTACCAACCATAGTAGGAAAAGAAATCACTTGACGGACCAACAACTGGACTATTTCTTAGGGTAAAGTCATCCAGCATACTCTATTTTATTTGAAAAGATCACGACGCCACAAGAAATGTCCCAGAGTCGTCATTTTAGTACTATACCATATGGATTTGTACATATAGCAGATATATTAAAAAAATAAGTGTAAAAAACAACAAAAATTTAAAAACCATTACAAAAAATACCTATAATGAAAAGTTTATATATTTTTTATTGTATTCTATTCGGAGAGAGACGTTTCCTGGTTGTGTGAAAGGGGAGAAGTCCGTCATTTTTAGAGTTGAATTGTGAAGGTTAAAAATGCGGGGGAACCACAGTTTCTCCCATACCTACATACCTCATTTTGTCTGTTAGCCAAACCTTGTGAAAATTATCAGTTAGGAAAGAGTTGTCATAAAGGCCATGTAAATTTTACTGGATTGTGGAGTGGTGTGCTGGGTTCAACTTCATAAAGCATGAAAGCAGGACCCAATTTCATGGCTCTGCTTACCGCCGATTTCTGAGCTTCCGATCACCATTCTCAGCTTACTGTGATAGCGCCAAATTTCTGCGCTAGCCGTGTAAGCAAAGAATGCCTAGTAGCGTGGAGTATGCACACACACAAGCAAAATCTCCCTGCTAACTTGTGAAATACAATTGATGTAAGCGCGGAATTCCCTGTTTTTGTAAGTGCTGATACTTTGCTTGCAGTAAGTAGAGTCATGAGATTGGGCCCAGATGTTTTCTGCTTACGGAGCAGCCATAAGCAGAATTTCTATTTCATAAACACTGTAGACTGTATATAAGCAAAGCAAAAGGCACGCTAGCTTGCCGGGGGGGGGGGGGGGGGGGGGTTGCAAGCAGATGAGTGACACAATAATGCAATTCCATTGTGTAAGCGCATATGCACATTTCAATAACACCTTTGCTTACACATGTTTTTTTGCTACATAAGCACACAAAAATTGGGTACCGGTAAACAGCTTTAATTGGGCCCAGAAGTTATCGTAATTTGGTTGAATGTTGGTCATTAAAATAAAGTCAGTTGCAAACAATGCTTCAAGTAACTTTACTGGTAAATGGAAAACAAATAAGATTAATGTAAAAATAACTGTTGGAAAGGGATTGTGCACCTTGGCCATTCTGGTTGTAGTTCTAGTGTTCTACCTGGGCCCAATTTCATAGAGCTGCTTCAGCACTCTAGGAGCTAAACACAGCAAAAATATGCTTACTAGAATAAGGTTACCAACCAAAATACCATGCCCTATGGACAATATGTGACTGGCATCCTACTTACCTTTGCTTAGCAGAACATGTTTAAGCAATATTTTCTGCTTCAGCAGCTCTTTGAACTAGGGGCATGGTAGTTAAGCCCTTTATTCAAGGTACTTCTTTTTTTAATCACAAATTTGTTTTGGGTCGGTTGATGTGGAATTTTAGAATGCACCACAGCCATTGTAAGTCTTGTATTTTTCCCCCTAAAAACTCCGTTTAAGGACAAAATGTTTGTTGTTTTGAAACAAAGTTTGAATCACCTTGCTATGTTTTCTGTTTCTATAACTTTAATTGAATTCCTCATGTTCAGAGACAGTTTGAGATGGTCTACTAGTGGTTTCCGTAGCCTTCTTTGTTGGCAAGTGTAAAAATAAGTATTATTATTTTTTAATCAATTCTTTTTATTTAATTGTAGAAATTAAACTGGAGAGGATGACTGGTTTTAGTGTCTGGAATATGTTGTAGCTGATGATATCTTCTTGTTGTGCTAGAAAAATGGTGTAAATAAAAAGTACAACAGAGAGCTAAATGACACCAGTTTCAACTTTATAATTGGCTGAAATTTGCTCTTGAATATCCATAGAGGAAAAGGGTGATTTGATGGGACACTGCTTTTCAATGGATATTGATAGTAAGGTTTTACTTGACTATATGATGCATGCAGCTACAAAACTGAAAATGCAAAACCCACATATAGAAACAAATCTGTTTAATAGACAAAAACAAAGCTGTAAATATTTATGCACAAGAATTTGTATGAAGTATTCGTTTTAAAAAACAATTTTCGTAAAGAGAAAACTTCTGAAATTTGTTTCCAATCATAATTTTTTCTGTAGTCAGCCGTTCATTATATAAATAGTATCTATAGGGCATGAGGCTGTAAGCATATTTATTGTTATAGAGTTTTATTTAAAACTGTTGGCATGGAGAAACAAAGATTTTTATTAAACAATTTTTTTTTTTGCTTTTTGTTTCACTGAAACTTTCTTACAAGCCTGAAATTTCAAAGAAAGTCACATTTTCATTCGGCAAAAGACACTTAAGATGGGAATCAAATTGTCCACAGGAGCATTTTGAAAAAACACAAAAGCCAATTAGAGAAACCGTTGTCATTTTTAGTATATTTAAAATCATGCTTTAAAAATCACTTATGCATCATTTATAAGACACATAGGCTTTGTATTGACATGTACATATGTATAGATAATGGTGTATTACTTACATACATAGTATCATGTATATTACATTGACCATTTTTGCATGTAGTAAAGAATTTATACATACAGAAATTGATACCCGATATGAATTAAGATGAATGCCAACTCTACACATAATCGGATTTTGTATTTTTTTTTTTTTTTTTAGGGGGGATTTGGGGCTATTTTCCAGGGTTTTTTCTCCTTAATTTGAAATCCTTACCAGTTTCAATTGTCTTAAAGCTTCCTTTTAAATAGTTGACAGTTGGTAAACAAGTTGTTTTCATTTTTTTTTTTTTTTTTAGGGTGGTCAAATTCGTTTTACTTCATGATAAGCTACATGTACTTTGTAGCAGTATTTATTTTGCAAGTCTGCAATGCAGGTTTAAGTGTCCTTGAAATGACCCTGGGTTTCTGAGGTAAATTTGTATTTTTAAGGTTTTTGTTTCTGATGTTCAGACTTATGCAAAGCTGTAAGATTATGCAAATTACATAAACATATTTATAAGGTGCTCATGAATAATGTATTTGCTTAATGTTTTTTATCTTGCCTGTGAGTTTAATACCTCATCTTGGGCGGAGTCAATGTGTACATGAATAAATGATATTGATGACTGATCATCAATATTAACGTGTAATTTTGTGAAACATTTTTAAGTTTTACTTTTGAGTCAGAAAGAGTCAATGGCGTTTACATTTTACAGAACCACACGTGATCGATTTCAACCAATCAGAACGTGTTAACTCAAAAACACTATATGAACTATTTTATAAAGGCGGAAAACGCTCCTCGACCTGTGGTTAAAAATTGTTCTTTTGGTTGGAAAAAGCACTACCAGGAATAAAGTGATCACAAAACCATTTTTTTTTCTAGTTAAAATTGTTTTGCATTAAGACCCCCCCCCCCCAAAAAAGGAATTAAACAAATACTCCCTGCTTCAATTAACCCCTTCTGCTGTCCTGGGCAACCCGTCACAGTTACTTTTTAAGATATGGAGAATTTAGAGGATGTGTTATTTCTTTAGTACTTTTAATTACTGAATTCTCCCAACCTTTCCCCTGCTAAGGACAGACTTGTACGTTCCATTCTTTAATGGGGATGTTCGTAAGGGATCGACGAATCTCAAAGCTCCTTTTTCCTTAACCATCTTTCCAAAGTCTTCAAAACCCTCGGAAAGCATGTAAGAATTACTGATTTTAATCCGAAAAGCCAACAATCTTGTCAACAAATGTGTCTTATTTTATTTCGCATTGTGCACAAGAAATATTGTACCTAACTAAAGAATGTCGCGTCCCATTGCCGTAAGGTTTAGCTTTGATATGCAAATTACTCAGTGGCGTGTTCTCTGTGCGAGCGCCCACATGACAAACAAAATGGCTGACCTCGAATGTCTCCATGTTTGCCCTCCCGTTTTCTAGATTTTATGGCAATTTTGGTCGACAAAACAACGGCAAGTTGATAAAGGTGAGTTGAATATTACTTATAGCGTCCCTGGAAGACTTCATGCAGTAAGTATTACTTTGCAAAACAGACGAAATGAAGCAAAACTTCTGTCTTATTACCGTTCGGCTTGGCGGCGATTTCGAAATACACGAGGTGTGATATAACATGATAATGCTCGTGCAGTTGTGACAGGAAAGCCATTCTAACGTGCTAGGAAAAGACCGTATATTTGGGGCAGGGGTTGGGGGAATGTAATACTTATAGTGCATGTGTTTTTTGGATTGCTGTGCGGGTAGGTGTAGGGACCTGGAAGGGAGAAAGTGGGAATTTTTCTTGTGCATGTACTGTATTAATTTAAAATATGGGCTATGACAATGGGTTACGTTTTTGTTTGGGGGCGGGGATGGGGCTTGTGACCTTCCTCTAGACCTTAGTTTAGATGGCAGGTATAACATGTCCTTTAGTCGAGGCATTTACATTTGAAGGGGACACAAAACACACAGAGGACAAGGGATAAGATGTGCTTTTTTAAGAAAAAGAAAGTATTTTTGTTTCTTGCAGCTGGGGAGGATGCTTAGAATAAAAAGGTCGCAGTCAAACAAAATACAGAGAGAGTCATAGAGTTTAAGCCATTATGAAAAGTCATTTAAACTGCCTGAATAATTGTACTACGGTAGAGTCCAATCATGGTATTTATTAGTACTTTTTAGTAGTTAAATAAAATGAATTCTGAAACTACAGAGATTCAACTTTTATTTCAAATATCACTTGATAAACCACAAGGGAAACTGACTCGGTAATGTTTAATACATTTTTGGGTAGAACAACAACAAAAATGACTTGAGTGGGATTTGCAACTAGAGAGAGGGATTAGCAAATGTTTAAATCATTGTTTGTTATTTAATCCAGGGGTTTTATGAATCTACATATTTTTGATTTCTTTTTCTCAGTGTGCAGTGAGGAGAGACATACATCATTCAAGAACAATCAATAAACCGCTGAGATGTGTCAGACAACTGGCCACCAGGATCCTCAATCACCCCCGCCCCCCAACATGGGGAGTGAAGCACAAGGAACGGTTTCCTTTGGTAAGCACCTTGTAAGTTTCTTCTTGAGGGAGCAAAGTGGGTGTCAGTGGTCCAATGGGACAGGTAGGGTAGGGTAGGTGAGGAGGGGAAGGGGCACAGTGATCCCCAAATGAAATGATAACTAGGAAGCATATTGTTTACCTTTAAAGGCAAAACTGAACACTGTTCGCTGTATGGTATGATTTTGCAAAAAGTTGCACTTTATTGCAGTAAAAGAGAGCATTAAATTTAGACCAATAATAAGATTAACTTTTAATGATATGAAATGTATTTAACTTAAGATGATATTGCAAGCATAAACAAAGAGTGGAAAATCTATTCATGCAAATCTATCAGCCAACCCCAAATATTATTGTTATTATTTTTACTCAAGTTTTATTTGAAAGTAATACCAACCACTCTCCTACCACGTGTCTTGACCGTTTCCAGCTCAATTTAACTGAAGGGGGCAGGGGGCGGTAGCCCCCCACTCAGAACTCTTGCCCCATGCCCCCGCCCCCCCCCCCGATGAGATCAAAGAAATGCACCAATGAATGGTTACATGAAATAACACCCCTTCCCTCAGAACTCTTGCCCCCCTCCCTCCCAATGGGATCAAAAATAAGCACCAATGAATGGTTTGATACATGAAATAGCCGTGTCCCCCCCCCCCCAAAAAAAAAAAATAATAAAATAAAAATTTTGTTTTTGTCTTTGCCCACTCCCCCCCCCCCCCCTCCCTCAAATGAAATTCAGGTAACCACCTCTGACTATTTCCATTCTTGGCCCTTCTCAATTGTTTTTAAAACACTCCTAATTTTATTACAAATTAAAAGTGTATAAAACCATGATTTTTGATGAGACATGTTGATTCCAGTGGGGAAGTTGTTTGTGGAGGGTAGGCGGTGGTAAAACTGTCAAAAAATGTTTAGGGGGTAGGCTGATAAATTATTCTTGTTATTTGGGGTGCATAGAATGAATGTTAAATTAATAAAGATAAAGTGTGATATTAAAATGTTATTAAAATTGATTTCTTAAAGCTTATTTTATTTTAATTTTTTGTGCAGTGAGGGGGATGCATGACAAGATGAACTGATCATCAACTGAGATGAATCAGATAACTGGCCAGGGGATTCCCAGTTAGCCAGTGTCAGCTTGGAAGTGAAGCACAAGGAAAAGTTAGTTTTTAAGGTAAACACCAAGGCCAAATTTCATAGAGCTGCTTATAGCACAAAAAGTAGCTAAGCACAATAAAATTATGCTTACCAGAATAAGTTTACTGGCCAAACTACCAAGTCACATGTACAATGTGTGACACAATTGTTAAGCAATATGTTCTGCTTACAACCTTCAACCCCCTGCATGAGTTTCTCTCTATTTAGTGTGGTGCACCCTTTAGTAAAATGTTCCCGTTACACCGCCCTCTTCAGCTGGAACTTGTCCATGTAAAAAACAAACAAAAATTCATTTAAGTTATACAATTAAAACAAACAGCAGGTCCTTGTGCCCTGACCCTTCTCATCCAAGTAAGTTATTAAAGTAATATAAAGTTAAATAAAGTGTATGTGGAGGTGTGGTATATGGAGAGTACACTTTTTAATTAAGTTACTATGCCCACATGTCAGTTGTCTTCCCCAATAGTTTTTTTTTAACCCAATAAATCAGACGCACTTGGTCAAAAATAAAACAACAGCAGTAGTTTAAATTAAACTTGTACTAAGTTCCATAATTTTTCCCCTTCAGGCTTTTACCTTGTGCTGGCAGTCCAAAGGGATCACCCCCTCACACCGAGCACATTTGCAAGCACCTAACCGTCAGCTTCATCTTCCGTATATCCAAAAGGTATGTTGATCTAAAAAAAATTAGAAAAGGGAGGTACACATTCCTTCACTGTAATATCAGAAATTTTCATGGGGGGGGGACAACCGTGGGCAAAGATGTAAATTTGGTTGGACTAATGTCTTAAACCAAGCATTTGTGCAAATTTTCGATCTCACTTTTATTTATTTATTTATTTAAAAACTTTTTGGGGGGCCAAGGGTTCTGGGCAAGCTCATTTTATGCTTATATCATATCAAGCAATAGGCATGAGAAAGACAACTGATATGAAGATAGTAACTAAAATCATGATTGGACTCTCCGACTCTCCACACCCTATACATGTACCCACATACATTTCATTTAGGTACCATCCAAAAAGTTGATGAAGCTTGTTTATGTCCTCCAGAGCGGACTAAAGTTTAAACACCCCTTCCTCTCCCCCCACCCCCCCCCCTCCCTCCACCCCCAATAAACAAGTTGTACTGATGATTGGTTATGCCAATGAATGGCAAACCTGCTGATACAAGTTTGATTCATACTCAAAATAACATACACAACTTTCAGAGGAAATTTAATTTGTGTTACTGTAAGATTTGAAACTCAAGCTTATGTTGAAAATAATTTAATGGCAATTTTGAAAAAATAGTACTGGAATTTTTCCAAGTGAGCCCTGTGAAAAAGACATAACACAGGTTTGTTGTCTTTTTTTGTTTAATACAGGTTGCACAGGTTGCTGATGATTCCTGATGCAGAGGCCCCCTACTCTGAAACGACCTGATCCTCAGAGGAGACTAGGTTTCTGTTGAAGCCTTGAAACTATCAACATGTGATGCAAACAAGCAGTGAATTATAACCATGGATACAGCTGATTATTTCCACTGAGCCCCTGTGTGAGATGAAGCCACCTGTTGCAGCTTGGGAACAACCGCTGTTTTAATACAACTGTGAAGAACTATCTTCATCTATGAGGGTGATGAAGTTACTTCCAACAAGACTGAATGACATGAAGCAAACTCTTTGAAAAGACAATAATGTAATTTAAATGAAGAATCTTGTTCACAATTAATGCAAATGAAGACAGTGATCTAAGAACAATTCCAGAGAGTTCAGCGCAACATTTAATCTCGTCTTTGAAGGTTTTATTGTAGATTGCTGGGTGCAATAAGTTTTGTGTGGGATTTGTTTGTAGAAGACAGGGGAAACAAAGCAAATATGCTAGGCATTTAACTTATCTTTAAATTTTAAGTATAAGGAAGACAGCAGTTAGAAAAACTACCTTAGTCAACAACACATTAAGTCATCATAACTACAAACCAAAGTTGAAAGCAAACCTTTGACTCAAGAAGCCTTGTATGGTGAGTTACCAACACTTACACCTGTGTGGCAAATCTCCCATACCAACCCTTTTGTGTTGAGTTATACTCATACTTCTCTTGTATGGTGAGTACACTTGTGTGGTGAATCTCTCATACTAACCCTTGTGTGTTGAGTTACACCCATACTTACTGGTATTGTGTGTTACCCACACTTACACTTGTGTGGTGAATCTTTCATACCAACCCTTGTACATTTGTGTACTTCTCTTGTATGTTGAGTACACTTAGCCTACACTTGTGTGGTAAATCTTTCAAATTGTGTGGAGAATCTCTCATACTAACCCTTGTATGTTGAGTTATATTCTTAATACTTCCTTTGTATGGCGAGTTACCCAAATTACACTTTAGTGGTGAATCTCTCATACGTGTTGAGTTGTACCCAAACTTACACTTTAGTAGTACATTGTAAATCTCTTATACTAACTCGTGTGTGTGTTGAGTTGTACCCAAACTTACACTTTAGTGGTGAATCTCTGATACTTACTCTTGTGTGTTGAGTTGTACCCAAACTTACACTTTAGTAGTGAATCTCTCATACTTACTCTTGTGTGTTGAGTTGTACCCAAACTTACACTTTAGTAGTGAATCGAATCTCTCATACTAACTCGTGTGTAGGGTTATTCACATACTTTCCCTGTATGGCGAGTTATCCACACTTATTGTGGGCATTCTGTGGTGAATTATCCATGCTTTTTGTGTGGTGAAATGAACTTCCCTTTAGTGTCCTAGGAAAATCTTGATTTAAATTAATTTTTCAGAGGATATATTTGTCAACATTAAGAAAATAGGTCTTTTAAATAATTTTTTTTTGTCTCGTCTTTAGAAGCGTATTACTGTAAATTGCTAGAATGTTTAGTCTTGGCATACATACATGTAGATTGCTAGAATTCGTTTAAAGATGACAGTTGGAAAAACACGTTTCTTTTACAATCACCCATACATCCCCCAGTGTGGTGAATCTCAGTCTTACACTTTATGAATTTCCGATACTTTTCTTGTCGTTGTGAGTAACCCATACTTACACTTGTATGGCAAAGCTCCCCGATAATTTTGTAAACTTGCATCCATACTTCCTGTTGTGTGGTTGTACTTCCTTCAGTGTACATTGTTTTAAATTAATTTATTAGAAGTTTTATTTGTTAACATCAAGCAAATAATTATTTATCTAAAACTTTAGTCTCGTCTTTAGAAATGCAATAAGTTTGTTGAAAACACGTGGAAAAACTAGTTAGCTCAACCTGAACAAATTGATTATCGCAATATCTTTAATACGGTATTTGTTTTTGGAGTTTTATTTGTAAAAAAAATAAAGGCCGATGCCATAGGAGTAAAGGTGTCATTATTTCAGTTGTCTTGACTACTTGGCCGCCATTTTTGCCCATGAGGCAACAGGAATTGGGTGTGTATTATTTTGAAGTTCTGATGCGCAAAATGACTTGCTAAAAGCGCGTATACACACCCAATTGCATTGTGGGCAGGCATGGCGGCTTGAGGGTCCATCTTATCCTGGTGGAACCCACCCCCACCCTGTAAAGATTGAACCCAGATCGGTCTTTAGAGGGTGGGGGTGGGTTCCACCGGGATAAGAGGGACTTTTTTTTTATTCTAAGGGAGGGGGGGTAGGTTTGAACCAAATAAGACACATATTACAGAGGTAGGGTACATTTCTTTTTTTATTGATTGAAAAAAATCGGCCAAAAAAAAAAGAGTTGTGCAAACACCTGTGCCTGTCGGTGGACCCCCTCGGCTACCTGGAACTCGTGGTTACCTACTTGGCCCAAGTGCAATGGCTGATATGTTCTCTGTTTAGTGAAGTTCAATTAGATGTGCCCCTAGTGGTCTACTTCAATGTCTTACAAAATCTAACGAGCTAGACGCAACTTTGCGCAGTGTTTTAGATGCAGTCTGGAGCAGAAGGTAGTTGTTGCTTGCTTAAATGAACTGATGCCCTCAAGAGTGCTTAGGATTTCACCTAATGTTGTCTCGCAACCAAGCAGCACTGGTGGTGCCAAGAGATACCAACGCTTGTTCCAATGGGATCCTAACCCGATAGATGATGAAGACGTCTATCCAGATGATCATATGCTGGTCGGAGAAACATGTTCTACAATGGCCATAATTTCCCCCTTGCTTTTCATGGGGCTGCAATTTGGGCGTATGTAGTCAAGTAACAAAACGACTACAAGAGAACTTGATCTTTACTGACTTTGATTAAAAACAAAGTCACAAGTGCATAAAACAAATCGTCAAAAATCTATAAGGATAATGTTCAATGTAACAAACAGAGATCACATTAACTTTAAACTGGTTTTAGTTAAGTGAATAGTGACCTCTTAAACTTGATCGCCAATAACAAAGATGACATTAGATTGGATAAACAAGATCTAACTAAACCTGAAACTGCTTTTCACTATAACTAGCAAACATTAATTAAGACTGACCAAGGAACTATGTTGCTTCCAAAAGTATGAGATTTAAAATAACTATTGAGACCTTTGCAACTGTCAATTTAAAAAGACTAACCTGTTGTGCAAACTGATGAAAAGGTACATGTACTTGGTAAAAACGTAACTGACTCAAACAGGTAGTGAAAGAAAAACCTTGTGTGAACGAGTACAGTAACATGAAAACTTGGCTTGCATTTTAGGAAATAATGGGCTTTTTAACACCGGAATGTTTTCACTTGGTTTGAACAAATTTGGTTGGTTGAAATAAATATTTCTATAAAAAAGCCTTTTAGATTTAACCTCAAATTATTAGCTAATAAAATGAGGGACAAGTGGTTCAAGTTTCTGTCAAAGAGTACAAAAAGAAATTTTTCAAAATGTCATCATAATGAACAGTTTGCTTGAAGACAGGAATTCTGTGTGAGGCATTTGCCTCTAAAACTAAAATAGTGCCTGAAATCAATTCACCTTCAAATAATTAGCTAACAAAATGAAGGACTTAATGTTGTTGGGGTTTTTTCAAGATTGACCCAAAATATAATACTCTTACCATTCAAACTAAGTTAGTTTTTTTTTCCAAACATCACACCCCTGTTTTGGGTTGAAAGAATATGACTTGTTTTTCTTCTTTAAGTGTTAAAAAATCGACAAAGCAGTTGCTTGCAATAACCTTAAGACAAACATTTCAGACGCTACTGAATTTCCTGTAAAACTTGAACTAGATTAAACCTTTTAGCCTATTTAATTGACCTTTGACCATGCAGTTTCAAATATCACACCCGTCTTTTTTGGTACAAAATAGTAGGACTTGGTTTTAAGAGTTGGTTTTAACAGAACAGTTGCTTGCAATAAACCTCAAGGCAAACATTGCACAACAAAGAGAGAAGTATGGGTCAGATACCACACAAGGGTAAGTGTTGGTAACTCACCACAAAAGGAGATGTACAGGTCATTCACCACATAGGGAATGTACGAGTTACCACACGGGAACATGGTCATTCACCACACATGGGGACATATGTACCATTCACCATGAAGGGTAGGTATGGGTCAATCACCACACAGGAGAAGTATAGGTCATTCACCACTAATGGGGACATATGTATCATTCACCATGAAGGGTAGGTATGGGTCAATCACCACACAGGAAAAGTATGGGTCATTCACCACACATGGGGACATGTGTATCATTCACCATGAAGGGTTGGTATGGGTCAATCACCACACAGGAAAAGTATGGGTCATTCACCACAAATGGGGACATATGTATCATTCACCATGAAGGGTAGGTATGGGTCAATCACCACACAGGAGAAGTATGGGTCATTCACCACACATGGGGACATATGTATCATTCACCATGAAGGGTAGGTATGGGTCAATCACCACACAGGAGAAGTATGGGTCATTCACCACACATGGGGACATATGTATCATTCACCATGAAGGGTAGGTATGGGTCAATCACCACACAGGAAAAGTATGGGTCATTCACCACAAATGGGGACATATGTATCATTCACCATGAAGGGTAGGTATGGGTCAATCACCACACAGGAGAAGTATAGGTCATTCACCACACTGTGGTGTGTGTGTGTTAAGTCACTGCACAAGGGAAACATGGATAATTTAAGGGGTGAACATGTACATGTGTACATGTATATGGTAATTCACAACATGAAGTGTCAGTAATTTACCAATTCAGGGCAGAAAAGGGTAGTTCACCACACGAGTAAGTGTGTATGCATGATCACCACTTCAGTTATTAAGTGTGGGGTGATTCGCCACACAGACAAGAGTAACTGTGGTTGGTTCCCCACACAAGGGCAAGTGTGGGTGATTTGCCACAAAATGGTAATTGTGGGTGATTCACCATTTAAGTACTAAGTGTGTGGTACACTGCAGAAGGGCAAGTTTGGGTTTTTCACCACACGAGGGTAAGTGTGGGTAATTCACCATTTAAGGGCATTAAGTGAGGGTAATTCAACACAGGGTAAGACCAGGTTATGACCTTTGACCCCCAAAAGGAGATTGTGGAGATCTACAGATTAATACACTTGTTGATTGGTTGTATAAGTGCACTTTCAACAACTAGTTTTTAACTTTACTAGTTCTTGGGGGCAAAAATGCCTTTTTTACAAAAAGTTGTATTGTTGTTCTTTTTGGTGCTTTCTAGATAAAAATATTTGTTACTTTATTTAATAAAATAATTCCTTAGCTTAAGACTGAAATGTTTTTGACAGTAGATTTTAGAGACTAAATTTAAAAATATAAAAAAATATTTTTCAACAAACTCTTGGATCTTGTTGATATTACAGAAACAGTTTAGCTCATAAGATTTATAGGACTAACAAGCTGCACAGGTTTGTCCTACTTTATTCTATTTCCAAAATGGGCACATTCCCAATAATAGTCAAGTAAAAACTGTATAAATTATCTTTCAAAGGAACCTTTGTAAAAATAAAAAAAATTCTCCTGAAGTGGTTTGCCCTTGACCATGACCAGGCCCCTAAGAACCTTGACATAGACTTGACCTTTGAATTTTACTAAATACCAACCAACTCAAAATATCTATAAATTATACCATATGTAATCCATTGTCATCTTTGGTATCAAAAGGCAACAAATTGAGTTTTGTTCTCACAAAGAATTTGTAGTTGCTGAGTAGCATGACCAAGCAGAACATGTTTCTCCAACCCTCATACCATCAACTGGATAGAAGTCCTCATCATCTACCGGGTCCAGATTCCATTGGCTCAAGTGAAGACATCTCATGGCACCTTTTGATGGTCTCAAACGAACCCCAGTACAAACATGTTTACTAAAGAACAAAAGAATGATGTGACCAACAAAAGGCTAAATTATAAGGGGCCCTCATCCCGACGTCTTGAGAGATCGACCAAAACGTTTTAGGGACCAACGACTCGCTTCCAGCTCATACCCTAGTGTTTATGCGCTTCATAAAATGTTCAATCTAGCTCGTTAATTTTGTAAGTCATTACGCCATTGAAGAGAACACTAGTGGTACATCTAATTGAACTTCACTGAACAGAGAACATACCTTCCATTACACCAGGCCAGCAGGATCACCACTTGTTCCAGGCAGCCGAGGGGGTCCACCGACAGGCACAGGTGTTTGCACAACTCTGTTGATGAGTTTTTCAGAGAATTTTTATACAAACATAAAGAAACTCACCAGGATGAGCTGCTCATACACACTGAGTCCACATTTTAAATTTTTGCTTTGAAATGTTTTTTTTTTTTTTTTTTTTTTAAGTTTTGAGAATTATAAGGGGGAAAAAATACCAACAAAATAATGAGCATATTATGTGGTTGAACTTTAAGGTCTGAAAGATATTCCCAACATCTTTCAGAGTAAAAAAAAAAAGATTAATTTTTTTTTTATTAACTTTATAATTCTTTTTGATAGAAATATCCAGATCTCTGCATGATACTGAGATTTCCATAACTTTATTTTACATTTCCTCAATTTCTGAAATAAAATTAATGACTTCGCTCGCAAGAAAAGTCGTAATTTTAATTAAAGTATAAATATTTTCCATGGTCTCATTTTGGGGTAGGAGCAACTCATGAATTTACCTTAATTACATTTGATTATAATGTAAAAAAAACAAAGGCAAACGATTCAGAAATGGCTTCAATTTTAAGTACATTTTAAATTTCGCAATTTTTTTTTTTTATTTCTGTGAACAGTTTCAATCAGAGTGCTCTCTGACTAGTAAAACTGTTTCCCAAGAAGACAATCAGAGTGCACTGATTATCTGCAAGGGGTTTGTCTTCAATTTTTCAAAAAGGTGTTTCTCTGAATCTTAATTGCATGTATGCAATCAGGCTTCATTACAATCTGAATCATGTACCTTTGGACAGGAAAAGGATGGATCTTCATTGAAAAAAAAGGGAATATCAAGAATTTCCCCCACAGGGAGAAGTGTGGGAAAATCTAAACACAAATGAAAGTGGTTATTTCACCAAACAATGCGGAGCATGGGTAGTTCACCGCACAAGAGAAAGTATGGATAGTTCACCACACACAAGAATTATGGGTACCTTACCACACAGGGAACAGTCTATGAATTTGCCACACAAGAGAAAGTGTGGATATAATTCACCACACAAGGGGAATTATGGGTACGTTTCCACACAAGGAAAAGTCTATGAATTTGCCACACAAGAGAAAGTGTGGACATAATTCACCACAAAAGGGGAAATATTGGTACGTTTCCACACAAGGAAAAGTCTATGAATTTGCCACACAAGAGAAAGTATGGACATAATTCACCACACAAGGGGAATTTTTGGTACGTTTCCACACAAGGAAAAGTCTATGAATTTGCCACACAAGTGAAAGTATGGACCACACAAGATCATTGGCATACGCCTGAAACATTAACTATCCTAACCTAATCTATTTCAGGCATGCAACTTTGTATTTTTGCGAAAAAAGAGGACATTAACAGGCACAGCAATACTTTGCACTGTGTTTTAAAATTTTCAGTGGCTGATTAAAAACCAAAACCGTAAAAATCAGCTGATCAGCTGAAAAGTTGCATGCCTGCTATTTGCTGTGTATGGGATGGGCCAAAACCCTGTAAAAAAAACCTTGGGGGAAACCCCTTGGGAAAGTCCCATCCGGCTCCAATTCTATGGCAACCAAGTTTGTCAACTCCATACACAGCATCTAAATTGAATGAACTAAATGAATGTGGTAGAGTGTTATAACTAAGCCTTTGACAACGTTTCAACATATAACTTTGATTTGGATGATTCACCACACAGGGAAAGTATGGGTAGATCACCAAGAGGAAAAGTATGGGAATTTCACCACAATGTAAGATCGGGTAATCCACAACACAGGGGGTAGTGTTGCTTTTGATTAAGTCCTATCGAAGATCCATCCCATTATCTAAATGACTATTAAAGCAAACTACTGTAGACACTGCAGCTGGGCTCCTGCGTCTGTTGATCTCACATCTCTGCTGGTGGTCGATAGCTCACTGATTGAAGATCCGACACTCTCTGTCTGGATTTGTTGATTGAAGATCCGACACTCTGTCTGGATTTGCTGATTTCTGTAGTTGATGAAACCAGGGGAAAGCAATGATTAAACATATTTGAAAATACAACTACTAAAAAAGCCAGACAAACTACATGAACATTCCTTGAACTACACAATTACACAGAGCCATGGCAATGCTCTGTTGCTGCTTGCCAAAAAGTAAATACATTGTGTGAGAAGCTCACTCGCCAGTAACTTAAATAAATCTAACAAGTTTCTGCACATAATGCCTTCAAGTTTTCACAATTAACAGCTTCGCTTTCTAGAAAAAACTCAATTTAAATACTTTTGAAACTTGCGGGCGACCCACAATTTTGGTTGACTCGTCCGACCAGCGAGTGAAAAAGAAAGTTAAGGGAAACCCCTGCGTAGCTGTGCACTCTGTTCCATTGTGTCACAATGGTGACCAAACAGAAGATTAATGGGTAGTTGTGTCATGTTTGTTTTTTGGGTTTTTTTACTTTGAATTATCACTGTTGTTGTCACCGGAATGGTTAAAAGCCTAAGTTCTTAATTCAAAAGTTCAATTTTTGTCCAATCAGTTTGTAAAAAAAGTGTTAGCATACCTAGGTTGTATTGTAGAAGCATGGTTCTAGTCCATCATAGTAGATACCGGGATGGCTTCAACAAGCTTGAGCAGAGTGTAAGCGTGGCTTTGCTTCTCTCTGAAGGGTGATTCAACAAGATTACAAAGTTGATGCTGGGCCCAGGGTGGTTCTCAAGCAGAGGATGACAAAGCTCCATAAGCTTATAAAAGTACCACCGAGGAACATCTCAGATTGTTGTGTTGTTACTCATGGATATATCTGTAGTAAGGAAAAAATCAATGAGAGAATGTATTATGTAGGTTTACAGTAGTGCCCAAAGTACAGAAAATCTCTCCATAAGTTAAAGAGGGGCTCTAATGTCAACTTGAGTTTCGTGATGCACTCATTTTCCAATAGAGTCCTCATGAAAGTAGGGGAAAAGTTACAAATTAAAAAGGTGAAAACTATCATTTTATTTGATTCACTTTCAGAGAAAAATTTAAAAACATGACTTTATCAGACAGCAAAAAATCAAATAGGTCTGTACATTTCAAAGATGAATTTCTGCACCAGTCATGAGCTCCAATTCCACGTCATTTTTCCATCAGAATTCAGGAATGAACCAGAAATTCTCTTTACAAAAATGTACAGACCATGTATTTGAAATGTGAAGTCATCAAACGCTTTTGGATTTTGACGAAAATTGCTCATGAATAGTATCAAAAATAGTTGCATTTTACACCATTTTAACATAAGGTTAAAGAATTGTAATTTTTTCTCATTTTCATAAGAACTCTATCTATTGGTAAATGAGTGAATCACAAACTGAATTTACCCTTCGGGGCTCTTATGGAAGAAGTTCTGATAAAAAGACAGTACAAGAAAAATATAATCATCACACTAGACAAATTCTAATTTACTCCCAGTCTGTGGCCCTGTTTGCCATTAATTATACAAGCTCCTGAGCAGGCAGGCATCTAGGGGAAACATGTGTACTGAGACAGTTTCAGGGCTGTTCTGCTCAGACAATTTGAGAACTTTACAAAAAGTGAACAAAATTTAAAAGTCTAAGAAATAGATAAGTAGAAATAAAAAAACTGCAGCTCAGGGGTGAGAGTCATTTATGACATAAAGATCTGAAACTAGAATCCAAAGTTTAGAAGGTACCTTCTAAACTTTGGACTTAAAGTTGAAATGGTGCACTTCCACTTTTGAAGTTATAGATTTCAGTGAGTTTCTGGGAACAGTACCACCAGAGCAAAAAGATCAAAGAGCATGACTTTTATTGGTAACTGAAAAAAGTAGCGGATACCAACATTGTTGGTATAATTGTGCATTATAATGATGGCCTTATCATCATTCATAAAGATTGTTTTCACCAGTACAAATGTCATATTATTCTCTTGTATTTCTATTACTTGTGTTGGAATTTTTTTTTTTTTTTTTTTTTTAGATTTCGCAAGTGGGCGAGAGAAAATGCCTTAATGACTTTGCCCTTTCAAAAACATTGAAGGACCAGTCCCATTTATGTATTTTTGTTTTACTTTGGCTCTTATATATCTCTAAACTTCAAATTGATACAGTACACACAGCCTACACTATACTGCACCATCTACTAATGGCAGGAAATGCAATAAATGGTACCACTTTGCCTAGTATGTCACTCTGGCAGTTTCACAATGGTTTTAAGTTTTGATCAAGTACCTGAAACCACCCAACGATTTTTATGCGAATGGACATGCAGGCTTATAAGCCTACTGAAAACTATTTGAGTAAAATCTTTTGACGTTGATTTACTTGTTTTCTAAATCACTCTCAGATTTCCATATCAAAAGAAGGAAAACAATTTCCTGCCTTTTCCATCCATTTTTGAATGAAACTTGAGTGTAACTTAAAAGTTAAATTCTAATCCACTCAGATTATTTTCAGTACAAGCCTGCATACATCCATTCACATGTTTAAATACTAACGAGTGGTTTCCGGTACTTCTGAAATTTGGAAAAACTGCTAATGTGACGGTAGACAAGTGGTATTTATTGTGGTTTCTGTGGTATTAAATGCAAGTGGAAGAGAACACTGATGTTAATTACACTCGATTTTAATTGACATGGTGACTTAGTACACAGACCATTCTCAGAGGACGTCGCTATTTCATTGCTTGCCATGCTGGAGTTCCTATGCCCAACTCACGCACAAACCCAAACCCTAATCACCCCTAACCCATCAAACTCCAACAACATGTTTTGTTTAGTTCTGTTGGACTGAGAACTGCACCAGTTAACTGATTATGCTTTACATGGGATGGGATCAGGTGTACCACCATAACCATAGTCTAACACAGTACGTTGAGCTACCATTTGCTGTTGGATTTTGTTAGAGTGAGGAAAGTTCCTAGTCAACCACCCCAGGGAGTAAAGGTTGATAAAACTGCACGATCATGTGCTACAATATCACAGCGCTGGATGGCACTACCTGTATGCATGTTGCGTGCACAGTACTCCTGCCTGCTACTCCAGCACTGGCAACATTGCATTAGAAATAAGGTGCTGTCAGTGTTGTGAGTTTGGAAAACGTATTTATGATTTCTGAATACACCCTAAAAATCTTTTCTGGCAATCTATGCCGGACAACGCAACTAAAATCCCTTGAACAGGACCGAGGCTTGGGGCCACTGATTTTAGTGAAAGGCCAGTAAACCAGCGGCGTAGCCAGGACTTTTTCGGTGGGGGGGGGGGGGCACAGGGGGAATGGGTTTGTCAGTGGGGGGTGGGGGTTCATGCTTTTTTGGGGGATGGGGGACGTTGCAGGGGTCCACCATCCTCTTATGGCATTTTATGACCATGAAAGCAATACAATTGCGAACGTTCACTACATTTTGATCATACAAACTCGTATTTTCCTCTTTTTTTCTCTCATTTTTTTCTTTTTGTGTGTGTGCATGAGCACTATCGCGGATTTTTTGTGGGGGGGGCGCCTGAAATTTGTGGGGGGGGGGGCCACGGCCCCCCTCTGGCTATGCCGTTGCAGTAAACTAATGACTGGACAAGTCCACTGGTCTTGTGCTTTTCGGCTGAATAAAATCACTTCACTGTGTTATATCTTGAACAGAAACAAATTATGCTCAAGTGTTCTCTTTGACTTTCAATTCTGTTGAGTTATTGAAGTATACCCATAAACGAGTATGTCTTCTTTCCCATGTCTTAGCACTTGCTCAAATAAAACAGCATGTTAAACTGTGCCAGGAAGTTTTTTCTCATTTTGATTCTGGTCTTGTAAAAAACATTCTGGTCTAGTGAACATTTGAGCTACAGTACAAGCCCTTCAGTCTTGTAGATATCCCCCCAAATTTGAGCCGTGATTGGAAGAAAACAAAATCTCATCTAACTGACACACCTGCATAAATAATTGAACTAACTGGTTTACTTCTCCTCAAAGATTACACCACTTCCCCTAATGATGTGAGGGTTGAGATCATTGAATAACTAACTCCCCTTCAAAAGCAAACTAAAATGCAGCAAAACAGCTGGGACAATTAAAAAGTCATCCGCACAGCTTGTGATTAAACTGTCATTGCCTGACGGGCAACCTTATAAACACTAATAATTTAGGCCTACCCTGCTTATTATTGTGCCAGCTCCAAAGATCGTTTGAAGTTTGCTCTTAAAGCTCTATGAATCTATAGTTAGGACAGAACGATCAATCTCCTGATCAGTCAGACACTTGCATGACGACTGTGCACATACACGCTTTCCAGCAACCGCTGGTGGTGCCGCGCAAAGAGCAATTACTATAGTCCGGTAACCAAACTCACTAGCAGGCAACCTGATTTTCAGTTGCTGGATGCCCTGGGGCACCCTGACCATGACTGCAAAAAATAATTTCTTCAAGATAGTTGCATTGTTTTAAACCTGGGTCTAATTCAATGGCTCTGCTTACTGCAGAACTATGCGCTTACGGCACCCTAAAAACCACATTGTTCTACCAGTAAGCATAGGATTCTGCGGTAAGTAGAGCCATGAGACTGGGCCCTGGTCTCTTGTTTATGCTACAGGCAGGCCTCGAAATCACCCATGGCACCCACAGCAAATGCCATGGTGCCCTGTGCTTTTGCTGTGGTGCCCTTTGCAAAGATCCAAAACCAATTTACATTTTCTTCATAGAGTGCCCCTTACTAGAGGAAAATTGCTGCACCCCTTCAAGAGCAAAGTTCAAGGCTTGCACAGGGCCCACTTGCCTCCTCCCCAGTCTTCCAACCCACAACATATGTCTCATAATGTATGTACTAGTGACAGATACTGTGCTCCCTAAAAAAAAATCTTACAAGGTGCTTACCTTAAAAATAAGACTGTTTCTTGTGCTTTACTGCCCATGTTGAGGGGTGTTAACTGAGGATGTCCTGTCTGCCAGTTTTCTGTCACCATCTTAGTGGTAGGTTGAAGTTCGTCCCTCGTCACTATACAGGGAGACAAACATTTTCAAATTAGATTTAGATTTTACTTGGTTTTATAAATGTACTGTTTTTAACAGGAATTTCCATAAAGTCTGAATGACAGACATTATCCCTGAAATTTCAGCATTAATTACCAGACACATCTTACTAGTACTAGATGTTGAGACTTCTTAGGGTCATACCTTGGTAATGACACTGAAAAAAAAAGGGTGTAATTTCTAGCCGAAAGCTTACTTGTTATAAAGATGATAAAAATAGTAAGCATCCTGCGAAATGATTTCATGCATGAATCATTTCTCAGACTTCTGATGGTTGGTGTCCGTTTCAAATGCTGCGGCCAGAGTAACAGTTGGTACCCGCTGTCACCTCGCTAAACATGGATGGATTTGACATTTGTGTGAAAATACCGTAACATTTTTTTGCTGTTTTCTTGACAAATGGACACTGTATTCAGCTGAAACTTTAACATGTGACGTTTATTGTATCTTTCTTGGTAATTTTGCCCATAAATCAGCATTACTGGTTGTCAGTTGAAAAAAAAATAACCGATGACTATTTTTAAACAAATCTGAAAAAAATCCAAGCTAATTCTGTCCATTTAAATTTAGGGGGTCCATTTGAAATATATCCAGTCTTGAACATGTTGAAAGCTAAGCAGTGGTAAAAAAAATTGTGTCATTTTTAATACATTCTTGTTATAAATGTCAGCTACTCTTGTACGTGTCAAAGAGGGCACTGCACGATCTTCCAGAACCATCCCTGGTAAAATATCTACTATTTAGTTATCTCAGCCCGGCCACCCCTTCTATTAATTTTTTAGTAACATGTTTTCTTTCCTAAATGCACGTTTTAATTTCAGTCTCCGTTACAAGCTTTAGCGTTATGTACGCTGACAGTTTTCTGGCTCAAAAACATGAAAATTTAAAAACTTGGTAAACAGTACTCCAGTAGTGCAGTATTGTTAAACTTTCTAAAGGAATTAATGTTATCTTTATTGCTCTGCCATCCTTTCAAACTCAATATCAGGTCAGGTCCCCCCCCCCCCAGCGCCCCACCCACTCATATACAAACACCCCGTCTGTCACAACGTGTTTAATTCTGTTAAACAAAATGAGTGTCTTTTCCTAATAAATGAAATTTTTTAGAATGGCTATCTGCCTTCCAAACAACTGTACACAGCTACATTATATAGATACATTGTCACACCACGTGTATTTCGAATACGCCGCCAGGCCGAACGGTAAGCCGTAAGTTTTGCTTCATTTTATTGTTTTCAAATCTCATATTAATTACAGGTAGTCTTCTGGGAATGCTATAAGTATTATTCAACTCACCATTATCCATTTACGTCGGTTTCATCGACCAAATCGACTATAAAATGTAGAATAACTGAAGAGAAAATATGGAGTCTTTCGAGGTTAGCCATTTTGTTCATAGAGCTCACATGTTTGCACACGCCACCGAATAATTTGCATGTCACAGCTAAGCCTTATGGTAATGAGACATGACATGAACGGCACACGTTTACTAGGTAAAACATTTCTTGTGGAGAAGAAAGGAGAAATTAAGAATAAAGATACACAATTTTGTTGAAATGCAAATTGACTTTCCGGTTAAAATACGTATTTCAAATAAAGATTTCATTTATTGTGAAGACTTTTAGAAAGATGGGTGAGGAAGACGGAGCTTCGAAATTTGCCACCCCCAAGAACATCCCTATTGCAAAAATGGAACTTTCGAAGAGAAGTTTACAGCAGAAAACAGGTTAGGAGAATTAAATACTTAAAAGTAGTTTAAATGTATTACACCACAGATCAAGTTTCAAGTTCTCCTTACCTCAATCTCAATTGTTTGCAAACTCCTGTACTCATTTATGCAAAGAAGAGATGTAATCATATGGGTTGCCCTAGATCAGCAGAAGGGGTTGAATGTATGGGGGCAGGGGAAGGATTTCGTGGGAGGATGGACAGGTGAAGGATGGGCGGGGGCAGTGCCATAACCAGCTATTTTCATGGGGGGGGGAACAGGTTCCGAGTGCCGAGGGGTGCTACCCGCCCCCTTCAGTTAGGAGGGATGGGGGGGGCAGGGTCTACTGGGGCAGGAGGGGGTTGCCTATGTTTGTAATCATGGAATGCTCCAACTAAGACTTGAAGGTTTGAACTGTGAGAGAAGTAAACAAAACAATTGTGGGCAGCAATAATTTAGATAAAATCTCTTCAATGATGAACATGTTGGTTCTGAGAAAAACCAGGGTTGAGATTTGTTGGTCCAGACCTCTTGAACAATATACTTCAATTGGTTCTTGTTACCCATAAACTGATTTCTTTCTTACCACACCATACGCTTCAAATCTTACTCACAAGCCATGTATAAGGGGCACCTCATTGAGCAAAGTCAAATAAATGTAGACAAGAGAGTTGTTTGTCCCATTGTAAAGTGACTTTATTTCATCAGTAACATTGAAATGGTTTGAATAGAGTAATAGTAACACTTAGAGAGATGGTAAATATCAATGCTTATTCCCCCCTCTCCCTTCTTTAACAGTGTCTGTCCAGACAAAATTAAAAATCACTAAATATATCATCTCAGTATATTAATAATAACATAAAACAGTATTTGTGCTGACAAAAAGAAATGTGATAACTAAGTTCTAGAACTGATAACATGAGGTACGTTAATGCTGACTGTTTATTTAGTTGGAAAAGTTGATTCGATGGAATAGATGAAAACTTGTGATTGTTCCTTAAAAGTACCAAGGAGCTAACTCAGATTCAAATGGCGATTTTTAGCAACATTGTTTCTTTTTTCAAGAAGTTGTCAAATCATTTTGCACACTAACATGGTGCCTTCATCAAGTAAAACCATTTGAAAAGTAACTGAAAAGGTTAAAGGTAATTTTCTCAGGCCAAGAGGTTCAAAATGGCCGAGTTGATCTCAATCTACGTATAGGTTTGGTTGTAATTTATTCGACTATACTTTTCCAAAGTAGTTCCCACTATATTCGTTGCCATGGTTTGACCATAAGGTAATGACTAAAAGCATGAGCTATGGGCACCAGTGGTAGTTAGGTTTTCGAACACGTCTCGAGATGACGTTTTCGAGAATACATCTCAACAATTACACTGTATAGATTTCAAATCCAAGCAGATCTGTCTACTTTGAGTTAGTGTTCCCACAGAAGTGAAATGAAAAACCGAGAAGAAAAAAAAACCGAGTTGATCCATAAAAGCATGACGAAATACTACTCACATTACTTGCTTCCCAGAGGAAAGTTTTTCATTTTTCCGCAGAGTAAATCCCAAGGTTAAGATGGACTCTATATGAGGCCAGAAGTCTTATGTTGTATGAACAAATTGCTTTCAATGAAACCAATGTCATTATTAAAAGAAAAGTTGTTCAGACTCACAAAAACTACATGCTGAACATCGTTAACACATTCATCATATCAATCCATAATAAATTTGTTATCTTCAATCCCATTAAGTTATATTCAACTTGAAAATTTACACCACTTGTTTATTTAACCAATATTATGTCAAAAACATGCCCAGGGACAATTCTATATTGAATACTACCTACTTATAATGTAGCACAAAGTTACATAATCCCCCCCGAATGACTTTAATATCCTGAAAAGGTACAACAATGGTCTATGAACATTTCATGTAGTTCATGTTCTTAGGTTTTTTGTATGTGAAACATTAAACCAACCCATGTACTGCATTCCATCACAAGTGGGGGTCACTTTTGCTTTGTCTTTCTTTTCCCCTTCATTTTTCCTGGAAAATATTTCACAAGTGTTTCATCTTCACATTCTGTTACTTCTCTCTTCTGTTCTACAACTGAAAACCTGTCCAAAGGCTCTTTCACATGAGACAACTTTGAACAAGAGACCTTGACTAAAATCCCATCGATATTCAAAAGAAGCAAATTCCGGTTGTGTGATAATTATCCTTAATAAATAAAAGCCAAGGACCCATGTTATTTTTAACGGAGATCAAGACCTCCTCCCAAAAATAGCAACCATGTAAAACTCACCACGATATGTAGTGAGAATCGCGTACTGTGCCACAACCAAGGACCCTTGCTATTGCGATATCGGTATTCTCATACACACAACATGTCACTAGTAGAAGAAAGTGTTCAGTGAATGAACAATCATGACCTTTGCCCTCACCCCCTTATAAACAAGGGACATTGATACATTTGTGTCTTAAGAAGTCATGTGAAAGCTTGTTGAATAATCGCAATCCAAGGAAGTGACAGACAACAGGCACCCATTACCGAGGACCTTTGTTACTGGGTGTCGTGTGAAAGGGCCGAAAGCCTCTGGTTTAAGAAACCATCTTTACACCAATTCAACTATTTGAAGATTCTCCCTACAAATGTTACACCTTCCCATTCAGTTATAGAAACCATCTAAGATGCCAATTCAATAATTTGTTTTCTCTTATTTTGTTAACACAACTTGTACCTTGATCAGGTACCTTTGCACTGTGTTTAACCCATGACTATTCATTGCTTAAAATTCCAATATTAATTTATCGGTGGAAGGCCAATAAATTTTGGCTCCTACAATAATTGTGTTGAATGTTAAAGGAAGTAACATCTTGAAAAATTAAGGAATAAGTTCTTGAAATGTGGCCACACGGGGACCTGTTACAGTCTGACGCTTGACATCAGCTGTTCAGCCAGCTAACTTTTTAGCCGGTTTTCATAAAATGAAAAAATTAAATAAATGGGGTAACAACTCCAGTTGTTTCGCTCTTTTACATAGTTTATCCAATCATTTTGTTGCTTGCTTTTCGATAAACATCAAAATATTTAAAGAAAATGTTGGCTTCTAACTAAATCTTGCCAAAAAACAACATGCAAGAAAATATCATACAATAAATGCAAGTTCTATGTAATCGTCAAAAAGAAAAGAACAAAAAAAAGTTGACTCGTGTCAAGTAGGGAGAGAGAGAAAATTCCGCCATGAGGAGAAACCATAAGAGAAAAAAAAAAGTTTAAATCCCATTAACGGGATGTTTTCTGTCTGTACATAAACACCCAATGGGAATCGACAATTCCATTTTCCACCATTTTTTTAAAGAACCGTGGCTTAAACACTCTGTGCATAAAATGTGACAAAGATTTTCAGACAAACACTCTATAACAAACAACCCAGGTGCGTCATGACCAATATTAGTACAAGACGTCTGAACCAAAATAGCAGACTTTAAGTCGCTAAATGAAATTGACAAATTACAAACAAACTGACCGTGAGAATTGCCACAGAGTCGTGTGAAATTAAATTGTGGTGATTGCACCACAACCTTGTTCCTACTCCAGGTGATTGCCCCGTACAGCACAAAGCAGGGGTTCAATCATAAAATATTACCTCAGGCTGATTGACGGAATTTTAACAAAACAAAAACAAAAACCCTTATCGTTTGAAGAAGTTTGTGTTTGTTAACGCATCGCTAAGGATTTCAGTGATGTTGGAGAAAATATATTAGATTCTACAGGCCAGTCGTTTAAAAATAAATAAGCACCTTCATGATACTAAGAGCCATCTTGTTCAAGGGGCAGATTAGTTTACTTTGAACATGCGTTGCTGCCTGTGACTTGGAGCTCAAACTTCCATGCACCTTCCAGACGCGAGCGTGAAGTTCTAGCACTAAGTCGCAGGCAGCAACAAGTGTTCAAACTGAACAGATCTGACCCATGGACAAGATGCCGCAAATAATCATGTAAGTGCTCATTGTTTCCATTCTGGGAGAGAGTTTGTCATTACAAAAAATGCTGGTTCTTGAATGATCTCTCATAACCGTAACCTCGTTACTCAGTGGCACTCATGATTCCCTCAGCTCACCTCTACAAGCCCAGTCTTTTACCCTCAGAGGAGACAATCTGAAGCCTCAACCTCTTTGCCTCTTGTCTGCATCTTCTCACAGTGCTCAACATTGTAACTTTGTCATAACATCCTTTCCCCCGTGTTTTAAACCTCACTTGCAAGTCACCCTCACCATGTGGTCCTCACCGTCATGATCAAGATCATTACATCCTTACATGTACACCTCACTTGATTACCTCTTACTGTCCCACTTGTTCAGCAACTAATCACAGCATGAAATGAGATAATTTGAAATGAACCTCATAACCTCACTTCCTGGTATGTATGACTTTTTGTTCAGTACTACCGGTAAACCTTAGCGGTCAGTGCTTTGCAGTAAATGTTCACACTAGTTTCATGTAACCCTATTAATCTTGACCATCTCTTCACAAGATTCCTACAAAACCTTACCCAACTATCTGGATTGTTCAGTGTTAACACCAAGGCCTAACCTCACATGACTATCATGACAACATCCTCTTTACAAAACTCCCCAAGAACCTCACATGACATGTTATAAATTTCTCCTCTACTATTGCTTGAAACCTCACCTTAAACAGCACGACCGGTTTCAGTTTAAAACACTACCTCTTAAACTGTAAGTAGTGATTTGACCTTTGCTGGTGACAAACACCAGTAGCCCCATTTAAAAGCACAAATCACCTCTTTGTTCTCCAATATTTCAAACCCTCACACTTGCATACATGACCCTCTCTAACACTCATTCATTGGTACATTTACCTCAAGCAACTTGGATACCTCACCTGTACCATGACCCTCACACATTCATTCACACTTACCTTGCATATCCACCACAAGCAAACGATACCTCGCACACAATGACTTCAGTGTCTGCCATTGCCTCTTGGCACCACTACATCTTCATCCTCAACATGATCATACCTCAATCATTATATAACCCTCATACACATACCCATCACACACACAGCTCTCCAACAGCTGAAACCTCTCACACAAACGCTGCAAGCAATATGTCCAGGTTTAAGGCTGCATGGGAGAGGGAAAAAAAATGATTGTTGAGAATGATTATAAAGTTTTTAGAGTTGCCTGATCAGAAAACATAACTCTCACACTCGTCTTTTTTTTAAAAGGAGTGTAAGTCACATTGCTATGATGCATTCACAACACAGTAATTGCAAGCTTGTATAATTTCTTTACACAACATAAAATCATTTGAACAAAAAACACCAATCCGTCAATCTGAGGGTAATATTTATGGGTTTTCTTCACTATACATGGTGCAGGTATTATTACCGAGAGGATTTGAGTAACAAAACTTTTGGGTTAAGAACAGTTTCCATAATTTGTCAATTTCATTTCAGAAATGTAATATGTATTTCCATTTAGTTTGTTTCCAGACGTCTCGTAGACTCAACAGCGAGGTAGAAGTCCATCCACCCCAATAGTTATTATTATTTAACATGTACAATTTCAAAAAGTTTACATGATATAAGTTTGTTACATCTAAAGAGAGAAGGGTGACTGAAATGTGTGCTGTGGTTACGAGGTCTACGTGAAAGAGATAGTCCGAATACATCAGACACTAACTAGAATTCCCACATTGCAATATAAAAATAGTAAAAAGAAACAGTTTTTTTCAAGTGCATCAATGCGTTTTCTACAAGTTACGACATTCAACAATTTTGTGTTTTTTTTCCAGAAGTTTTTTAAATCTTAAGATAATAAGAACGATAATAATTAAAACTGTACAGCGTCATCAAAAGAGGAACAGAGAAAAGCAAAGGTACACTGAAGTTTTTTTTTTTTTATAACAGATAACTGTCCACACCTAGATAAGGTTTATAATTATCTCCTTGTCTTCTACACAATTTTCACAAAAAAGCGGAAAAATAATCACTTCCAGGAGGGCCAGAGGAACTCAGTCCACGAAGCCGACAGAAGTAAATTTCTATACCTAGGATTCCTAGTCTCTACAAAGTGACATAAAAAAGAAAATATATTCTCCACGACTTACTACTTAATGAAGTTTCAAGTTATATTAGCCATGCGTAATTAAATTGTCTCTAGTTTATTTTTAAATATCAGGGCGAGTTGAAACTCTTTTCCGTATTGTAGTCATTTCAACTTGAGTTAAACCACCCCCACCCCTACACACCATTTTGGCCTGCGGACTACATTTTGTATAACTTTTTTTAAGGATAGAGACCTTCAATATTTTTGTTTTTAAACATACATACATACACAATTTTGAACATTCTGCATAGCTATACATAGCCATACATTTATACACCACTGAGATAATTCTCATAGACTTAGTGGATTTGACAAATCCATTTTGGTTACAATCACTTACACACCATCAAAACACATTTCCAAGGAGGCTTTTTGACCATTGCCTCATACTATATAAACAAACGAAATATAAACAAAAAAAGCAATAATTCCCAACTTACAATATCTTGATAATAAAGGTCACTTAAAAATGTACACAGAATCTATATTTTACCTCATAGTTCACGTTTATTTGTTTTTAATGTACAGAGGATTGGACATGAACTACTGGCTAATTATTATATATTACTGAACAATATGAACGGTTGAAGCTGTATACAAGCCATGCAGATTGGATACCCTGATTGGGGAAGTTTTATAAAATGAGAGGAAATGTCTCCCAAACGAGGTAACTGGTGTGGCAAGCATATCCTGATTGGGTACTGAGTTATGTTCTGTCAGCCCAAAACAAAACCACTGCAAGTGTTGAACATTCAAAGCAACATTACAACATCGCTTAACAGTCAAAAGTGTTTTCATTTCTTCAGCAATTAAGCAATTTCTGATTCGGGTGGAATTGGTGACATGATTACTGCCTGAAAAGCATTACAAAGACCACAATCTGGCTCAACAATCACAGGACATTATTGGCTCAAATTAACAACATGCCTGGTACCCTTACGCAGGAAAGGTGTACAAATCAATGCGTAGTACCAATCATTTAACCTAGGGGTCAATCTTTTGAAAGTGGAAAAGCAAGCTGGGCACTTACTCTCAAGGAAGTTCTATTTGATGACTTAGAGTTGATGTAGAATTTTGAATATTGAAGGATGAAAAATGGAAGTTATGACCAGCATAACATTAAGGTATCCAAGTCTAGAAAGTGACCACGCCCCCTAAAGAAATCTACTTAATGACCACGCCCCCACCCCCCAGAAATCTACAAGATGATGTACATAGTTCAGAAATGTATTTACACACACAACTACATGGCAAGGCTCACACGGTGCGAACTCTTTCATCCAAACAAGACAAAATATACATCACATTTAGGGTAGGGCTATGGTTAGGTTAGTATAAATCTGTTCACTTCTGGGACCCGATTGGGAAATAAGTTGAGGCAACAATCCTGTTTTGGTGTACTATCACAATCTGGGAATATTTCATGGTTAAGGGATGTTAATTGGCACCCAATCAGGAATCCTTTGCATGACACAGTTTGAACATGGGCCATCTCCAAACCAAGCATGGGCTTTGCCAGCAGAAACAACATCAAAGAAGCCTTTTCAGCAATGTGGCGGCAGCCAATGCTGAAGCTGTTCATTCCAACATGGCTGCTAATTCCAACAAAGCTGCGGATTCCAACATGGCCATACTTCCTTTCAGATATTAACCCTACCCTAATCTTCCAAATCTGGAAACTTCACCGGCCAATCTACTACCCCAATTTCGGGGATTGTTGTATCTTAGATCTTCATTGGGATAATTCCAGGTGGCAACACTTTCTGGTATACTCTGCCGAATTGGAGATTGATATTTTAATTGGGGTATCGATTGAGACCCAGTCAGGATAGCTTTTGATGACATACCTTCCATTAACTATCCCAATGCGGGTATATATATAAAAAGTTCCTGATTCACACTAAACTGACCCTGAAGAAACTTTGAAAGTTAAATGCAATCGTTAATACATCAGGGCATCAAGGAAATAAGAAAGGTACCAGACTTCTCTTTCCATATAGGTTTAAATAGTGAACCTTTGAACTGACTAAATAAACATTAAAAAAAAAACTGGCGATTTTTTTATCATGACCCAATCACAGCTTAAAGATTTCACAATAAAATGAAAACAGTCCACAGGATTAATGTATATCATAATAGTAACTGGTATAATACCTAGCATTCCACGTTTAATATTGAACAGCTGTTAGTATTACACAATGTACAAAAAATTGGGATACGGATGCATAATGCACACAGCATTTTCCTATTCAAGCTGTTGGAATACGGTGGCACAGTGGTCGAGCCTACGCGGCCACAGATTTCAGGCTGTAGTTGCACAGAAATACATCCCAATTGCACTTTAATCCGATAATTTCCACTTCAGTTAGACGTCCACACAGACATTTTCCTGACACATTCCTACACTTTGTACACAAATATATCCCCCATATTCCACTAATTTGTTTCCAAAACGAATTTAACAAACTAAGTTTGGCAATTTGAAAATAAAATATTAGGTTTTTTTTCCCCCACCTCTTGCAATTCACAGCTGGTTGCATTTTCAATCAAATAAAATGTCCAATCGATTTATCTTCGGAATTCTGAAAATCATTTTTGACTCTCCACGTGAGTATGACTTTTGATACCCAGATTGAAACAAAATCTTTCGGGAAATAAAAGTAAACTTGCCAAAGTCCATAAAGCCTTTTGTGTTTTGCTTTTGACCATAGCCTTACTAACGTACCACTTACTTTCTGTGCAAATTTGTTTTTCTTTAAGAATAGTAAAAGCTATGATAGTAGGAGGTACATAACCTGCGTGCGCCACGTAAAACGGCAGTGGCACGCAACTTTTAATTTATACAGTTTCCCTTTCAAGGGACAAAGGGCTTGTACTACGCCCCCACCGTTCAGGATTTTGTACACCCTTATCAAGGCTAAGTCGTTCTCCCAGCCCTTTTCAGTTAACCACACAGCTCATTTCGTGTTTTGAATGCAACCCATCCCTGGTGGAACCAAACTGACAGTTGATGTTCAGCTTCCGGTTTGGGGAGAGAGGTCGATGCTTCTTCGGCTCGGGGAGGGAGAATTCTAAGGGGAGGAGTTCGTCTATGAAGCAGGGGAGGGGCCTGTGTTGTTAGGGGGCGTTGGCGAGTCCTTGCGTGGTGGCATTCTCTCGTTGACCTTGTCCAGGCCCTTGGCCTCAGCAAACCCACTGATTTTGTGGAAATCCATTGCTGCATAAAAACAAAGACACATGAGTTACTATCCATGTAAACATTTTGTCGACGAGACTTGACGCTGTGCATGCTGTAAGAAGTAACTCGTTTACTGGCTATGACTTTTATGAATACCTGGTGGTTCTGAAAAGAACTGGTGTTGGCATATTGGTAGGTCTCATACAGTACACTTTACTTGTCTTCAGGAAAATGCTGGAGCTTAAAGATATTGTACAGGATTGTACAGGATTAAAAACATCAGTGTTTAATTTTGAATTTTGAAATGCGAAAGCTTACGAATTATGAAGTTCATACTAGAACCATTTTTTTCTGTGAAATATTTCCCTCTGAAATGAAGTCAGTTGAGAAAACTACCTGAAAACCTTTTTTTTTTTTCTTTTTTAATAAAACAAAGTTTTTCTAAAAGCAACAGCTGATTTTTGGTTGTCCTGATTCAAACATCGAATTTAGCCCAAATTTTCACAGATTGATCTCATGTATATGGTGGATCACACAAAACAAGAACACTGTATGTGACTATTTTGTCAGCTCTACCAATCCTGTATAATTCCTTTAAGTACTGCTAGGAGGATTAAGTTGAGAAAGACCCATGTTGACTGGATGTGTTTCGACCTGCTCTTCTTGAACGTGGTTGAAGTATGGGTGTGGAGGTTGTCATACTTGGGTTAGAGGTGTGACTGTGGTAGGGGGTAGGGTAGAGGAGAAGAGGTTAGGTAGAGAAGGTCAGATTTTTAAAAACTATTTTTTTTGGGGGGGGGGGGGCTTACCATTCTTGAGGGTGTCCCGGCCTCCAGATAGGATCCCAGCTGGTAGCATACCCGTTGGTGTCAATCCCTTCAGTGTTAACACAGTCTCACTCTCTTCTCTGCAAAACACATAACATTTACAATTGAACAGAGAGTTTGAACAGAGAGTTAACTTATAAACACACATACATACAGCTCTGTGTTCCAGTCACTCCGTGGACACTCCTTTGTTCTGTACACTTAAGGAAAAAATCCTATTCTTCAACACTGTAAATAAACCACTGTGTGGACATGCGTAACTCCACATAGTGTTTCAAGTCCCTACTTTATGTAGACCTCTTTAGTTCTCGGGTCCACACTTCATATGTAGCGTTAAAACAAGCTTACAAACCTCAGCAACAATGTCATGTAACGAGGAACAACCTCCTTGAACTGTACTTTTTTTAAACAATTTACCAACAAGATCATACATTTCAATGCGAAACCCACAGAGTGAGATACGACCAGGAGTGGTTAGATTTGGCTGTTACCAAGGGTTGTTACAGTCACAAGTGACACAGCTTTTGGTTAGAATCGACAGATAATTAAAATAAATTATTTAACTGGTTCTTATACAGCGCTTCATCTACGGGCGTCTCAAAGCGCTTATCAATATTTGTTTCCAGACAGATTTTTTGGAGTTTTTGAATTATGAGACCAATTTTGTAACACCTTGTACAGGCTTACAAGGTGCTGAGGCGCATTCAGCTGCCACTGCCAGAAACACCGGGGCAAACCCCTTCTCTTAGCGATAAGTGTAACTGGATTCTTTCACGTGCATTACACAACCCAAGGAACATACAGCTGTAATAATGGTTAAGGGTCTTGCTAAAGGACCGGGACTGGAACCCACACTCTGCTGATCAGAAACACCAGAGCTTGAGTCCAGTGCGCTTGACCGCTAAGCCATGACAAACCACAAATCACGCCCAATTATGAGTATTTAAAAAAATTCCCTTGTATCATTGATGAGGAAAGTGCACATCCAGTTTGTATATACCTGAGGACAGTGAAGACTCGGGCCATTTTGCCGATCGCTCGGATCTTGTTTCTGATGATTTCCTTGCGTGCGGCCGCCGAGGCAGCTAGATAAAAGGGAAAACAAATACATATTATTACATAAATATTCACATAAAAACTTTTAAAAATGGGAACAAATCTCATAGACAGCAAAACTGAAAATGTAAACAGGGAAAGCTGTAACTTTTTCCAAATCTCTTCTTTCCACTTCAAGCTAGTCATCTCTAAGGAATTATTTTCTGTGTTTACAAAAAAAGCCATCAAGTATTAAAAATGCAAGGAAAATGGAAATGATTGTGTTCTGTTTTGTTGCAGAAGTCCGGAAATTTCACTGTGTTGATTTCATTTTTAAATGCTTCTATTGGGAAACCTTCAGTTTATGGGCCAATTTCAAATGTTCATTGCAGGTCTGGTCCCAGCCCCAGTTTACATCTAAGATGTTTGAGTTATATAACATCACAACAAGCCAGAATAAGCATGAAACCAGCCATTAGCAGTGTTGTTACATGGCTGGTGATCAAGGCTGCTTGCTTAGTAAGTTTGGCCTTGCAGCAACTAATTCAAAGCTTTAATACAGCAAAGATAAATGATAAAAATCAAACTGCAGTCCAGTGATGACTTAGGATATGGCTTTACAGTCGAAGCCCAGTAATGGCTTAGAATATATGGCTTTACAGCCAAAGCCCAGTGATGGCTTAGGGTATGGCTTTACAGCCAAAGCCAAGTGATGGCTTAGGATATGGCTTTATAGCCAAAGCCCAGTGATGGCTTAGGATATGGCTTTATAGCCAAAGCCCAGTGATGGCTTAGGGTATAGCTTTATAGTCAGCCATTGGCTTTAACATGGCTTTAGGCTTCAACATGGCCGCTAAAGTAAGAAGCCACAACCAAATTAGCTCAAATTTCAAGGTTCATCAAAACCCGGGGGTTATCATGAAATATCTTCAACCGTTTACAACGTGTTACGGATCTTAATTTCAAGCTTTAGGATGAAAAATGTTAAGCCTTTCTTCGGGGCAGAGGGCCAAGATAGCAGGAGCAATGACTTTAAAATCTTGGAAAAGTATTTTTTTTTTTTTAATCCACCCATGAACACTTAAAGCTCATCAATTAATCACATTCTCTTTAACGCTTATTAATGTAACCTGGGCGCGATTTCACGAAGCACTAAGATTAATCTTAAGATGAGTTGTCAATATCAATCTAGTGATTTGTGTTGTGACATCACACTTTGCTTAGATGTAGAGTGAGTCGCACTTAAGATCCATCCTAGCTCTTTGTGAAACCCTTGATTTCACAAAGCACTAAGATTCATCTTAAGATGAGTTGTCAATATCAATCTAGTGATTTGTAGTGTGACATCACACTTTGCTTAGCAGTTAAGAGTGAGTCGCACTTAAGATCCATCCTAGCTCCTTGTGAAATCGAACCCTTGATTTCACAAAGCACCAAGATTCATCTTTAAGATGAGTTGTCAGTGTTACCATAGTGCATGTTGTGGTTTGTATTGTGACATCACACTTTGCTTAGCAATTCAGGTTGATACACATCTTAAAGGTAGGGTCATAGATTGGTTTTTGTCAATGCAATGCTAACTTATAGTCACAATTATAAAGAAAGATACAAGTTCAGTTACATGTAAAAGTTTCAGCTGAATACAGTGTCTACTTGCTGAGAAAACAGGAAAAAAACCTGTCAGAGTTATTTTCACACGAACGTCGAATCCATCCACGTTTAGCAAGGTGACAGCATTTGTGAACGGACATCAACCCTCGCAAACCTGAGGAACGATTCATGCATGAATTGTTTCTCAGATTCAAATGGTTCTGGGTGAAAAAAAAATGTCCAAACCATATTACTTCGAAGGGGGAATCCTTTCTTCAAAAAGTCTTCACTATCAACAGCTGCAGTGCTTCCCACCAAGGAAGTTTTTGTGGTCTTTAAATTGTTTGAGTAGTTACCGATCTATGACCCTACCTTACAAGATCAATCTTAGCTGTTTGAAATTGAGCCCGTATAACATCAATGAACATCAAGAAGTGACGAGCCACTAGCAGGTCAGTCTTTCTCAAGCATTGTTTTGTTTTGGGAATTTTTTTCCCTGTGATTGTATCCCCAAGTTTTGGACATCATTGGGAATATCTTGTGATTTCCCCAAAAATTTAATGGGGGGGGGGGCATATCACTTGCAACTGTCCATTTATCAACAATAATAACAGTCTGTTTGATTAAAAAAATGTTGCAAAACAGACGAGAACATTTAAAAAAAAAAACACTTTATATTCAGAACAATATTTGTCTGTTCAGGGGTGAGTTTTGATTGAAATGATTGGTCGCTAAGAATGTGCGAACACGATGATTGGTTAGTTGTTAATCATGAATAATGCAAAGTTATAAACCAATCAGATTCATCTCAAATTCAAACTGGTTAATTAATTCACTTGTAAAATCTCAATTCAAATATGAAAATACAAATAACGGGCAAATCATTAAAACATGATAAAAATTAACCAAAAAAAGAAAGAAAATGATACAAATCTTTCTTAACAATGAAAATTGCACCATTCAAATTAAAAAGTGTCTAAACTCTTTCGGCTAACCATTCCACGAGACTTCTTAAGTAACTTACAAAATAAACACAATCCTGAGAAATCTAGGAGTTTACTCCACTCACCAATTCTTATTCTCTGATAAATAACTCAAGCATAAGCATAAAACCTCTTACCACGAGAACAGCAAAGGCAAAAAAAGTTGTCAACTTGTGCCAAACAGTTCACATAAACTACACTTCTATGAACATCTTTGGATGGATAAGCACACCAAACTGACTTTGCCTCAACCAGGTTATCAAAAAAAATATTTGTTCTATTGTTCTTGATGAATTTGCCTGTTGTTTACTGCCTAAAGTACATATTTTATTTTGTGTTTTGCAGTTGTAACCAATCTTTCCTTTAACGAATGCAGTCAAAAATCAAGCAGAGTTCAGACCACACAGCTCACTTGCTTTGCTTTAGCTGGTGCAGCCAAAATGACAACGCCATTTTCAAAGCGAGTACGTTTCTGCGTTTGTTGTATGAGCGAGGGTTTGAGCACACATACATTACACCCAACCACTAAACACATGACTGGATTCAGCCAATCAGAACTTTTCGGTCATCACACACTTCAAATGGTCACACGAGGGAGCTGTCTAGGAATCCTCATAGATCTAGAGCCAAGAGAACGCTGTGATCTTCATGGAAAATCTGTTCCAATATTCGTCAGTTTGAGGTCAGGCACAAACATCGAATAACGATATAATAATAATTCCGGACTCTTTTATGTCACAGTTATCTACCAACAAGGTACTAAGCACTTGAACAAAGATGCATTTATGACAGGTTTCATGGGACCCATTTTTGTAGCACCTTATATGGGTTTAGAAGGTGCTGCTGCGCATTCAGTAGCCACTGCCAGAAACACCAGACAAACCCCTTCTCTTAGCGATAATTGTAACTGGGTCCTTTTACGTGCATTACTGGGACCTACGGCTTTACGTCCCATCCGAAGGACGAAGCAATAATGGTCAAGTGTCTTGCTTAAGGACACAAGTGCCTTGACAGGGACTTGAACCCACACTCTGCTGATCAGAAACACAAGAGCTTGAGTCCAATGCCCTTGACCGCTCGGCCACGACACGCCACAGTGTTCTCTGGTTCTTACTGAACTGGGATCATGCATGAGTTTAAATGGAAAGAATAATCTACATTTGAAATAAATTCAGGTATCTCCCTCATCCTCACTACTAAATACCAACAAATCTCAAAAGACACCAAATCTAAAAGCATCGTATTTATAAAAACCTCATTCAAAAACGCTCAAGAAAATTTGGCATGACAAATGTATTCCAAAGCTCTTCTGATAAAAATTACCACAATAACTTTGTTTATTGCATTATTAGCCTGTTAAATTAGAATCAAAATCAAACAAAACAAAAATGTTCACTTAAAAGTTCTTTTTCTCTGAACAAATAAAACAATCAGAAGTCTCAAAAATGTTCACTTAAAAGTTATTTTTCTATGAACAAAAAAAAAGTCTGATTTCTTGAACAAAAACTAACACTAACAGTGATTTTCTTAAACGCATTAATAAAATATTCAAAAATTTGTAACAATCAAAAACAAAAAGGCTGAATTTGAAAGATGAAATTGAAATGATGCAAAAATTTATTAGTAAAAACTTTCACACTGTTAAATAATTCATCGTAAAAAAAAAAAACTCATTAAAATGTAAATGTTCCAATCAAAGTGATGCAAGCTTTTGCTGTATTGTGCATAATGCTAGAAACTGCTTTGTGAGAGCGTGCGGAAAGCATGTGAAAAACCTGTTTAAAGACACACTAAGGGCTAAACATTAAATGGGCAAGCACCAACAGCTATTGCGGATTTCAAAGAAAAAAACAATAATGATCTGGTAACAAATATTGTTAACATTCTTTTGAGGAAAGTTTTTATTTAATTGATTGATTTCCGTAGGTAGTCTTCACAACCAATGTGAACTTGTAAACCTTGTGATCATAAAACGGAACACAGCAAGCCATAATAAAAAGGCTGTTTGATTCTCTTGTTTCTCATCAAATTTTACGAAATTATTCACATAACTTGTTGAGACTACATATTTATGAAGAGTATTTTGATTGATAAAGTGACATCAAAATCATGACGATTGAAATTTTTTTTTGTGATTATTTAATTTTGGGGAAAAAAACCAAAAACAAAAAACAATTTTGTTTCTGCCGCAATTTGTGTTGTTGTTTTTTTATATCCACATAGTCAAACCAGGATGGGTGGGGTTAAAATTGGTGGGTCATGGGTCAACAGGGGTCAAGCATTCATTCAGCAAGTGACAGTGACTTACCGGTTGTTGTTGGGGTCGAAGCATTGCGTGAATGGACAGCTGTTTGCATGATAGAAGGGTGCATATGTGCGTACTTGGTGAATACGTGTGTACAAAAATTTGCTAACTAACTACAAACAATTTGGCACACTCTTAAAAAAAACAATGACTTTCGAATAAATACTTCCAAAACTGAAGTTGTTAAACTTTCCTTTGAATTCGAAGTGTAAACCAAAATTTCCAATTCACATTGAACAATCTTCCTTTTCTTTTTTTCAATCAACTTTGCCAGAAAGCTATATTTTTAGAACTTTCCTTTGTTTGTTTTTTTCTTCTTATTTTTTATAACAATAATAAGTGTTAACCAAAATTACCAATTCACATTGATAAATCCCGAGTTTTTTTCCAAATAATATTTTGCTTATTAGAAGTTTTATCTAGCCCCCTCCCCCTTCCCAGTCCCCCCCCCCAAAAAAAAAAGTAATAATAAATAAATAAGAATTCAAGTGAGGTTTGGGGAGAAACCATGTAATGAACTCTCCCTATGAGCTGTGGTGGTTCTGAGAAGGACCAGTGATTTAACAACTCAACATTTCGATCAGTATCCGCTGATCGTCCTTCAGGAGAATGCCGTACTCTGTTGCTGTATGCTGCCTAACCTGAAACCTCTCCTGAAGACGACCAGAGCATACTGATCGAAACGTCTAGTTGTTAACAACCGGTTCTCCTCAGATCAACCAGGGAGAGTTAACTACATGGTGTCTCCGCAAACCTCACTTGATTGTTGTACTCCCACCATGCAAGTTTCAAATCAAACCTACTTTTAAAAAATATATTTTACAAAAATACATCTTGTTAAATGTAGGAACAGAACAAAAATTTAACTATTAATTCAGCCCAACCGATCAATAGTCAGAACTATTTTAAAATGCATCTTCTCTGGAACGTTTTGATCAGGTGTGTGCATAACAAGCAAGAACTACAACATGTTACTACACAAAGCTCTTCAAAACCTTTTAGCATGTGTTCAAGATTGTCTTTTTTTTACGCTGCCCTGTGCACTATACAGCATCAGCTGTCAATTTGGGTTGCTGTTTTTTTAATAAACAAATTTTCATTTAATTGTTTTGTTTTGTTTTGGTATACAGATTCTGTTCATCTACATAAACAATTCTGACATTTTGTTTAGCCTTTCAAAACTGTAAAAGAATTCAGATATTATTTTGGGAACACGTTATTTTTCAGCGTTTATGCCACAACTTCTCGCTTCAAATACTTCGTCTGCGTTGCTGTGAAATTCACAAACACATCTTTCAAACTGTAAAATCGCAGCCACACAGAAGTCAAGTACAAACTGTGAACATCAACAGACAAATAATCACTTGATTCTGCAGCTTTTCTAATAACGGCATCACACATTCATTCTCACTACAAACACACCAAACACTTAAAGCTAGGCTCACAATATATGAAATAATGACCATCTTCATCAACGAAGAAGTGTACATGTAGGTACAGGAGGGCAGAATGGACACAATTTACAGGAAATTAATTGCTCCAAAAGTTTCATGTCAACTGATGCTTTACACTACAGCGTTGCATCAATGCGCTTCAAGTTGTATCTACCAAACTCTGTACAGAGACCGCAATGAGACTGAAAGTCACATACAGTCTGGGCCCTTTCTATGTGAAGGTGCTATAATCATTACTATGTACAGGGGACTATTAAACCATGCTAGCCAAACTGTGACATAGTGTAGCCTCTATCTTTGTAGCGTACCCATGTAGCATAACTCGAAGGCTATACCTTACTAAGAAAGTTACCAGACTAAAATGCTTTAGACAGCCTCACTTTCAGCCTTAAACTGATGTTACTGCAAGATAAACCCTTTGGGCCCACTCTGGGCCACATTGCTTTGTTGTAGCCAGACATACAGCCTCACTCTGAGTTTCAACGCTCATGCACAATAAAGCCTCAGGAAACGACATCTATGTATGTAGGAGGTTCAATTCATATTCCAAACATCTATCGGAGGGGAAAATGTAATTGAGTTCAATAAAAGTGTAATTTCGGTCACTGAACGATCACGAAAGCTTGTACACTGAGTAGCAAAATGCAAAACAAATAATTATGTCGGAAATCCCAAAGTACTGTTCGGTACCCCAGTTAGACTCAGAAAGCAGTACAGTGTTTATTGCCTTATAAATTAAACATAACGGACAGGTCAACTCCAATTGATATTTGGAGTCAAAAAAAGAATGGATTAAACCAAATATTTGTAGATTCCTGAAGTAGATGGAGTTTATTTCCACTAACTTACCACAATAGTAAGACAACGTACAACCGAAACAATGATGAAATATAAAGTTATTTTGGCGGGAAAATTAATGTTTTATCTGTTTGGATAAATGACTATGGATGGATGCGTGGATATTTAATTTGAGACAAGATATTCCCTTTAAGCCGAGATGTGAAAATGAAATGCATGTCTTGACGGTTTGATAAAAAAATGTAGGTTGTCCAAATATGAATGAGGTGCTAAACAGTGGTAAGATGATTTGGGGGGGGGGTGTCTTTGCCAGTCCTGCAGACTTCATAAGGTGTTGGATTAACAGCCACGTCAAACCCAGCCTCAAATCTTTAAATTCAGCGTCAACGAAATGCATAATTCCGATTCCAGCTTCATATGTAATCAGTGAGGGCCCTCAGTGAAGGCCGGGGAAGGCAACTTAAAGGGATTGTGCCCGGTTTTATTTCGGGACGATATATTCATTCAAACAGGCTGGAAATTTTCAAAAGTATCCACTGTAATTTCACTGACAGGTGTTCATCTTTTCAGAAGGAGTTGTGGATACTGATTTTTTTTTCTTCTTTTTTTTCTTCTTCTTTTTAAATGCAGCTCAGAATGGTTAATATTATATGAGTATTTCTCTCGCCTTGCTAGGCTCGTCCAAATCAAGGATTCTAGGAAAGTATAATGATGTTAAAATATCCAATGATATCATCACTTTGTCAATTTAACAACCGAACGAAGGATGGCTGCCAAATCAAATCACCAAATGAAGTTATCGCTAATTATGTTCTCAAAAATCACGGTCAATGGGACTGAATAAAGATGGAGCTGTGTGATTGATGTGAATAATTGCTTATGATGGCCTGGCTTCTTAATAAATAGCCAACTTTCAAAATGGTTATTTATGTGTATTAGAAACCTCTAGACTAAGAACACAGCGAGGCGAAAACTGATAATCTAAGATTGTCGTTTTCACTCCTACTTTTTCACACAGGAAGAAAAAGAAAAAAAAATGAAAACAGGAGTTGTGACTAGGGGTTTACAAACTAGACAAAAATACTAATAAAAACTCTAAAAATGAAAAGACACGACTCTGTGGGTTGAAGCTAAGCTAACGTGGTTGGGTGTGTGTGTGTGATGTCATCAGATTAGGACAAAACTAGTCAGGAATACCTGAATTCTGGGAAACTATGGTAACCACAATTAGGATTGTGATTGACTTACCCTGATCTGCATTCTCCTCACGACCTGAAGTAGGGAATTATGGTTCAGATAGACCAAGTAGGTACATGGTGAGATTAAGGTTGAAAACATGTATGGTTTTTTTTAAGGGGTGGGGTCATGCAAATTTGCGAGGAAAGGTGCAGGTATTAAACTGTTTACACAGAAATTGAACCACAATTCTTTTTTCTTTTCTTTTTTCTCTTTTTTCGTTTGCTTCTTAAACACAATTGCTGAATTCAGTAGATGGCTTGGACAGTACAGTGTTTTGGTGAAAAAACTACCCAACTTCCACAATTTACCCAGAAAAAAACTAATTCAACTGAGATGGGAAGGTGGGGGGGGGCATACCAAAGTCCCTCTGGCCTTCAATGTTTTAGCTGTACCAGTATGGTATACTTTTGTCACTTTCTACTACAGATTTGAAACTTCTTGCTGGTGGCACCCAAAAATAACTAATGTTGTACATTTTCTTGATTCAAAAAAGGGTTGGGAAACAGTAATATGAGATTCATTAACATACACATGTTGTACCTTATCTTGATTCAAACAGTAAGCAAACAAGTACCAGCAAATGTTATCAATGACGTACCATGTACGAATTAGGCTGAGTAATTTACAAGACATTTGCTGTGTAACAGTATTGATCACAATATATTTTGCATTTTGTGGGGTTGGAGTGGGTGGGGTGGGGATAGCGGGTGGGGTTAGGGTGGGGATAGTGGGTGGGGATAGTGGGTGGGGTTAGGGTGGGCTAGGGAGTGCTTAGAGGTAGCCCTTTGCTTGGCTTATACCAGTACTATCTCACGGTCATGCGTTTTGCAGGGCTACACCGAGCTCGTCTACAGTGCACGTCTTGACGCACAATTACAAAGTAGATTTATCCAAGGAATGGGTTTACATAAGGGGGGTCAGACCAGGGTGTCGGTGAGGTACGTGGGTCACAATTTGGCACTACTTGGTTTTCAAATTGATCTCATAACAAAGTAAAGAAATAAAATGAACTGAAAGAAACATCGCACTGCTGCAAAGTACACAAGACATAGATGGGGATAGTTGGATCTGTGCAGAAGGAAGATTTCTACAGAGTAAGGGACCCCCCTTACTAAATAAATCAGTAAATATAATAGAAAAAGACAAGAAGTCTCCTACTACATGTAACAACAGGAAAAGCTTTAAAACCTGAGTAAAACATCAGTTTACAGATAACTGCATGTGCCAAAACAATCATGTATTTACATAGGAAATTGCCAACACTAACAACAATTTTTATCTTCTACGGTCTAGATACCTATTATTTGTTGATTTGTTTTTATATACTGAATATTCCGTGAAAAAAAATCTGTGATGTAGGACTGGAACTAAAGATTGTGGCTTTTTTTAAATAGTTTTTTTTTAAAGTACCTTTGTAAAGTTCCATAAGAATTTACGTTTTCCTTAAACACAGCCCTTCATCAGGAGAAAATGACATTAAGAACAAAGTCTTGACACTAAGTAAAGATTTAATAGTGATTTAATAGTGATTGTTTAGTTGGCGTTTGGGATTAAATTTAAAACATTGTTTTTATCATCTGACATGTCTGAATTTATTACTAGTTAAGGGATTGGAGAAATTTCCACAAAAATGCCTATGTAGTTTGAGACCTATGATATGCCGTCCATTCTGGTCAAGTCTCTTTCTAGGTATTATTTGTCACCAACTCTTTCTTAAAAGTAAGAGATTTGAGTGCAGAGGGCAAATTAAAACACACTGAAGGGACACGTATCTCAAATTGGTTTACAAACATATGTCTGCAAAAGAAAATCACAGATGTGTTTACTGGCAATCTTGTAGGCGGGAAACCAGACTACACGAGGAACCAGACTACAGCCGGAACCAGAATATAGCTGGAACCATAGTATAGCTGGAAGCAGACTACAGGTGCAACTGAGCTATTATAGCTGGAATCAGACTACAGCTGGAACCTGACCACAGCTGGAACCAGACCACAGCTGGAACCAGACCACAGCCAGAACCAGTTATACAGCTGGAACCATACTATATAGCACATACTTGCTATTGGTTACAGTGTGCATAAGCCGTGTCCCTATGGACATCGCCTTAGGAGGGAAGCCCAGTGAATGGCCCAACTTCACAAAACTGCTTAGAAAGCAAATCTACTTTGCATGTGTTAGAAGCTGGTGACCACTTAAAATGCCACTTACTATAATAGTTGTGGCTGGTTCCCAACTAATATTTGCTCAGCAACTCTTCCTTGTCGGCAGCTTTGTGAAGTTGGGCCATAAAAATCATGCAAGCCTACATTTACATCGCAGTATCACATTTTCTCACTCACAACCTTTTCCAACGATTACAACCTGCAGGCACATTGAAGGCCAAACACTTGGCCCTGAGAGCAGTACGGGTAATAACTAGGGTGGCGGACTGGGTTAAGACACAGGGACAAATCAATACATACTTGATTATGTTCACGTCCACATGACTGGGGGATGAGGAGGGGGATTTCAGGAACACTCCAGTCTCTCTATTTTCTCTGAATATTGCGGATTGGCTTAGAATTCATTTTAATCACTCATGGATTCTTTTCCTCTGTGTTGCTCCTGAAGAGCAGATTTGAAAACGTTGACAACAATATCTTTGGATTAACCGGATGAAGTCTTTTTAGTTCACAGTGAGCAACTAATAATCACAGACGTTTTTTGGTCTGGTTGGATATAGTAATCTCTTTGATTTGATTAGCCAGTACTATTTGAGAGACTTTAGAGAGTCGGTTAGTGATGCTTTTTAGACACATACCTGGAGTGTCCCATAATAGGTTAGGGAAATGTGGGAGTGACTACAACAGTAAAAGGAATGGGGTAGTGAGTTGGGGGGGGGGGGATGGGAGACAAGAATGCAGGTATGAGAAGGAAGGTCGTTCGATCTCACCTTCCAGTGACTCTTCTGTGTCATCTTGATCGTCGTCGGAGCAGATGTTTAAGATGTTCACAAGCATCTCCGTAACTAAGAGGGGAAAAACACGAGGCATGGTTTAAGAGGAATGTAACGACAAGGGTTGATAAGTTGATAGCAGTGGCTAAGCCGAGTCACACGATTTGCCGCCTGCCCTAATAAAGTTTCGGAATTGTTTAGATAATATCCCATAGGGTGGTAAAGTTTAACCGTTTAACCGTAAAAAAAAACCCAACAACAACAAAACCCATCGACATCCATTTTCAAATTGCCTTAACGGTTAAACAAAGCCGACAGATTTAAAGGAACACACAGTAAAAAAACCAAACCAATAGAAACAAGACTGGGGACCTTCCTTTTCTTGAATATGTATGCCCCAGAAGCTGTCCAGGTAGAATGATTAACATCCCTTTTGTTAATGGAACTGTCTTATCTTAATCCCCTACAAAATGTAATACAATAAACAAAAATTGCTTTGTATCTTTTTCATTTTGCTTTGTATGCCCATCGTGCCTGTGGTTTGTGGTTCCGTGACTGTGAAGACTGGGTATCTGGGCGTTCTACTGTTGATCCTGATCATTCATGGAAAGTGTGCTGACATTTTCTTCTTTTACAAAGTTGCCTCACAGATCTAGTTGGAAGTGGTAGTAATGGTTAACCGGAAGTCACATGTTCCGTTCGACTGTTTAGGAAAATAAATGTAGATGCACAACCCTAACGTCCCATAAAAAAAATGAAAACTGTCACCAATAAAACAAATCAAATTCTTAGGAAGACGTTCAGTGTTCCCATTCCTTACCCTTCTCTCCTACAAATGGCAAGGACCATGTGAACACATCCATGAAGTTAGGTAGCCAGTACGGGTGAGGTGAGCAGTTGAACTGCCGAATGTTCATCACGTTGTTTTCATATTTCAGCACGGCAGCTACAAAACAAAATGATCACCAGAGCAACGTGTTACGGAACGGTTTTAAAATAGTGTCAGCAAAAGAGCACACAAACAGTTAGCTTCAGTCATGTGGGAGAGGGGGGTTTCAGCAAAAATGATGATTTCCCAACCTCGTTCCCAGGGGTGATTGATCTCGCCACCGCATTTCTTTCTTTCCAGCACGCACCGCTCGCTCTAAACCCCTAGTATGGGTTAATTAAAATGTACCAGTACATGGCACATTTTGATTAGACCTGTGGCCGATCCACTCTACGGGCTCGCTCAAGTAGGGTAGCCTGTAAAAGAGGCATCAAGTTAAAGAGCAACTGGTCCCCTGTCATTCTTCTTTGATCTTGTGACATGTCTAACTGTATGCAGTTTAGGGTGACCGTGTGACAACATGATTAATTTCAAGTTGAATCGCATCAAAATACTGCCATTTTGACATGTCATACTAAAGTGTCCTACAAGCGCCACGCAAGCGCTGGAAAGTTTGTAACAAGCGTGCGCGCAAAAGAGTCACTTTTGGGAGCCAATCAGCGTTGTCTTTCAGCACATCCCTACCAGGGGTTAGTGACAAGAGGTATTGATACAGTGCGCTGCCCATGGTAGCAGCGCTGATGATTCCCCCCCTTCAAATTTAGCAGTGTACGGGAAGTTTCTCTAAGGCAACAACTAAGGCAACAATGAGCAGATCAAAACCAACAACTTCCATTCCAGGGCTGATATGTACAGTATCTATCTCCTCGTTAAGCACAGTGTGATGTCACAAATCACTATGGTGATACAGACAACTCCTCTTAAGATGAGTCTGAAGGTCATATTACACGCGGGAGTTTTATAGGCTACCAGTACAGGCAATCTCAACTAAGCAGGAACATTCACATTTTTCGATTTTCAATTGTTGATTTTCAGTGGAACGGTAAAGCCGTACTCGCATTGGGCTTTTGGGGGGGTAAAGTAACCAACCAAATGAGTAACTCGACCATTATTTTAAGTCCAGTAAAAAACACCCCAGGAAAAATTCACCCAGGTAACTAAACCGGGTCCAATGGGTAGTTTAGACGCCACCTTGTTTGCCAAGATAAACTAGCCTGGTCAAACTAACTGAGCCAAAAAGTCCTGGTACAACCAGCCAGTAAAATACCACGTCCGCGTTATTACATAGCACACGGAAGAGAACTACCAGTTCATAATGCATGTACTAGTGATGTTCACACTCATGTTGTTGTCGTGGCGGTAAACATAACTCAGAAATTGCATCCCTTTGCTTGAGTTGTTATTCTTACTTTTACTTGCTGTGCTTCTCTTCAACCATTGTCTACAAGCTAGGTTGTGTATTTCATCATAACAAGTTAAAGGTCACTGGCGTAGCGCCCTCATGTGTTTTTATTTAGTTAGTCGGTTTGTTTCACCATCATCTTTATTAGTTTACGTACGTCAAATAATCCAGGTGCGAACACTGGTAAGATTTACCCATTGGAATGCTACCCATGGTCTCCATTAAGTATTAATCCAATGCGAACGCGGCTTTAGAAACTGTTACCAAACATGCCTCCTTTGGCACCACTTGAAATGCGGTGGAGTAACCTCGGAGCTCCCAGCATTTTGTGAAAACAAGCCCTCACCCCTGTCAGTCGATTCTTTGTGAATTTGTGACACGTACTTTCCATTGCATCTATAGACCCCTTGCATATGACGTCACACTCTGAAACAGCGCCCTCACCGAGGCAAAACGAGGCAGATCATTGGACGACAGCTGCTGTTAGTGCATAAAAACATGCACGTGACCTCCGCGAACCAGCAGCGTTGCGCATTATGCAAGGGGTCTGTGATTCAGAAAAGGAATAAAAAGTATCAAATACCTTTGTTGTTGTAAACATCCAAGTAGTTGGGTGCCGAGAAGAGGGTGATAAGAACAGGGAAGCCTGTTGCTTGGCTCTTCTTGTACATACGATACCTGCAGAGATACAAAGAACACAGGGTACCAGTCAAGTTTATTATTAAACAACTTTTAGCGGAATGAAATTCGGAGCGGGGAAAAAAAAAAACTAATTCAAATAACTCGAACTCATTCCAACCCAACTGAAAACATTCCTCCATACAAAATCTACCTCCCTCAACATCACTTCAACATGCTCATCTTAGCTCAACAACTTCATCTAACTACCCTATATGCTAAAAATTTAATATAGGATTTGAACTGCCTATAGCTACTGGGCAATCTCGATAGTTTAGTGGTAAGACATCTGCTCTTGAATGGCAAAGGTCATGGGTTCGAATCCCACCAAAGTAACATGCCTGTGGTTTTGGGGTTGTTTTTTTTTTTTCACAGGACTTGGGAAAGTATAGAGCTTACAGTGCTTTACACGCATCAGTATATGGGTAAAATGAAATAATATTTTTTATCCCCGAAGCAAATTTAAAATCTATTAATAAATCCTTCCTCTCACTTTTACCCGCCACGCCCAACCCCACCCTGAAACAATCCAAAACCACCACCTACCCCCATTAAGCCAATCAACCTATCATTGAAACACCCCCCCCCCCCAAACGCTAAGCCGCATAATCTCCATTCCACTTGGCCCTATTCTACAAGTAATATGATAGCAGTCCCCGAATCCTGATGGGGTGTTGTTTCAATTGACACAGCTTGAGTCGAGGCTACATCACGCACTCTACACAGGGACCATACAAAGTGAATCTACTGCAGAGCTAACCCTCTAGACTGGTGCCCAGATAATGACTCAGAGTCTTAGGCAACAACTCCATGGCCTTGCTAGCATTAAACTGGTCCCCTGCAGTGACTCAATTTTTACAGGGGGATCTTGGTTCTGGAGTGGGGGCTGAGAGATGATCCGTTCTTCTTTACAAAGAACCCAGTTGGGAATAAACTTGTCAAGTGGTCTGAATGAACTCTACTGACATACATGTAACAGTGAATAGAATGATGTGTTTGAATATAATTTGTATGACTATTTGATGACATTTGTTGAAGCAGCACCTATACTTATTGAACCTGTTCAATTTTTAATCATACAGCATCAACTGATATGTCAAAAAAAAAAGCCAAACCAAATCCACGGCCATTCCTCTGACAATAGAATAACATGCATTGGGCGCATGTTAATAAACAAGTATTTGATATTAAAACAAGACTTCTACGAAACCTCTACGTAACTTAAGAAGGCGGCGTGATGCTTCCACCCCAAGTCATTTGAAAAGGTGACTAAAGGAGTGTTTTTGCGAGGATGCCTTTGGGATAGAGAGGCAGGAAGACCTACAGTGTCGCGTCTGATTTACACCCGCACAAAAGCCTTATGGGAGTGGTTTGCTTGCCTCCCCCCCCCCCCCAATCCTTGTCTGCTGCTGTCGGTACTATTAATAAGCCAAGAGTGTATGAGAGAATAGTGCATCCTGTCATGACCAGCTTCTTTCAAATACATATAATGCAGACAGTAGAATGAGGAGGTGTAACGCGATCGGTGCAGAGCGCAAGAACAAGTTCAGGTGTGAGGGGTGTAGAAATGCCTGTGCCGTGTTAATTACATTAGGGTGCTCGGTGGGTTGGGTTTAGAGTTTCAGGCTTACATTGGGGTCAAGCAGTGCAGTGACCCGGCGGTATTCAGTATCGGAGATGGACCCCCCCCCTGCTTTTAGGGGGAGATTTGTTTCATTTTTTCTATTTGTTACCCATGGCAATGTTGAATGGGGACAAACTCGGGAGTGAAAGTAGGTTTTTGTTATGCTGGTCTGATTCGGTTACACTCATGTTACATCGAGATTGGGTGACCTATTTCATTTTTTTTTTTTTTTTTTTTTTTTAAATCCACTTTGAAAGAAAAACTCAAAAACAAAACCAGGTTTGTTTGTTTTTTCTTTTTGTGGGGCTTTTCTGATTGGATTACGAGGATGTTGTGAGGGAAAGGCAAAACTAATCTCATTTGGCCAATGTTGATTGGAAGATTTTCAATGAAAAAGGATTTTTGTAATTTGTAGTTTTTGGAGGGAACAATTGATGATGTTGAAGAATTGCACACAAAAATACTGATTGAGTAACTATGCATACAGCTTTTGTGATTTATTTACAAAAAGCTATGGGGACAACATGGCAAGAATTACAGACGATTTGAATGGAAACTGTGACGATTCCAAAGGAAAGAGAAGATTAAATTAATGTCGTAGTGATGAATAAGAAAACGACAATAAAAGTAGGTTCCTTTTATCATTCTTTGCAAGGGGGGAAATTGGGCAAGACGTTTTATCACAATGTTTGACAGATAAATCAAATCAAAATGAATTTTTAAAAAAAAGTATTTTAACTATTTAGCGTTTTAGTTGATCCTGAACAATGTGGAACAAGAACAAAACATTCTTTGCCTCAAAACACCAAAGGATATTTTAGTGCTGCAAGAAAAATTTATCCTTACATATTTTTTTTAAATGTAATATTGACCTGTTAAAGAAAGGGTATACCTTTGGTAAATTAATACAAAAAATAACGACCATAAAAACTTACTTGGTAAAAGAACGCTGGAGAGCTGCTGATATTATAAAACATTCTTCTAAACGACCCCTTTTGAAGTAATGTAGTTTCAGACAAAGAGGTGATTTTTTTTTTCAGCCCAAAATTTGAATCAGAGAAAGGCTCAGGCATAAAGCCTTTCTCAGGCATCTGAAAGCACACAATTCTATGCAACAAGGGTGTTTTTTTCTTTACTATTTTCTTGCAACTTCGATGACCAATTTTGCCCAAATTTTCACAGGTTTGTTACTTTATGCATTTGTTGGGATACACTAAGTGGGGATACTGGTCTTTGACAATTACCAAAAGTATACCCTGCCTTTAATACTTATTTAGAGCTATTAAACTTGCCTTTCTTTCTTTCCAAATACATGGAGGAAAATAAGACAAAAACATTCTGTAATAACAACATGTATTGACAAATCCTCCACTCTAAATCAAAATTTGACTTTCTTTCTGCCTTTCACTCTAATCCATTATCTAAATTCAACTTTTGCGTAAAATACAACAGCCAAGATAACTATTTTGCATTTACCAAAAGCTTATTTACCATGACTGCCATCAATTAGGAACATGTTTTACGAGGGGGAGGAATAGTACTGTCATCTTGAATGAACTGATGAGGTTGGCTTGGGTACATTTTATGGGGGGGAAAAAATACACTCAATTATTCGTCATTTGACATTTACCAGTAAAAAATAAACCAACATGTTGTCTGTGGTCAGAGAAATTTGACATTTGGCGCTGACAGCGAAACGCTTGTACGACATGCAGTCCCTGAGCGGCATATTCTTTTGTGTCAAAGGTAGGCTTTACGGCTGAGACGAGTGGACTGTTTGGGAAAAGTCCTTTGTTTGGTGGAAGGTCGTATTTGTGGGGTATGGTACAAAGCCCTTCAGGCTGATAGTGATGATGTCACTGGTGACATCACAAGAACAGCGCCCTCCAGTAATAAGCAAGAGTAACAAATAAACTGTTGTACGTGGATGTATTGAATTACGTCAATTCAGGTGCATATTTTTTTGCTGTAAACCATCTCAAATAACACAACCATCCTGTTTTTCTTACTCAAGGCTGGAAGGATCAACGGTCTGGTACCTTCACAGGAAATGAGACTAAAGACTATCAAATATACTGACTGGTCAGGGCACGTGACAAATATAAGCAGTTTGTTAAAAAAAAGAAAAAAAGAGGAAATTGCCAGGCACAGAAAGACTCGGTGCTGTGGTTTCGGGTTTTTTTGTTGTTTTTTCACAGGTGGCACACCAGGGTTTTCCACAAGGTTTTGTACATCAATCGGGAGATATTTAGAATTCAACATAATAAGGAAAAGGTTTCCATGACCAGGGAGATTGTCAAACTTGTTCATCAGAACATCGAAAGATTGGTTTGTTTTCAGGGAACTTTCTGCAGAATCAGGGAGAGATGGCAGCTGTGCCTCTATGTCATATTACAACTGTACATTGATCATAAAACCAGTCCAAGACTTTCAAAGAGATAGGCTAAAGAATATTAATTTTGGTTTTACCCTACACCGATGTGTGTTAGCACTGTATACTCAGTACTTTCCCCGAGTTCTGTGAAAAAAAAATCACAGGCATATTACTCGGATGGGATTCGAACCCACGACCTTTGCAATTCTAGAGCAGTGTCTTACCAACTAGACCACCGAAATTGCTCGATAGCTAGAGGCAGTTCGAATCCTATATTTTAGCAGCGGGTTCTGCAACGATTTAATAGATGTTAATTTTTGCATCGGGGATAAAGAATATTAATTACACACATCGGTGTAAGGGCAAAACCAAAATTAAAGATATAGGCGTTTGCATTTACGGGGTAAAAAAAAATGCAAGATTTATTCTGCTGTTATCAGGCATGATACTTGGCCCTTGATAAACAGTCCAACAATTTTCTTAAGTACAAGGGGCTTGCCTATGGTATAGGCTTTAACAGACTTTTTAGGCTACTTAATAAAGATTTTGCAGATTTTTCTGAGGGTGAAAAATCAGAATCAGACTTAAGCAGAGCTGCCAACATTTGCATCTCGCAATCTGTGAGATTTTGTACAACAATCAGGGAGATAATTAGAATTACATTCGACATAATAGGGAAACAGTTTCCATAATCAGGAAGATTTTCAAAAAATATTTCATCAGAACATGGAAAGATTGGTTTATTTTCAGGGAACTTTCTGCAGAATCAGGTAGAGTTGGCTGCTCTGCTCAAGTAGGAAGAATATCACGCCTGTGTTTTTCTACAACTGTTGCCGTATGATTATCTCTTTTTTTGTGTTGTAGATGACATTTTTCAGGTAGTAATGTCACAACAGCTTAACCAAGTATGGCTCGTCTCAACTCCCTACAATTAGGAGTTTCTACCCGTTCTAATAACGGGAATAATATTCCCAAAACCTCCAAACTCCCTCCGTTTTATATTCATACACCAGAGCAGACAGACGGATGAAATGCCCCTAGTGTCCCACACAGCACATCTGAACCTGGCATAATGACAGGTGGAAATCGTCAGCAAATATTGCCACTATGAATTACATCATCCTAGCTTGAGAAAGCTTCCCATAGGGTTAAGGAAATGGGTCACTGCTTCGTTGGACGAGGTTACCGGTGGTGTTTATTCATACCCATATAATTATGTTCAGCGATTTGATGTAACTGAATATTAAACCGATGACTATGTCTGAGACATGCAGGGGTTTGTGTCAAAATATGATTTCATGTTAACAACTCTGTGGCTACAGGTTTCTATCACTGAACCTTTCACTGAACCTTTCACTGAACCTTTCATCGATGCAGAGGCGAGAGTCATTGCAGACAAAAAAAGGGCCGGAAACTGGGTTCTAGATCTAAGGCGGTACATTGAAAACGACGGCATTTCTACCTTTAGATAACCCCTGGAGTTATAGATTCCAAGGAGCTTCTGGGAACAGTATCCTCAGTGCTAGAGAAGTAGATCAGAGAGCATGACTTATTCTATTCGGAGAAAAATACAGCATTGTTTTTATTTACTAGGCACAGGCCTGCAATTTCATCTTGGAGAGGGCAAGGCCATTTTCGTTTTGTAAAGGGCATTGCCACTGGAAAATCACCCAGGCCAAGACCAGGACAACGGAGGCTCCAAGTAATTCCAGGCCTCTAGGCCGACTTTAAAGAGTCCCGAATTTATCATTCATGTCGATGTTGCCCTCAACTAACACCTTCCTGAATCAACTTGGATTCTTCAAAACCCAAATGTTGTGCCTGATGATCCAACAGGGGTATGGCGGGTCTCGGCATAATCATGACCAATTCATCAGTTTTATGAGAAACAAATTTAAAACTTCCTCCCGCTTTTTCTAGAGGTCAAAGGAGTTCACAAGAGTAGAAGAAGAATTTAGTTCCACACAGACATCAAGCAAAGAGATCGTCTTTAAGACTGGTCACTGAACTTTAAAAGGCAAAATCTTACAAATGACAAGATCCGCCACTTCACAAGAAAAACCACTCAGTCCATGAGTTCTATTTCCTAAATATGATACCTCGCTGAAGAGCTCGCTGTTGTGAGCATCGCACGAACCGTCCCCGGCCTGACCGGATGGGGAAAAAGCCGGGGACTTAAAAGATATTTCATCAGCATGTGAACGTCTCTGAGGCTGTGCTTGGGATCCCATGGTGGTCCATGTAATTTGCTAAACTCACTGGCATTGAGGAGGATGGGTTTCATGTTACACGTATAGTGTGTGCAGTTTGATATCGCAAGCGATCTAAGATACTATTTCCACTGCTACTCATGTTGATGGATAACCAAAAATACCTTCCCCCAAAAGAAGAAAGGAAAAAAATGTTTAATGTCAAAAGGTTTAGGTATGGGACACATACAGAGAGAAACTAGACATAATTTTTTGTTCCGTAACAAAAACAAGGTGTTCGGTATAGACATTTTCGAGTTAGCAGAGTAGTGTTTTCAAAGCAAAAACCGAAAAAACTTAGTACGACAAATTGATACGTAAAGTGAATGGTAGAAGATTTCGTATTTGAAATAAAAAACTTTGATAAATTAAAAAACTGATTAAATCATTCCGTTTTCATAGCTCATTTTATTATCAAAACATTGAGATTCATAGTTATTGTTTTGCTGGAATTGACAGTCCTATGGGTAAAACTGTATTCGATATAGAGGGACCATCTGATTTCAAGATCATATTGTTTGCAGGCCTCAAAACGAAGACCGGGAGTGATTATTTTCACTTAAGCTCTCAGTTTTGACCAGAATTGAAGCTCACAGGGAGACACAGTTTGTGTAATCATTGGGGATGGTGCAAGTTATGTATATACAAATTTGGTTCTCCGGATAAAGGTTAATTTAATGTAAGGACGCCATCGAGTCATCATCATCCCGAAAATAACTGCAGTTTCATCTACACACTCGGGTCTAAGTATGTAAAGTTGTAGGTCTCAACCCTTTTTTTGGTTAATGGGATATGAAGTTTTTAAGTATGGAATAAGCATCTTTCAGTTTCGACCAGAAGTAAAGGTCACAGAGCTGCATAGGGTCACACTTTGTGTAAAATTAAAAAAATACACTCCATGGTCTTTCACATGGACCAAAGATCTGGTATGTAGCAGTTATAGTTTTCCAGATATGTTTTTTTGTAAAAATTAAACATTGATTCAATGTTATGACGTCATTGGTGACGTAATCATGCCGAAAACCTATGTGGTTTCATTGACACACTAAGGTCTAAGTACATGGTTAGCATAAAGTCAAAACCCTTTTTGGTTCAAGAGTTATGTTTTTTTCCATACACAGTACATATACATAATATACCTGAGCGGGGATTAGCATCAATTCAATCCGATAGTTGAAAATTAAACCATGACAAAAATAATGATTTTTGAAAGTAAAAAAACAAAATAAAAAACACTAGGCAAGTTCATGGATATCAACATTATTGTAGACAAAAAAGGAATGCCCCCTCTTTTTAACGGTGATTTTGAAATAAAGCTTACCATTTTAATCACCGTGTCTGAAGGGCATACTCAGAGGGCCTAGAGCGCCTTTGGCAGGCATGGTCACGTCGATCAACGTGACGTGGGTCTCGGTGTTTGATGAGAAACAAACCAATGTCGTTCTTTTTCAGTTGAAGTTTTTGTCATTTAGTCAAAGTCATACAAATCCCTAAAGCAGGTGGACATCTCAGTAAAACCTCCTCTTTTATTCCTTGTTTTCCATTAAGCCATCAGACGAGCACAGCGGAACTAAATTCACACTGAACTTTGAATGAGTTTGAGTTTTTTATGTGCGGGACACGTGTTGCTACAACGTACAAGAATAAGCAACGCAATGATACATTTCCGTTGTGTGGGACTGTGTGCACAGGCTTCGTGGACTTTGAACCTTATGAATAATGGAGCGGACAGTCAGTTACAGCGCTTTTCTCCATACACACATAAACTGCGGTTAATACTAATTTTGGCTGTAACACCCATTTAGGACCAGAAGTTAAGGTCATATTGGCATCATTTCTGTGCAAAAGTTTCGGAAGGATCATAGATCTACAATCTGATGTGAAAATTGTGACGAAACGATCAGTAGTTTTTGAGATATGAATTTTTTAAATATTCAACTTCCGGTTTGAACCAGAAGTCAAGGTCAAATGAGGTCGCGTTCAGTGTAGCGTTTTTAGAGTCATACCAGGCCTATCCGATGATGTATAGATTGTGAAAATCCATTGTGTAGTTTTGGAGTTATGATTTTTTCAAATATTAAACTTTGATTTAACGTAACTCGACACCTGATGACGTCATCATGACGTAACTGAAGCGGTTTCATCTCCTAATAAATATCTAACTAAATATGAAGTTTCAAGTTCATATGAGCTTGGAAAGGGTGCTTTTGTTAGCGGACAAGGGACGCTGAGAAGAAGAAGAAGAAGAAGAAGAAGAAGAAGAAGTATTAAGAAAAAAAAAAGAAAAAAAAGAACAATAATAAGAGGTGTTCCGGGCTGAATGCCCGAACACCTAACTAGACATGTTGCATTTGTGCACAAATGCCGAGCTGTTTCGTCATAACTTTTTCAAATTACTCAACTGAATTTGAAAGTTTTTTTTGTATTCAAAGTAGTTATGACGTTCAAGCCTGTTTAAAAAAGAATTTGGATTATACCACGTTTTGTAAGCAATTTATGACTAAAAGGTGCAAAAAAAGAAAAAATCATAAAAAATCATGTGATGACGTCATCATGACGTCATTTTAGAATTTACAAGAACTTGCCAACATCCAACAATCTACCAAGTTTCAACATGATCGCACTAACACTTAGGGAGATATACGACTTTAAAAAAGGCACCCTTAATGCCGCGTCACGTGACCCCCGATGACGTCATCGATCTGAAATTTTACACATATGATGGCTGCTCGACGATCAACATGTGTGTAAATTTTGAAGTGAATACACAAAACTTCACCACACACATCTTCAAAAAGTCCATTTTGATCAGTTTTCAACCTGCCGCTAGAGGGCGCTCTTGTGTGTTGTGACGTCATCGGTATTTTTTTTTAATTACCCACCCTTGCCAGACAATAACATAGTTGAAAGCAACTTCATAACTATTTCCACTTTTGAATAACGAGGCACTTCCGGTTTCGACCGGAAGTAGAGGTCATGTGAGGTCACGTACACTGAATAAAATGAAGACCTAATATATCCCTATACAATCCCGCAAACAGAAACCTACGGTCTCTTGTGGCTGATTTGTTACTGATTTTCAAATATTTAAAATAGAAACCTTTAAGATGACGTCACGTGACAGGTGATGACGTCATCATGACATCATTGTTTGAGGGGCATTATTGCACCAATGCCTTTCATCACTGAAAGTTTCATTGCAATTGCTCTTTAGGAACTAGGCAAAAACCCGCATAGAACGAACGTGCGTTATCTCAATGGCTTTTATTACTGAAACAGACAAATAAAAAAAAATTAAAAAAAATTAAAAAATTAAAAAATAATTAAAAACTTTAACGAAAACAAGAGCTGTTTCGCTGCGCTTTGCTGCGAAACAGCTAAAAACTATTTTGGGTTATTCAACCCAAAATTGTTTTAAAATTTACCCAGTTAGTTTCCCTTGTTGTAACATTGTGTACACAAGGTTCACAATTCAACATATCTTGTGAGCTATCTATTGACCATTTAACCTTTGTTCACAAAAAAGAGTGATCATGTACGTTCCGGGGCATTTCCTGGCAGACAAGATACTACACTTGTCATATGGGATTTTGTTTTATTTTTTTTAAAACAATTTTCACATCAATTCAAGAATTATAAAAGCTGAACAAGTTTTGAGATGTGCCACCTCCTTCATACCAAAAGCTTATACAATAATCAGACAGTGCCATTTCCATAAAATATAAGATTTTGTTTTCTTCCACTGAGCTGTGTACAAATCTTGCATGCAGGAAGTCCAGGCTTTATGGCTTTTTTGTAAACATGTGATGTCAAAGGTTACGTGATCCATATTTATAATAACAAAAAGTAATTATCATAGTGTGATGCTACTACATTTTCGACAAGACCTAGTCAGATTAGGCAAATGTCATTATTAAAGCAAAGAAATTCTAATTATTAAGGGACCGTTCACAATTTTTGCATTTATTGTATTTTTTTAAATAAGAAATTGCCTAACATCACAAGGCCGGACGGCCACTTCAAGGATCCGGCTACACTTAACTAATTTGGGCTGTCGACCCAAATCAACTGTCACCAGGGGCACGTTGCCACCTACTCCTGGGGCTGAAACAGGGTCACCCCCCTTCACAGTCCATAAGGATGTAGGCATGGGTATCATCCACTAGGAGCTGGGCTGGTAGTGCAGAATGCACTACCTTCCCAACTTTTTACGAAGCAATTATGGTTAAGTACCTTGCTCACGGGCACAAGTGTCATGACCGGGATTCCAACCCACACTCTGCTGCTGACAACACCTGAGCTTGGGTCCGGTGAACTATACCACTCGACCACGACATGCCACAAAATAAGCCTTAAACATTTTTTTTCTAGAAAATGTTTGTGGGTGTATCAAAGAAAACAAGTGAAAATCTAAATGTTGCTTTCGATTAAAAGAAAGGGGGAAAAAACCTTCAAAGTGAAAAGGGAATTTCAGCGAATTCTTTCAACTTCTGTCAGGGCAGAGTTTCTGTTCTTTGAAAATTTCTGAGCAAGGCATATTTTTTACACTTTACCTAGGTAACAATAATTTATTTTAGCCTGGCTATGGGATGAGAAGGGTTGTAATCGCTAATTTTAGTGTGAAGTATTGAGTGAGAACACTTTAGTTCACTGTGGCCTCAAGTGGCAAGAAGAACTTTTTTCTGAGTTTTTTTTAAATTACAATGCATGTAACAAGACTTTATTTCAGTATGGACCGATTGTGTACCATCTGTATTTGAAACAATTTTTTCTAATCACATGGCCATGGGAGGGATTGTGTACTGCTATAATGTGGCAGTGCATGTCTGATGTGTCACCTAATCATCAATCATGATGCAGTCACTGGTGTCAGTTTTAGTACAAGATTGGGTTGTCCAGAGACAAGAGAAGGAATCTAGACTTACTACAGCCTGAAAGTGTCAAATACAAAATAGAGAACTGTAACCGGATGCAGAATTTTACTGAACTGATCTATTTGTGTGTTCCACATTTGTCTGTCTAACAAAGTGGAAGATCCAGGGCCCATTTTTTTCAGAACTGCTTAACCAGAAAACATAGCTTAACAAATTTATGCTGTGTACCAATTAGCTGGCTCCAATTTCATAGAAGCCTGTAAGCACAATATCTTGCTATGTACAGACAAATCTTGCTTAGCAGAAATAGGTTACCAGCCAAAATATCATATAGTTAACATTACTGCGACTGGTACCTCAGGCATTTCTTGCTTAGCAAAGAAATTTGCTAAGCAGAATTGTCTGCGTTCAACAGCTTTATGAAATTGGGCCCATGAAACCACTCACAGATGATGACATGGTATTTTGGCTGGTAACCTTATTCTGTTAAGCAGAGCTGTTTTGTGCCTAAGCAGTTCAATGACACTGGGTCGTGGTAGCCATTACAGCATGGGTTATCAAGTAAGGAATCCAGATGTACTGTGGCTTTAATGTGGCAAAACAAAATACACTATGACAGGCGAATTATATGAGACAATTATTGACGACATTATTCATTAACTGATGAAGAACTGCAGAGATACAATACATAAAAACAAACGTCAATGTAGCAGAACTACATTGACTAACTTGCCTTTTATCAATCCAGATTAGAACAAAGTCATACATGTTACTCAGTTTAAAAGGTCATACTTGTGACTGTTTGAAAGGTCATATTTATGACTCGGTTTACATGTCATACTTGTAACTCATTTTAAAAGGTCATACTTCTGACTCAGTTTAAAAGGTCATCCTTGACTCAGTTTAAAAGGGAACACTGGAAGATGCAAATTTTTTCCAGTTTACTGAGGTCGTTTCTTTGGTCATTGGTTTTGTGTTGATGTTCTAAAGAGAAAATGGCCTTAATCATCTTGACACAGAATTTCTCACATTGTTGATTTTGTGTTCGAGGACGGGTATATTTGGGGGTTGAGTGCTGGAATATTTCAGGCAGAGCTGCTAACATTTGCATCTTGCAATCAGGGAGATTTTGATATTCAACAACCACAATCGTGGAGACTTTCAAAATTGTTCGTCAGAACATGGAAAGTTTTTCCGGTTTATTTTCAGGGAATTCTCTGCAGAATCAGGTAGAGTTGGCAGCTCTGTATAAGGGCACAAACTTTTTCAATCCAAAAGGTCATCTCTCGCATTGGTTGTGTATAAATTGGGACTGTTTACAGTGGATACAAGCTCATTCAGGTTACAAAGTTCATGTCTCAAGTTGTTAGTTTTGTGTTTAAAAAGATACAACCTAAAAATAAAAAAACCCACATGATTGCAAAAGGTTGTAAGGCATCACTCTTCTATGTTGAATGAAGCATTGACATTTGCTCAGACGACCCCCCCCCCAATAGCTCAGTCTGATCTATCCATTCACTGATGCATTCATGTTCTCATCTTGAAATTCAACTCATCCCAATGTGGTGGAGAGAACTGCAAATTTACTCAGCAGACATGCAGCGGGGAATTGAACCACACTAATTGGTTTCTGAGTGTGACTGAATACATCCACCTCCCAAAGAGAGCCCCCCCCCCCCTCCTCCAATCACCCACCCGCCCACCCCTGGTCCCTTTCAAACAGCCAGTCAAATTAATCATAAACATAAACAACTTGGCATTGTTCGATAGTGTAGTACTCGAAACGAACAGGTGGGGTTACCGTGGCAACGGCCAAGCGGATCCCCACTTGAGATAGCATCGAGTGAATGTATGACTTGACGAGATGAGATTATTTCCAAACGTGACATTTAGAGAAACATTTTGGGGTTAATAAATAACAAGGGCAGTGGGTACGCGAACGAAAATATCTCGTTCTGGTTTGACATGGCGAGAGAGATCTTGTAACCACAAACTCTTATGTGTGATTTACAAGTGGCAAAGCTGTCTTCTTCTTCTTCTTTTTTTTTCACTCCAAGGTTGGGCGGCTACTTCCTTGGCTACTAACCTCCATTGCCCTACCTGCACCCAGAGCTGCCAACATTTGCATCTTGCAATCAAGGAAATTTTGCACAACAATCAGGGATATTTTGTAAAATTACATTCAACATAATAGGGCAACAGTTTCCATAATCAGGGAGATTTTTTCAAATTTGCTCATCAGGACATGAAAAGATTGGTTTATTTTCAGGGAACTTTACAAAATCAAGGAGAGTTGGCAGCTCTGCAGATTCAACCATCCAGATTTCTCAAATAGCGATCTGATACTTGTGTGCCTGTGGTTGGTTGGTTTAATCAACTCTGACCATTTCACAATTGCCCTGCCGAATGCAACAATAACTGTTCAGCGTGCTTAATGCACAGTGATCTACCAGCTCGAAATGGTCATTTTGCTCTCCCGTAAGGCTGTCAATATATAGCGAACGACCACTGGGAAGGTTGCAGTTGTTATCTCCAGATACACACAATGTGGGATTTTCCAAAACACAAAAACTTATCAAAGGTTAGAAAACCGGAAACTGAGTGGTTACCACGGTGATTTAATGGTAGGGTCAAAGATTGTTTTGTTTTTTTATCAACGTAATGCCGATTTACAGGCAAAATTACGAAGAAAGATAAAATGAAAGTCACATGTGACAATTTCAGCTAAACATAGAGTCTATTTGCTGAGAAAACAGGTAAAAGCTGTCACGGTATCTTCACAAGAACGTCAAATCCATCTACATTTGGCAAGGTGACAGCGGGAACCCATCGCAGCACTCGCCAACGGACACCAACCCTCAGAAATCCGAGAACGATTCATGCATGATTCGTTTCTCAGATTCAAATGTTCCGAGGTGAAAAAATCTCCAAACCATATTACCTCGAAGGGAATCTTTTCTCAAAATAGTTTATACTATCAACAGCTGCAGTGCTTCTCGCCAAGTAAGGTTTTTATGGTCATTAATTTTTGGAGTATTTACCAATCTCTGACCCTACCTTTAGGTAGGAAAGCTGGTGGAAGATATCCAACAACCCACTTACCCTGCATCCTGTGCTTCATGTGCACGTATAATGGAGAGCAGATTGTTCTGTTGAAGGAACTCGCAGCATGCTGGATAGCTGTACATGAGGAGAAACCAACGAGGAAAAAAGAAGGTTTTAATCAACATTCATAAATACCTGGGACAGTTTATCCACTATGATTGGTCCTGAGGAGATCATGTTGCCAAGTTTAAACAAGCGGTGTAAACACAGTGATTAAACATGACCTGTCGTTTGTGAGCCAAAAGAGGGTGCTAATTGATGATTACGCAGAACAGGCAAAAATTCATGGCCCTATTTAAGTTGGTAGATCCTCGCGCAAGTTCAAAACTTGCGCAAGGAGCTACACAGTGCTTAACACATGCAGAGAAATTCAACACAGAGTCGTGGTGAGCTGAGGGGAAAAACTGTCCGAACTGTTCTCAACTTTTACAGGGTTTTTGATGTTTTTAACGAAAAGGTTTTTATGAATGGGATTCGTCTCAGAAAAATTATCAAGAGCCAGGCCTCACCATGTTTGAACAACTAGTTCAAAACCTGTTCCCGGCAATTTGAACCAAAATCCAAATCTGACAAGGCTGTCAGCAAATTGTTGTAATTGAAAAAAAATAGGGAAACTGCCAGACACATAAATGGATTGTTTACTGTTTTTCACCGCAATAAACACCAAATCCAGTTTGATATTGCAAAAGCCCTTCCTTGGTGGCCAACTTTTGCTTAAAAACTCTCATCCCCAGACTTGTTGGACTGCTTAATATTCTGTCTCATCATTATTATTCTAAAATCAAATTTCAATGGCAGATGTCTTTCTGTTACATGCAACACCATCTTATTATTATTCCGTGAGCTTCTACTTTGATATTTGGGTCAATTTGAACTCCCCAAACACTTCCAAGGCAATCGCACATCTGTTTCTTTTTCACAAATTTTCCTGACGTCAAGCAGTCACCTTCTCTCAAATCAATACTTACCCAGTAATGTGTTTTCGTGATGCTTTCAAAAACCAAATCCCTGATTTCGAAGTAATTGATGGTCAAATTTCAGCCATAATTCAATTTTAATTCCCATGGACAATGTGAACTTATTTATTGTGAATATTGCTTTCATGGCATTGATATTCTTCAAGAATTGCAAAAAAAAACAATTCTAGAATGGAAGGGCCCTGAACTCAAACAAACAAACACGTTTATCTGATGGTCGATTTCAATCTTTTAACACCTATGTCCAGAACCCACCCCCCCCCCCCAGTCTAACTTTCCCCAACAAAATTGGAATGAGAATCAGAAGCTACACCCTAAAGCCTGACCTGTGTCGAGACATCTGACCTTTGACCTTACCTATAGAAGTAAGAGCAGCCTCTGACTGAGTTATGGCTGAAGTGCTCTGATGTGTGTTCTTGACCGAATTCTTCCAGAGGGTCTGACCACAAGATATCACACATGGGGCCAAAGGCAGGGGGCTCCTTAAATCGATCCAGCTAGAATGAGAAAAGGAACAAAACAAAAGCTTCAAAACTATGATAAATCTTCTCTCTGGTTTCCTGAAAAAAAACATTCTGAATCTCATAAAATTCAACCACTGCTCACAAACGCTCCCTATCTTACTTTAATTCCACCCTTTTCCCCTTTGAAAAGGGCACTTGACTGAAAAATCAGTTCTTAAATTAGTTTCTATATCCAGAACCCAATTTCATAGAGCTGCTGGAGAAGAAAGTACTGAGCGTTTTCAGCTATCGGTACACCAGGATACCAGGATACCAGTCAAAGATTATACACATAACATGGTTTGTTTTTTGGGCTGGTAACCTTATTCTGGCAAGCACAATTTTGTTGTGCTGAGCTACTTTTTGTGCTTCGGCAGCACTATGAAATTGGGCCCAGGTCAAAACCATAGCAAGAGAGGCACTGGTTTCTGAGACAAATCCGGTCCGGGGACCCAGAAAATAGTGCGCTCTATTTACTTTCATCAGAAAGTAGTCCCGGTGAATTATTTTCTTCAAGCCTGTAGGATGACAACTTGTCATTCTGTTGACACATCAAGAATTCGTTCCCACCTGCGCTTAGGAATAGTTTAGTAGTTAGATCACACTTTATACATTATTTATCGTATCTGCATCCGCTTCATTTTTGTTGTTCGCAAAAGAGTGGCACCAGCCTCCAAAGCTCCATTGTTGGTGACTACTAGTGCAGGTCTGGAAAATTTCATCTTGAAGAGGGCACGGCCATTTTCATTTTGCAAAGGGCACTTCCATTGGAAAATCTTAAAGTCTATTGGAATTGTTTTCAGGGGCACCAAGGCCAAGACCAGGGGCCTCTATGGCCTCCGTGTAATTTTAGGCCTGCTAGTGTGCCCTCACTCGACTCAACATAGACAGGTATAGAGAAAAGTTTACTGACCTAAGGTTAAAGGTCATGTTATCAAGCATCCTATGGAATGTCAACAAAGACAGAAGGAATATTATTTGATACATTAGTACACGCGCTTGGCATCTGTCACCAGCTACATTATTATAATTTGACAATCATTGCCGCGTGCGTTTCCATGTGACAGAATAATCACATACGGTAAAGTGGATAAACATCAACTACAAGTTATGAAAACATTTGAGTCCCGATGACGGAATTGCATATGGCAGTAGGTACCTGGAAGGTAGTCGGGCCCTGTGACTGCTCAACATTTCCAGGAAGTATAGTTCATGTTATAACAATAACACCTGCTTATGTAATAACATGTAAAATAGCAATAACATATTATCGCAGCCAGTCCTTGGACTTGACAGAAAGGTCTTATAAGGCTGGCACTACCTTCACATTTAAATTTTTCTAACTTAAGTGCCCTGTACTCATAAAGGTCATATTGACTTGCCGAGTTAGATGGCGCCAACGATAGGATCGGCTCTACATGCTAAAATGAAGCACAACATTTCTGGGCTTTTTTCTTGAATTTTCCTTCAAGGTGACACCTTTTGGTTTAAACATGTTCTGCGGTTCAGACTCAATCTTCACTGCGATCAAATGATCATTCAAGTTTGAAGCCTTTTACCCTCCTACTGTCTGACCAATCAATAAATCAAATCTAGCGAACTTGGGGCAATGCTGACAACGGCTCTCTGTCTGAACAATGTGATCATTCAATATCAACCATTGTGGTTTTGAATGATGCCAGCCTGCAACATGATATCATGTGATGAGATAAGTACACAGTCAACCCTCCTACTGTCTGACCATTCCATTTCATCCATTGTGGTTTTGAATGATAGATAAACTATGCCAACCTGCAATATGGTATCACGTGGTATATGCATCTTCACAGAACACACACGTGTACATGGTTAGTTCTGTGCACAGTTGTTCAACCAAATGGTTTGGTCAACTCACTGGAAAATGTCACTAAGTGTAGAAGGAATAAAACATAGACACAAGTCTGGGTTCCTTCGGTAGACACCTTCACTCGCAGCACATGCTTTGCCACATCTTCTTCTATCTTCTCACCCCTTCACTGTATCTGTTTCAAAGGCCAACACTGTGAGAATATCCAAATAGCTTTTTACCCTGTCCTGAATCTTACCATTTAACAATGTACTCCAGTTTCAGAAAAAATGTCGGCCAATACCTTCCCTCTCTTTAAATTTTCTTCTTGTTTTTTTCCCCCTTGTAGCCTACAACTTGAGTGGGCGATTGGCCTTGTGGTGGGCGATTTCTCATTAAAACAAAATTCTTAAACCGAGTTGTTGCTACTCACATTTCTGATGTCCTCAAGCGTGTGTATTTCGGGGGAGAGACCTCCATGCACGCACAGGAACTGTTGATTCATAAGGGCTGCTAATGGCAAGCAGTCAAATGCTTCCATACACGCATTGTACACTCTTTCTGTATACTTTATTTTACCTGCACAAATCAAAGACAATAAATAAGTACAATTTTGTTCTGCTATTAAGTCGATCTAAAAAAAACCTCCTTTTTTTTAAAAACCTCCTTAAAGAGAATATTTACACAGTGTTAGCGCACTGGACTAAGCTCTGGTGTTTCTGATAGAGTGTGGGTCTGAGTCCCGGTCTTGACACTTGTGTCCTTAAGCAAGACACTTAACTATTATTGCTCCGTCCTTTGGATGGGACGTAAAGCCATTGGTCCTTTATGTTGTGTAATGCACATAAAAGAACCCAGTACACTTATCATAAAATTATTGTTATTATTATTATTATTAAACCTCAACTTCTATTAACATTTCAGAGCTACTTCACCAGAAATAAAACCACAGGAAATTCCAGGGGATTTTAAATTCCCCCACCACCCCATGTTCATTTCAGACTTGACGCAAATGTCCTGGTTAATTCATTAAACCCTACTCCCAAGCAGAGGTAGCTATTTCCTGGAAAAGTGGCATTTTCCCAAGAGTTTGCAACTCAAATGGGAAAAGGTCAACAAAAAGTGTCCCTGAAGTTCCCGGGACACTTGTCAACTGTGAAAAGGGGCTTTAATTTCTCAAGTTGAATACCATCAACTTGAGAATTTCTTCCAAGCTCTTCGAAAATCCTTCCCAAGGTACATGTTTTCTTGGTATCTCATATCAGAAATTTCACCCCTGAAGGTCGTAACTGCCTTTTCCACCAATAAGGGCATATCCAGTAGACCCCTTGCATTGGTCTCTGTCGCCGAGGTCAAACAATGGAAACGTGCATGCGTGTGCGCTCCGAGCACAACTCTCAGCCAATGAGAGATCTTCACTGGCCTCAGTGAGGGCACTGTTTGGGAATTGTGGCGCTACATGTGAGGAGAATAGAAAATCAGACCCCATTTTATTGCACAAAGGCCAAGAGAAAGGTGACAAAGGGAATGGCCTCTGCAGTTCAAAGGTGATGATTTTAAGTATTTGATTTTACTGAGCTGTTTATTTTGTTCTTGACAGTAGAATTCATCGTAACTGCTAAGCAACATGATGTCAAAAAACAAATCACTTTGGTTCCGGGGGAACATCAACTTTAGATAAATCTTAAGACTTTGTGGCAATTGGACCAATGTAATCCATTAGTGGCGTGTCGTGGCCGAGCGGATAAGAGCACCGGACTCAAACTCTGGTGTTTCCGACTCAGCAGAGTGTGGGTTCGAGTCCCGGTCGTGACACTTGTGTCCTTAAGCAAAACACTTAACCATTATTGCTTCGTCCTTCGGATGGGACGAAAAGCCGTTGGTCCCGTGTGTTGTGTAACGCATGTAAAAGAACCCAGTGCACTTATCGTAAAGAGAAGGGGTCCGCCCCGGTGTTCCTGGTTTGATTGGCTGCATATTGCGCCACAGCACCTTGTAAACCAATACATGGTGCTATGTAAAGGAATAGGTCTCATACTTCAAACGAAGCCCCACATACCTTGCAGGAAAATACTTAATGTTGAAGTGCCTTGAGAGTCACTGAGTGACGGATATTAGCGCTATATAAGAAGCCGTTATTATTATTAAGAAATCTCTGGAATCTTTTACTAATCCTGCTGGTAAGTGTGACGTAAGTTTCCCATGAAATGAGTGATTTTTTTTAATTTTTTTTTTTAAATTACACTCAAGTCGGGAAAACTCTGCCCATGCAGAAGATGCACAAGGACATGACGTCAACAGGATAGTAGAAATAAGAAAGAAATAATGTTTACTTACACTCCTGTTTGAATGTGAAGTATTCAGTAAGGTGCCGACACTCGTGGTTACCTCGCAACAGAAAAAACGTTTCTCGATACAGCAACTTTAATGCCCACATATACAACACACACTGTAAAATAAACACAAAAAATCATTACACATTAAAACTACACATTCAAAGCAATGTTTTTGATCAATATGTTGCTGTTGTTATTGCTGCTGTTCTGTTGCTGCTGCTGCCGCTACTGCTGTTGCTGTTGCTATTGCTGTTATTGTTGTTATTGTTTATGACTAATCTGGAGACCATGCAACAACAGTCCACTTTACGTAAACAATATCAGCAGATTATTCAGGAAACCCAATCAACAACATTCACAGCTGCTCAAGGATAACGAGCTTTTCTTCTCCAAAAGAGATGCACCACAGTTTAAATACCTAGGAGCCATCCTTTACAGGCTGGTCTGTACTCCATGTGAATGTCAGTGTGAAGGCAACTGTGACATCGTAACAGTGATAACATTGGCACAATTTGAGCACAGCTCTAATCCTTTGAAGCTACTTTGTGGGGTTAAATGTGTTGGTGTAGTATTTACAGCGCTTGAAATACCCACTGGTCCACTCACCAGACTCCAGTAATTTTAGCATTGGGCTAGTAACCCTACAACAAAGTCCTGTGGTCTAGTGTTTTCCCAAACAAACCTTTGAAGAAAAATTCATGAAAACAAAAGCTTTTCAATTTTCACAACCTTCTTTCACAATGTTCAGCAACAAAAATAATAATAGAGATGAAATAAAAGAAAAAGAAAGAAATGTTTTAAATCCTGTTAAAATATATTCGCAGAGTGTTGCATTTCAGAGAATTTACAAGCTCTTTATATCATCACAAACTGTAACCTAAAGGTTTAGACATGATGTGGGTTCTAGTCTCTCTCCAAAGCACTTAATGAAAGGGTTCTTCATGAAAGTACGAAGACAGAACAGAAAAATCTTACAATTCAAGCTCTCCTTCATGCACACACGCGAAAATTATACTCATTATGCTTCATGAGAACATTGCTTTCTAAGTGCACACTATTTATCCAAAGAACTTGAAGTAAAATCATCTGTGGTTAATACAACAGGCTCCTCTGAAAAGTGCAGGAAATACAAACAAGAAGTCTTGAACATTCTGGCTATTAATACATAGCTCAATGACTATAAAAAATATCTCTTAAGTGGTTACTTAATTGATACACGAAAATGGTGGCCTGAAGAACACAGTGTTCACAAAGAGCTGGGCCCCATTTCAATTAAGCTGCTTAAACAGAAAATATTGCTGAACAATGTTCTTCTAAGCAAAGATAAGCAGGATACCAGTCACATATGCTACATGTGACAAAGTATTCTGGCTGGTAGCCTTATTTTGCTAAGCATAATTTTGTTGTGCTTAGCTGCTTTTCTGCTTTATGAAACTGGCAGCTCTATGAAATTGGGCCACTTTTTTTTTTTAAGTAGTGTTATGGGAAATTAATCGACCTTTATCATGCTGCCTGTCTTGGTCGTATTTCTTGTATCCAATACCACCAATGAATACTAACATTCATTGTACAAAAAGGAACCAGACTATTTCTCCTTCCAGCCTCGGTTTGGTTACATTGCTTTGAATGGGAGAAAATCAAGATGTCCGCACCATGATAAAGTGTCTGACCAAGTTCATTTTTGAAATCAGCATAGTGTGGCATTGTGTCTCTAGTTTAGGTCACTAACGATTGATCTCCAACTCAGTGTAACGGGACAAATTGGGACTCATTCCCTAACGCTAACATTAAATTTATATGCCCTTTAAATTTAAAACAGGAAAAACGAATCCACTTTCCTTTTATCCAAAGTAAACTATACCCGGACCTTTTTACTCGATAATGGTGTGTGTCTTCAGCAAGACTACTATATCGTTGTCACTGCGTGTGGTTTATAAAGTAAACACAAGACATCCCCCACTGTTTGGTTAATGACAGGAAAACCATTTGGAAAAAGCAAATATCAAACCACTAAAAATAAACACTGCAAAATCATCATAAATCAGAGATTTTATGATGAAAAGATTTCCTTTCTCGTCCGTGGGAAAATGGGATATCGAGAAATCAATTATGCATGAGTCAATGTGCGGGCATATTGGAGTACTGGTTCATCAAACTATGAGAATCACATTGAGGCCTGAGCCTGAAAAATAGACTGGTGCTCTACAAAAAAAAAAGTGAAGTAACAAATGGGAGCTTGGGGGGAACAACACCATCTAAACAAAAATGTGTGCTAAATATTTATGGCTGTTGCACTCAATCAATGGATTCGGCCTGACAAAAAAAACTGCATAATCAATGCAGCTAACAGCCACAACTTTTAGTCAAAGTCACTCCATTTCGACCTGGGCCAATTTTTAAAAAATTTCCTAAGCATGAAAATAAGGTTGCTCAGCACAAACAGGTAACCAACCAAATAAGTGTGTAATGTATAACCTGTTTATTACTGGTTCCCTGCAAGAGTAAGCTATTTCCTAGCCTTATTTGAAGCTGACACAACTTTGCCGAAACAACTGCCATTTCCGAATCAACTTTTATAGCACCCGTAAAGGCCTTGCGTTTCACTTTTTGTAAAGTAGCCCATCTGGCTAGTAAACTGTGCATTTTACTTGCAGCGTTCTTCGTTAAGAGTGGTCCGCTGGCCAAATGCCAGTTAAATCACCCGAGGACCAGTGACCAGTCAAAATTCACTCCAAGTGGTCCTACTGGCTAGTTCAGTGATGAAAAACATCCCATTTAATATAAAGCATGGACAAGTGAAAAAGCTGGGGACCAGTGAAATGAAAAGCTAACTGGTCCTGCTGACTAGTCACCGAAAAAATTAAGGGCGAACCTTGACTTGCCCCCCCCCCCCCCCCCCCCGGAAGTTTTAGTAGCTCAGATTTTAAACATGTATTGTCATCTGATGTATCAATGGTAGCGATCAAACCCAGTTTATTGGTCAAACACACTCAAAAATAAATTAACACATTTAAAAAAAAATGTATTCTCATCTGAAAAGGAAGAGACATAAGCATATAGATATAAGCATTATAGGTTGCACAGTTTTTTAGTAGCCCACAGGGCAAGTTGAGAAGGGGTGTTTACTAGCCTGTCTCAATTTTTATTAGACAATGTACGCCAGGCTAGTGTTAAGGGCGAGCCCCGGTGTACGTTACGCTTCAATCCCGGAATCATTTGACCAGGACTGCAGGTGTTTGACTCTACGGACCAGTGGGCAACACGGTGTTAATAATGGTGAATAAAACCCATGATGCATTGCTCCTTCCTGTTTTACATACATTAGTCAACTTAGTGTTCCATCATTGTCAATTCTCAATTCTCTTGCAACACTCTGCATTCTGTGCATTCATTTTATGGGTCATTGAAACAAAATTACAAATAATACAAGAACAATTAAAAAGTTTGATACTGACTACCAAACACAATTCAACCCTAATTGCTCTCTTTAAGGTACTACACATTATTGACTTCAGTTTACATTTATTTCTGAAAGCTTACTGATTATAAAGTTCATACTAAACCCAATTTTTTTTCCTGTGAAATATTTCCTTCTGAAATGATGTCATATTTCAAGAAAACTGTATCTGAAAACCTTTAAAAATGCAACAGCTAATTTTGGTTGTCCAAACCGAAATTAAGGACAATGTGTTTAAATGCTGAAAATTGTGCATGGTTTTCCTCCATTTTCTCCTGACTCACACAACGGAATAAGCCGAAATGTTCACAGGTTTGTTATTGCATGTATGGTTGATCACACAAAAACATAACTGTCTGCGACTATTTTGTTCAGCTCAACCAATCCTGTATAATACCTTTAAAAATGCATTTTTGATGTTCTTATGACACACAAAGATACAACAAAGGACAGGAAAAAGACAGATTCACGCTTTGTCGGAAAAAGATTTCACCGAGGGCAGGGTGAACAGCTAAAAATGACAAATACATAGAAAAGTGTGGTCTGATCAGCGTGAATAAGACATTTATTAATGCTTGATTGGGACTCATTCAAAGGCCACTATAAATACGCCTTTATCATCTTGATACAGTTATTTTTCACTCTTTTTACATTGTGCACATTGGCATTTAGTGACATTTCACATTTCTAGTGAGATGTCGGTTGGGGGGGGGGGGGAGTCAGAAGGAGGTCATCTTTCGGTTCCTGCATAGAGCAAGGGTTTCTCGACGAACACATTATCGTCTTCAAGAAAACATGACCCACAGTATGTAACTGAATCACTACTGTGTCAAGTCATTTTATAATTGAGAACCAAATCACACAAACCTTGCGTAATCATTTGTCTTCCAACGAACAGTTTCTGGCTTTGCGACTAACAAACACACTGGATGTTGCTTTTTCACATTATCTCTATTTATTCATCAATTAACAATCCACTCATTGAAATGTCAATACTTAATGTCTATAATTAACTCCATGCACTTGGGCTCCCAAAATTAATCATCTGAACAGTGGGTACTTTTCTCCCTCCTTGACAAATGGAGCAATCCAAATTTCATCAAGTCTTTGTTTTCACTTCTCTTCAGATCCTTAAAAAAATATTTCACCATCTTCAAGAAATAAAATATTAATGTACTAATAGTCCTTTCTTTGTGATTATCAGAGAATTCCTTCCCACATTTCTTCCCTAATGACCCCTATTTGATACCCCTATTGTTGGAATGGAACACCCCAATGTCAATCTCAGTAGATAGAGGTAGGTAATAGTCTATCAAGGATGAAATATTAATGGCCAGTGACAGGTAGATTTTGAATGGGATGAGATGACATCCAAATAACAACACCGTTCAGTGTGAGGTAGGGTAAGTTCCCAGGGCAGTAAAGTGGAGCCTTGCATATGGACAGGCTGGGATGAATGGATAGACAGGCTGCGGGTTACCAGTCATCACTAATGTCATGATAAGGTCAAATGTTTAGCACAAGAGGTTGTACAGTGAGGTTACCACCCAGTGGATGCCAGGGAGGCATACTGGCCCTTGGAAAAAAGCAGGAAAAAAATTATTAAGTACAAGGGCTGGCATATGATATAGGCTTTCCAAGACTTTTTAGGCTATTAAATTTGTGCAGATTTTTCTGAGAGCGAAAAAAAAAACACCGCCCACAAACGTAAATTAGACTCAAGTACTTTGAAGTAGGAAGAACATTATGCCTAATGATGGGTAAAATAAAGATAACATATACACCAGCTCTTCACATAACATAAGAATTTTTTTGATTTGCAGTGACCGGGTAAAATAATAAGGACTTAGGTTAAGATTGACTACCAATGGATGAATTTTCTATGCAGATTGACTTTGGCAAATATTGATTAAAGGTATTATACAGGATTGGTATGGATGAAAAATACCATTGTTTAATTTTAGTCTGAAAGCTTACTGATTATGAAGTTCATACTAGAACCATCTTTTCTATGAAATATTTCCCTCTGAAATAAAGTCATATTCGAAAAAACTGTATCCAAAAAAACTAACAGAAACGCAACAGCTGAATTTGGTTGTTTCAACCAAAATTAAGGACAATGTGTTTACATGCTGAAAATTGTGCATTTCACTATTTTCTCCTGACTCACACAACGGATTAAGCCCAAATTTTCACAAGTTTGTTATTTCATGTATTATGGATGATCATACAAAAATGAACTCTGTCTGCAACTATTTTGTCAGCTTCACCAATCCTGTATAATTTTTTTAAACTATAACAGGCCTTTCAATGAGAATCGTTAAGAATGAGTCCAAAACTGGTTTTACACCCAAGCCTAGATAGGTTATTTTTATTTACATTTATATATTTTTAATTCTTGACAATTAATGTACTACCCTATACGCCTACGATTTATTTCACTTTCTACCATAAAAGCATTTAAACTGACTTTTAATGTTCAAGCATCAATACTAAGGTGTTTAGGTAGACAACAATTTGTTTACAATCGCACCTATTCATTCTACAACAATAATAACAATAATAATGGACAATGATTTATATTGCCCAACACCTACATGTGCATGTATGAATATATTGCGCACTGCAATATATATTTAAAAAATGGAGAGAACAAAATACAAATTACACTCACTGGAAGAAACTAATCGTAAACAAATGGGTTTTAACTTGGACTTAAAAACATCAAGTGAGGATTATTTGTCTAATACAAAGAGGGAATTCATTCCGTAGTTTGGGCGCAGCGCACACAGAGAGACTAAACAAAACACTTGTTTGTTTTTCACACAAGATGTTGAGACAGTGAATGCAGAGGCACTCCCACACATCAGGGATTACACAGGCAAGGTCATAAGGTCACACCTCTATGACCGCCATTCCATTTCGATTCATACATTTTTATAACATCAGAATAAGTGTAATCTCATTTTCTTGCCTCTTCAACGATATTCATGACCTCCTTGAGACTCCCGTAATTAAGAGTAAAACGCAAGCTGCCTCAGAAATCCGTTCACTCCCTTTTTCTCCGCAAAAGAACGCAGAAAACCGATGACACATACATGTTCCCACGACAGTCAACTGCGGTTGGGCCTGTTACCATAGCAACACATTAACATCAGACCTTGGCTGGGATTGACATTACATGCAACAGCAGGTTTACAATTTGCATGTGTCTTTGGTGCTCCGTGTTCATTCCCACTATTTTATTTTATTTATAAATTATTTTACATGTGATTTTATTTTATTTATTTTTTCTCTCTTTTTTTTCTTCTTCTTTTCTTTCTTCTTTCTTTCTTTTTTTGGTTTTCTGTCCTGTTTTTCTCGAAGGATCATCACGATAGTCACCAAGGTGAGATTTTTCCAAATTTCTTTCATTCTCTCATTAGAAGACTCTTGGGAGCACTTAGAAAACATTTGAATTCACCTCTGGGGAAACATTCGATCACATCAAGTTAGCAGAGCAAATATCATGTTGACTACTTTTACTTTGGCATGAACCACCTACATGTAGCATGAATCACGGGTGAAAAACATTTGACGCTTTTCATTTGTCACCATTTTAGTTAAAAGTATTTGACACTATTGGTTTGTGGAAGTTTATGTATGAATTCAAATAGAATTTTGATATAAGGTTCATGGTTTTATCCAATCACCAAAAAATCTTTTAACATTAACTGTTTTATAGTTAATATCTGAGAACCTGAAGGATGTAAACTGTTTCACTCTGAATAAAATGCCCCAAAAATGCTTAGAGAATGGATAAAAAGTAATCCTACATAATTCACAAGACCTAATAACATGCCATATTCAATTGCATCATATATTCAGTCACCAGCTTCTTTTCTAGATCCCTTCCAAAGTCAACATAATTGCCTACCAGAAAGTAGTTAAGCCTTTCATTTCATAGAAAAGAGCATCGCTCATAAAACGTAACTAATTATAAGCAGGATCTGTCAGTAAATCTACGCTTTCATAATGGTGTACCTGTTTTTATGGGCAATACTAGTGCAGTCATCATGGTTTTTAAGCTGAACTGCAGAGTTAGCAACCTTGTGCATCATTGATTCATGAAAGCGAAGTCATTACACAAAAGAATAGATGAGGGATAAATGGCATGTAACTGTTGCATGAATGAATGGAAGGTAAAGTGGTTGTGGACTTAATACATGTACATGTAAAGACCTCCATGCAGATGAATCCAGGATATCATCAAAGGATTGGTTCTGTTACTGTTCATAAACTAACTACACATGCCAAGCCAGAACTGAACCCGTTCTGGTCCTGGCCACTGTAGGAAATCACCTTGTCCTCCACTGTGGGGTCAAATCAAATCACTAAGAATGTATGACTCTTGAAATGAGCAAAAGACAATGTACAGTGGTGCATGGCGGTGTGTCGTGGCCGATTGGCACGTCGTGGCTGATTGGCACGTCGTGGCCGATTGGCACGTCGTGGCCCAGTAGTGTGGCGCGGCCAAATGGTTAAGAGCACCGGACTCAAGCTCCGGTGTTTCTGATCAGCAGAGTGTGGGTTCGAGTCCTGATCGTGGCACTTGTGTCCTTGAGTGAGATACTTGACAATAATTGCTCTGTCCTTCAGATGGGACATTAAGCCGTTGGTCCCTTGTATCAGGATTGGTAGTGCAAGTAAAAGAACCCAGTGTTTCTGGTTCTAAACACAAGCACTTTTGTTCACAGAATTCTTCAGGCTTGTGAGCTCCAGTGATGAAGTTCACTTATGAGGCATCCTTGGTTTCATGACCAGAAATGTATAACAATAATCATACTTGTAGACCATTGAAAACCAATCCAAGGAAAGGACAAAGTAGTCTGTTCCATTTACCATTGTGTATCCCAAGGAACCTGACTGAACATGGCACCAATCCTGACACACAATTTGACCACATCTTACCGCTTCCCTTTAACCATTGATGCTATTCCCATTATCAAGAGGAATAGGCGAGTATAGACGATCACACCCCAACCCTTTCCTTTTTCAACTTGAATGATTCAACCCCCTTGATAAGAGGGATGGGTGTGAGATGACATGAGACAAGGGATTTATAATCCGCACAGAGGTACCTCGTCGTAAGAAGCAGCAAGAACGAAACTGGATTTATTTCGTCTTAGACTAATTCTATTATGGTCTTAAAGATACAACACGAGCCCATCATAAATGAATAACATAGATCTTGGTTTATTATTTTTTCACAGAAATTTATTTTCAGTGAAACTTTTTTACAATCTCAAGCAAAGGTTTCCCCAATCTCCATAAAAATGTTTTGATAATCCTGGGATGACCAGAGTTAAAGGTATTATACAGGATTGGTAAGGAAAACAAAAACTATTGTTTATTTTTAGTCTGAAAGCTTACTGATCACAGGGTTCATGCTACAACCATTTTGTCCGTAAAATATTTCCCTCTTAAATGAAGTACTATTCCAGCAAACTGTATCTGAAAACCTTTAAAAAAAAATTTTTTTTAAAGCAACAGCCGATTTTGTTTGTTAAAATCAAAATTAAGGACAACGTGCTTACATGCTGAAAAATGTGAATGGTTTTTCACTACTTTCTCCAGACTCAACCAATGGATTAGGAGGCCGAAATGTTCACAGGCTTGTAAATTCATGTATACACTTGTATGGTTGATCACACAAAACATGAACACTGTCTGCGACTATTTTGTCAGCTCTATCAATCCTTTATAAAAACCTTCAGATCTTTATCAAGCTACCACCAGCTCTGGCATGTTCCTTATAAATATGATTCTCATCAGACCAAAATGGTTTCTGAGTATACCCTCCCAGCCTCACTTTGGTTGCAATCATATGAATAGGAGAAGACCCAAAATGGCTGTGTTGTTTTAACTGCTCATTTTGCAGAGGGTCAAATAAATTGCCGACAGTATCAACCTTTTAACAAAAATAGCAGTACAATTTGAAAGCTACTTATACCCACCCCAGTCCATTATCTTTTAGGCCGGAAATCAGACAACATAGTAGCAAAGAATCAAATGGCAAATCTCTTAAATGTCAAAACTTATTTTTACATGAATGTACTGGCAAGATGCATTTTATTAACTTCAGACAAGAAGGGGCAAGTCAAGAATGTCATTGTCTTTTAGACCATGTTCTCAATGTCCTGATCCTGGAGTCTTTCTACAATTTGGTGGCTCTCAAGGCCTGGATTTTCGCTCTTGCACAGGCAAGTTCGCCGCCGAGAGGAACATTGCAAAATAAGGAAGTCTGTAGGAGGTGTGTCGATGCAGGGACAAGGGCAAAAAGACAATAGCTGTGTTTGCATTGGTTAACCGAGACCATGGGTAACATTCCAATGGGTAAATCTTACCGACGTCCGCACTTGGATTGTTAGACGTACGTAAACAAACCGAGACGATGGTGAAACAAACTGACTGACTAAATATAAACACATGAGGGCGCTACTACGCCAGTGACCTTTAACTTAATGTGACAGTTATACATGACTTTAAATACACAACATAGCTTGTAAAAAATAGTTGACCAGTTACTAAAAAAGAAAACCCTGTAGTATTCAGCTGAAACTTTCACATGTGACTTTTATTGTGTCTTTCTTCATAACTTTGCCTAGATACATGTAAATCAGCATTTAACATTGACTAAAACCAATCTGTGACCCTACCTTTAAATGCCATTGGTATTTGATTAGTTCATGATGCAACAAGGGACAAGACCAGGAGCATGGAGACAATTGCCTCCATTCCCTTAGGGCCTGCTGTCATCTCCTCATCAGGATAAACTATATCCAAGTGTCTGACATCAATTTGTATGGGTTCTCAGATATTTCTGCTTTTCAAATAAATTAGCAATCATTTCTCCTTATGAAATTATGCCTAAGTCTATCATGTACAGACTCACCTGCAATTCTTTAAGCGCCACACACAGTTATAATTGATAATGACATGTTATGTCGCGCAGCATCTTTCCCCGAACACTATTTGAAAGCCTTTGTTATCACCTCATAAGTATGAGATGCAAAGCAGGCAGTCCATTAATCATTATATCAATACATTGTAACAATAATTGCTATGGATCACAGATTCCTTTTAGAATGTTCCTCAACACCATAATATCCAAATGCCACGTGATGAAATTATGTTTACATGTACATAGCATCAAAAATCTGGATTATGAAATAATACATGGTGTTTTCCCCACTATGTTTCTAATGCAAAATTACTAAGTTTGTATATTCCTCAGTCTCGCGCATATTTTAACTTCCGGGACTAAAGTTCGTCACAACATGTTTTATGTGCGCGCGATTCTGTTTCTTCAAATACTTTAGTTTAATATTGTTTATGGCAGTGCAGTACAAATGTGACCGTATTGTTAACCGTAAAATTTAGCCATGAAATATATGAAAGTAAAAGCAATTTGACAAATCAACAAAGAAACCTCAAGAATAAGACATGACCTCTGTTTCCAGTTACTTGTAAACAATTAAAAGTTTTGTCAAACTGACGTTCATGTTATAATTAACCCTATGCAATGGTCGCACAAATTCGGGCAAGATTGGCACAAGTTTTATTTTGTTTCAATGTTTTTTGTTTGATGATTTGCATTATGTAAAAGGGAAATTGTATTTTTAAAAATTGCTCTGGGAATTTCTTATTTTCATGAATTGTGTACAAGTTAAAAAGAAGATTTGATGTCACAGAAAAATATAGTCTTCATTTGAGATTTGTTTTCTCGTTTCGATACGCAGGAGTCTTGCACAGTCTATAAATTGTCCGAATTATTTCAGCTATTTTGTTTGTAAAAAGATTCATTAAAAATCCTAATAGCTTTAGAAAAACATGGCTGACCTATGTTATATTTCATTTAATTACGTTTTCAAATTATTTCGGTCCCCTTGCCAAGCAGGAAAAAAAGAAAAGAATTGAACACGATTTTCTTTCAAACATTTTCAGACCTAACGGATTCAACAAATTATCTTTTGCTCAAGTAAGTTATAATTCCAAGAATAACCCAGGTGTTTCGTGGTGGTTTTCATTTTGATCAACAGCAAAACTACACCCCCATCCTTAAAGCCACACCCCCATCACAGTTTCCCATCAGAGTAATTAAATGTACTATTAAATATTACTCCGAACGTCTGACTCGTTCTCATGTGATAAATATTACATGAGAATGTTCAAGTGCACCAACAACTAGATGTAAGAGTGTGTGGTGTTGCGCTGTGCTGCATGGAGCCATGCCGACGGGCATGAAACCCTGTCGTCTAACGATCATTCTTGAAATCATCAGATCCTCATTATAGCAAGCTGAACTCTGGACGGCCACTACAAGGTCTGGTACATCAACCTAGAGGTTGGCCACATCATCATGATTATTAAACTAGACAAACCCTTCTCTTTTTTTTTTCCTCTTTTTTTTCTTTTCCATTATTGTGTTTTGTAGGAAGGGCTCTGATAACTGTAGGGTGAGAATCTTCATCAGGCCGGGTGTAAATATAGTGTCGGGTAGGGTGCTGTCAAAATAGAGAATTGTTCTACGGATAGGTTACAAGTTTAAATATTCACTGGTACATTTTAATGCATAGTTTCAGCAATCAATCTCCGACTTGATTTGTTTTTTCCTTTTGACAAACAAATGGAGTAGAAATATTTCCACGTTCATGCTCACGCAATCACACAATGAATTTCTTCTACATTGTCATCCTTTTTACAAACCTCTTTCCATAATTTGACAAAGTATTTGTCAGTAAGAAGGGTTCTCCCCAAGATTCAGCAAAACTGTGGAAAAGTCATGGACCCAAACTCTGAAAGTTTGGCCAAAGCACACTGAATTGAAACAAGGTCCTCTGATTGTTTTTACTTGGTGTTTATCTTTGGTTTTAAAAGCCCTAATGTGCAATCTGAAACATGCTACATGATTTGATCTGGATGATTTTTGTAAACTGGATCTATTAGTTTAAAAAAATATATATGACTTTTTATTTATTTATTTTTTTTAAATTTATTTTCTTCGTGATAGACTGCAGCTCATGCGTATCAGCAAGCACTTTGCATGTATCGGCCTGATACACTAGCTTGTGGGGAGAACCCTGTGATAAAAGATGAAATTTTGAAATTAAAAAGTTAATTCCTAGTAATCTTGCTGCATGTATTGAAGCAGATAGTATTTAACCATTTTTGTTGTTGTTTTGTTGTTTTGTTTTTTTGGTTTTTTAAAGGTTTTTTGGGGGCCATATGGAATACACTGTGTCATTACACTGAGGTTTCTTGCCTGGCTCCGACAGGAAACTTATTTCCCCACTAATGGAATTCAGGAAAATGCAGTTTGGGGGACAGGCCGTTTTATTCTTGGAGGTTTATGTCGGATTTCAGTAATGATGAAAACCGATCTAGGCGATTGCGACTGCAATTTTGATCAAACTGGCTGAGCGGCCTCGCTGCGGAAATGAATAGCAGGACGAGGAAGCTGTTGGTGATGCATACATGTAACTACTTATCCCATATAACGTGATGAATGACTTGTTATGGATTATGATATTTTGTTCCTTCCGGTGGGACATTCGTCAACGAGTAAAGAGAGTGGTTGGGGGAGGGATAAGGCCAATCCACCTAAAATCATTTCTATTTCTGGGCAGTCTTAGTGGATTTTAGCACTATGGCAAAAAGGTTTCTACCGCCATGTCAACAATGTTTCTCGCCGTACAAACCTTGTTTTTAGTATCTCAATGTGTAAAGATGCTTAAATAAGCTTAAACTTTCACAAGTTTTGTTTTGCTTTAAAGTTTAAAGGTAGGATCATAGTACAGCAATGACCCCCCGAAAAATTGTGTGATTTTTATTTGAAAACCTACTTGTTGTAAAGATGGTAATGGTATTAAGCATCCTGCAAAATTATTTCCTCTGAAGTGACACCGTGATTAGAAACCAACAAAATTATGTCAAAAAAATGTTAATCTCCAAAGATTGCCTAAAGAGGACTTTTGGAGATTCCAATTTCCATGGTGTTCGTTTGTGAATGCTTCGGTCGATAACAAAATACGGTTGGTACCCACTGTCACCTCACTAAACAGGGATGGGTTCTTTGTGAAAATACCGTGACGGTTTTTTGCTGTTTTCTCAACAAGTAGACACAGTATTCAGCTGAAACTTTCGCATGAGAAAGCATGGATGAATTTAGAAGAAATCCACAAAAGGGTTTTGGCTTCCTGTTACGGGTACTGATATCTTTATACCCTCTCTTACATGTACAAATGTACCCACAATATTTGTAATGTAAGTTTCGACCAGCATGTTTCAGTATTGAATATTAAGAGATGCAATAAAAGCGCTTGCATAATATATATATATATTTTTTTTAAGGTTAATTAATATGTGAAGGTAGGGAAGTATAGCTTGTAAGTCAGCACACTCCAATCATGATGTAAGCCCAGTTTCTAATACTCTGTTCAGCACAAAATGATGCCAAGCAGAAAACCAGTTGCAACAATGCAAATTATATGGCATCATGGCTGGTTACCTGTTTCTGCAAGGCAACATTCTTCATGTGCTTAGCAATTCTGCTGCTACAGGTTTTTATGAAACTGAACCGTGTTTTTGATCGCATGAGGGCACTTATATACATGTGATAATAACAACATAATAATAATAATAGTAGTAATGGTTCTTCTAGTCCTGGACTTGGAGACCTTAAAAACCTTCCCCTAGATTACTGATATTCTCACAGCTGTGACCTTTAGTGGAGATGTCTGGCGCCAGCCATGTAAGGAATAATATTACAGACTTGACAACACGCCTTTCAATACCAAACGGATAGTTTTGTAACTCAAGATATAAATTATCATGATCCCCTTAATGTAATGACTGCCACATCAAAGTAGACCAACCGTGAAGGAGGACAGGAGTAGGGTCATGCTGCAGCGGTACACCCACCGGGTTCATCCACATCCATCTACCTCCACCTACGCAAGGTGTGGGGAATATACCAACATAGCCAGGCCAGGTCTCTGACCTTTACATACAGTACACTCACACCGGGTAGAGTATTGTTAGATTTGATTAAGCAGAACTCAATCGACTTCGAGTAGACCTGGCATCTTTTATGAACAAAATGCTCCCAGAAAAATTAAAGTAAAATTGGTGATTGTGAAACCAGGATTGGAGCATTTCTCGAGTCATGAGCTGAAGAGCTTTCCATTGATATCCTTGGGATGAAAAGCACTAAAATATACTGAAGCTCTTTAATTTAGAGAGTTGCACTTCAACTTTGACTCTGCAAGGTTGTGCCTAATGGTAACGTTCAGAGACTTAGGAGACTATCCAAGGTCAAAATCAGTTTTGTGGTGCACTCGTTCTCAAAAAGATAGAGCCCTCATGAAAAAAATTACAAGTCTCTACCTCACGTTTAAATGGTGTAAAATGTTACTTTATTTGAAAGTATTACAGAGCAAAACTTGAAACGTGACATCATCGGACTTCAAAACATAGGGGCCAGACATTCCAAAGCCGAAAGAGGAAATGGTCCAAATCGATGCCATTTTGATTCAATGTCATCAAAATTCATGAATAAACTGAAAACTCTCTGTACAAAAATGTACAGACCAACTATTTGAAATGTGACGCCACCGAACATTTTTGGATTTTGACAAAAAATTGCACTTGAAGGGTATCAAACACATTGGCATTTTACACCATTTTTAAATGTGAGGAAAGAGACTCAAGTTCTTTTTTTCTACTTTTATAAATGGCAGTCTTTGAAGGCTAGGTGGCAGCAGACTTACCAGGTACATTTCCATTGCTTTCTGAGCATGTGCACATTACCGAGAACAATGGATTTACCTGGTAAGTCTGCTGCCACCTAGCGCCCCGAAAGTCCCCCATTGGAAAATGCTTGGATCACAAAACTGAATTTGACCTTGGAGGCCCCCCCCCCCCCACCTGCCCTTCCCAACTCCATTTTTTGTTTTCTAGACAGATTACAGGAGCTCCAGTACATTCAATACATTGCTAATCATTGACTGTGACCAGTAGGATCCTACTTCCTGTTCCTGATCCAATGCCGTTCTGTTTGGGATTCTATTTCTCCTTCCACTATTTCCAAACCATTTTAATACAGTTTTCATTTCTTCACCTGTGTGTGTGCAGAATCATACAGCTGACAGTTTACGAAACAGCTTCTTGATGAAAATGCTTTTAGCAAAAACGAAACTAACAATTTTTTTGAAACTTACATTAAACACAAAAAACTCTCTTGTGCCTCCAGCCTGTTTGGAAGTGTGCTAAATCCTTTCAAATTTAACACGTTTAAAGCATTTCACTTTGGGTGCTTTAAATATAATTCAGAAGTTGTCGTGGAATACAAGAAACTCCAAAGTAATGAACTAAAACATTGCGACCTCAATGGAATTCAGAGTCTGTGCCAGCATCTGTACTTCAACATGCTGCAGCCGTACTGAGACGGTTAATTGCCTTACATCTTCCCAGCTCATGACGTCAGAGAAAAGTGAATCCAAACTCCCCGTTCCCAATTTGCAGGAACGAAAGAGGCTGAGCATACATGTGGACAGTTGTGTATACAGAGCACAGCATGTTTTGAATACAGCATTGTATACAATCTATAAAATCATGTATGAAAGAGGTTCTTCCAAGCTTTGTGCTTTAAGAGGAATTGAAACAAAATCTGTCTGTTTCCTTTCTTCACATCATTGTTTTCATAAGATGTCAATATCTTGCAACCAAAGTCAAGCTTTACGTGTCCTGAATTTAACATTAAAATACCGCCATTCAATACCCACAATTATTTGCAGAGAAATTCCTCTCTTGCATCACAACATATGATCCGGTAAAACAACAACACTACTACGCTACTTTCGCATTTAACTTACCTCTATACTAAAATATCCTCTATCGACATAGTCACCTAGGAACAAATAGCGAGTTGATGCAGGATTACCACCCACTTCAAATAGCTTCATTAAGTCGTAGAATTGGCCGTGAATGTCCCCACATACTGGAAAACGAGAGAGACAAGCAAGAAACATTATAATAATAAGGCATTTATGCGAACTCTACTATAAACACAGAACCTCGTAAAAGGAAGGGCAAAATAAAAATTTATTTAAAATAAAGAAGAGAAACTCGATGAAACATGAACGTTTCAAGAGAGCTCTTGAAGAATTAGAAGACCAAGGTGGAGAACACTGATGTCACATGGCAGCTGGCACAAAAGGTAGCTAAGCAAAATTATGCTTACCAGAATAAGGTTACCAGCCTAAACACCATCATACGTACCATCTGTGACTGATATCCTGCTTATTTCTGCTTATTAGCAGAACATTTTTAAGCACTATTATCTGCTTAAGCAGCTCTATGAAATTGCTTCTGAAATATTGTCAAGGAAACTTTACATAATTTCATATCCATGCTTAGCCGAATCAATTATTTCACAAATTTACAACGCTTAGTAAACAAGTGGGTAACCAGTTACCAATACAAATCACACATGTCATGTATCTTCTAATCGAAACTGTTTGGTGCTTAGCAAATTTGTGGGCTTAACGAAAATGTTTGCCCCATTCAACCTCAAAAAGGGCATGGGCTGTATCTGCAAGCTTGCCTACAGGCATACAGTCAGGAAAACTCCACACTCGGAGATAGTCCGGGGCATTTTCCCCACAGTTATCTAATTGTAACATACAGGACAGCAGGTCTTGTTTCTAAAAATAGAACAACCTTGGAGAAAATTTGTCTGCTGTGGTAGAGAAGGCAGCAGTGCTCAAGACACTGTCAGTGAACCGTATAATTCCAGTGGGTTAGGTTGGAAAGTGGCGAATCGAACTGCAATTTTCAGTCCCAAATGGATTAAGGCCACCTTCTTCAAGACTTCCTTTAGAACATCAAAATGTTTACAGAGAAAATCTACAGGACACTCTAGGCAAAAAACAAGAGCTTGGCAATGGTCTCCGGCCCTCACATTAGTCCTAGCCCTTAACGGTTCTCAAAAAACAATCAAATTTTGATTCTGAAAAAAGAAATAAATCCTGAAGGTTTTACAGTTTGAAAAGAACATTTGTATTCTGGCTTTAAGGTCATTTTGTCAGAGCAGTAAACACACAACACATGTACATGTATGGATGAGACCCTCTGTTTCCAAGGTCAAATTCACTTTTGTAATCCACTCATTTTCCAATATGTGAGAGTCCTTACGAAAGTGGGAAAAAAAACATTGCAAGAACCTAACCTTAAGTTAAAACAGTGCAAAATGCCACTGTGTTTGATACCCTTCAAGGTCAATTTTTGTCAACATCCAAAAAAACGTTCCATGACATCACATTTCAAACATATGGTCGGTACATCTTTTTAAAGAGAGTTTTGAGTTGATTCCTGAATTTTGATGATACTCAATCAAAACTGCATTAAATTTATTCTTTTGATTGGCGCACACATTCCCCTTTGGAGTGTACATGGTGTGTACGGACCCAATTGTTTTTGAAGTCCGATGACTTCATGTTTCAAATTTTCGCTCTGGAAGAGTATCAAGTAAAATGACATTTTACACCATTTTAAAGTGAGGTTAGATACTTATTTTTCCCCCGAATTTTAAAGGCAAAGTATACATTATATGTACCTTTAGTTTTTTTAACAGTTCAACTGTTTTAATCCTATATAAATGTAGACAGACAATAAAACAAAATTTTGAAAATGACATTTCAAAAGGTGGTAACGATTTTAAGATATTGACGAAAACCTGGAGCAGTTGTGTCCACGCTTCTCAAAATGTTACACATAATCAACATCTGCAGTGCTTCTAAGTTTTTATGGTATTAATTTTTGGAGTAATTACCAAAGGTATACCCTCCCTTTAATGGAAAATGAATGCATCCCAAAACAGAATTTGACCTTGGGCCCTCCTCTCTAAAAAATTTAACGTGACATTTTGAAGTTGTTCGAAGAGTTATACTTCACACGTGAAAACTCTGTTCCAAAGCAACAGCACTAAACCTTTTGCAAGGGAACCAATTAATGTTAGTGTAAATATATAATTGAAGAAAATAACTTTCAAACTCACTTTGTCATTTTTGACCAAGCTGAATTATTGAAGAGGAGAGGTCCTTTTTTGGTCCCTCTGTGGCTTATTGATGCATGATCCATCAGTTTGTTGATTAACATTACAAGAACATTGGCCAATACACAGGGGTGAGAGTCTTTGCTGACAAAGAAGTCTGAAACTAGGATCCAACTTTTAGACAATTAGGAGGTATGTTGAAATGATGGCATTCCCACCTTTCTGACAATTTTTTGGCTTTAAATTTCACAGAACCTTTAGGAACAGTGTCCTCAGCACCAGAAATTGATCCTAGAAAGAAAAAAAATCAGCTGTTTTACTTCACCAGGCTGACATAAAAAGTCTGAAATCAGATGACAGTCTGAAATTTCTTATCCCTGGATATATACCAACCTGTTACTGGAGCCTCTATTTCTAGCATTGTGGACTCTCTTCTTAGTAATTCCGCACCCTTGTTGATTATTTTAAGTGCTACATCTTCTTGTAAGCGACCCTCTAACACAAAATGTTGCTTTAAGACATCTGGTCGTGGCAGCCCCTGGGCATCGAACACTTCTTTCATTGGCAACCTCCGTGACGGAGGATACGGTACGCCTGTTAGGAAAGACAAGAGGTAAAATGCAAGAGTTGAGATTTATGAAAAATTTCAGGTAGTTTGTAGTCACGAACGTGATACCAATGTTAAGATGATGATTTATGTCAGGGTTCTACTAAGGATCTTACAAGAAATGTAAAGAGTTCCAGGAAGAACAGTAAAGACATTGTTTTACTGGGAGGCGTCTTGATAATAAAATAATACAACATTTTTGTATAAAACGCTTTATCATATCCAACAGGTGTCTCAAGGCACTAAATACTTTCGTGACAGGTACAGTATGCAGAACTTTGTTTGAATATAAGAGCAATTATAGGATAAGCATTCTTCCTTAACAGTGGTGGTCCACTGGCCAAATGCTAGTTAAAACACCCGAGCACCAGTTACATTCTCTCCAAGAAGTCCGGCTGGCTAGTTCAGTGTTGAAAAGAATCCCTATTGAATATGAAATATGGACCAGTAAAAGGCTGCCAGACTAGTGGAACAAGTCGTCCTGCTGGCAAGTCGCTGAAGACGTTAAGGGCAAACCCTTATAACCTCTACAGGGTTTACTAAGATGAGAAGGTGCAATCTGCTGCCAACCGTGCCACAAACCCCAGGGTAAACCCCTTCTCCAAACTAGGAGTGTACTGAGTTCTTTCACACGCATTATAAGACACACGGGGACCCTTCGGTTTAACGTCCCATCATAAAGGACACAGCAATTATTATAGTAAAGTGTCTTGCTCTGAAGGACACAAGTGTCAAGTGGGGAACTCCAACCCACACTCTGACAACACCAGAACTTGAGTCCAGCCCACTAGACCGCTCGGCCAAGTGATTTGTTCACTGAATGTTGATGTCCTGAATTAAATGTTCCATCATGTAATTGATGAATTGTGAAAAAAAGGACAAACATCTTTAACAACAATAATTAACTTGTCCTGAATGCGCTACAAACAGAAGCTCTGGAAAAAATGCAGCCTTTTCCCCTTACATGCAGAGACCAACTACATTCTATTAAAAAAACATTAAAGGTAAAGAGATATTGATCCTCATAAATGATGGTATTGAATAAATTGATACAATAATCCATGCTTCTTGGAATTCAACAAAACATTTCCTTTTAATTTTTTTTTTCCCTCAGTCGGTAGAAATAGTAGACCTTTAGCCGACAACCAAAACAAAATGCTGAATCATTAAACAATCAAACAGTTTCAATTTGATTGTTGAATAATTCAGCATGGATCAACCTCCGATTTCAAAACTCTCAGTATCGTTCCGCTCCCCGGTGAGCTATGAATAGACATCAAATGTGTAATTGCCTCCACATCAAGACAAATCAGCAAGCAATGAGGTACTTTTGTCTAAGCTTGGGCGATACCACGATATTATCGAATATCGCGATACTATTTCTTGAACGATTACAATATCGCGTTGATTTTTTTTAAATTGAGACATCGTTAAATCGCGGTATCGATCAAGTATCGCGATACATTTCCTAGAGCTTGCAACTACTCAGAGTTGTTTCATAACAAAGAAAATCACAGACCGCAACCGCAAGATTTCTCCAGGATGACCCGATCGAGTTTCTTCGAATAAACTACCAACATCAAAGCCACAGCGATCATGCGGTCTCGCAAAGACACTGCTGAAAAAAGCTTCTCCTTTGAGTGCATGCAGCTCAGGGCCGAGGCGGCGGCCGTACACTCGTTCATCCGTCGAGCGCATTCAACGGATTTGCACACCGAATTGGAAAAACGTGCGCGCAATTTACCTATTGCACTCTGCGCTCAACGCTCAACACACACCATCCAGTACACGTGCGCGCGACACATTGAATTGTGGGTATTTTTTTCGCGGGGTGAACGTGGGACGTGACGACGGCCGTGAATCGGAAAAAAGAGACGCAAATCACGGCTATATCGGTAAATTTGTCTTGATGAGTTCTGTGGTTTTTTTCCCAATCTTGTTTAAAACAAGTTGGTCAATATCAGACATTTTGTCGATGGAACACCATTTTTTTTTATTGATTTGTCAATTTTGTAAATAAAAAATAAAACAACTATTATTATCATGCCGTGATGCACATGTCTGGGGAAGCCCAGGCTGAGCAACGGACGCGGTAAAAACTAATTTCTCATTGGCTAAGATCGCGGGCAGTTTATTCATGGTACGTTTTCGCGGCTGTAACAACTGACCAGTGATTATAAAAAATGTGTGTGATTGGCTACATTCATGGGGAAGCCCCAGGCTGAGCAACGGATGCGGTAAGGACAAATTCCTCAATGGTAAAAAGATCGCGCGTGGGCAGCAGTTCATTCGCGATGAAATAAAATGTGCGTGATTGGCTAAAAAATTTAGCCGCCAGAAGAGGACAACGAATCTTATTGGTAGTTGGAGCTCGGGTTGTTTCGATAATGGCACCAACTGACAAACTGCCGTTCATAGACCAATCAAATAACATCACTGCGGATTCGGTCGGCAATCCTCTGTGATGTGAGTTCGGTTTAGGTAGGCCTGCTGCAGGATTCGCCCCACATTGTAGCCATTATGTTTCTTGTTTACAAGGCGCATGCTCTGCACTTTGTGAGAGCAATTCTGTGGCTGTTGACGCCGGAATTAAATGGTTTTTGTTGACGTCATGAATATATCGCGATATCATCGAATATCGCGATCTATTTTTGACGATATATCGTGGATGAAAAAAAGCAGTATCGCCCAAGCTTACTTTTGTCTCCTACGTCGGATTATCAGCCTCTACTCTGGTTAAAATGGAACTAATTCTGGATTTAGGAAATAATCAACAACAATGCCAATTTAGCTGTTGTCTAGATCCATTTATTTATAATTTATTTAAAACACTTAACTAATTTTTGACCCAAAGCCACATGTTATAAAATGTATAAGTCACCGTTGAAATGCCACTTGTGTAACTGACCCAGAGCCGCCAACATTTGCAGCTTGCAATCAGGAAGATTTTGTACAACAATCAGGGAGATAATTAGAATTATATTCAATATAATGGGGGGGGGGGGACAATTTCCATAATCTGGGAGATTTTCAATTCTGTTCATCAGAACATTGAAAGATTGATTTATTTTCAGGGAACTTTCGCAGATTCGGGCAGAGTTGGCAGCTCTGCCTGACCTTGAGTGATTGAGTCACGAGTCAACTCACTGTATATGTAGCTTGGGGAATAAGAGAGCCTTTAAATTTAATAAAGATACCTATTTTTGAACATTAACCACAGACAGGTTTAACCTGTTTTACTGTAGGCCTCATTTGAAGACAAAGTAACTGTAATTTGGAAGCTTTAATAGAAACCTTCGAAGAAGAATGATACCTGTTATGAACCTGAATACGGTTCAACCTAACTTACAAGTTACTGTATGCCTCATTTGAAGACAAAGTAACTGTAATTTGGAAGCTTTAAAAGAAACCTTCAAAGAAGAATGAATGTACCTGAATCCGGTTCAACCTAATTTACAAAATACTGTGTGTCTCATTTGAAGACAGAGTAACCATGGCAAAGTGTCTCGCTCCAAGACACAGCCCGTCCAAGTCAGGGAGGTTTCCAAACCACAATTTGAACCTACTGTACAGCTGAACACCTCGGTAACATCTTCTTACAATCACAAGCAATACTGGTTGGCTACTCCTCTTGCTTTGCAAAGAAAACCCTAACTTGCTGGAGTGATTTACTACTCCAACCATCTCTTACAAAGTCCAACGCCACAAGGTAACTCAACACCCAAACTGTTAAACTCTGATTATGGTGGTATGCCTGATCCCATGTCAAGCATGATCAGTTTACTAGTGCAGTCCTCAGTCCAACAGAATCAGACAAAAGGTGCAGTTGGATTTTTAAGGATTGGGAGTGGTTTGGGTTTCAAGATAATTAAGAGGTTAAGTCTCCAGGTCACATGGGCCCTTTCCTTCACCATAAATAGAGAGACCTCTATGTACACCCTGTGTCCAGTTTTCAATACAGCTTGCTCAGGAATAGAAGAGCACTCCAAGGACATTAAGTCACAAAGAGTAAACAACAAGGCACTGATATGCACACACTTCATCTGAACAGGATCAGGTCTTGGGACATAGACCCCGTTTACACTAGATCCAGAAAGGTGGATCAGACCCGGGTCTGATCCGGCAATGTGGATTAACGGCTAGTGTAAACGCAAAAAAGCCGGATCAGACCCGGTTCAAGATCCGGCAATTTTAATCCACCTTTCGAGGAGGGTTGAATCCGGCAATTGGTGGATCAGATCCGGCAAAGTGGATTCCAAATACAAGTGTAAACGCAAAGGTGGATCAGACACCGCAATTCGACGTGGTCATTTCCGGTTTCGCTACGAATGGCGCGCTTTTTGCTTGTACTTTGGTGGGACATGCGTCGCTGTTTTTTATTTGTGTGTGTGCTGTGTGCACATGGACTGTGCGTGTGTGAAACGTTTTGTTGTTTTCAGCGTCCTTATACATACATCGTTACGTTTGGAGCTTGCCTTGTTGCTGTATTTTGTTAATTCCCATCTACAAAATATTTCTACCTGCATGGTCGTTGTTATCCGTATCATTTGCTGTACTGTATTTTCTGCATTCTACCTTCGCATTGATAATGATTATTTCTAGAAGTGGCGCGCTGTAATCGTGACCTTTGAGCTCTTTGCGAGGAGCGGTGACGTCATGACCAATATACATCCGGTTCAAAAGTGGGATCGGAGCCGGATCAAGCGCTGGTGTAAACGCGACACAGGATCTTGATCTGCGGTCGTTAAAAAAATGCCGGATCTCAATCCACCTTTCTGGATCTAGTGTAAACGCGGTGATACAAAGTACAGATAATCCTCCTAGTGGGAGGCCTGGTGGCTTTGTACCTTGTGGGCTGGGTTGAGTTAAGGTGCCCTGGGTTCCAAGCGTCCAACTGTCAACACAGACAATCAGTAACAAGGCTTGACACACCCACTTGTCAGTCAGGTGCTCCCCACTTACAATGAACAAAACTGTAAATATTTGATTACAGATCATTTCCTACTCCTGCGAAGAGGACTACTGTGTTGGGACACATCAAAGATTAACGCCAACTGAGCAACGCACACAAGAGTTCATTGATGCCTCGAGAAGGTCCAAGACCAGAGATGTTCCTGCCTAGTGACAACAAACATCAACTAAAAATTACAAATCAAACAACTTAAACTCCGGTAAAGGCAGCATATACTTTTGACATTTGCCCAAGCCCAGTATCCTTACTTGGTGTATCCCAACATATGCATAAAATAACAAACCTATAGAAATTTGCGCTCAATTGGTCATCGAAGTTGCAAGAAAATAATGAAAGGAAAAAACACCCAAGTTGCACAGAATTGTGTGCTTCAGATGCCCCAGAAAGGCCTCTAAAACTACATTACTCCAAAGGGGGTAATTTCTAACAACAGTGTTCCCCCTTAACGCTGGCCAAGTGCCAGTTAAAACACCTGAGGACCAGTCAGAATTCTGTCCAACCAGTCCTTCTGGCTAGTTTATTGCTGAAGTCCCATCGCTACATTCAAACTACTTCATATCAATTTAAATTACAAGTCCCACACTAATGACAATGTTACAAGAAAACCTTAAAATATGGACCAGTGAAAAATCTGGTGGACCAGTGAAATGACAAGCTGGCTGGTCCTGCTGGCTAGTCACTGAAAAAGTTAAGGCCAAACCCTGAACAATGTTTTATAGTATCAACAACTCTCCGGTGCTCTATACCAAGTAAGTTTTTATCATGGTCATCAATTTTTGGAGTAATTACCACAGGTATGCCCTCCCTTTAAGCATGTCCACCTTCTCCTTGCAAGTAGGTTTTATTAACCTTGAAGGAAGGTAGGTTTACAATAATCACAATCACCACACAACCAAACAGCTCAGATCTCAACTCCTAAACCATGTCCATTAATTACCACAATGAATTTAATATTATTCACAACATGACTCTACACCCACATACTGTATTGTTGATTCTAGTTCATCGTCGTTCACAACCGTAATCAAACAAATGATCTGAGCATGCTCAGATTTCCCTCTCTGTCCATCCATGGAGGTGGTCCGTCTAAGAGCGTGTTTACAGCCAGTAATCTCTCTCCCTCCAATGGTCTAGAGTGGCTCTCATACTATTTATACAGGGTTACCAGCCCCCCCCCCCCCCCTCAAATAGATTGGTAATTGCTTTTTTATCGCATGGGATGTGACGGAGACAAGACCAGGTATTTTGTACACACTACAATGCATGCTGCTGTACGTGCAGCTTTGCATGTACATGTACACAAACTGCATAAACAATACACATGATATTACATTAACAATCTACCTGCTTAGTATAAACAGTCATGATTATTGACATCAACGTTTGGGTCTGAACACGCAATTTGCCAAGTCATTTGTCAAGAAAAATTCGCAAATAGTTTTGCTAAATTATCAAGAGGGCAAGTTTTACATTATAGAAATAGAGATTTGGGTTTTCTTGTTTTCTCTGCTCTTAAAATACTTCAATAATGTTAAAAATAGCAACCCCCCCCCACACACACACACACACAAAGGCTTACTAATGAAAGCATTGTTAAAATGAATTTTTAAAATTTATTTGTGCCGTAGAGTTGAGACCTTTAAGCTGCCCAAACCCAAATCCTGCCATCCCTAAAGATTGTTTAAAACCCGCTGCACAGTTTTCTCTAAATATTTTATAAACCTCTCTTCTGTCGACCGACCGCTCTTCCCACATACACTATTGATAAATGCCAACTGCGTGTCTATTTTTGGACCAATGGATATTTTTAGCTAGTATGTTGACCTGCAAAACTAACTAGAGGTTGCGGGAATACCACTCTTGTAGATTAAAGAACGCCTTGCAAAGTAGCGCAAAAAGACAGTCGGTATATTTGTGATGTTTTGATCTTCTTTTCAAGTTACAATTTACTCAGTAACAGCAAACAAAACTGTAATCACCATTAACTAATTCTGCATCAGGGCTCGGAGTTGGGGGGAAAATCCACAAGACCACAGGGCTTGTAGCTTAAAATCTTTACTGGCCCAGAATTTTATAAGACCAGAACATTTTAACGCGCACACTGTTTTCATTTGAACAAACACTGTGACACGCAGAAGTATAATAGAAGATTTAACTTATTTGTCTTTATGGGACTACATATACATGTACATGTACCTCATTGAAAGGTATTTATCAGACTCAAAGTCCACATTTTAACATCACTTGTTTTTGTTTCAGATATAACACAAAGTGGTTTTATTGTTCAATTGAAAAAACACAAGACCGCTGGACTTGTCCGTTCATGAGTTTACAGGCCCGACACTAAGACTACTGGCCTAGGGCCTGTGGTCCAGTGTAAAATAAGAGCCCAGTGCATGTACACTTTTTATCAATTTATTCTTCTGTCATTTATTAACAAAACCTTGAAAGATACAGGTATAGCAGAATAACTAACTTCAGAAGATACAAGTGTGTCCTAAAACAAAACTGCCTCACTTTTTTAAAAGAGCTCAGACAAACCTGATACATGTAAATGGTTTATCGTTTTATGCTCTTCACTAATTAACCCTAACCATGCTAAATGCAACAATATGCACCAAATGGTAATAGTTGTTGTAATCTGTTGCATTTGGCAGTCAACTCAGATGTCATTCTTTGGCTGAATTTGTTGCATTTAGCAGTGAAGTGACTTCATATAGGTTTGGGTGCTTCTATTGTATCTGAACAACTTATAATGGGTATTTCAAAATATTTTTTATGGGAAAAGTATTGAGAAGTATGATGTAACATTAGGTAAGAATCATAATTCAAATCATATTCAAAAGACTGTATAATAACAGTTAAACATTACACTTATGTGCATACTGTTGCATTTAGCAGGGCAAACACCCTTGCTCAGTCCTTTCACAAACAGCATGCCTGCACATTGCAACAATATCCCTTGTTGCATTTTGTTGCATTTGGCATGGTTCTCATTTCAACTGTGTTGCATTCTGTTGTATTTGGCAGGCTATGTAGAGAGACCCTAATGGGGGTTAGGGTTAGTGAAAAAAACATGTTCTATTATTACAAAATGGCCTGTAGGCCTGATGCTTTGTTTTCTGAAAGGGCAAGGGCACCAAGGCATTTTCTCCTTGGTAAAGTGCACCTCTAAGAGGAAATTGCACATTTTTATTGGAACACTTCAAGGTTCAAATTTTACACTAGACCACAGTCCCCGAGGCCAGTAATTTATAGTGTCGGCCAGAAAAGTCACAACTGAACAAGTCCGGCGGTCTTGCGTTTACCTTTCAATTTCTTTTGAGCAATGAAGTATGCTTAACATCCATAGATACAAACAAATGAGATAAATGTTACACCGTACATGTCTTTGTGTTTGTTTAAATAAAACTAGATAAGTGCATGTTAAACTGTGTCAGAAAGTTTTGTTCTCATGTTGATTCTGGTCTTGTAAAAACAATGTTGGTCCAGTAAACGTTTTTTAGCAACAAGCCCCCCAGATTTGACTGAGCCCTACAAGGTCAAGCATTTGGACTCCTTCACAACTTGACCACACTGCTGAACAATGGGTACGTTCACACGAGTAGCTAATTTCGCTGCTAACTGCGCTGCTAGCTAACAGCGAACAATTTGTGACCGTGTGAACGCAAAAATAGTCAACTTCGCTGCTAACTTCGCTGCTAACTTCGCTGCTAACTTCGCTGCTAACTTCGCTGCTAACAGCGCTGCTAACTCCAAAAGTTAGCAGCGAAAATTTCCGCTGCTAACTTCAGTTTTACGACTTAGCAGTGAAACTTGATACTTTAACAGCGCTATTTTGCCGTGTGAACGCAACTGACCTTAACCACTTTAGACCACTTTCGTTGATTGTTTATATTACTCACTTCAGCCATCTTCAGCTAGCTGGAAAAGGTTGGAGTTACATAATTTTTCTTGTGCGCCCGCGCGAAAACCGGAAGATGACGTAATGGTTTTGTGACCTTTGCAGTTAGCACTCCGTGTGAACGCAAGGCATTTTTTAGTTAAGTCCGTTTTTACGAGGATCCCCCGCTGCGAATATTTAGCAGCGAAGTTAGCAGTGAAGTTAGCTACTCGTGTGAACATGCCCAACGTTATCTTTACCACAAATTTAAAATATTGACATCGCCATTCAGTAAGAAGACACAATAAATATTTAATAAAAATTGTCATCAAGCAATCTAGCGTGAACCTATGACACATTGTCAAAGCCCCCACACCCATATCTTCTTATACAATTTATTGATCCAGATAGGTATGAGGACCACTTTGAACAAGCAATACTATAAATGTGAATTACAAGTGAACACATTTACATGACACAACTATTGATTTTACCAACCTAGTCAAGTGAAAGCCACTGGAGAATCATAGACTGGTAACATCTGCACAAGTCAGAGTTTTTATTTTTGTATGGGTACAGACAAATTTCCCTGGAAAAGGGCTCCTTTTAGGTGAAATTCCAGGAAAAAAATGGGAACGTGTTTTTTAGGGTAAAATGGGATACTTTCTGATTTGTTCAATGGCGACTTTTCCTGGTGGAAACTGGCCTGGTTTCATTCAGCAGTAAAGGTCCACTCTTTGAACTTGTGCTGTGCATTGTACTACAGCATGACATGGGAATGGTCACTTAAACCATAGAGAAAGGACCGCTTAAACGTGGATGTATGTCCATTTAAGACGTAGAATGATCAATACGATTGGTTGATAATCAAACAAAAAGGTGACATAAAATATGTACAATAAACACTCCCACAGACACCTGACACTGTTAAGTTAACAACATCACAGTGCTTCTGGTCTCACCAAAAGTACCTGTGACCTCTTAGACCCCTGGCATGCATCCTCCCTCCCCCCCCCCCCCCCAAAGGTAACAAAGGTTTCATTCTCTAGCCTAAACACCCATTTCAGGATGTTATTGCCGACTTGATTTTTTTAAAGACGAAATACTAGGTCTGCCAAATATCCCCATTTGGGATCATTGAATATGTACAGCATGCAGAGTCTAAGTTTGAGAGCTTTATCAAACACAATGAGAGATCCCCTTTAAGTGGTTTGATAGTCAAGTCCAAAAGCTACTGCAGACTGACCCAGTATTACATGTGCATGAAAGCAGCTGCTGAGACAGGAAAAGAGGCTAATGATTTTCCCTGGGCACCATTAATAAACAAGGGACTGCCTTAGAAAATGCATGAGTGGTGTCTCCAGGAGATGGGTACCAGGATGTTAGTCTTGATTCAAGTCAACATCGGAGGACAAAACCTCAGGATGTATGGAGTGCTTGTTTTGAGATCAATCAATTCAAAAATGCTGAAAGAAAATTGTTTCTTGGCAGCAACGCTTCAGATCAGGCAGAGGATTTTTGTTAGTTATTTTGTGGTTTCTTTGTTTGTTAGATTTTTGTTAGGAGGTGTACATGTAAGTTTGCAAAGGAGACCTTTCCCCAATTCAACACTAATATTGAAACTATGTTTCTTTAAACATAACACATCAGATGACATTAAACCCTGCTGTTTTTATTGGTTTTCTAAAGCAAGGGGAAATCTGCTACTGGGGCAATACATGAGCGTACCCACTTTAAGGGGGGGGGAGGTGGCCTCAAGCTCATCCTGACAGCTACAGGCTGTGTATCTCCACAGATCAGCTCTGTACAGTTACACCTACATATATGTAATCCTCACCCAGCATTATTAACGAGATGAGAAATGCATAATCAAGCTGCGTGAATAGACATCTGATGCAACGTGCAGGAGATGGCACCAGACCGTGTGCATCCATGCATCGAGGCCTTCATTTCACGCTTCAAGCCTGCATGTATATATGTATTTAATAAATGCAGTGAACAATATTATCTTTTCCCGCTGTTAATTACTTACTGGAGGCGTGTACATCACGTTCCTCAGATACCATCAGTGTTTCTTGTAAAAGCTGATGTATCTTGCCAATAGAGGAATATTGGATTCATGATTCATTATCTGCTGAATAAATGTTTGATTTTGAATCTGAATGCTCAGCACAAGGGATGTCATCTTCAACAGGGACAGTCTCCAAAATCTATAGCATCTGAACGGTTGACTTCACACACTTTTAAAAGTAAATAACCATTAAATTGGAGTGTCCATAATTGACAAACGAGTGTCATCAAGGTCAGTTAGATTCTGAGGAACCTATCACCATGAATTTGAAAACATCTTCTTTTCATGGAATTTTTTGTAAAACCGTTCTTATTTCTCTTGCCTTGCTGACAGAGACAAAAATTATAAAAGACATCAGTCTCTTGTCTTCTTTTATGTATTAAATAATAAACCACTAGGAAAACTGACTGGGGTAGCTTTGCTAATATTAAACGGGTGAACAAAGAAAATATGACTGGAACAGGATAAGAACCAAACCGGCGGTCTACCAACTGAGCTATCTAGCCCTAATATTGGCGGCGAAAGAAGCCATTTAACCATCAAGTTTTTAACTGCCATATAATCCCGGATCCCAGCCAGGTTGACTACACAACCTGGGAGGTGGTAGCACAAGGACGGGGATGACCTTGAAGGGTCACAACTTTGTATTTCAAATACCAAATAATAAAGCATAAGGAAAACGGACTGGGTAAATTTGAACTCAATTTTGGGTGAACTTAGAACAATTTACTTGAACAGGATTTGAACCCGCGACCTCCGGATTAAAGTGTGCTCTACCAACTGAGCTACATTATCTAGGTCCCTTATGATGGCAATCTCCCTATGTTATCAATATCTTTCTGGCACTGCAACCTGTAGGCCTGAAGATACCTGTGAAGAGAAGATGATGAAGAAATGTACAGTTTCAGGCATGGGAGGAAAACCAATGTCATCGGGTAGGACTGCAACCTAATCCACAAGCAAAGCTCTGGTCTGAGGCAGGATTCGAACCAGGTCCACAGAGGCGAAAGGCAGGGAAAGCACCCAATCAGCCAGCCTGCTCTTTAAAGGAAATTTTCACAAACCAATGAAATTCCATAGACTGGAGGATGAGAAAGAATGTTCTGTTCCCCCAAAAAACCTTCCCTTTAATTTGCATCAGAGAGCATACCCTTGGCTCTGACCCTGGGTACATGTACATCTTAACTGTTCACTTTATAACCAGGTGTTTCAGTTAACAAGAATCCTCAAAAAAGGCGTAGTCTCAAATGACTCATTCCCCAACGTGTTAACTGTCAAATAAATCCAGTTTATTTCTCTGGCAAACTTTTAAGATTCCCCTCCGACATCAGTTCTCGGTGAAATCAAATTCAAACGAGGCAGAATGATCTCGATGTTAGGCCTATGATTTGACATCAGTGTTAAAGGTGTTACTTAGGATTGGCAAGGATAAAAAACATAATTGTTTCATTTCAGTCTGAAAGCTTAACTGATTATAAAGTTAATATCAAAAACATTTTTTCTGTGAAATATTTCCCCCTGAAATGAAGTCATATTACAGAAAACTGTATCTGAAAACCTATATAATATAAACAAAATCTGATTTCGGTTGTTACAAGCAAAAGTAAGTACGTGTTTACATGCTGAAAATTGTGAATGGTTTTGCAGTATTTTTCTCCTGACTCAAACAATGGGTTGAGCCCAAATTTTCACAGGTTGTTTCATGTATGGTTGATCACACAAAACATGAATACTGTCCGAGACTATTTTGTCAGCGCTAGCAATCCTGTATAATACCTTTAAATATTGTTTTGATGAATCGAGGAGACTATTTTATGGTCTTCTGCTTTCAGTTGAGTTTTCTCTTGCGGCGTTGGCATGAAAACTAAGTGCTCCTTTTCAAAAATGCAACAGAACCACACGTACAAACTGACAAACGTTGTCTTTGTCTACACCAGTATTATCGCAGAAACATTTGTTACATGCGAGTGGTTCCAAAACAAAAATGGTTTTCAAAAGAAGCGAAAGCAATCTTTCCACAATATCTGAGAATTGGATTGACACACCCCCCCCCCTCCCTCCCTGACCACCCAGGTGCTTATTGTGTAGGACTTCTATGCACAGAGCTTAGTTACATTGAAAAACAGTATGAGGTTATAAGGAAGATTGTCATGGGAACTGTGCCCAGTTAATGCATGACTACTATTGTTCGTAGTCTAGATTGGTTGCTACCTATTGCAATGGATTTGCTGATTCAAGGCCAGGTATTGGGTGGGTCAGGCCACACAAACAATTTCTGTCTCCGGTTATTTAAAAAATTCAAAAAGATGAGTCTCAAGATTTTGTGATCCACGGCCGTCGTCCGGTTCCCACGTTCACCGTGTGAAAAAAATACCCACAATTCAATGCACTACGCACACGTGTATCTGACGGTGTGTGTTGAGCACATTCTAGAGCTTTGCACAATCTGCAGATTGCCCGCAATTTTACCAAATCAGCAGCTTTAGCTGCCTAACTTGTAGCGCAATCTGAAGATTGCGCTTGCTTTTGCTCGATCAGAAGATTGAGCTGCCAATTCAGCAGAGCGCAAAATGTAAGTTGCGCACAAGTTTTTCCAATGCATTGTGCAAATCCGTTGAATGCGCTCAACAGATAAACAAGCGTGGACTCAACAGAAGTCGTGTGCGGAGGAGTTTGGACATCATTTTGGCCGAAATTTATCTTTTTTAGAAATAAATCTGACACATTCGTACCTCCATATTAACCAGCAACTGAACTACTGACCCTATTTTAGAATGGCATGTAACCGGAAACAAAAGGTGTTTTTTTTTGTCAATGTTTTCTTTCCTAAGGCAGTACCAGGGACTTGTGTTAATTTGCTTATAAATATATCATTGCTAAGTGCAAAAACTTGTTCACATTTGTATCCTATGTTTCGCAGATATATTTCTTGGGAATTACAGCTTTGTTTAAAAAAATAAGTTCTGATCACAACTGGGGCCAACTTTCCTGTGAAATGCTTACAGGTAGGGTCATAGATTGGTAAACACTCCAAACATTTTTGAACATAAAAACTAACTTGGTGAGAAGCACTGCAGGCTGTTGATAGAATGACTACGTTGAGAAAGGATTCCCTTTGAAGTAAAATGATTTTGAAAATGTTTTACCCAAAAACATTTGGATCTGAGAAAACAATTCACGCATGAATCGTTTCTCAGATTTCTGAGGGTTGACTGAAAAATCAAATTTCCGTTGTGGTCTGTTCGCGAAGGCTGCGGCCAGAGATGCAGTTGGCACCTGCTGTCACCTCGCTACAAACTAGGATGGATTGATGTTCCTGATGAAAATGCTGAGATTTTATTTTATTTTTTTTTTAAATGTTTTCTCTACAAGTATTGCAGGCTACACACTGTATTCAGCTAAAACATGCGACTTTTATTGTATCTTTCTTGATAATTTGGCCTGTAAATCAGCCTTACATTGACAAAAGCCAATCAATGAAAAAGGATTTTTTTTTTTTTTTTATTGTGTGTAAAAAATATTTTGTTCTTGTAAGGGCACAGCAGCTTTGCCCAAGGTACACCTCTATGAGGGAACTGTAAATTTCTACTGGGACATTTCAAGGGGCACCAAGGAAAAGACAGGAGGCATGAAGGTGATTGCCTCTGTTACGTACCAGGTCTGGAATGGGAGTGTCTTCTTCAAATGATTTCTACTACAGAGATGAGATTGGAGGTCTATGGAGGAATTTGAAAATTCCTGAAAATCCCCTTTATTTTAGACCCAGAACCTCCCAGATGTTTCAATTCAGGAGGTTTCCAGACTCTGTGTATCACCAAAAATACAAAATGACAGGCATGGACACAATGTGGACTTTTTCGTTCTTCCTTTGGAGACGGTTTCTTTCAAGAAGGTTTAAGGTTTGAGAAAAAAAATCAGGATAATCCAGAGAAACTACATGCCCGATACTATCCCACAATGCCTAATAAGATTTCTTGCTAATCAATAATGGTGTGTACACCCTTTACAATCTTTCATAATTTACTCAGAAATAGACTTATCTAATTTTCTTCTCTATCTGATAAAAATAAATAATTCATGTAGTAGATCAAGAAGAAATTATGAAGAAGAACAAAGTTTCCACAAAGATCAAATGCAACCACACAGAAATCAAATTAAGTATCATTTACAGATCGTGTAAAATTCCCAAAAGACGGCAAATATCAAAGAATCTTTCAAATTTCAAGGCTCCGAGAGCTAGCAAATAAATATGGCACTTCATTTGATTTAGACCATTTCTTTAATAAAAAAAAAAGAGAGAAAAAAGAAAAGAAAATGCTTCGTATCATGTACATGTACCTTGACATATAATTAATTACATTAGCTTTTACAGTGTCATACACCGCATAACAACGGATAGTTGTTCAGACAATATCAGACAATATCCTTTTGTTGTTACACAGACCATAGCCAGTCAATTTATATTTATCATTATGAAGGCATCTTTGTTTTCTTCTCTTAAATTCATGCAGCCAGACCAAGGCTGGAAGTGAAAGCAGTCTGGCTCCTCTCATTTTAAATGCACTCAATATACTGCTGTTGAACACAGTAACTAAGACAAAGATGACAGCACAAAACCAGCATTAAGGTAAGAAGTAACTATGAAACTAGTAAACTTGCGGGTACAACCATGTGTGCATCTCTTTAGGGAGGAGTGTTGGCTCAGAAGGTATCTAAAAAGCACATTCTCAATGCCCTCATCCGCCTCAAAGTCAAATCCAACATACCTCAAAACAACAGTCATTCAAAATACAAGCTTAACTCACATCGAAATTCAAAAAACCTGGTCACAATAACATCAGGCCCAGTCATTTATACCCCAACCACAACACTGAAACTAGATATGACTTGTCAATAATCGCACACTCGGGGAAAGTCGCAGGGGGTATATTTATACAGTTGCGGCCCCGCCGGGCCGAACATTAAGCCCTCGCCGGCACTCTGTCCCTGTTTGCCAAGGAGGTTGCGTTACCGATGACAACCTACGGAGCCTCGGAGACAAGGAAAGGCCTCTCTCAGACAAAGATGGGAGGGTCAGCGGAGGATGTTGCCATATATCTCCATGGGTGACCTTGGGTTTGTACTAAGTAATGAGACCTCCTCAGGGACGTTCCTCTTCAGCACGTAATCCACCGAGGGATCACCTCAAGAGATGTAGCCACATTAATTTAAAAGGTTTGTAAATAACGCTAATGACGGAGCATCCAAAAACAGGCAAAACTGGGTGGGGGCGAATTATAAATTCCATCTTTGCCTGCATCAACTGTCTTATTACGCCACAGAGTGTGTTAAGCACAAGGACCTTTACATCATTATCTCCTTTAGAAATTCCTCAGAAGAAATTTCTAAAGGGACACATCCAATTTACACAGGGCGTTGCACTGTACTTTGATTCTACCCAATGTGTACTTTTCATTTCAAAAACTCCTAGCATAGTTTTTAAAAAGTTTGTGGCGTGTTTAGGCCAAGCGGATAAGGGCAATGGACTCAAACTCTGGTGTTTCAGATCAGAAGAGTGTGGGTTTGAGTCCTAGTCATGGCACTTGTGTCCTTGAGCAATAATTTAATACAACCATTGCTTTGTCCTTCAGATGAGACGCAAGTCCCACGTACTAGGATTGGTAGTGCACGTAAAAGAACCCACAACACATACACTGTATGATCCAAGAGTAGGGGGTTAACCCTGTGTTTGTGGTTCACGTAGCAAGCATCCTTGTTTACAGGTTTCCTCATACTTGAAAGCTACAGTAATTAAGTTTACTTATGCAGCATCCTTGATTTCATTACCATAAATAAACAATAATAATAATAAAATTTGTTTTATTTCTTTTAGGCATTCTCCTAAGCTCTCCTACTCCTCTTCCCCCCCCCCTTCCCAACAACTGGATCCATCGCGAATAACCATAACAAGTTCATAAGTGCATCGTCTTTGCCAGCATCAGCTGTCTCATTGTTCCATAGAGTTTGATGGCAAAGGGACCTTTAACATCCTTGCCACGTAGTTGGAATATTGTCAAATCTAAAAGTTCACCAAGGATGACGTAATTCATATTGAGAAATACTTACATGGACAGTCTGTCTGTGCCTGTTTCAATATTATAATCAAACTTAAGTATTCCAGATTGTCCTCACTCTTCCTTAAGTTACAGCAAGCACATAATTGTTAATACCCACTAAAAAAATTTTCACGAAGATCAAATGCAAGACTGAAAACACATTGACAGTTCGGTATGATTGAAAAAGTAAATTTGATTTTGGTAGTAAAATCTGAAAGAAAAAAAGCAAGCCGTCTCCAAAACAGCAGTTTGAAAAAATGGTTCGACTTCAAACATGATTTTTCCAAACACGCAGATTCATCACTTCTTGAAAACAGCGACCAAATATTATTGTAGCAAGAAGAAGTAAGTTGTGATATTAGAATCATATTACAATCACTCTTTTAAACATAAAATATCCCAAGACTTGCCATAAAAGTAATAATTTGGAATTTAAACTCCAGAATGTCAGCAAATACACACGGAACTGAAAGTCAGACATGGGGAGTATTATTCACACTTGATGACCATATCCAGTGGCAGTCAAATCTACCTCAAGAAGTGTATTTACCCAATTCTTTCACAACAAATGCAATACATCAGATCCAAAGATTCAACGCCAATATCGAATATCTTTGAAGAAGTGCAACTCAACCAGGTGAAGGCAAGTAATACAAGTTGCTTGAAGTTTTCAGCCTCAATTTGGAGCCTCAGCAAAGCACTTGGCTTTACGTTAACAATAACAGTTGTATCAAACAATTTAGTGGGAAAAGATCACATGCTTCAGGTTACAGAAGAACTCCCTGGGTTGGAGGGGGTGTAGTATTGTTGACTAAACACACATGGATAACCTATGGACACTGATCAGTGTGCCAAGGTCAAACAAAAGTGGGTTAGTGGGTCATGAGTGAAGTATGGTTCTCATTTATGTAGGATTCTCATTAAGAGCATGCGAGCAAACTTGTCAAGATACACTGTAAAACAGTGATGAAAATGGCACAAATTGTGAGGAAGGAATACTGAGATTGATTCAGGTAGGATCAAAGATTGGTTTTTGTCAACGTAACGCTGGCAAAAAAGGTTAAGAAAGATACAATAAAAGTAACGTAAAAGTTTCAGCTGACTCTAGTGTCTACTTGTTGAGAAAACAGCAAAAACTGTCACAGTATTTTTCGAATCTATCCACCGTTAGTGGCCAAAAAGACACTAACCCTCAGAAACCTGAGAAATAATTTGTGCATAATCAAATGTTTTGGGGTAAAACAATCTCCAAACCATATTACTTCGAAGGGAATCCTCTCTCAAAATAGTTGATACTATCAACAGCCCCAGTGCCTCTCACCAAGTAAGTTTTTATGGTCATTAATTTTTGGAGTATTACTTTACTTAGAGGAAGATAACGTAAAACTTCAACCCCCACTGTTTCATACTACATGATACTTTTATACATACATGTAGTTTTTACTTGTACCTGGGGAGACACTAAGAACACAAACTATCTTCTTTATTTTAATCCAAGGGCATCACACCCTAACTCCATTTCTCTGAATTCAATTGACCATGACCTTTAACCTGACATCCGTAAACAAAAATTAACCTTTATCTTAATCAAGGGAAACATTGACAAAGGTTTGGTGGCCTTTGCTTTAAGCCAACATCCTGTTTCCTCCAGTTTTAACCTGAATTTATTATGCATTGATAACACCGGGTTTACACTAGATCCAGAAAGATGGATTGAGATCCGGCATTTTTTTTACGACCGCAGATCAAGATCCTGTTTCGCGTTTACACCAGCGCTTGATCCGGCTCCGATCCCGCTTTTGAACCGGATGTATATTGGTCACGACGTCACCGCTCCTCGCAAAGAGCTCAAGGGTTACGTGGAAAAGATCAAAGGTCACGATTACAGCGCGCCACTTCTAGAAATATTATCAATGCAAAGGTAGAATGCAGAAAAAAAAGTACAGCAAATGATACGGATAACAACGACCATGCAGGTAGAAATATTTTGTAGATGGGAATTAACAAAATACAGCAACGAGGCAAGCTCTGAACGTATCGATGTAAGTATTAAGCGACACTGAAAACAACAAAACGTTTCACACACGCACAGTCCATGTGCACACCGCATGACAAAACAACGAAGACACACACAAAAATATAAACAGCGACGGATGTCCCACCAAAGCACAAGCAAAAAGTGCGCCATTCGTAGCGAAACCGGAAATGACCACATCGAATTGCGGTGTCTGATCCACTTTGCCGGATCTGATCCACCAATTGCCAGATTCAACCCTCCTCGAAAGGTGCATTAAAATTACCGGATCTTGAACCGGGTCTGATCCTGCTTTTTTGCCTTTACACTAGCCGTTAATCCACATTGCCGGATCAGATCCGGGTCTGATCCACCTTATTGGATTTAGTGTAAACGGGGTCTCAGTGGTGCTGACTTTTTTATATACATGTATCTGGAATAAGCCTGTGCGTAAACGGTTTTTTTTGTAACCGTGTAACCGTTTCCGAAACGGTCGGTTACTCGTGTAACCGACCGTTTCAGAAAAAAATGGAGTTCAAAAAAATTGGTTCAGACGACCGAGCACGATGTTCACTGCCATCGAACGGATTTTCGTCGGGGATGAATCACATAATAGAAACTTACTTGTAGGTGAAATTGTATCCAGTGAAATAAACAATCTTTGTCATTCAAGTGTCCGAGTTTCTTTATCAATAAAGTGCATTTTTAAGCCACCGCACTGGCATACTGCACAGGCTTGGCGATCGCGATCACGATCGTTCATAAGTAAAACACGCACGCACGCACGCACGCACGCACGCACATAACCACATGGCAGTGAGTTTCCCACAACGTACCCACAAGGTTTGCTCGCCCGCCGGTAGTCCACACATGCACACAGCACATGGTGTATTGTACAGTACAACAGCAAGTCCAAAGTCCATCCTAAACAACATTTCGCACGCTGTGATTGGCCCGTTAAAAAATTTAATATTCATAAGAAAGCTTGGCTAGCCTCCAACTCTGTACACGTTCGCGAGTCGAGTAAACAAATGCTGCACAATGTGGCGCACGCCCGCGAATTCTGTACTATACACAGCGTTGGGGTAAGGCTATTCACGCAGCATTGACAACTTTTGCCAATTGAGGGCGTTTCAGGGCAAAGTTCATTGACTTTTTCTCAATCGTGCGTCGTTGATCGATCGTTAACACGAAGATTTCATTGCAAAGTAAGTTCTATAAAACCGATTCTCAAATTACAAAATCCATGAAAATGGTTGTTGATTAAAAAAGGATTACTGAGGGCAGAAATTAGGGGATAAGATAGTTCAAAAACGCAAATTTCCTTCTTCTTTTTTTTCTTTTTTTTTGGTTATGCTACGAAAATTGTGTGCATCAATACATACGGGCGAGTGAAAAAACTTGCGGGCGACTGGTTTTTCGGTTACCCGAACCGAAAAAACGTAAACGTGTAACCGAATGATCGGTCGGTTAACCGTGTAACCGTGTAACCATCACAGGCTTAATCTGGAAGTGACTGAAAATTACATCAGATAACAAGTAATGTTATGCTTGACTTGTTAATATTTTACCACTTATAAATTTGAATTGAATTTTACGATAGACTGTTTTCGGGCCATTCAAGTCATCTGGGTTTATACTACAGACAGAAACTACATTTATTTTTGGTCTGGCCAATTTGCATGCATATGTCACACAAGGTGCTGTGAATAACTATTCATGATGCCCAGGTCTGTATGCAGTATATACTGATGTCAACAAACATTCAGAGTTCACAACCCCTAAATTCGGTCACTGTAAAAATAAATACTGTATATCCAAATAACCCTTCACATTGTTTGGTTAACATTACTAAAATTTCAAAAATAATCACCTTTTTAAATTTCAAATGTTTTAATCTTGGTGTATGTCTAGTTTAAAAAAAAAAAAATTGGTTTTGGTTTTATTTTTTATGTCTTGATTTGTTATGTATAGGGGAAGGGGGTTGAGGCCACACCCAAAATATAAAAAGTATATTACATTCCTAGAAGAATATTTTCCTACACTAATTTGAATTTTCATGAGGAATATTTTTGTAAGATAACATCAAATGGTTCAAATTTCGAAAGTTTGAAGTAATGACCAGTGTTTCCATCGACACATTTCACAGATGTAAACAGCAAATGATTAAAGGCAAAGTTTGATTGTTTTAATCCTATATAAATGTAGACATATACAATAAAACACACCTACGGAAATTTCATTCCAAAAGGTTTAGCGCTTTTGAGATATTACCAATAATCTGGAGCAGGAAGAGTAATCCTTAAATGGAATACACAATCTGAAAAACGTCTCCTGCGGAAAAGTTTCTCAGAATGAAACGTTTTTGAATCCCTCGCTCTAAAACCACATTCCTCAGAAGTGAATCGTTTCTCAACATGTTCTACATTATCAACAGCTGCAGTGCTTCTTGCCAAGTAAGTTTTTGAGGCCATTAATTTCTGAAGTAATTACCGAAGGCATGCCCTCCCTTAAATTAGCATGTTTCAAGTACAGACTTTACCAAGGCAATGTGCCATGTTGTAACAGTCATTAGTTGCCAAAGAGCAGATGCTGGGTGACCTATATGTACTGCTAACTGTGCAGGCATACCTACATAATACATGCACCCACAGGCTTTGTCCAGTTTGTTCTCCGTGTGTTCAGGAGCTTGCCTAGCAGTCCCTTCATAGAGAGACTTTCTCCTCAGAAGAAACACATAACGCTTAAAGGTGTATTACTCTTTTATACTAAGGGGTTTGGGATGGCCTTCATTGTATTGCAGGCCAGGGCTGAATATCACGGAGAGCTAAGTTTAATCTTTACTGCAAATCACTTGTAAATTGCTAAGCAAATGTCACAACACAAATCACTATGGTTAATACTGACAACTCATCTTCAGATGAGTCTTAGTGCATCTGTACGAGGGTAAGAGTGACCCTTTCCTTTTTTCTTTTTTGCAAAGAGCACTTCCTTGGAAAATCCATAAGACTGTGGAATGTTTTTTAGAAGGGGTACCAAGGCCAACCAGGGCAACAGAGGCCATGGCCTCCTTGTCCTCTGTGTAATTCCAGGCCTAGTAGGGAAGACCTCTAACCTTTTGCACTTTGTAGAGTAGCTGCTCTTTCCACCTCAGAATTACTTTTCTGGTGAGATATATTATATGTATAAATCAAATTTAAAGTGGCATTAATATTATGCTAAAATGAAACCATATAAAATTGTCATCAGACCCCCGTTATCCAATGACCAGCAGTTGATTTCGGTTTACCAGAATATCACATTGAATAAGATACTGATATCTTATTCAATTATTTAAAAACATCATACATAAACAATTTCACAATAAACAAAACCAACATATTTTGCTGTTAATATTTGAAGAGAAACAACCATTGTTTTGACATTTTTCTTTATCATAACATGACTGGCAAAACAGTTTCATTTTGTCCTGTCGTTCGAGAATGCACCCAAACTGTACGAGCACTTCTCTAAAGTGCATCTTCATAATGTCACTGAATTCTTCATTATTTTTTTAACAGATCTTCCCTTCAAAGTGACTTCAACTGTAGAAAAAAAAATAACAATCCACGTGACCTACACAAAGGTCTCCTGACTAAAAATAGGCAAGACATTTCCTGAGAGACTGATGTACAAACCAACTTGATTCAACTGCTTTACAAGTCAAGTACGGGCATGTACGTACTTGTAAGTAGGTCATTATTAGCCCTGACTGCCCACTATGTACTATCCTTAATTTACTCGATAAATGGAGAAATTCATTTACCCGTGCTTTAACATTCCCAATCAATGCATCTTTAACATGCAAATTTCTTTAATGGCAACCCGGCAAAATACAGAAACAGGTCTGCGCTAAATGTCAAGGAATTTTTGTCCCGGACTGCTCGTCGGGGACGTAGCCCCTGGCTGTATGCTCTCTCATGCTCTGGACACTGTTTACCTCGTAGATGAAGTCAAACACAAAGCTAAATTGCCGAGTTTGTGTTTGGCTTGCAAAGCCGGCTCGCTAAATGTACAGATAACTTAGTTCAATTAAAGATGGGTTTTTAAATTCTGCTTGGAAAGTTGACCTGGAGTAGTCAAAAGATTTGGCTTTTTTATAAACATTTGTTTCAATTTAGGTGCTATTCAGTAGATTTCTTGGGTTTTCATTTATTTTATTTTATTTTATTTTATTTTTGTATTTATTAATTTTTCCAAAAAATCCATTGTGAGATATGGTGGACACATTACAGTTTTACTATTTGGTTTGGGTAAATCCGTCTCTATACACCCAAACCATATCTCAAAAGGCTAATACAAATCAATCATGGATTGAAAGTCATTTCTTTTATTCAGGTTCTATTGTCCTATATATCAACAACTACTGAGTGTCATGTGCATGTAGCTATTTCTTTTGATAACTTCCAAACATTTACAAATGTATGTACTATTTAGCTACAGTATGAACAAAACAATTAGACTTGCTTATGATGCAATTTAATATGATGTAAATTTATGCAGAACATTTGGCGTTTATTTGGTAAGAAAAATATACTACGACCAGTAAAACTGGCTGCTTGCAATAATAATAATAATAATAATAATAATAATAATGAGTTCTTATAGAGCGCACTAATCCTAGCAACTAGATCGAGGCGCAACTCCTAGATGCATTTCAACATCAAAGCGTCATATTCCTCAAAACAGATAAACAAGCGTGGTATTCCAACTTCCAAGGAGCCCAAATGTTACCGCAAATTTGAGTCATGTTTACCATCGCTTCATTGAATGTTTACTACAAATGTTTATTACCATATACTCAGCAATTTAACCTGCTCTCCGCACCCCGGTAAGAAACACAAGTGCTGGTTTACACTACTATAAATTTGTTAAGAGAGTAAGTCATGGGAAAAACGCACATCGTACAATGCATCTATGTCACATTGTAGACAGCCACACGCTGTCAACTAGGAGACAGAATCTGTGCTTACGCTCCCACATGGTTAGACTTGTAACCCAAACCTCTACGCCACCCAAGGATAGCAAGCAGCCACCATCAGCAGCATCCAGCTAGCCTGAGCTTTACACCACTTGACCTTTCCATAGAGTGCATGTAAAGGCCACAGCAAGACTTGGAGTAAAGATGGCATAGGTGATGAAACTCAACCTCATGTTATTAACATCAATTATACGAACGATAAAGCTACACTTTGGGTGCAGGCACCAATTCAATGCGCACTATACTAACTCATCACTTGGTTTTAGTCTGTTACATTACTGATGCACTGCCTGTGTACACGTGTTGCCTCAATTAAAAAAAACTTATGACATTGTAAATACTTTTTTGAAAGGCAGGGTATACTGTTGGTGTATCCCAACATTATGCATAAAATAACAATCCTGTAAAAAATTTTGGCTCAATTAATCATCAAAGTTGCATGAAAATAATGGGGGAAAAAAAAACACTCTTGTTGCATACATGTAGAATTGTGTGCTTTCAGATGCCCGAGCCTTTCTCAGGTTCAAATTTTGGGGTGAAAAAATAACCCCTTTCTCTAAAACTACATTATACTTTAAAGGGGGTTGTTTCTAGTTTTATAATATCAACAGCTTTCCAGCGCTCTTTACTAAGTAGGTTTTTTAAGGTCATTAACTTGTGAAGTAATTACCCAAATTACACCATGCCTTTAAGTCATACATTTCCAATAAAAAACTTGACATACAGGCCTTATCTCTGAAGCTGCAGTGACTTTAAATTAACCATACTCTATGATGTTGTTTTATCTCCAAAAGATTCAACTTACTGAATTCCATCAGTGATACAAACATTTCAACAATGACATTTGACGAACTTTCAGATTGTGGGTAAAAAAGCATGAATGACAATGTGATAACACAGTGTCCACACAGAGTGTGCATTTTAACGAAATTCAACCGTTCTATTTTTAGATGCCACGATTCTCATCGTGTTCGTCTCAATTTGCTCATAGCCCAGGGAACATGTCAGCGTCTGAAAGGGGTAAAGTCTAATTCCTTAGAAGAGGGGAAGAAAAAAAAAGGGAAAAAAAAAAACGTTTTCAAGTAAGTCTTGCATGTGTAAGGCGGACATTCATTGAGGTTTGACAAATAAACTATATTGAATGACTTTAGCAATCTCTGAACCGAAAATTTTGACTATTGATCGGAAGGGACATCAATCCAAAGGTTACTGAATTTTTCAAGCCTCTAATTTCTGAGACAGGAAAAATACTTGCGGTTTGCGATAAGGGTTGGGTTCAGCAGAATAAAAGATTTTCGGGGTGAAGAAAAAAATGTCACAGTATTAAAAAACACACCACAGAATGGAATTTCTAATTAGTTACGTGAAAGGGATTGTACTTATTATCAACACGTAAATCTAGCAACTAGAACTATAACATTCGGGCTAATTTTAAAAATTATTCAGCTCACTTGTTTTTGTTTTTGTTGTTGTCTTGATTGAGCTACTGATAAATGAAAAACACCTCAGTCTACTCCAAGCATAATTTAGTCTTGTAATTAAGTTATTACCATGGAGTATTTTTAATAACCTTGCAAGCTTGATGCTTCGTTTCTTGAAAGGGCAACATGGGCACTAAGGTATTTCTACTTGGTAAAGGGCACCTCTATGAGGAAATTGTAAACTTCTATTGGAACATTTCAAGGGGCACCAAGGCAAAGACCTGGGGCAATAGATATCACGCCTGATCTTGATGTTATACAGAACACAACAACTGTTACTTGTACGAAAACTGAACTGTTTGCCTTGTTTTAATCTCTAAATTGTGTATGTGGAAACAAATTTCTGTTTCATTTGCACGCTGTGCCATTTGGGGATTACCCTTTAAAAAGAAGACAATGATTTTGTTTCATAATTTTCCTACCTATTAATTATTTTATTGTTTTCTTGAAAAAAACAAACATCAAACATAAGAAAAATTCTTCAAAATGTCATAATGGAAAGCTGAGAACACCAACGCATGAGATAACGTCATGATTTTGAACCAGAAGGACGTCTTTATTTAGACTCCCTATTTTGAATTCAGACAGTGTTATGACATCCAGTCCGTCTGCCAAATTTGTAAACTAACGAGAGGGCAATTTGAACGCTGTGTTTGTAATACGGCTTACTTGGACTCCCTCCTCCCAAACCCTCCAGCTGATTCCCTTGACAACAACCTACCATAAATACCTTGAGATATTCCAAGACCCCTTACGTGAATTATTTTCACTGACAGCACTCATCTCCATCTGAAGATAATATTCCTGATACCATGTCAAGATTAGAGTCGAAAAATTACAAAGATCGCTAGAATACAGTCTGCATAAAAATACACTGAGCAAGTGCCCATCGTGAAGGCACCCTACGAAGCCGAAGGTCAACATCAGGGTAAATGAATTACACAGTGAATCAAATGCAAACTGGGAGTACTTTTACTTTCCTTTTTCAGATTTCTATATGGGGTTAGAGGCAGATTCCTTCATTCCCATCATAGAATAGATTGATAAAAATGTCCCAATTGTTTAAATAGTCACATTGCTATTATTTCAACAAGACAATTCAGGTCCAGTAAATATTTTTAGCTCCAAGCCCTGCGGTCTTGTGAATTTTCCTCCCAATTTCGAGAATAAACGAATCAAATTAAAATGATTCTATACACACTTAATGACACATGTCTGTCTCTTCAAACAAAAATACTCCCTTCCCACCCCCCAAAACAAAATTCTAATCCTGGCAAGTACTTTCCCGTAAAACCCGGCCAGCTTCTTTTATGTGCAACCCTAACTTGTCCCTCAACCACCGATAATAATGATGTCGAATTGCCTCAGCCATTATGGGTCTACATAGCTCACTGAATCTACTCAGTTCCTTCATTCAGATCTCATCTTCACACCATGCAGCTATAGGGGAGCACTCCCGAAAAGAAAAAATTGTTTCCCTATACTTTCCTCAAACATAATCTACATTTCCATAGTATTTTATTATTCACTTTAGTTCATCAGTACTTTCTTGTGCCCATATTACCTCCGTGAATAGATCTAGCTACTGGTTTCGGGCAAAAGCTTTTAAGAGGAGTACATTTGTACACTTGACATTATTGGGAATTATTGTTTGTTTTGAAATTTCATAGAGTGCAGCATGGTAAGGTGGAACATAAAAACACCTTGAGAAATCTTGCCTTATGGAAACTGAACAGATAAAAGCAATAAAGTACAGAACATTTATGGGTGTATTATTATTTACATCTAAGTAACATTACTGAGACAGGGAGGAAAAACATACTGGCCCCTTGTTTACTACAATGAAAATCAAATATTTCACAATTGCTGATGTTTAGGGAACACGTGACAAAATGGTGGCAGCGTTTGTTTGTTAGTGGAACAGATGTGAATTTCTCCACATATATCAATAAATTACCTGAATTGAATTCTCTTGAGTATCAATAATAAGTCCTCATCAAACGATTAAGGGGGAAAAGAAAATGCGTAAAATTTTCCTTCAATATGCACTTTCTATTTGTGCTTGATCTGTATATTTGAGAAACTGTATTTCTAATCTTGATTTGATTCCATGAGAAACAAGTTGTTTTATTCCGCTAGCCAAGTTATTAAATGACTCCAACATAATTATGTCTGCTATTGAACAACATCCTACCACTGTCAAGTCAAGACTCTGCTGCTGCATCTACAAGACCCGAGAACCTCAAGAAAAAAAAGGGGGCAATTCAACTGCCACGATAACTGCAGGTCACTTCTGACTTTATTGATTCAATGTCTTCGCCATCACAGCCCTAGAAAATGCAAAATTAAACTCAAGGTCATTAGTCAACTAGTCTGGGCTATAACGACCAGGCCACCATGGCGGCGGCGAGGTTTGCTCTGAATGACATCTCGTACACTGATAGACCACCGACTATAAACAATATGGAGATGACAATCATAGCGACGTGGCCGCCGGCAAACAATGGCGTGCGATATGGATGTTGCGTAGACAGGATATGAAATGATGGCTGCAATTACGGAGGCGGAAATCTACTGTATTGACAAGACTTTAATGGAAGTCGATCTTAAGCATAAAATTTGCATCTAAGACTAAGAGGTAGAGTCAACGCTGGCGAACAAACAACCAGAAAATCCAACTGTTGACTCTTTAATACAAGATGAAGACACTACACTATCAAAACCCTTACAGAGGGTCCGATACACTGTCTGCATAGTAAGATTTCATAATATTGACAAATTACGCCTCTAGTGACTCGTTCCCTTCATGATAAACTGAGGGCCCTGGCGCTTGATCAAACACTGCCCTCAGCCTACGGGCTCTAGGCTTAAAGCATTGAAATTACTAGGTCAGACAATAATGAAATGTGTCACTCGGTAACATGGCTAAGTGCTTTTTATTCAAAGACAAGGGATTGCACACAATATCGCTTGTTTTCATCTCAGGAAAAAAGACTCAGAGAATTATCCCTTCCGTACTTAAAACCGTCATTTTGTCTTGGATAATCACCACCCACATCTAGATTTTAGCCTACACAATATGTTGCACTGGAAAATCTCTGAATAAACTTTATTTTCTCTGAATAACCTTGGCCTGACCCTACACTGCAAAAACTAGGGTGTTTAATTGACTCTCTTGGTGTCTATATATGACAACACCGACACGGTGTTAGGTTCATCAATGATATAGTAATGGGGATAACTAACACCATGTCGGTGTTGTGACTTAAAGATACCGAAAAAAAATCAATTTAACACCCCAGTTTTTGCAGTAAAGGTCTTGGTATTGACACAGTCATATTTCAACACATGCCCTAGTTCACTCTCAAAATATCTAGTTGCTTATAAATTAAAAAAATACATAAATACTTAAAAGGCGCAACTCATAAATCAGATAAATTTACACCTAGTCAGATTTCAATGTTTTCCCTGGTGTTCACATTCTAGCATTGACCTACGCCACACTTCTACTTGTGACTGGTCCCCAGCTGTGGACAGTAATTCATCAACCACATTTTGATGAACTCATAGTAACAGGTGCGCAGGTTTTAATTACTAGCTGTCTAACACTTGCCGCTTCGACATGCGAGACGAGCAAGGTTTGTGAAAATGCACGTCTATTCCAATTGGCCAAGTTTTAGGATTTACTTCACTTGAGAGTTCCTTGTATTCGTCGTCAGAAGATAAAAGGGGGGAGGCAACGCAGTTAATACCATTACAAATGGGTGACAACAACAGAAACCTATGATGTTTTTCAACATGTATTGCTTAATTTTCCAGCAGTCCTTTGTGTATTCTTAATACTTTTAAATGTTTCCGTACAATCACAAACAATTCAACAGTAAAGAACACAAATGCTTGGGAGAGCCCTGTTTACATGGATGTAAAACTAATCAACTTGAACATACCTGAGTGGTCTTATTCACCCTGTGTGTGCGTGTGTGTGTACAAATTGACAATGAATGAGGCATGTTGATGAGATATGTAGTGGTCTCGTTGCTAAGGGTAACCCGCACAAAAAAGGTTGATTTTCATAATTCATACGGGTCAATCAGGTTTGAATGGCTGATAAAGCTGAGGGTGGAGAGGTTTATACATTGTACTACTCTGATCTGGGTAAACCAAAATACACGAGGCTTACATTGTGTGGGGGATGCATAATGGATTTATAACTAGGGCAGATTCGCTCCCGTCAGAACGACTTTGATATCTGCTCAAGCTTAGACAAGCCAAATAAAATCAAAACAACTGGTCAGCATCCTCAGACCTATCTTATAAAAGAGGGGGGGGGGGGGGAGAGAATTGTGTTTACATTTTTCATATCTGTAAACCGATGACTGTCGAGGTTTCTCTACATTTGCTCATTCTCTTATCCTTTTAATTTAAAAATTAATAGCCATTGTCTTGACTTGAAAGTATTTATAGTTTTCATAGGAAACATCTGTCTGTCCATTGGTTTACATGTATGTATAAACTTTAAAATTAGAGAGCCTTCAGACTGGGGTTTTTTTGTTTGTTTTTTGGCCTATCATGTACTCTCACTAAAAGGAAGGTATACCTTTGGTAATTACTTGTTTTGGGTTTTCAATCTAAATCATAATTTCTGGGTTTGCTTTTTACATCCTTCATGAATTCATTGTTTTGCCCCAAAAATGCAATTTGGATAACAGAGTCCGAAGTCCATTGTCTGTACATTTTACAGAGAGCTAGACCTAATGTGGTTTTTATTTTTTTTTTTTTTTTATTATGCTGGGTTGTAATTGTTTTGATTGCTTTTAATTGTCACTCAGTTTGTTTATCCGTATTTTGTTTTGTTGGTTTGTTTTGATTATGGTGTTTAGAGGGTTACAACACAATTTTGATTTACTTCAATGGACAATATGACCCTCTATTTCAATTTTATTTGATATATATTTTTTTATAAGGTGTTCGGCAAACAAACCTATTGCTATTGTAATGTTGTTGTAGTTTTGAGTGTTTTTTTCCCACATCTTCTTCCTTACCTTGAACATTCTCCGGGAAGCTTCACAACAGTTAAGGTCCTAGACTTGAAACTTACCACATACTTTATAGACCTTAGTGTAGATGAAACTTTTCCGGGATGAATGTAATCGATGACAACATAACAATAGTTTTAACAAAATAACATTAACTACCTTAATAACTCATTTTACTTGTTTCTTCTTTTCTTCTCCCTCTGCCTCTCTTTTCATATATAACTGGTACAATCTAACTTTAGGGTAAACATTTATTTTTATAGTTGTGGATTTATTGATGGTTCAGCAGGAATATCAACCAAGTATTATTTTTTGCATGGCCCTCATATCCTGTGATATAATTCTGATTATTGTCACCCATTGAATACAGAGGCTTCCAAGCGCACTCACACATTTCACTGCATAAATTAGCCCTGTTTCAAAAGCCTTGTGCGCTCCTATGCCCTTGGAGTATGGGTAAAAAGTATGTCAATGCCTCGCCATGTTAAATATTCACACTATGAAAATGGATACAATAATACCCAACATTCTAAAGGGTTTTTATATGGAATGTTATTTGAATAATCAATATTTTGCAGCAGGATGTAAAACATTTCAGTAAAGCTGTTTGTGAAAATTTCAAACCTTTTAAATTTGTGTCTATGTCATTCATTTCCTCTATTTTAATACATTACTTTTTAAACTAAATTATATGAATTGGATGTGGATTTGAAAGATTGAAAAAAAAAAAAAAAATTATAATATTAAATAAGGCTCAACAGTAGGTTTAATTAATGTGTAATCTTTTTATTACAGATCTGAAGCATTTACAGACAATAGTCCAATGGATTTACTTGTCCTAGTTAAGTGTTTATTTTGTTGTTGAATTTTTATTTTATTGCTGAATTAGGCAGGGATGTGATAGGCTGTTGGAAAAAAAACTGAACCGAGAGCGCAAAGCGCAAAAGCTTGCAAGTGCGAAGCCTACTTATATACATTTATCTTTGGTTTTAAAAGTCCTCCTCTGCAATCTGGGTGATCTACATGGTTTTTTTTCTTTATGTTTTTATAAATTTGATCTTAATACACAAATATTTACAATTGAAGAAAAATAGTTTAGGTGGGGGGAGGGGTGGTAAAAAAACTGATTTCCGGGAGAAAACAGAGAAATCACATCCCTAATTAGGGCATGTTTGAGTACATGACACTTTTTTTGTAGACATCAAACAAACCTTTTGTGAATGTCAATTAAACAATTTATCATTTAGAAATAATTAATGACTTGATCATTTCATAAATGGCTCAAACATTTTTTCCAGCATTTCTTTAAAGATGAGCACCAATTGCAAAGAAATTTTCAACATCTCAAAAAATGTAAAAGCCGACAACCAATTTCATTTCTACAGTTGTAATATAATAGGGTTGATGAGGGAACCATCAACATCGCGGGATCTTCTCAACTTTCCTGACTGATTATGAAATGACTTCACGTAGCCTGTGGGTCTACTCAAGAACGTCCCTAAATGATATTCAAAGCCAGCGAGGACAGTGTGACTGGATTTGGCAATGAGCATGCACTGTTCCAAAATACAATCCCCCCTCACAGCGAAGATGTCGCCGCCACTATAAAAAATGACCTTGTTAAATTTGCACGGCCTTTGCTGCACACACACGCACTCTCTCCGGCACTTAGTAGAAGCATGAGCTTGCAATGGATTGTATGCATAGCCAGACACTGTCATCAAAGCCTAGTCAACGCTGTAGGCAGCCAGTGTATTCCCTTATTGACAACTCGCATAAAGCTACAAAGGTGGGCAGTGTGGTAATGCTATCTAAATAGCTCAAGATGGGGTTAAACAAAGTACGTTATCAAGAAATCTTTCACACACAGATTCCAAGTTTTAAAAAAACCCAACAGTTCAGTCCCATCACACATATAAAAAGCCAGTTTCGTTTATAGCACAGCATCAACATACAGGTCAAAGGTTACCCCCATTTTTATCACATTATACAGTTACTATAGAAACAGTTCAAGTAGTGCCGTGAGAATAAAACTGTGTCACTAGACATGGATTCATTCAGTATCACTTATTGACTAAACAGTATTGTTGGGTAAAATTACATACAGATGTCATTTAGAGGTTTGTTGGACGGACGACACTGATGGTGGATAAGTTAATTATGTAGCAGTGGCAGCTTGCTGTCCCTGGTACGTGAGAATGGGTTATGATCATCGCTACTAAACTACAATTTGACTTGCACAATGAGGACGTAGTCAGTAGTCACATGCATACAAAATGTCTCGTGTGATATTAAAACTTATTCCAATAGCTTGGGGGAGGGGCATGTTTGTGTATTTTTGTTAAATGTAACAGTAGCTGTTCGGAGATCGTTAGTGGATAAACACCTACAGTGTATGGAGTGTGTTTTTAACACTTGTTTCTTTTTCTTTAGGGGTATTTTCAATTCTCTATTTTCGGTCTAATTTGCTCGCTGCCAGGTGTGGGACAGACGGATTATGGATATTTTGCTTTTGTGGAAACCCATCTGGGAAAAAAACATCATCTTTCTATCATTATCTAAATATCTAAATAAATATACCAAAAAAATATTAGTGATTAATCTACCAAATGACTTTGATACTTAGATGTAGCATGTGATATAACACCAATAGATTTATACATCCAAGATAAGCATTAGCTCTTTTTTAAACATCGTTTGTAAACTTTAAAGACAAAAACAATAATATTCAAAGATTACAAATCGAAAAATTCTAATAATGATCATCTAACTTGGGAAAACATCTGGACTTTTCTTCCATACAAATACATGTAATCAAACTGAGACAAAAAGGACGGCCCTTTTTAAAATCAATACTTCTTAGTTAATCGGTTACATAAGGAGCCTGACAGTGACATTTGAGGGCTTCACAGTTTTCAAAAATACTTTTTGGTTAATTAAATTATTAATAGCATTTCCTGTTTTGAGTGAACAATTTTAACCCTCAATTGTCAATAATATACTTTACATACGCTTGACAACCACTAGTAAGGAATCAAAAGCTTCACTTCCTGTAACTGCAACAAATTATTTTATTCATCCATAAACTTTCAGGGAAGGTTCTAAACGTTCTCCGCAGGATTTTGCAAAACTGTGGGGGCATTCTGGACTCAAGTTTTGGAGGTTTGGCCTAAGCACGCGGAATTGAAACAAGGTCCTTGGAATGTTGTCTACTTTGTGTTTATCTTTGGTTTTTAACAGCCCTACTGTGCAATCTGGGGTGTTTCTAAATGGTTTATCTTCATGTTTTTTGTGTGAATTTGATCCAAGAAAACAGAAAGAAGTTTTGTATATTGGCTGCAATTTGCACGTATCGGCCCGCAATTCATGTGTATTGACTCGACAAGCCAGCTTGTGTATGGGGAGAACCCTGGTTTGGGGCGAAACCTTGTTCATTTTTTGAAATTTTGAACTTCTGGAATATTCTTTTAACAATAATAGCATTATTTATATTTTACATGACCTGGTCTCAAATGATGAAGGTGCAATGAACGTCCTCTTTAATTATGGAAGGTGAACACAGGGCGCGAGGATCATGGTGTCATTTTAAGCACATTATAAACTGTATATATTCATTGTATTTTAAGTATGATTTTTATCAGTCACTACAGATGAAACCTGATCTCACTCCTAGGAAAGAATAAATTATTTCAAATCTTCAATGTGAGATGGCAAATTTTTACCTGGACTTCAAATTTGCATTGTTAAATTTTAGTTTTTAAAACAAATATAATCCATGTTCTGTTCCCTGTTTATTCTACAAAATGGAACTTGATCTGGGATCCTGACATTATGACATGGTGCAGACTTCATCCATATCATTAAATTCATAATTCGTTTTTAGGCCTGGAGTTTCATATTTGAGAGAGCAAGGCCATTTTCATTTTGCAAAGGGCACTTCCATTAGAAAATCTTAAAGTTTCTGAAGGGACACCAAGACCAAGACCGGGGCAACGTAGGCCATGGCCTCCGTTTATTTCCAGGCCAGCCATTTTATTTCGGAATGTCTACACAGGTCTAAATACAATTCAAATGTACCCGATTTCCTACCTGCCTAAATGTCTGACATCGATGTGAATTGGTAAATTCATTGGCGTGTGACATCAACCGTATCTAGGCCTACTCATAAATCAAATCCAAACATGTATTTAAGTCATAATCACATCAAGAGACAAAGCCACTAAATTTATTACTTTGACAGATAATCTGTAAAACTTACAAATTAATTACCGACAACATAATACAGTCGCACCTCCCATCACGGTGGGGGTCTTAGAACAAACTTTGTCAGTATTAATTACGTGAGAAAATGTAACGCGGTAACAGACGTTAGATCAAGGCATTATTAATGTGTTGCTATGACGATATGTCTTATGTTTACTCAGTATGGTTTTTTATCGAGCTGATAATTAATTAATGCACTTTGTTTCCCATTCAGAATGAACATCTAGGATAGAGGGTACATTATGAAGACCTTGGTCAGTGGCATGTTCCGTAAGATAACTAATTAACATGTAGGGCTTTGACTGTGACTTATTCGGAATGATTCAACAATTTGCTAATGATTTATGTGCCCTACACCATGATACTAGTTGACAACTTCTTTGCAAGCAAAACATTACAAATATTTTTGTTTCGAATGTTGTAATATTACCAATAGAAACAATGATAATTAAGAGTAATGTGAAATGTTTTATTTATATTTTTATTTGATTTTATTTATTGTATTTAGTTTGAATTATTATTTTCTTCTTTTTTTAATGGTGGGAGAGTACTGCCTATTCCTTTAACATGTGCATAGATTACAAAGACCAACACAGTTCCTATAAGAACCACATCCCATAACTCCAATGGGTCAAATTTTGGGAGAATACCACTAAACTAGTGCAGGGCTTGTAGCTCAAATTTTATGATGGACCAAAATTCTTTTAGGAGACCAGAATCAAAGTAAGAAAAATTATATATCTACAGTTAAACATACATGTACAAACTGTTTTCATTTTGAATAAGCACCTAGAGAAGATTTAAATCTCATTTGTCTTATAAATACTCGACAGAATTGCAAGGCATGTGAACAAAGCATCTTTGTTTTCAAAATATATTTATAAACAGTGAGAGGCCGATATTCAATGGGAGACTTTGGAATGCTAGGTGGCAGCAGACTTACCAGGTAAATTTCCATTGTTTACGTAGTTCTGAGCATGCGCACATTACCGAGAACAATGGATTTACCTGGTAAGTCTGCTGCCACCTAGCGTCTCAAAGAAAATCCCCCAAAGAAAATCACAAGACCACTAGACTTTTCCAGTCGTGAGTTTACTGGCCAGACACCAAAAAAAATTCACTGGCTTCAACCTGTGGTCCAGTGTGAACTTCCAGCCCTATTACAATACCTGTAGGCCTACGGAATCCTTCTGATAAATCACACTCAGACAGGGTGAGATTACACACAAGGTGTACCCCAACCCAGGCCTAAACCAACCCTTTAAGTTAACCAAAATTCATTTCACAATTTGTCACACCTGATGCATCAATTCTCCTTACACAAGCTAGCGTATCGGGCCAATACGCAGGAATTACAATGTTCAAATTGCGGCTGACAGGGCCTACAAGATTTCTTTTGTTTTGTTTTTTTTATTCAGACCAAATTCACAAAAATTTTCAAGATAAAACCATTTGCCCCAGATTGCACAGTAGGGCTTTTAAAACCAAAGATAAACACCAAGCAGAAATCAGCGTTTCAATTCAGCCTGCTTTGGCCAAACTTCCAAAACTTGGGTCAAGAATGCCCCCACAGGTTTTTAAAGATCCTACGGAGAACCCTGAATTTTTAAACAAAATTATTCAACTGTAATTCAGGGATGCCATTTTCAGCCTAACTGAATTGTGGTCCTTCAAATGAGGTCATTCAACAATCTCCTTGGGCTGCAAAGTAAACACCTGGAACTTTTTAAGATAGTCTGAAGTATTTACTCTGTATGATATTGATAACTACCATTACTTGACTTAAACTTGTTGAATAGAAATAAGGTTGAACAAACAGAATGGTAAATAAACATTTCTGTAGTGACTATTCAACAAAAACCCTTTTTGTGCTACAAATACAATTAGACCATACAATTCCAAAAACAGTTCCTTCGGATGATAATTATTGAATGTGAAATTCATATTGAAAATAAAATAGCAGTTAAAACAGGTTCATGTTTATTTTAAAGGGTTTCATATACAACAACCTTATCCTGCACAGTTCAAAAGTCCACTTGCAAAGTGTATAAATAGGCATCTCAACTGTCTGTACATCCAATCTGCATTTTTAAATATTGATCTAGGCCACACACACACACATCCAGCACAAATACATTGTATTACTTTGTGGGGGGTCTTCGACATTGTATAACATTGTAACACATGGCATAAATAAATAAAATATATGTCAAGGAGTGAAAAGTATTGGTACTCTTGAAGAAATCATTAATTTCACCCACCCAAAAACCAGGAAAAAGGTGCTAATTTAAACCATTTTTAGGCTACCTCTTTGAGCCACCATTTTGAAATTTGAAATGACAGACCAATATGATGCATCTTAAATTTTATTTCTGAAACTTGCAAGACACTACTTGAAAATCTGTGTTTTTGTGAACTACTTTCCATTGAAGACTGTCTATAAATTGACAATTAAGGTTTAATTTGAAATAACACAACTGCAGTGTAAACACTTGATTGATTTATTATACTTTATGCACCATACGCTGAAGTCAAAAATCCCAAGTTAGAAATGGGTAAAGCTTTCACAAAATCCAAATTAATTATGGCAATATTTACTCCTGTAAAAAAAAATTAACATGATAATAAAAGTATCAAGCTATTGTAGTAGTGTATGGATGTTCATAATTTAAAGGGGTTAACAAACTCTGCTTGAATTATGTTAATCATTCAAAACCATGTCTTGTAAATATTTCTTGAGTAACAGGTTGAGTTATAAAAGGGTACAAGGTGAGGGGTGATTAATTAGTAAGGCACCACACTTAAAGGCACAACATTCAATGTCATAGCACTCATTTAAAGGCAAATGCATTACACACAGACATGAGGTGATGGGAAGGAGGTCGTCCCCCAATTGCCGGATGTACTTCCCATAAATCTACTTCCTGGGAAGGGGGCAGTTCGAGATGATCTGAAATTCTACTGACCTTAATCATCATAGTAGATAGAATATCATCCGTCATGAGAAATATTAGGGCTTGCAATACACTGACACTACATGCAAGACGATGACTTTTGACATTATACTCCAGACCTTAGGAATTGACATTGTCCCAAGAAAATCTTACAGGTAAAACGATGAAACAAGGATACACACAGCACAGAATGGGCAAAGGAGCAACCTTCATTTGACCTCTGCGTGAGGAGATCCTACCCCAGCGACATATTGCTGGTACCAGCAAGTGGGCTTATCCTAAATTTAATTATAAATTCTTCTTTTAGCCCCTCCCCCTCTCTATCTCCTCAAGTACATGCAGTCCAACTGAGAATGTTCTAAATGTTTTTAATCTCCTTTCATTTGGTTCTCACAGTAGCACTAGCCCCATTACTTTTCTCAAGGACTGAGTGAGACACCTGTCCGTTTAAGACCCATGTAGTGCCATTCAATAAGTCAGCCTATCACATACAGGAACAATACACCTTGTAACAATAGTGGGTTTATCTCTTTGTACTTGACAATATCTGGAGTCTTAAGAGGTATGCAGTTGCTATAACAGGTGTGAGTTTTCTTAAATGGTCAATAATCCAAGCGGAATTTCAATAAATGCCAGGTGAAAACAAATAATCCAGATAGTCCCAACTAGTGAAATTGACAAAGTCAATGGTCAGAAGTTCACCCATGCTATTGAAACGCATTACTTAACATTGTTTAATCCAGGCCTAATACTTCACAGAGGCAAGTGAGGCAAATGCCTCCATTGCCCCTCATCATTGCCTTGGTGCCTTCTGCAATGTTAAAATAGAAATTTACAATTTCCTCACATAGGTGCCCTTTACCATGGAGAAAATGCCTTGGTGCCTGCCCTTGCCCTTTCAAAATTGAAGCATCAAGCCTGTTCATTGTAACCTTAATCTGAAGGTCTTAGTATTACACGCCTTACATAATTAACCGAAACTCCAACAAAATCCAACACCATATGGTAATCCAACACCCAAAGTGACACCCAAACCGTTTGACGTCGTTTATGGTGGTATGCCTGATCCAATGTGTTTTTAAGTTCTGCAATCAATTTTAAGCCCCGCCACAAACCACTCTTACAAACATTTGCACAACCTTACATCTCAGATAAACTTGAATAAACATTTATTCTGTTGGAAATTTAGAGAAGAAAAAATCTCTCTAACAAATAATAATTTTATAAACAAAAAGATGAATGAAATGACACATAAAAACATAAAGCATACAGAACTGGAAATCCTGTGCAAAAAAACACCATCAGAAAACTTGTAACCTGGTTTTATGGCAAAATATGCCTGGAAATTAAATTTCATGCCATTAGAAAAAGCAATATTAAATTTTGCAAACATCAGTTTCATAATGATATGGATGGGTGCATACCTAATCCACCAGCTGAGACTGCATTACTGCTTTCAGTGTTACCGCTAAGACCCTTCAACTTTACTTCAGACATTGCTTTCATTTTTTCCCCCATTTGCTGTTTCTCTCTCAGCTAAACGATCCACAGTTTTATTTCTCGTTTGAAAATGAGGCAATTTTGTTTAATCTAGCATTTTTTCCTCGATCAAGTGATGATGTATTTTTGCGTAGTTAAGTGCTTCAACAACCAATACGATACACACTATTTGACACAATGCTTGAGTGCACGTACTTGTGCATAAAGCGTTAATTTCAAAATTGCATAGCATGGAGAGGAGACATATGAGCTGTGTCCAGTTTGTGTCTTTGGCCATTTAACAGGATTAATGTCGTTTTCTTTTTGTTTTTTCTTTATTGACTAATCGAAAACCCTTCATAAGTAAAGATCCTAACGACCTCATACATTGCACATTCAAACACTACTTTCAACATGTAGGAGACCTTGAACTTCGCCCTTGACAAGGCATGACAATTTTCCCCTGGTAAGGGGCACTTCTATGAGAAATATTGGAACTTTGCTTTGCACAGGGCACCAGGGTAGTTGTTGTGGGTGTCGTGGCAGTGGGTTATTTCAAGGCCTGGAGAGGAACATCTTTGTGTAAACTGTCTATACGGGGAATAAAATCAGGCCTGAAATTACACACAGCCCATGGCAGCCATGGCCTCTGTTGCCCTGATCTTGACCTTGGTGCCCCATCAAAAGTTTCCCACCGACTTTAAGATCTTCCACTCGAAGTGTCCTTCGCAAAAATGAAAATGGCCTTGCCTTCTTGAAGATAAACTCTCCGGCCTGTAAAATGTCCATGAATTTCAAAGATACCTACTTGTATGAGATACTTATGTTCTTGTTGAAATCTCTATGCATTACCTCGATGACGAACTCCAGAAACTTTACCCCTTGGCGTACACTGGTAATATTAGTAAGCAGTGCCTCATACTAATGCTTTAATTGTGCTGTACTTAATCCATCAAAAAGGGCCAAAACAACCTGCGCATTTTCGATGAATTTGCTGAACACTTTTAACAGAAACAATCACAGACCACAAAATATATGCATGCGACAATTAAAACTGTCATTTGTAATTAACTGCACTTTTTAAAATGTAAACTGCATCCAAGGTGAGTGTCTGTGTGTGTGATTCTATTTATTTGTTTGCATACACTGTAATTTAACCGACACAAATAAATGGTGTCAATAAATGTCAAGGTAGTAGGATGGCCAGGAGTGGGGGCACAGCATAAAGTCATTTCTGCCAGGACGAAGCTGTGGTAATGTCAGATTTGAGGATGTACTTCCTGCAAATGCTTCAGGCAAAGCGATCTTTCTTGATTGCATCACAATTGGGCAGCGCATACTAATTATTGCATCACCAAAATTTGCTTCGCATTCGCATTCGCAGGAAGTATGAACTGGGCTTTACGGTTTTTCCCCAACAGCTTGTCAAATTTACCAAATAAAACCTTATTCTATACATACTAAGAGACTCGCCTCATCTCATGAATATTCACCCAAACCCTTACTACAGTCCCAATTCCTTCTATCCAATTGCCAGAGAGAAGGGTTCAGAAGGACCGGGGTCAGTAGGCCCTCACAACAATTTCTGGTTATCATTGGGTGATGCTTACTGGGTGAGGCATCCAATCTTATCCAAGTCCAAACAATCTGGTGTGGAGTGACACGGGAGACAAGGAAATGGAAGGATTTTGGGCTCACTCAAGTCAAACTGCCCTGTCTCTGTTCAGTAAGTTAGCAAATGCTATTTTATTTACTTCACACATTAAGGCATTGCCAGCACATGCATGAGTACCTTCCTTTGACTGCACTCTAGGGGTCCATATCCAATATTTCAGGAGAAGTAGAAGTACATGTATGTGGGAACCAGAGGTTCTCAAAAATGGTCGAAAATGAGCAGGACTTGTGTGGTCTAAAGAGCAAACTCAATGACTTGTGCCAGCATTGAGTAGGTTAGTGGAATGCTGATCAAAACTCAACCCCAAATGTGCAAACATCTAAAACATGGGTATTGTGTTGTTTGGAAGTATGTACCCTCAAATACAGTCATTGACAACAACAACAGTGATAGGTTTCCCTTGTTTAGCATAGCAAAATGCTAAGCAAATTGTAGCAGATGCTACTTAAAAATCATCATTTGTTGCTCAATTATTAGCATTCAGAGTGTACAAAATCTGTTCAGTCAAAATATTTTACTTCACAAAAGTGCTGGATGAAATCTTTCCCTTGCCAATCAATAGCTATTGTGTGTGTGTGAACAGAAAATGAACCATTCCAGTCCACCAAAGAATACTGCCTACAAAAAGGGACAATAATTCCCTTCATCGTGTGCATACTAATCAAAGCCATGAAAGTGTTTTTATAACAATGTCTTGTTGATGCATCAGAGTCATTGACAGTCATTAAAACTATCAATATATGACTATAGTCAATCATTCAAATGCAATAGATGACATGTCATCTGATTTTGTTTAGAAAATACACAGTAGCTGAGTAGGCCTAAAAAGCCTTAACTCCCCCAACCCAATGAATGTCATTCTTGTAAGGAAAGACTTCTAAAAATTATTAGTACAGCATAATTTTACTGCAAATTAAAAAATGGAACATGAAGACTTTATGTCAAACGTGTTTCGCTACGCTGAAATTCAGTATCTCGTTTGTATCTGGATTGTTGGATATGGGCCAAGCCCATTCCAAATACAAAATTTTAACATGATATCGGCCCCACATAAGAAAAATCTAGTTTTCATATCGTTTATAAAACCCCAATTACAGCAGCTAACATTTCAACAGTATTTTTTTTATGCCAAAACTAAGGACAGCGAGAACCGAGGAATTATAAGCCATAAATATAAATTAAACTTGTAACCCGGCGACATAAACATAGTCAGCTACCGCAATAACATTATGTCAACTGTTTGACCACAAAACATGGCGGCGGTACAGGTAGAATTTTGAAGATAACCCTTTCAAAAATACTCACTTTTTACAATCCTCTCTGTGGTTGAGAGCTTTCCGTCAATCGTAGCCATAGTTGAAAGGCTACTAATCCCACCAGCTGCCTTTGGGGGGTTCGATGCTATTCCAAAATATACGATTCCAATGGATTTCTTGCACAGGTCACCCAGGTATCCACTACTCTATCTCAGACTGCAGCGTAAACATTTACCATTTTTGCTAATTTGCATACCGACAGCAGAACCCCGGCCGCGCAAGGCTAACACGAGAGGGCGTTAACCGTATTCGTAACATCCGCTTTTGGGATTAATCATTGGGGGATTCGAATACTTTGAAGTGGTGTTAGTTCCCTTTATCCTTAAAAAAAAAGATTCATAAATTGTCACAACTTAGACCTACCTTGTTTTTCAAGGTCTCAGCAGTTCCAAGGTCTTTAAGGATCACGTGTTTGTTTTACTTTTAAAACAAAATCCAGATTATCCCGAAACGAATGTTTCCAAAGCAACCAACAGTAGCATCCGGTTGACGGGTATAATTCAAGATGATTGAAATGATGTGACATTACATTTAATATAATTTGGATGAGATTTACATAGAGTGAATAATTATTTCAAAATGTTTTCAAGCCAACAATTATGGAGTAAACTTCACATCGACTCTGACGGGCAATATTTATTCTGGTGTTTGGATAAAAACATACATTTCCCCGACTTCCAGTAAAGTATATTTCTTGCAGTGGAAGTCTCTGATTGCAATGGTGTGTCACGAGGCTCCAATGCAATGTACCCAGGCACTGGGATGGAGGGTACGGAGTAGCAGCTAGTGGCTCTCAGACGAAGCTAAAGACAGGCTAATGCTTTTCGAAATAGAATCATCATCTGAGTGAAGTTTTAGCGTGACGGAAGAAGTATATAAAATAAACCACAAAAGTTAATAGATAGCTCTAAAATAATTCACTAAGCACTAACGGAAAGTTTGTCTCTCTGTAAGGCAACAAGACACTGTCAACGCTCTGTGTCAATGCTTATCACCCAAATTGTACCAACTTGTTGACGCGATCTCTTCCTGGCCGACGAATAACAACGGAGACATTATGAGAATGCCCGTAAGACTGGTACAATAATAGAGCAAGGAACTGCTACTAAATGATCCCTGCGTGCTATACAAGTACTATAAGAGTATATATTATATACTCTTGTTGCTAACTGGGAAGAGGGTAATTGTTTCATAATGGTCAGTGGGGTTCATAATCAGTTTAATCACGAACTAGGATCACTTTGGTCCACCAATCATTCATAGTTATATGAAAGTTTGCTCATCCACTGATACTGTTTGTGAAGAAAGACCAGTGCCTGTCTTTACACTGGTGATGGATAAAGAAAGGAGACCGGGCGGGCTAGCACGGAAGTTGCTCGGATCTGGATGAGGGCGCTATTTTAAGAACTGTTTCAGAACAGTCGTCGGCTGCAGGTAAATTAAATTTATAATTAAATTAACAACCGTTCTTTTTATGTCAACAGAGCACAACCACAAGATACAAAAAGAAAAGTTGTTTTCTTTATTCAACTCCCTCCCCCTTTCTTTACCTAGTGTTTGATAAATAGATAAATAAATAAATAAATAAATAAATGTCTATTTGAAGCGCTGTAAATTTTTGAGTGTGAAATAAATGGAGTAGCATAACTCCAAATCAAAGAAAAATTTAAATAAAGATTAATAAATAAATAAATAAATAAATAAATAAATAAATAAATAAATAAATAAATAAATAAATAAATAAATAAATAAATAAACAAACAAACAAACAAACAAATAAATAAATAAATAAATAAATAAATAAATAAATAAATAAATAAATAAATAAACAAACAAACAAACAAACAAATAAATAAATAAATAAATAAATAAATAAATAAATAAATAAATAAGT